>CM046661.1:13240045-13958056 GCA_025594165.1 Tamias sibiricus | reverse complement strand
CTTCAGACTGCAATTCTGACCAGCCTGTGATTCAGTACCAGTTCTAGTTCTAAGCCTTTGCTATTGAGTTTGTGCCCCCAGTGGCCCGTCTCTTCTGCATTTCAGTTCTTAAAGGGTGTGGTGTTCTGTTTAGGGAGTTATGGGGAGCTCAGTAGTTCATAAATAACTTTCCTGACCTGCTGCTGGTGTGCAATCTCCCTGGCACTTCACAGTTCCCTAGGACTCCCTTTCTCCAGCCCTCTGGACAGAAAGCTGAGACTCTAGTTACCCCACAGTGGTAAGCATTTCCATGATGGTACCATATCTGGTGCTAAGTGGCAGGAGGACAGGGAAAAACTTGAATAGGGGTTCCCCATTCTTCAGAGTTTGGGCTCCTATGAACTCTAATCAGGGGTGTGCTTAGAGGCTACTTCAGGAGAGCCCGGAAAGAAGAGAAATGCGAGTTTCTCCACTTTCTTTGAGCATTTTAGGTCCCCTGGCTGTCTCCTTGAGCACTCATTGCAGGGCTTCGTTTGGAGCTGTGGCCCACCGTCACCGTCTGCCTTGCCTGAAGGTGGGGATCCCAGTGGGACATTGAAGCCCCGGCCCCTGGGTTATTAAGATGAATAATGCTCTCCTTCCCCAGGGACAACTACTTCCTTTTTTTTTTTTTTTTTTTTTTTTTTTGTGGTACCGGGGATTGAACTCAGGGGCACTCGACCACTGGGTCACATCCCCAGCCCTTTTTTGTATTTTATTTAGAGACAGGGTCTCACTGAGTTGCTAAGTGCCTCGCCATTGCTGAGGCTGGCTTTGAACTCGTGATCCTCCTGCCCCAGCCTCCCAAAGTGCTGGGATTACAGGCGTGCGCCACCGCGCCCGGCTGACAACTACTTCCTTTTTTTGCCCCTGGGGATTTCTCCTACTTTCTTCAAAGCTCAGCTACCTATTTAAATATATTTTTTGGCATATTTCATATAGTACTTAAATGCACTTATAATGGGATAATGCTGGACTTGGAGTCAGAATTCATACACTAAATAAGAAGTGTTAAGTGGTCATCATCAGCAGAGTGGCAGCCTGGTGACATGGGAAGAGCGGGTGCAGGGCTCCTGAGATCTGCGTGCCAGGCGCTGCACAACCACTTGCCAAGTCACTTGAACTGAGGCGGGTTAGTGAGGCAGAGCTGTCTAGTTTCATCATCCATAAAATTTTCTTTTCTTGTTTTGTTTAGTTTGTCCTCTTTTCTCTTGTTTTGTTCTTTGTCCACTTTGGAAGAATTCCTGGGCTGACTTTCCTCTTACACATTCACCTTTTTAGCTGTGGTTACAATAATGTCCCCTCTCCAATGATTGATCGTTTACCTACTTTATCCATTGATTGAATGTTTACCTACTTTTTTAAAAAAAATAAAATGGGGAGCCAGGCATGGTGGCGCACGCCTGTAATCCCAGCACTTTGGGAGGCTGAGGCAGGAGGATCGCGAGTTCAAAGCCAGCCTCAGCAATGGCAAGGCACTTAGCAACTCAGTGAGACCCTGTCTCTAAATAAAATACAAAAAAGGGCTGGGGATGTGACCCAGTGGTCGAGTGCTCCTGAGTTCAATCCCCAGTACCACAAAAAAAAAAAAAAAAAAAAAAAAAAAAAAAAATGGGGGCTGTTTATTTTTTACTTTTGGTTGATGGCTGTTCCCTCCTGGTCAATAATTATTACATTACCTTTTGGGGGATATTGCCATTCCTTTGTTTATATTGATTTATTTTATAATATTTGTGTTTGAATTTGTAAGCACTTTAGAATATGAAACCTTCTGAGGATTCAATTATATTCTCCCTAAAGTTTTGTTCAGGTTGCATTATTAACTGTGTCATTGGATGCTAGATTCCAGTATCATTGGATGCAGACTTTTGTTTGTTTCTCAAATGCAGTTCCTTTCTTTTTCAGTCTTGGTTTTCCTAGATGTGTGCTGAGTCTTGGTAATGATTTCTGGCATCTTTGAACAAGAGCCAATTTTGTACTGGGCTGTCATATAAAGATGCCAGAAACCACTACCAAGAAAGCAGTACCTACTACATCATTTCAGTAATTACTGGGGAATATCCAGGGATATGTGGCTAGTTAGATATGCCAATAGCTGGTCTTTGGACTAAAGTCCCCCTGCTCTCCCTGGATGTTATTAGATACCTAGAGAACTGCCTATCTCTCTGTTCAAGAAACCCCCTGTTCTGTTGGTGTGATACAGGCCCTGCTGCACGTTATTTGGTAAAGGCAGGGTAGGAGAAGAAACTCATCCATGTGGTTGAACCCCCAAAACCCATCCTGCTGGCCATCCACAGTTGCCTGTACTTCCTCTATTCACAGTCCCCAAGCACAGAGCATTACCAGAACCACTGTCACCTCCTGCAGCAGTACTTTGTTGCCCACACTGTGGGTTCTGGTTTTGACTTTAATTCCAATTCTGTTGGAATTAAACAAGAAGATGCTTGAAGGGAAAACTATCTAGAATTCTTCTTTTTTTTTATTAAGAGTAATTTACCCCATCTTCAAGACAGATTGCTCTACATATAAAAGCTACATGTGAAAAAGCTATAAAATTGTCTAGTTTTAGGGCTGGGGTTGTGGCTCAGCGGTGGAGCACTCGCCTAGCATGTGCGCGGCCTGGGTTCGATCCTCAGCACCACGTAAACATAAATGCATTGCATTGTGTACAACTAAAGCAAATAAATAAATATTTTTTAAAAATTGTCTAGTTTTACAATGATAAATGAAAGACATTAAAATTCTCTAATTGGACAAGATATGCAAGGATTTTTATGTTGTTGGGGTTTTCTTTTTTTCTGTTAAAACAGTGAGATCAAAATAACCTACTAGAATATAAAGATAAGAGCTGAATGAGCATGTTACTAATGGAGAAAAGGGATATTTTCACAGATCCAGTATTTTCCCTTATCCTGTCTCCATTTGATGTCAATCAAAACATCATTGTCCATTTAGTTTAAAAAATATATATACTTGTGCACATACACCAGTCAAAGAAAAGAGGAAGGGGAAACTGAAAGAATAGAGAAAGCTCTACCACGGTAGTCAGGATGTGGTGGGATCACATTGGTTTTCTAATGGCAAATATATTCTTGGTCTGTAAGAACAGTGTTCTGGAGTAAAGTAGCAGGTTCCCTTTTTGGTAGATGCCTCCTGTCTGCTGCTGGAATATGTCAATTGTATCTTCCCGCTCCATTTCCAACTGTGCAACTGTGTCCATTTCATTGATTGACTGCCAGTCAAATCAGAATCTCATCCGTCTCACGGATAAACCCTGTTGTTCACAGTAGGCTTTCATTAGTTTACTAAGTGGTGTAAACTGCATCACAGAACCATCCATCCCCACCACCTTCAAGTGAAGATAATTGATGTTCTCAGTCTTGATTATTTCATTGGGTTTTTTGTAGACCATGGCAAGCAATGAACTCTTCTCAGCTGCTGCTTCACCCAAGAGGTACCAGGTCCTCACCAAACAAGCACAAAGCAGCTCTTGGATTTTGATTTTTATTGCCAAACTGCTTTCTATAAAAGTTGAATTGTTTTTTACCCCCATCAGTACTGTATGTGAATATCCACTTCTATAAATATTTGCCAACCCTGGGTAATATTTTCTAAATTATCACCAATTTGATAGGTGAAAAACAGTATATTGTTTTGATTAATAATGTTTGTTATTGGCAGTTAGGTTAAATTTTTTTTCCTGTGTTGATTGGCAATGCACATTTAATTTTTATAAATTGATTGCCTTATGACCATTGCTAATCTTTCTGTTGTTGTAGGGACCCCATGAAGTTCAATGTTTTGGTCTCATGCTCTTCCTTTAACCTGTGGACAATAATTTTGGGGTCAAGACACTCGTGAAGTTGTTCTTTTATGAGGCACTGACATCTAGTCTGCAAGGCTTCTCTTAGCATCTCTTAGATGTCTTCCTTGCTAGCATTGGCTTACAAATGTCTGTTCACAACTAAGCCTGTGGAAAGGGACAACCCCAAAGCCCAGGAATTCTGGAAGAACTTTATATCTGACCTGCTTTTAGGACTAACAGCTGAGAGCATAAACACTAATCACATACATGTGGATGATGTGCAGCTGACATGGGAGGAGTTGGGGCCTTGTATCTGGGTTCTAAGTTCTACTAGGGGTGAGCAAGATCCAATGCAGGATGGGAATTTTTTAAGAACATGTTTCATTCTTTTAAAGTTTATTTTTTACCATACAAATATCACATAGAAAAGTATAGAATGGATAAAAGTAGGGGGAAGAAATAAATTATTTGTTGTTCTCTTGCTAAGAAAGAAGCGCTGCTAATATTTTGGGGATATATTCTCACAGTCCCTGAACATAGATTTTGTGATGTAGGAGCTTTTGTGACAGTGGTGTAGTGGTGTTCAAGACAGACAGTTCCTGCCCACAAAGAACTTGCAGTGTTTTGTTCTTCTTTATTGCATTAAAATATTTTAATATTACTTATATTTATATTAAAAATCCATAAATATAGACTCTTTACCCTTATTGATAATGTTTCTACTTTTTGTAAAGTTTCATTTACCCTCCAGGCAGTCTTCATACTCTCCCTCCTCTTCTGCCTCTTTGCTATCTAGTCTTGTATTCTTTTTCTGTGTATATATTATATTTAGTGTACATATACATACATGTACTATTTATATATACTAGGTACAGACACATATACACAGATGTGTGTGTGTGTGTGTGTGTGTGTGTGTATGTGTGTGTGTGTGTAGTTTCTCCAACTTGCTTTTTTCCCCACTTAATATGCTGGTACATATGGATCTACTGCATTCCTTTAACTGCCGCATAGGATTCCATAGTATAGATATGTTATAGTTACTGGTCATTTCTTATATAGAGGATCATTTAAGTTATTTCCAATTTTTTTGTATTCAAACAATGTTTCCATGAACATTTATTATATATGTCCCCTTAGATACATTTTGAAATGTCTCTCCAGGTTGGATACCAAAAAATAGACTTTGTCATGTATATTTAACTTAACAGAATTTAAAAGTAAAGCATTTTAACCTTCCCTCCTGTCTTGACCTTGATTTCAATCACCATCTTTACTAATATATTGGTCAGCTCCACTTTGCGGTAACAAAATACCTGAGGTAAGCAACTTATAAGTGGGAAAGGTTTATTTTGGTTCATGGTTTCAGAGATTTCAGTTCTTGATTATTTGTGCTTGTTGTTTTGGGCTTGTCATGGCATGCATATCATGGTGAGCTGGTGGTGGAGGAAGACTGTTCACCTCATGATAGCCAGGAAGGAGAAAGAGAGAGAGAGAGAAAGGACCTGGGATCCCAATATCTCCTTCAAGTACACCCCCAACACACACACACACACACACACACACACACACACACACACACACAATGACCTAACTTTTCTCTATTCTCTCTACAAGCCCTTAACTCCTAAAGATTCTCACACCTCCCAATACCACTGCAACTGGCAACTAAGCCAGCTTTGGGAGGACATTTCAGACCCAAACTATAGCACCTGCCTTACAGGCTTTTGTTAGTCAATATTTTATTTATTTATTTATTTATTGTGGTACCGGGGATTGAACTCAGGGGCACTCGACCACTGGGTCACATCCCCAGCCCTTTTTTTTTTTTTTTTTGTATTTTATTTAGAGACAGGGTCTCACTGAGTTGCTAAGTGCCTCACCATTGCTGAGGCTGGCTTTGAACTCGCGATCCTCCTGCCTCAGCCTCCCAAAGTGCTGGGATTACAGGCGTGCGCGCCACCGTGCCCGGCTTGTTAGTCAATATTTTAATATCTCTCTCTCTCTCTCTCTCAAACCCAGAATTTAGATGCTATGATTGTTATTTTATACAAACTTTAAATTTCATATATTCCTCACCATTCCTTTTTGCTTCTCTATCTTTTGGAGACCTCTTTTTTTTTTTTTTTTTTTCATCCTGGCACTGTTCTTCTAGAAGTTTCTTTGGTGCTGATATCTAGATGGTGTGTCCTCTTGGAATTTGTTTGTAAGGATTCTTAAGGTTATTCGTGAAAGACAGCATTACTGGTGAAACAAGTTTATGTCAACTATTACTTTCTCTCAGCACTTTGTTGGATTTATTATTATTTTTTGTGGTGAAAGCTCCACCACTAAGGTATACCTCCAGCCCCCTCTCTCAGCACTTGGAAGATACCATATTTGTATTTTTCAGGCTTCCTTGGTTGGGATAGAGAAGGCTGAAGTCATTCTAAATTTCATTCTTTGTAGCTGATCTGTACTTTCTTTCTGGATATTAAAAATTTTTTTTTTCTTTTTGGTTTTCTACAGAAAACTATGGAAAATAGTATGATGAACTACCATGTACCCATCCCTCAGCTCCAAGTATCAATCAAAGGCCAACCTTAATTTTTCTGTGTTCCAACCTATACCCTCTCCCTGTCGGGATTTTTTTTTTTTTTTTTTTTTTTTTTTTTTTTTTTTTGTGGTACCGGGTATTGAACTCAGGGGCACTTGACCACTGGGCCACATCCCCAGCCCTTTTTTGTATTTTTATTAGAGGCAGGGTCTCACTGAGTTGCTAAGTGCCTCGCCATTGCTGAGGCTGGCTTTGAACTCGCGATCCTCCTGCCTCAGCCTCCCAAAGTGCTGGGATTACAGGCGTGCGCCACCGCGCCCAGCTTGTCGGGATTATTTTGAATAAAATATCAGATCTCATGTTACTTCATCTCTAAATATTTCTAAATGATGCTCTTAAAATTAAAGCATTAAAATTATGGTAGACATATTATAGAGAAGAATAAAAGCTGTGTATGAAAGAGGTTCCAAAAGTTTGTAAAATATATGGAGTTTGAGGCATCGCAGCCAGACCCCTAAGGCTACCAGTTTATTCTCTTCTGACTATAGTTAGGAGCACTGCAGAGAAGCATTTACTAGCCCTAATTTATAACCCTCCTAATTTCAGAGGCTGAAACATTTCTCCAAGGACATAGAAGTGAATTGTGGAGGAATTAGCACAAGAATTTCCAATTTAGGACTCTTTCTGTGAACCCATCCTTTTTAATTGGTATCAAGGTCCCACAAAAGAGGTAGGGAATAGGAATCAGGGGTTTGGAGAAAGAGGAGCTGATTTTTCCAGTGCACGGCAAAGAAAATATTGATCTCACCTTTCAAAACCATGATAGCAATAGTCAACAGATACACCTGTATTTACTTTTAATACCCAATGTTTTAATTTTCTATATAAAATTTTATATGCATTATATGACAAAAGATTGCATGGTGCCAGTGTAAAATGAAAATAGAAAAATATGAAAAGCTGGGCATGGTGGCACATACCTGTAATTCCACCAACTTGGAAGGCTGATGCAGGAGGTTCTCAAGTTTGAGGCCTGCCTCCATGCTTTAGTGAGACCTTGTTTCAAAATAAAAAATAAAAAGAGCTGGGGATGTGGCTTAGTGGTAGTGCCTTCCTAGGTTCAATCCGCATTAAGAAAAAAAAGAAAGAAAAGAAAAGAAATAGTATAACAAAATGGATGTGTAAAACAAATGACAACATATTAGATTTTTATTTTTTAAATTATGAGACTATTAAACTATGCAGATTTATGGAATATGGTGTAGTAATTCAACACACCTGTGATGAATAGTGTAATGATCATTTCCATCTCTTCAAACATTTTTTCAAAATTTTTGGTTAACAAGTAATGATTATATATATTTATGGGATACACTGATATTTCCTTAAATATATATAATATGTACTGATCAAATCAGGGAAATTTGCATTTCCATCTCCTTATCATAACTTTGTGCTTGGAGCCTTTGTGCTCCTCTCTTCTAGTTCTTCATGACATAATAATAGGCTGTTGTGAGCTACAGCCCCCAGCCGTGCTGTGGAGCACCAGGACTCACTCCTCCTGTCTGTGTTTTGGTGCCCATTACAACCTCCCTCTGTCATCCCCCTTCCTGTGCCCTACCCAGCCTTTAGCTGTTACAGTATAGAATGTCCTTCTGCTAGCACCTGGTCCTTGCTCTCTCTACAAAATTAGTTCTTTAATTATTGAAAACCGATTGTCTGCCAAACACTCTTCTAATTCTGGGCACAAGGCACTGAATAAAACCGACATCCCTGCTCCCCCACAGGGTACATTCTAGTCAGGGAGAGGGAACAGGCCCTAAACACCCGTGGATACATTAGATGAGCACCGTGGAGAACTTGGAGCCAGAGAAGGGGATAAGAAGCTTCAGAGGGAGGCAGCGTAGGGTTGGCTTCCCTGACAAGGGTCTGAAGGAAATGAGGGAGCCAGCCATGTGACAACCTGAGGGAAGAGCACTTGGCACATTAAAGGAACAGAGAGTCTCTGTGTTTGGCAAGGAGTGAGCAAAAGGAAGAGCTGGAGAGAAGATTAGAGACCAGCGTGGGGCGGGAACTGTGCTGGGTCTTCCAGCCATGGTAAAGATTGCAGGTTTTACTTTGAGCATCGGAGCTCCATTAAATGTAGTTCTACACTCCTCTGAGAAAGAAAGGGGTTTGGGGATGTTTGTGATGGTTGGCGAGGCTGTTCAACTCATTCTCTAACTAGATGGAAACGATTTCCCAATGATTTGTTCTGTGCTTCCTTCACGGTGTGCCACAATCTCCTTCCTTTGATGCACAAACAAAATTTTTAAAAAATGTTTGTTTCTAAATGATTTTTTTTTGGGGGGGGTGTATGGGGGATTGAACCCAGGGGCATTTGACCACTGAGCCACATCCCCAGCCCTATTTTGTATTTTATTTAGAGACAGGGTCTCACTGAGTTGCTTAGCACCTTGCTTTTGCTGAGGATGGCTTTGAACTTGTGATCCTCCTGCCTCAGCCTCCCAAGCTGCTGGGATTACAGGCGTGAGCCACCATGCCCAGCCTAAGTGCTTTTGTATTTGAGACTGTGTGTGTCTATTTGAGTTTTTTCAGGTTTGCATTGGTGTTTTAGTGTTGAAATGCTTATTCTCAGGTGTTTGCCTTCTGGTTTGAACCTAGTTAGAGAACCTAAGTGCCTGCTGAAAGAAGATATTTGGGATGTGCTGCTTTTGGATGTAACACCTCAGAAGAAAAGCACAACAGGCAAATGGAGGTGGACAAGTCTTTGATTCCTTTATGGTTTGTGCTGAGCTCTTTACCTAGAGAATAAAGTATTCAACTAAATGACCTTTAAGGATCCTTCCCTCAAAGTCAGTGGTATGATGAAAATCATGGACCCCAATATCAACCAGACCAGCATTAAATCCTGGCTCTATGAGGAACTAGTCACACAGATTTGGTCAAGTTACTGAATCTCTGTGCCTCAGTTTCTTCATCTGCATCATAAGGATTATGGTGCTGATTGTAACCCTAGTTTTAAGTACTGAATTAAAATGTTTGTCAAGCACTGAGCCTTGCTTGGCATGTTACACGCCTCACAATACATTTTTGTTGAATTGATTCAGGTTGCTGGGGATAGTGCTCAGGTTGGCAGGTAGGAAATATGCTTGAAGCTGTGGTCACAGAAACAAGATTTCTTGGTTGTGTCTCAGAGAGCTGTCATGCTCTGTCAAGAACACATAACTTGGAGGTAGAATCTGTTCCCTTTGCCTCTAACCCTAAGTGTAAGTCTGGCTCCAACATGTACCTCTGATGCCTTCTTTTTTTTTTTTTTTTTTTAATATTTTTATCTATTTGCTTTAGTTGTACACAATGTGTTCCATTCAGTGAGTTTTATTTGTACGTGGTGCTGAGGATCGAACCCGGGTCGCCCACGCGCTAGGCGAGCGCTCCACCGCTGAGCCACAATCCCAGCCCCCTCTGATGCCTTCTTGTTTGTCACAGTCCAGTTGTGCTAGGGCAGTGGGACAGGTTGCTGAGAGACCAAAGAAGACACTAGAGATGGGATATGAGATATAAGGTTTATCAAGAAATGTTTATGGAAGAAGTCCAATGGCAACAGAAGGTCCCGTGACGACAGGCTGGATGAGTGCACCTCTGTTTCACACAGGTGTATCTGGTGCTTTGCCAGAATATAGCACCTCCTGGCCCACAGCACATTTTGTCCCGGGATGGCCACTTGGATGAGCACTCCCCTCTCCATGGTGCTCTGATCTGCAGCAGTTGCCACAAGGAGGGGTTTTTCTAGGTTAGGTTACAGAAGCAGCATTGGCTTACCTTGCTTCGTCCCATTGTGCAACCAGCTCGCCCAAGGAACTTGGCACTCACCCAAGAGGGCAGCTATCTATAGATAATGTTGATTGCCCTCATTCCCAGCACATAGGAGAGAAAGACAGTGTCCTTCAAGACAATCTGTAGCTGAATATTTCACCCCAATTCACACTCATATTGTTCTCTAAACTTGATTAGGGTTTTGGAAATGGAAAGGGGCATTTAGGAACATGGTTTCCTCCTTTCTTTGACATGATACTTCTGGTTTTTACAACTGAGGTCTCTGCTCTGTAGTAGACCCCTATTCCCAGCCCACCAGGTAATTCAGGGGAAGTATATTCAGGATAGAAATTCAGATCCCTCGTTCTACCAGAGACCCTGCCTGTCTTATCACACAGAGACTCCAGCAACAACTGCCCACATCACCTACACAGGAGACCCTTTTCTCAAGGAAGGTATTCAAGCTACACTTACATCCATACACAATGCCAAGTACTTCTTGTGGTCAAGAAATGCTTTTCTGAATAACTTACATCTTTTCTGTTTTAGTTTAAGCCCAGCTCTTTTCTTCTGTTCTAGGTATAGATGAAATCAACGCGATGCTCTAGACTTTGATGGGTCTGAAGGCCTAACACCAAGGAATTTTATTGATCCAAGATTCTTCCTATTGTCCTTATCCTTTTCATGCTAAGGAATTTCCTGTCCCCATCCACTCTGTTGTCATCTGAAGGCCCCACGATTCCCTAACTGGACCACTTTAACAACTGCCAACATCCCCTTCTTTATTTCTACACTATTCTCCATGTGGCAGCCAGAGTCCCTCTAAAACATGTACATGAATCGTGTCATCTTCCTTAAAAACCCTTTGACAGCTTCCCTCTGCTCTTAGTGTCAAAGTCTAGTCTCTGTATGATCTGACTTCTGGCTGTCTCTCCACCCTAGCCTACATCATTCCCTTGCCCCCCAGAAGCTGCCAACACTCATGCCACTACAGAATGAATTGACCACTGCCCACATGCTGTCGGGAATACTTCTGCATTCACTCTTCATGTGGCTGGCTCATCCTTTAGCTCTTAGCTTAAATGCCACCTTCTCAGAGAGGCATTCCCTGACTGGCTATGTCCTTCTCAATCATTCTCCCCCATTACTTTAGCTTCCTTCTTTCTACTTATTTGTGTTTACTTGTCCAAGTGTCTTGCCCCCAGTAGAACATTAACTTATTGGGTGGCTTTCTTGTTTACCAGTGTAGCCACAGAACTTAGTGAAGTGATTGGTCTTAGTAAGAACTCAGTAAATAGACGTTGAATTAGTAAATAATTATTGTTTATAACAGTGAAAAATTATAATTTATTTAGTATTAAGGATTCATAAAAATTATGATAGAATAATATGATTAGGTATTATACTGCATAGAGGAATATTTTATGGGAAGAAAAACTATTAATCTTTGAAGAAGCCCTAATCAGGGAGATGGCTATTGCGGTTACCTGGGAGCCATAAAAGATGTTCTAGTTTCCATCTGATATCAATATATCAATACATTATTCAAAGTATGCACATGACGCACCTGTAAAGCTAAAGATATATAACCGGGTGAGGTCGGTTAGAAAGAGTCAGAAGAAGGTTAGACGTCGTCAGAAGAAGAACGCAGTCAGAAGAAGAAAAAAGAGTCAGAGCGGTTTAGAGTTCAAGAGGTTGCTGAAGCTAGAAAAAGCCAGAGAAGAGAATAGAAAAAGAGAAAGCCAAAGAGAAAAAGAAGAATAAGGAAAAGAGTTTAGTTTAGAAGCAAGAGAGAAAAAGAGAATAAAAGATTCCTGCCACTGAATTTCCTCCCGCGGTATTATAGCTGCAACAGCGTCAGAGCAGCTACAAATCTTATTTTGTAAAATGACAGTCTGTATCCATTATTTAAAAAAACACTCCCAAGGATAGGTACCAAAATATTGATAGTGTTGTGTCTGGGGGCGAGTGATTTTCTTCCTTCTTTCTATTTTTAAAAATATGTTTTAGTTGTCAATGGATCTTTTATTTTATTTATTATGTGGTGCTGAGGATTGAACCCAGGCCCTCACACATGCCAGGCAAGCACTCAACCACTGAGCTATAATTCCAGCCCCTTCCTTCTTTCTATTTTTATTTATTTTTTATTTGGGTTCTCACTCTGTTGCCAAGACTGGCCAAGAATTCATGGGCTTAAGTCCCTTGCCTCAGCCCCCTGAGTAGCCAGAACTATAGGGGTGCCCTGTTTCACCTAGTTTTCCTATCTTCTTTTAAAATACAATTTGTTTGAAATATTTCCTACAGTGACATGGATGATTCTAAATAGAGTTGTGCATTAATGACCTGGCATGTGGGGAGGGCATGAGTGGTGTTGGCATGTGGTCTTTAGGAATCCCGGGTCTGAGTTGACCTTCTTCTGGTTTTGGATCTTGAATATATGAAGATCCCTCATTCTATCAGAGACCCTGACTGTCTTATCACACAGAGACTCCAGCAACAACTGCCCACATCACCTAAACAGGAGGACCCTTTTCTCAAGGAGGGTAGTTCACAAACGGTTCCCAGGGAACCTGTTCAGTTGATGGTCAGCACAACCCTCAAAAAAGTAGATGAAGATGTGACATTGAAGGTTTCCTGAACTTCCTCAAAGCCTCAATGCCCCAGAGAGAAACACCTCTTTGCAACTGCCAAATGGGAAGTATGTAACAATGATGAGCATTAAAATGTCAAATTGGTTCCAAGATTTTCTAAATTCCTTGTATAAATGGCATCTTAGATGAAGGTCGGAATACCCTCTCTAGCACGTTTTCAGATAGTGTGGGCTACTACAGATACTAGCTCATGAGACTTGGAGGATGGAAAAGCAGCAGCAGCTGGTTAGTAGCAGCTTCTCTTATCCATTCCAGCAAATACTAAGCTTGACTGGTTCTTTTTTGCTACTTGAAAGCTCAGTGCTTAACTTCCTTATGCCTAATTTCCATCTACAAAATGGTATTTATAATACCTCTTGTGATATTTCCCCCCAATATCCATTCTTCCTTTTTGTAATCATGAAATTGGCTGCCTAGAATAGAGGATATGTTTCCTTACGGGTAGGTGTGGCCATACAGAAGTTCTGACCAAGTAGGTGTAAGGTGAAGTGGCATATTTGACTCTCATGAGGTATTCTTAAATAACTAGGGTTCAGAGAAACAATTATTAATGGACACATCTTGAACTGTACATGGGATGAAGTACATAGGGTCTTGCGGATGGGAGAAATTTGGTCTCTAGGGAGGTATTTTTTTCTTACAGGACAGGAAAATTTCATGGGACTTCCCCAGCACTTAGGCAGCATGTCTCACTCAAATTCCTATTGGTTTCCTTGTTCTGATTCTATGCTCACTAAGCAACCTTCCAATTCACATTTGGTTTCCCAAACACAAAGAATAAATTAGCTTATGCTCACTGGAAATAGCTCCTTTAGATGAATCAATTGGTATGGATGTAAATTTAGCAATCATACATTTGTAGTGAGCCTGATACATTTTTTATCCACATTTTTGATCAGTGTATTATAGTTGTACACAATAGTGGGATTTGTTGATATATATTGGTACATGCACACAATATAACAATATAATTTGGCCAATGTCACTCCCCAGCACTTTCTCCCTCCTTCCTCTCCTCCTACCCCACTGATACTTTCTGAGTTTACTAAGACAATTCAGTTCTGGACTAATACTCAGGTAATATTTAAATGAATATATGCCAAAGCTAGGCTAGACTCTGAAATAAGATGCCCTTAAGAGATTCATGTAACATTGATGACCCCCTTAATATGTATCTACCAAACTGTATATATAACCTTAAATATTCTACAATAGAATATTCATATTCCCCTTCAAAATTCACTATCACTCTTGATCGCCTTCTTTGCCATTTCAATTGTGGAAGATCTAAATCCCAAAGTTGAGATTTATTTATAGTGGGAATCAACTTTATGTATTATTAGCTTTTATTCATTTATTGTTAGATTTATATCATAGCTATATCTAAAAGAGGATCAAAGAAATCTTATAATAAAAGTAGAATAAAATAAAACCAAACTCAGTATTAGTCATAGCTAACATAATTGAGATTTTACCATGTGGCATGCAATGTGTTAAGCCCTTTATGGGTTTTTCTCATATTATCTCACAGGAAGATTCTATTCTAAGATTCTAAGGTAGATTCTATTAGCTCTATTTTATAAGTCACCCAGGTAGTTAATAGTACATTGGGGATATGAATCCAGATGGCTGATTTTTATTAGAGCATGTATTTGCTACTTGAAAGCTCAGCCTCAGAAGTAGCTGGGATTACAGGCATGTGCCACCACTTCTAGCCCAATAGTTGCTTTTAAACTGGAAGATTCATACATAGGTGTGTGTAGAGAGACCAGGAGGAGAGATATTTGAAGTAATAGGGTAGAATCTAGTGTATCTTATACAAGTTTCAATTGTTAGTAAGATCTAAACAAAATAGACCAAAATGTGATGAGAAAAAAGGGTTAAAAAGGCTAGCCAGTTGACTCTAAAAAAAATGCACACTATTTAGGTCTGAGATTACTAGCAGTAAATGCAAAGATTAATACATGATGGGTTTAAATAGTTCTCACTGTGGAGCTATACAAAGCATATTTGTACATTTTCTTTCTAACCCTGAGTTTTGAGAGGAGTTTAAGAAAGCCTTTGAATTAATTTAATGAATGGCATCATCTAGAGTTGTTTAATAAGAAATTCACTGGTGGTCCCCAGAGGGGCAACTTCTGACTTTAATTTTGAGACAAAGCCCAGGATCTAATGCTAGAACTGTAGCTCTCTTAATAAAAGAAAGTGAGGGGAGAAGAGAGGGACCAATCCAGGTCGACAGCCAAGTGTTAACTGCCTTGATCCTCTCTGTTCTCGATGCCACTCTTGAGGTGCAAGTTTCTGTGACATTGTATGGTTTACTATATAACCCAACTGTTTGCCTGCTTCTGGTCTTTCTTTCTGCAAAACCATCTTTCATGTTGCTTCTGGCTTAATATCTCCAAGACATTGCTTTTTCCATTTCACTCCTCTCTTTAAAACACTTCAGTGACTTGAAAATTGCTTATAGTAGGAAGCCTTACCAGACTCCTACTGAATCTCATGTTCTAATTATATATATATATATATAGAGAGAGAGAGAGAGGGGGGGGGGGTTCAGTAAGTACCATCCAGCCCAATTCTCCATTAAAAAAAGGAGAAACCAGGGAGCTTGAAGGGTTGTGTCTTGTCCTAATTCGAAGATGAGACCTCTAAAAACACGGTTGTGTCCTAGCTTCTTCCGCCCCAGGGCAGTGCCCAGCACCGAGTAGGAACAATTCCATGGAACTGTCATCTACAGAGTGCTTTCACTTAGATTCACCTTTTGAGGCTGAAGATGCCACACAGCTCTGTGGAGGTGGCAGGGCAGGGTTTCTCCGTTTTAGAGGCAAAATAACCAAACTCCAGGAATGCTGTGAGCTGACAAAAGCCGACCCGAATGCAGGTTTCGGATTCTCGAGTGCAGCGATTGGACCTTGGGGTGTTTGGTAAAATATACGCCAATTTAATCAAATCAGCCACTGTCGAGCGCCTGGTACATTTGGCGCTAACGGACAGAGGCGCAACCAAACACTCCAGTGCCTATCGGAAAAGTAGAGGGAGGCGGGCACTAAGCCCGTCCACAGCCTTCAAGGACAATCGTCCAGCAAAGCGCCAGAAAAGATTCCGGCGCTCCAGCCGCTGCGCAAGCGCAATGCCACAAACCCACGCCCTCCAGATCAGAGCGTCCCGGGGCACGCGCGCGCTGGAGAGTGCGCAGGCGCAGTGGCGCGGGGGCGTGGTAACGCGGCTTGCTCTCTCCCGGCGGGCGTTGATCGAGACCAAGCAGAGCGGCGATTCAAATTCAGCAACTGACCTTTCTGATTCGTCGCTGGCGTAGCCTAGGCGACGCAGCCCCGCCTTGAGGGTGAGCGTAAAGGTGCACGGTGACGGACTGAGGACGGGAAGAAAGGAGTTGAGAAAGGGTCGCCTTGGGGAGAAGTTAGTGTGGAGCTGTGTGCAGTAAAGGGTCTGCTGTCTGGGAGGGGGCGCGGGAAACGGCCCGGAAGCGGAGGGGGCGGAGCCAGTGATTGATGGGCGAGAAACCAATGCGAGGGTACAGGCAGGTAATGAGGGAGTCACATTTAGTTCAGTTGTAAGGGTGGGTAGCGATAAGATAATAGCTAGCACGTGTTTAATTTGGCCCAGCTGTACTGCTTTTCATAGTTTATGGTCTACACTATAAGTGTACGCTATTACGTCTTTTGCTATGAGGAAAGTGAGGCTTAGGTATATTAATTTAAGCAAGGGTAGGGCTGGGATCCCAAACTTTGCAATCTGACCCCAGAGCCTATGCTGTAGGGCTTTGCTCCACTGCCCCTTCGGGACTCAGGGTGGAGCAGGGACCAATAAAGAGGGCTGGGATGAATGCAATTGACGAATTGTGGTCGAAAGTGTCGTAAAAGTAGAAGTGAATACTGACAGATAGCTGGCTGGATCCCACCGAATGTGAGCGCCCCGAGGATGGAGATGGGAGGGGAGAAAAGGCCAGAGCAAGGTGAGAATGTGGGTAGTGCGGACCATGCCATCTCCCCAGCTGTGGGAGCCTTGCATCTCTGTGGCATGATGTAGTTCTGGATTAATAGCAGGCTCAAGCAAGCTTTTGCAGGTGTGTGAAGTTAAAGCATTTAGGAGCACAATAGTATGGAATAACAGTGCATGGAACATGGTTCAGACTGCATTAAAAAATTCCATAGACTGGGTGGCTTGGACAACATTCAGCAACCCCCTCCCACCCCCTGCTTTTGAACTCAGGGGCACCCTATCACTGAGTCACGTCCCTAGCCGTTTTTATTTTGAGACTGGGTCTCCTTGAGTTGCTGAGGTTGACTTTGAACCTTTGATCCTCCTGCCTTGGGCTCCTCCTGAGTCATTGGGCCATCAGTGACTAAATTTAAATTCTAATTAGTTATACATGACAGCAGAAAAAAGCTTGGGTTCATTGTACACAAATGGAGCACAACTTTTCATTTCTCTGATTGTATACCATTTAGAGTTACACCATTCGTGCAGTTATATATGTACTTAGGGTAATGATATCCATCTCATTCCACCATCTTTCCCACCCAAATATTTATTTTCTATAGGCCTGAAGTCCAAGGTGGATTTGTTGGCCAGTTCCTGGTGAGGGCTCTTCCATCCTGCATAGGGAAGTCTTCTTGCTGCATCCTTACTTGGTGAAGAGAGAGGGCCCTTTTATTTCTTTTTCTGAGGCCACCAGTCCTACCAGATTGGAACCCCATCCTTTGGGCTTTATTTAACCTTAATTTTACCTCCTAAAAATCTTGTTTCCAAATGCAGTTACATTGAGGGTTAGGCCCTCAACACATGAATTTGGTGGTGGTGGAGACAGTTTAGTCTGTGGCAATGGTTTATATATACTCAGTAGGTAAATAATGAGCGATGATTGAAGACTGAAGAAATGAACATAGTCAGAACTGATGTGTACCTGAAGAGCTTTCACAAATCTTAACCTCATTTAATGAGCATTAGATTTGCCTGGCTGGTGTGTGTCTTAGCATTGGTGGGAAATTCCAGGAGAACTTGGGTGGCAAGTCATGGTTGTACCCCACACAGTCCACCTGAAAGGTCTGAAAAACTGATAACAGATGTCCTCGGTAGTGCTTAGTGAATCCATTATTCTGAGATTTATCCAAACAGTTCTTTAACTATGATTAACTTGTCTGCTACTGGAATAATAGGATCCATAATTACCACCCACAGGGAAGTGAAATAATGATCACTTTTGTTCTGTATTGTTTCATGTTGTCATTCTAAAGTTTGGTAACCTAGTCTTTCTTTTTCATCCTACTTATCTGGGTGGGAGGAGGAGTTAGGAAATGCAAAGCTCAAGGACTTGAGGTTTGGCTGGAAGAGTTGGCTCCTGGGTTCAACCACCTGCTGAGTGAACTTGAGCAGGTCACTTAACTTTTCTGAGTCCCAGTTTCTTTTTCTATGAAACACAGCTAAGAAAAATACTTAATATACTAGGTTGTCATGAGGTTATATGAAAATTGTTTTAAGCCATCAAAGCACTAGCCCTTGGATAGGAATTTAAATTATGAGACTTCTCTACTCATACTTCTGATGAACATAAACCTTTGCCTACAATCCCCACATCTAACTGGCTATTTATTTATTCATCACAGTTTTATTGAATTCCTGCAAGGGGCTGAAGTCCCTCATTTTGAGTCCTGTGGGAAGGGAAAAGCAAAATAGACAAGGTTCCCCTTGAGTAGCTCATATTCCAGTGGGGAAGAACAGTAAATAAAATAAGTTCAGATAATGCTAAAAGCTGAAGAAATTAAATACAAGGTAATGTGATAAAAGGGCTACTTAAAACAAGGCAGTGGCCAGGTGTGGTAGTGCACACCTGTAATCCCAGTGGCTTGGGAAGCTGAGAAAGGAGTTCAAAGCCAGCCTAGCAACTTGGCAAGGCCCTAAGTAGCTTAGTGAAACTCTGTCTCAAAATAAAATATAAAAAAGGGCTGGGGATGTGGCTCAGTGGTTCAATGCCCCAGGGTTCAATCCCCGGTACCAAAACAAAAAACAAAAAAAAACCCAAGGCAGTGTGTATGTTTGGGCGGTGGGGGGGTGGGGGGCTTCGGATGGCCAAAGGGGGAGAGAAAGTGGGCTGAGTTCTAATTATTGACTCACCATTCCCAGGCATGGGAAATAACAATTAGAAAGCCCAAGCGAATTGGGTCAGTTTTGGTCCCTGTCCAAACAATCTATATGCTAGTGATCTATCTTAAAAGGAGAGATAGTAGTAATCAGATTTTTCTTTTGGGATTTAGAACTATGAAACATGAAAAGTGGGAGTTGAAGCTAAAAGGTAGAGGGGAGCTGAAGAGACCTTGCATAGGCTAAAGTTTGGGTAAGCAGAAACTACAAGTAAGCTGAGGAAGGCAGACTGTGGCTCCATCTGGCATCTAGTGGGGCAACGATAATCCATGGTGTTTACTTGTTGGTGAGGTTCCTGGAGCTGTCTTCAAACAGTAGTCTATCTGCAAGAAGTCCTATCTGCCAACAAATGGTTTCTGCTCCTGGTTTTCCCAGATAGTCTCAATTCTTAATCTCTCAATATGTGTTTTTCACTGAATCTCCCTCTTGCTTATGCTAGTTATCTGTTGCAGCCAGGTCAACTTGAAGCAGAGCCATATGGACCTGGGTTCAGATCTCTGGTTTTTCTATTAGCTGTGACTTTGAACAGTTATTTACTTTTTTTCTTTTTCTTTTTTGATGGTGCTAGAGATTGAACCCAGAGCCTTTTGCATGCTAGGCAAGCATTCAACCTCTGAGCTATACTCACAACCAGCAGTTATTTAATTTTTGTAAGCATTAGTGTCCAACAGGTGTACCCTTATAGTTTTGTACAGATCAAATGAGATAATAAAAGTTAAAAGGCTTGTGGAGTATTTAACACATGGCTCAAAATTTGTTAGCTACATTTCTTCCCCTTTCCTTTATGTTTTAAAAAATTTTCAATTGCATATCTCCCTTTTGTTTCTGAATTTTCCTAGTTTTTGCTTTGGTTGTTTTGCTTTTGACTTACCCTCTTATAGTAATCCCTACATGAGGGTAGTCATTTTAACTGCCCCTAAACTGTAATGAAGAACATCTTGGCAACTATCTTTCCTCTCATAGATGGATTGACACTATCACTGGTCTTACTGAGGCCAGTGTAGTAAAGATGTGTTTTATACTTATTAATAGAAGACAGAGACCTTCCAGATATCTTAGAGAAGTAATTTCTATAAAGAGAGGTATGAAAACAGGGTGGAAGAATCATTCCTCCAAATGGCAATCAGAGGAAGAAAGGGTATTTAAAAGCTGTCTCAGAGAAAAATGGTTTGAGGAAAACAAAGATGAAATAAATATAGAGCAGAGAAGTTTCTTGAAACCTTGGCTTGTCAAGGAAAGACAAATGTTGAGCTCTTAGTGTTGGGAAGATGGTCCAGCCAGAGCTTGGTGGCTATGAAGAAAGCTCTCCTGGTCTGAAACCAAACAGCAAGTGATTATTTCTTGAGGCCAAAAACAGAAGTAGGGGGCAGCTCTGGTTTGTACTAGAAATGGAGGCTGGGATGAAATAAGCAGATGCAAGCTATCTGTAAAATAGGGCTGTGCCTTCCAAACAGGCTGTACTGACAGTTCTCTGCCTTGTGCCATGGTTGTACAGGCCTTCGCGACAGAAGGGAGAGCAGCTTTGGCATGCCAGTCCTGCGTTGCAGAGGCGTGGGAGAAGGATGCTGCCCAAAGGGAGCCACAAGCAACAGCCTTGATCCCAGTGACCCCCGTGTTCAAGAGGAAAGCCGCCAGCCTTCCGCAGAGGCGTCAGAAGGGTATCCAAGCAGCAGTGAAATTGCAGGGGGATTTGGTTTAGGGGCTTTCCTAGGCTGCATTCTGCTATAGCCATTTCTGATGAATGTTGCTAGATGTTTCGCATGATTTTGGTCTGGCATCTTGAGGATATAAACATGGTAGAAAGAACAGTCTTTGCTTGCAAAAAAAAAAAAAAAAAAAAAAAAAAGGTCAAACCAAGAAGAAATTCTGTGACAAGTATGGTGGCTAAGTAGTATGGCACCTGTCTGTGTCGAGTGAATGAATAAAAGTGACTCATCCTTTGGGGCTGGGGTTTTGGCTCAGCGGTAGAGCGCTCGCCTAGCACGTGCGAGGTTCTGGGTTCGATTTTTAGCACCACATAAAAATAAAAATAAATAAATAAAATAAAGGTATTATGTCCAACTACAACTAAAAAAAAAAAAAAAAAAAGTGACTCATCCTTTGTCTCTCACTTGCTGATGACACAGGTCTCCTGGGCCAGGAAGAGTGTGGACCAGGAGGCTCTGTTATTCCATTTTGTTCTCTCATATGTAGTGACGGGGGGAGAATAATGCTGCCAGTGGACAGGACAGAGTGGGGCTTAAAGATGGTGTGCGACATTTTTTAAACAGTCTTGTTAGCATTCTTCTCTCATGGGAGAATGACCACATTTCTTTTTCTTTCTTTCTTCTTAGGACCATGACTAATATAACTCAGGAGGCTGTTGGCATCCATTTCCCTTTTCCCTTCCCACCCTATCCTATCCAGAAAGACTTCATGGCAGAGCTGTACCAGGTTTTGGAGGCTGGCAAGATTGGGATATTTGAGAGTCCAACAGGCACCGTGAGTATGAGTGTGAAGACCACGACTAACGTGACTTGGAGGGAGCCCGACTTGCTTTACTGACTGCCTCTGCAGAGGTTTTCATGGTTTGAAGTTAGGCAAAGCAGTTGCTCTGTTTATCTTTCTGAGTAATAGTCACTTCTCTTAAATTATTGAACATAGCTCCAAGGTATGAAAAACACTAGGCAACCTACAATTTAAATGGCAGATCCTTTATCCGTAACACTGAAAGTTTCCAGATTTTTCTGGCACCTAGCTGCTTCAATGTTGAGGAACATGACAATGACTTTGGATTTTTCACAGATGAAACAAATAGTTCTGGTTTCCAGGAACTAGGTTACTGAGTGCTCGAGGAATTTGACCAAGGTCCACTAAGTTTTTCCATCCTGGCTCAAAGGGGGGACAGATTTATTAAAGGTTGGGCTGTTGAAAATTAATAGGACTGTGTGGCCAACAGTTCCCAGCTTCTCTTTCACTTTATGTATTGCCTTTGATCAGAAGCACTGTGTGATAGTAAAATTAATATTTTGATGTGACGATTCCCAACTAGGCTGTGACCTGGAGGAGAAGAGCCTGTAGTCCTCATCACTGTGTCCCTGTCATGTGGTTGAGCTTGGCAAAGTTGGGCCATAAGAGGCGCTTAAGATGTGTGTGTCGAATGAATGAATTAAAGTGACTCATCCTTTGTCTCTCACTTGCTGACGACACAGGTCTTTGGGCCAGGAAGAGTGTAGACCAGGAGGCTCTGTTATTCCGTTTTGTCCTCTCATATGTAGTGACTGGGGGAGAATAATGACACAGTGGGGCTTGAAGATGGTGTGCATTATTTTTTAAATAGTCTTGTTAGCATTCTTACCTTCCATTTAAACCCAAAGCCTTATATCCTCCTTTTTTTGTTTAAAGTAATTGAAAAAGAACCAGGTCCAGTGATGCATGCCTGTAATCCCAGCAGTTTGGGAGGCTGAGGCTGGAGGATCACAAGTTCAAGGCCAGCCTCTGCAAAAGTAAGGCAGGGGTACCTCAGTGGTAGAGCACCCCCTGGGTTCAATCCCAGCACAGCCAAAGTAAACTAATTGAAAAAAAATTAATCAAATAATAATGCATGTCATTTAAAAAGTCAGATTTATCAAACAATTCCTTGGACCCGTACTTTCAGTTCTTTTAATGGTTTCTTAAGAAATGTAACCTTATGCTGCCACATCTTTTTTTTTTTTTTTTTTTTTTTTTTTTTTTTTTTTTACTTTTTGTCATTGGTGCCTTCCTGTTGTGATTGGTAAGGTGACATTTAACCATTCCTTTTTCCTCTCTGTCCTTATCTTTCTAGTGTAGTTCTAGATTTTAGTCTCTCCTGAGTCAAGTATATTATGATCATGCCTTTTTTTTTTTTTTTTTTTTTTGGTGAACAGTTTATTTTCTAGAGTTAATAATTATTTTTTAGGTTTTGTTTTGTTTTTAATGTGCCTATACCAGCTTCTCCTACACCATCCAGTGGCCTGTCAGAAAACGACTCTTTAGTCTGTTCATACTGCCATGGCAAATTATCAGACTGGGTGACTTAAACAACAGAAATGTATTTTCTGTCAGTTCTGCAGACTGGAATATCAAACATGAAGGTTCTGATGGGATTTGGGTTCTAGAGAGGGCTTTCTTTCTGGCTTGTGGACAGCTGCCTTCTCACTGTGTCCTCGTGGGGTTGAGAGAGAGATCTTAGGCGTCTCACCCCCTTTTCTAATCACATCCTCAAAGGCCCCATCTGCCGCACAGTCTCCTGAGGCCAGGATTCAGCAGGTGAGCTCTGGGCAGACCCAGTTCAGGCGCAGCACTTACCAGCTCTGGTTTTACCCTGGAGACCACCTCCTCCAGGCCCCATCCTTTTCCCGTAATCTGAATTAGTGGCTCCTTAGATCAACTTCATAGCTTTTCCGAGGGAACTTCTAGGATTTCCCTTCCTCCTTTTTAAAAAATCAGCTTTGAGTGTAATTGGCAGATATTGAAAGATAGTCCTTTCAAGTCCACAAGTTCTAAGTTTTGACAGGTGTGAACACCTGCATAACCGTCATCACAAACAAGAAGCAAAACACTTCCGTGAGACAGGGCAGGTAGGGGAGTTTCTTGGCATGTCATTGCAGAGTCCCAGATGGTCATTGATCCACTTTCTGTCTTTATAGACTAGATTTTTTCTCTCTAGAATTCCGTTAAAATGGAACCATATAGATTACTTTTTTGTTTGGCATCTTTCACTTAGCCAGCATAATGTTTTGGGGATTCATTTGTGTTGTGTGTATGTTTTCCTTATGTTATCTATGTTGAACTTTCTTGTTTTGGGGTCCCATATTTTCTTGGTCAACTTCATGGTTTGGGGAGAGCACATTCCTGAGAAGGGTTGTATGGAAGATAAGTGTTTGACGTTTTGCTGGTCTGAGGTGTGTTTATTTTATCTATTTACTTGATTACTATTGATAGTTTGGTTCGATATGTATCTCTAGCTTGAAGATAAATTCCCCTCACAATCATGTGCTCAAGTTTTCATGGTTGCTGTTGGGAAGGTCAGTTAGAATTGACTTTTCAGCAGCTGGGTGCGGTGGTGCACACCTGTAATCCCAGCACTTGGGAGGCTGAGGCAGGAGGATCACAAGTTCAAAGCCAGCCTCAGCAATGGCGAGGTACTTAGCAACTCAGTGAGACCCTGTCTCTATTAAAATACAAAAAAGGGCTGGGAGCCAGGTGCAGTGGCGCACGCCTGTAATCCCAGCACTTGGGAGGCTGAGGCAGGAGGATCATGAGTTCAAAGCCAGCCTCAGCAATGGTGAGGTACTTAGCAACTCAGTGAGACCCTGTCTCTAATAAAAAAAAATACAAAAAGGGCTGGGGATGTGGCCCAGGGGTCGAGTGCCCCTGAGTTCAATCCCCAGTACCCCCCCCCCCCAAAAAAAAATTGATTTTTCAGTTTTTTGAGACCTGATCCTGTCCCTAGTTGTAAAGTTTTCAGGATTTGTTCTCCACTCTTTGTGGTCTGAAATCTCATGTTGGTGGGCCTGATATGTGCGTGTGCTTGATTTTTTTCAGCTGGGTACTTGAAGGGCCCTTTATTCTGGGGGCTCCCACCTTCCAGTTCTGAGAAATGTACTTACATTTGATAATATTCTTCCTGTGCTTGCTTTGTGGTGCCCCAATTCATTGCGTTTTGAACCTCCTGGTTAATACCTGTAATAACCTTTCTTCTAATTGCCCATCTCTTTTAACACCTGGTTTGTTGTAATTTTGATTTGTTTTTGCTTTAAATTCTACTCTGGCAATGTCTTTGATGTTTCTTTCTTTCTTTCTTTTTTTTAATTGCCCAGTTTTTCTATTCAGTTCTCTGATTTTTTAAAAACAGAGAACTATTTGTACTTTATGAAGAGTATCTTTCTGGGGATATCCATTTTAGTAGTATTGTAAGGTTTTTTTTCCCTCCACCTTGTTTCATTTTGTTTGTTTGATATTTTTCCTCTCAGTTTGGGTTCTCTGGATGGAGGCTTTCCTCATGGGGTGAATCTTGTTGGCCTTCTGTTGCTGTGGAAGGACAGGTACCGACAGGCTGGTCAGGGGGTCTGTACGGCTGGCTGACTGTGGTCTTGCAGACTGTGCCGCTCTGTTGGGGCCTCAAGGTTTGGGTAAATCTGGGGTTTCTCCTGGAGCCATTCAGTTTCCTCAGAAAGGTGTGGCCCTTCCCTCAGTGCCCTGCTCTCAACCTGGTCCTCCTCCCCCTCCCCACTCTCAATCTTGCCTCTCCAGCATGTCAGGTCATCTCTTTGCCCTCAGGGCCAACCATGGCCCTGCCAGCGTCAGGGTCTTTCTGAGGCTGACTTGGAGGCCCTTGGGCTTTAGATCAGATTCCTCACTCTGCTAAGTCAGTTCCATTTCTCCCTCTTTTGTATCTCTTGCAATCGGTTATTTTCCCTTCTTCCATTGTCTTTGTTTTTGTGCTCTTTTATGACTTTGGTGCAACTTTAGTGTGTTTTGGAAAAGAACTTGGGAGAGTGGATTCCACCTCGTCTAACCTGAAGGCCCATCTCTTTCTCCCCCTCAGAGCTTTTCATCTCCATCCTCTGCTCACTTCCTGTATCCTCTTCCTCTGCTCTGCCCGTACGTGTTGATGCCTTGGTTCTGTGGCCCTGTCTTGTGAGTGCACTCCCTGTGTGAACCTACCCCATGACTCAGTTGCCCTGAATGTTCTGATACCTTCTAAATCACCCCTGCTGGAGCTCTCCTGTTATCAGTTCCCTGGTACCTGCTGATGCCTGGCATCATACCCAGAATAGAGGGTTTTTTGCCTGCCACGTGTCCGGTGCATAGCTTTCCCATCATCGCTGACTAGAGGGTTCTGCACCTCTGCCTGTTCAGCCCCAAGCCCAGTGCGCCTACAACCAGCAGGTGGTTAGAATAAATGAATTTACTTGATGTAAATTTTATAACTGTTATCTAGGATGGTACTCCATGAAATAACATTGCTCAAAGCTAGGTATTCTGTGAGTGCTTTATAGAGTTTATTTCATCACTGAGATGAACATTTGGTTATACAGCCTTTTAATAGGTTCCAATCTACAATTTTTGGGGGGCGGGGTCTCTTCATGGAGCTAGGGATGGGACCCAGTGCCTCGTGCACACTAGGCAAGTGCTCTACCAGTGAGCTCCACCCCAGCCCTCTCAATCTACAATTTTTGTGGATTTTTCTGTATCTTATAGGATATAGAATTGTGGAGCCTCAGTTATGTGTTAGTCTTTATGTTAGAGCATACTCATTTCCTCAGCTCGCTTTCAGGTGAAGGGTAGAGGCTTTGTAACCAGGCACCTGTCCCTGGGTCATTATTAGGAGGAAGGATGGTATATCTTGCCTGCCTGAGCCCTGTCAAGGGAAAGCCCCTGGTTCCTCATCTCACAGGCAACAGCTGCCCTGCGTCCTGCTGGGGCGCGCTGCCTGGAACGCTGCCGTTTAGTTTCAAAAGCTGAGAGAGGGGGTATGTGAGGCTTTTCTGAAGCAGCGTGATCCATCCACTAATCGGAAGTGTCATTCTGGCATAGGGCCTTTCAAGATTTGATGAAAGCTTATAGTCTGCATCTTGGCACAGTGGTAATTTGATTATTATTATGTTAGCAGCAAAAAAAAAAATATCCAACTCCGATTCAGTTATCATGTCCCAGGTTATTGTTTGGATCCTGCCCTGGGTATCAACCTTTATGTATATCAACCAATTGAATGCTTGTACAAGGAAGGCATTACTATTATTATCCCCTTTTTTTTTTTTTTGCATATATGGAAGTGACCCTTGAGAGGTCAGCCTGGAGTTCCAGTGCTGGTAAGCAGAGGAGCTGGAATATGACCCAGGCAGCCTGGCGGTGGTATCCAAAACCTTACCCTCTCTGCTGGCTGCTTCCCCTGCTGCACATGTGCTGTGTGTCACTGCAGTGCACTCGACTGGCGCAGGTCTAGAAACCCACCCTCGATGCTCAGATCCCTTTGGGTTAAGCAGGCTCTGAATGCTGACTGGCCTCCAGAGACTCACCTGAAACCAAACCACCCTCTGAGCCTTACAAGTAGCAGCCTGTGGGGCTCACTGCAGTCTCCTCTCTAGAAGAATTGGGTCATTTTCTTAGGGCTCCATAATGGAGTACCACAGACTAGGAACTTAAACAACAGAACTCCAAATTCTGACTTCAGGGTGTCAGCAGGTTGGTTCCTTCTGAGGGCCCCTGACAGAAGGACCCATCCAGGCTTCTTTCCTTGGTTTGTAGGTGGCCATCTTCTCCCTGTGTCTGCTCATACTGCCAACCTCTGTCCGTGTCTTCATCTATATTTTTACCTTTTTCATAAGGGTATCAGTCCTTACAAAGGATTAGGGGCCATCCGAATGCCTCATGTTAACTAATTGCAACTACAACGATCCTATTTCCAAATAAGACCACATTCTGAGACACTGTGGTTAGGACTTCAGCATGGGAGTTTTGAGGAGATACATTCAACCCAGAACAAGGACTCATGGGAAATTCTGATCTTTAAATCAAAACCAGAAATCTGGGCATGGCAGCACATGCATGTAATCCCAGCAACTTGGGAGGTTGAAGCAAGAGGATTACAAATTCGAGGCCAGCCTTGGCTATTTAGTCTCAAAATTTAAAAAGGGCTGGGGATGTATCTCAGTGGTTAAGCTTCTCTGGGTTCAATCCCCCATACCAAAAATAAATAAATAACTCAAGAATAGATTTTCTAGAGCAGTTGGCTTCCTTTCAAAACAAAACAAAACACTGGT
The DNA here is from genome assembly GCA_025594165.1 of Tamias sibiricus. Classification (NCBI taxonomy): domain Eukaryota; kingdom Metazoa; phylum Chordata; class Mammalia; order Rodentia; family Sciuridae; genus Tamias; species Tamias sibiricus. The sequence continues at coordinate 13,930,300 of CM046661.1, read as the reverse complement.
ATTCATGTGACTGGTCATTTCATATCTGCACATCAGTTGCATTGAAGCTAAGACTCAAGTGTGGCTCTCCCTTGGCAAGTAAATGAGATATCATGATATGAATTTTTGGCTATAATTCTTTGGGGGGGGTTATTTATGTAATTTCTCCCCATTGTTTAATTAACATGCTGTATTTATACATAACCTGTTAAACCACTTTAAATTCTTTTTGGGACAGTGAACTGTATACTTAAAAAGACGTTCTTTCCTGCTTCTTGGGCCCAATTCTTATTTCTGTGTGTGGTACTAGGGATTGAACTCAGGGGCACTCGACCACTGGGCCACATCCCCATCCCTTTTTTGCATTTTTATTAGAGACAGGGTCTCACTGAGTTGCTAAGCGCCTCACCATTGCTGAGGCTGGCTTTGAACTCATGATCCTCCTGCCTCAGCCTCCCAAGTGCTGGGATTACAGGCCTGCACCACCGTGCCCAGCTTCAATTCTTTTTTTTTTTTTTTTGGTACTGGGGATTGAACTCAGGGGCACTCGACCACTGGGCCACATGCCCAGCCCTTTTTTGTATTTTATTAGAGACAGGGTCTCACTGAGTTGCTAAGTGCCTCGCCATTGCTGAGGCTGGCTTTGAACTTGTGATCCTCCTGCCTCAGCCTCCCAAGTGCTGGGATTACAGGCGTGTGCCACCGCGCCTGACTTCAATTCTTATTTCTTCTGTTTTCCTGTTTTTATTGGCTATTCTGTGGCTTATCTTCCTTTCCTCTCCTAGGTGGTCTTAGAGTATCATCTTAATTTTTAAAGCCAGAGCTGCTTGACACTCATACTAAAATGGAGAAAGTCATTTGGGAAGCTTTACATTTTGCTCTGTTTCTGAAGGTCATTTTTCTTCCTGTAGGGAAAGTCTTTAAGTCTCATTTGCGGGGCCCTCTCCTGGCTCCGTGACTTTGAGCAGAAGAAACAGCAGGAAGAGGCGCGTCTCCTGGAACCTGGAGCTAGCCCCTTAAGTGGTAGGGGGGACCAGCCCCTATTTCCCTCCTCTTCCTGCCAAGAGTCCCCTGACACCCTGGGCCTGCCGGGGAGCCAGACTGGGTCACCCAGTTTGTGCAGAAGAAAGAAGAAAGGGACCTGGTGGAGCGACTGAAGGTGAGATCTGGGGTAGTAAAGAGCCAGTAGTGCCTCAGCCATTCTTTCGGGCCACCTCTGGGACTGAGGCATCCCTTGTCCTTCACCTTTGCACTGCCTCTCAGCCTTCTGTCAGTTTTCTTGGATCCTTGGTGCTGCCTCTTTCCTGTTTGTTTGAGCTGGTGTCAAGGCCCTCTCCAGTCACGACTTCCCTAGGAAAGGATCCTGATGGTTGCTCTTGACAACGTGGGGTGGGGCTGCAAACTCAATTATGGAGTGAATTTGGCCCCTAATGTGATTTCAGGAGGGAGGGTAGATTTCCTGCACTGAGTAGTGAGGCCAGACCTGCAGAGGTTGAAGGTGTGGCGAGGGCTTTCTAGGCACGGCATGGGGGGGGGGCCTCCTGCAGGGGCCTCCTTTATGGCTGTCCCCCTCTGTAGGAGGAGCAGGTCAGGAGGAAGAAGCGGGAAGAGCGCCTGCAGCAGATCCGCCACAATGCACAGCTCAAGTATGCAACCAAGCGCCTGGTGAGTGTTGTCCCCCCATAGTGAGTGACCAGGGCCTCAGCATCCTCCCTGTCCCCGACTGGCCACGTTCTCCTTTCCCAGTCGTTGGCAGCTTGAGTGGTGGAGGCCTAGAGTCTGGGCATGGACTTCTCCAGTCAAACAGCGAGCTCTGTGGTACCAGGCCTCCCTGGGGGCTTTGTCCTTAGTGACAGCCACAACTGCAGGCTGACTCCTTCAGGAGGTGGGGGGCCCCCCGTGCTGAGGCTTCCTCCTCTTCCCACTGCCAACCCTACACAGAGACAGGAAGAAGAAGAGACTGAGAGGCTCCTCTGCCTCAGCAGGGAGATGCTGGCAGCAGGGACAGAGGCAGAGCAACTAGAGCAGCTGGAATCCGGGGAGGAGGAGCTTGTCCTTGCCGAATATGAGAGTGATGAGGAGAAGAGAACAGCCTGCGGGTAAGACAGCTGCCGCCACCTCATGCCACCCCCCACAGCCATTGGGGACTTCTGGGGAGGCAGCTCTTCCCTCATGCCAGAGACACTTGTGAAGCATCTGCCGAGAGGGAGTGGCACCACCTGCCCCTTTTGCCTAAACCTGGGGCCTTCTCAGGGTCCAGTGAGAGCTGGCTCCCGCCCTCTGCCTGTCACTTTTGTATTCTTACGTATTCACTCCATGTACCTCACAGCAGCTCAGTGATGGCAGTGATTAGAACGGCAGCCCAACCAGGTGCTGTGCCTGGGCGGAGGCCACAGGCTAAATAGGTAGAAGGGCTGGGATGTGAACCCGACAGCCAGGCTCTAGATCCCATGCTCGCAGCTGCCAGACTGCACTGTGTGAAGTTCATGATCGAACCAAGGAATCCCCAGCTTGAGCTTTTTTTTTTTTTCTCCTTAAGGCTTCTGTTGGTCCAGATGCTTAGGTTTCTGCTCCATTAGTCACCTGCTGGGAGCACGAGAAAACCCTAAAAGAACCACTAGGCCATTTCCAGGCCACACAGCCCTTCCTGAGATCCTCTTTTCTCACTCCCAGTTTAATTCCACTAGTGCCCTTGGAGTGTGTGCTCTAGGTGTGGCTCTAGGTGTGACCTTGGTTGGATGCTGCAGCTTGGAGTTACACTCCAGACAGACACAGGGACCACAGTGTCAATGAGAGTGTGGGACCTGTCACAGCCTTTAGAGAAAATGGACAAACTTGCAAGTTGGTGGCCTAAGAAGAGTTGAATCTTTAGGAGCTCAGGCAGGAGGGAAGGGTCACATGTGTGCCTGCCTGTGGAGAACTTCCTGTCCTTGTGGGGAACCAGCAGCCATGGGAAAACAGTAGCACTTTCTGAAACCAGCACTTTTGCCTACAAGGAAAATGAAATGGTGTAGTGGGGGAGAATGTAGGGTTGCACCTTCTGGGGACAGAGTTGGGAAAGGCCCTCTGAGGAGCTGACATGTTAAGAAGGAACCTTGCAAAGTCCTGGGAGGAGAGTGTTCTAGACAGAGACCCAAGTGTGCAGTGGGCTGGAAACAGGAATAGAAAGAAGGCCCAGGTGCCAAAGTGAAGTCTGAATTGGGGCGAGGTGGGGATGGTGCTGGTACCCTGACAACTATTTTTTTTTTTGGGAGGGGGGTACTAGGGCTGGAACCCAGGGGTGCCCTTTTTATTTCTTATTGTGAAACAAGAGTCTCACTAAGTTGTTGCGGCTGGTCTGGAACTTGGGATCCTCCTACCTCACCTTCTAAGTTCCTGTGATTACGAGTGTGTGTCACTGTACCTGTTGCTGCTCTGATTTCTTAAGTGTGCCGGGCCTCTCCCTGTTCTGTCTGAGGATTTATTTGCTCATGCTTTTCCCTCTAAATCGTCCTTCTCTCCTCCCTTCACAAATGCCTTTACCTCCTTTCAGGCCCTGCTCAGTTGTCATGTAAGTGGTCCCGGGTATCAGCCCCTTGCTGGGTTTTGCTCAGGAACCTGCTCTGCTTGGGTTTATCTTCCTCGCTATAACTGGGCTGTGTGCTGCAGGGCAGGAGCCTGGGCTTTTAAACTTTTCACTTGCAGGGCCCACAGTGTTTGACTGCAGGTAGCTGCGCTCTGGGCAGGTTAGTTGAACTGAATGAGCAGACAGTGGTTAGTTTCAGTCCTATCCAACTGAGAAATTCAGAAATGCCAAAATGTTGGGGTCTGTAGATGGGCTAGAGAGGATTTGTGGCCTTCATTTAATTATTTCCAAGTTTGTGTGGTGGTGCATTTTACTGGTAGGAGAGGGCCTATGATTTTTCATTCCGTAGGCAGAAGGCCTGTGACCCTTCCCCCCCTCTACAAAATAATGCCTAAGAATCCTGACCTAAACCCCAATATGTATTGGCCGTTTCACCTGCAGTCCTCCTGGTGACAGCCAAGATCATGAACGTGGCCCTCTAGGGAGTTGCTGAGCAGGACTGGGAGAGCACACTTCCTGTTTCTGCTTGAGACTTTGTAGAAGGGAAGATTGGGCACATTAGTGTGGATTTCTTCCGCATAAGCATTGTCATCCTCTGAAAGGTTCCCCCTGATTTTCCTTCCTGCACTAAAACTCTCCCCGAGACTCTGGAGGGGAGGAGAACGACGGCATCACTGGTGGTGGGGAGGAGGAGCCGGGGCCTGCACTCCCGCAGAGTTGGCCCTTCCTGAGGGTGATGGAGAGGATCATGAGTGTCCCATAAACCCTTCCCAAAGGTGGCTTTGTAGCTTCTACTCCTTCCCTAAAGTCCCTTGGGTACAAGGTAAAGAACTGAGTAGTGTTTGTGACTATTAGAGGAACAGAGTACTTCTTAGGGTCTGGACAAGAGCCGTTAATCCTGCAGCTTAGCTTCCCCAGCTTCTGACACCCTGGCGTTTCCAGAGAGACATGAGCCTCTCAGGACATGACAGATTCCTCATACCAGACTTCTGCTCTGCAATTCTTTACACATCCTTCCTCTCACCTAGGTCCTGCTGACCTTGTCCAACTTGTGATGAGTAATTTAAATCCAAGCCTTTGAGACAAAACTGACAACAGTTGTTTACTGACCAAGAGGCCAACCTTGTAAATAACTTTTCTAATGGTCCAAGGCAATTGCATTTCGGCTTTAAAAAACAAAAAAGAACTTCATTTCAGGGTGAACAAAAGCATTTCTATTCCATATGATGCTCCAGTAGATGGCACGAGTCTGTAAGAGCATTTTCTGTTTTTAAGTAGCCTCAACTGATAATGTTGGCTGAATTTATTCTCCCAACCTCAGTGCTAATGGGCTCTTCATTCACTTTTGGAAAGGGAAGTCTGAAGCACTGAGAAGAGTAGAGGTTTGGTCACCAGTGACAGCATCTTTCACTCATTCAGTCAGCCAGCTGTGGCTTCACCTAGGCAATGTCTGTGGAGTTCTTACTGCTGCCAGGCTCTGAGCAGGGCCCCAGGACTCAGCAGAAACAGGCCCTCTTGCTGCCCTGTACACAGGACGGGAGACAGACCAGGAATATGTGGCTTTGAATGAGATGTCACAGGTTGCCATGGGGTATGTCAGAGCAGCAGACCTCCTTCAGGTTATCAAGGAAGGAAAGGCCATGTTGATGCTGAGATCTTAACATGGAGCAGGAGTTGGTGCAGTGAGGGAGAGAGCATCCCAGGCCAAGAGGACAGCTTGTCCGAAGTCCCTGAGGTGATAAAAAGCAAAGTTCTCTTGGAAAACTGAGGGGCATATAGTTTTCTACAGGGTGGACAGTGGGAGAAGAGGACCCCACTGTGACTCTCAAACACCCGATCTCCAGCCTTCCAGCTTGCAACGTTGATTTGGGGACATGATGCCCCTCCCTCTTTCTCTCCACGTCTCCCTGGGTTCCACAGACCTGAGTGGCAGTGGAGGCTGGGCCTGGAGCTTGCCTGGGTGTCCTGAGCCAAGGAGTACCTGCTGCTTTGGCAGAGGCTCAGTGCTGGGCTGGTGCTCTGTGCTGCCTTTCAGGCGCAGTGCTCCCACTGCAGCTCTGGGGGCTTCTGAGGAAAGGGGCCCACCCTGCTTACCGTGAGCCAGAGCCGGCAGATGTTTTGTGGTTGGCCTGAGTTGCTGAGGGAAGACTCTTCTGTGTTCTGTTGCTCTCACAGAGTGGATGAGGATGAGGACGACCTGGAGGAAGAGCACATAACTAAGGTAAGACGCCGAGTCCTTGTGTGCTTCCGTGCGTGGGCCCGAGTCAAGGGCTCTCTGCCTCTGGCGCAAACACGAAAGTCACTCCAGATGCTTCTTAACCTTTCAATGAAGACCTCCAACCTATAGGCTTCATGGCTCCCAAGGCCCAAAGATTGGCCTTTTGGTACTCGGTTGGCAGTCTGGGCTGGGCCCCGGGAGGGGTCAGCTCCCAGGGCCGGGGCATGCTGCCTCTGAGCACTGAGGGCAGCTGTTCTGGGCTGAAGGCTGCAGTGATTTGTCTCCAGTGGGCAGTGGTAGAAGGTGAGGGGTGGGACAGGGCAGAGCACATTGCCCTTAGGCTCTCCTGTGTGTGTTTCTTTTCTTGATTGCATTTATGTTTGTATGGGGTGCAGTGAGGTGTGGCTGTGACACTTCTCAAATATAAAAATATTTGGTTTCGTCCAGACTTCTGTGTTCTATTGAAAGTAGATATCTCCCCCCCACCACCACCATTTTTCTCTTTTCCTCTTCTCACTCTGCTAAATCTCAGAGTAGAAAGAAGGTATTCAGCTCAACCTCTGCCTCTCCTTTTTCCTTCAGGGGGATGTGTGGGAACAATCTTCCCCTGACATGCTCCCCCAGATGACTGAGGAATCTTTGCCATGTTAAAAATCAGCTCCTGCCGGGCTCGGTGGCGCACGCCTGTAATCCCAGCACTTTGGGAGGCTGAGGCAGGAGGATCGCGAGTTCAAAGCCAGCCTCAGCAATGGCGAGGCACTTAGTAACTCAGTGAGACCCTGTCTCTAATAAAAATACAAAAAAGGACTGGGGATGTGGCCCAGTGGTCGAGTGCCCCTGAGTTCAATCCCCGGTACCAAAAAAAAAAAAAAAAAAAAATCAGCTCCGGGGAAACCCTCTTTCCTACGATCACAAGCCCTTCGAATCGGTTGGGTTAGAAGATGGGCATCACTTATGGGAAGAGTGGCCTCTGTGGGCATTCCCTTGAACTAGAACTTTAGGTGGCCTTTGCAGTTCCTGGGCCCCTTGGCAGATGAGATCTGATGTGGGATGACATTGTCTTGCCTCAGGTGTGTGCTTTACAGCCACTTTTTCTGTCCCCAAAGGCTTTAAAGCCATGGCATTCCTCCATGTGCAGAGAATATCTTGGGATGTTATGGTCTCCTCTTTGAAGTCCCCTTCTTCTCCCTTGACCAGATTTACTACTGCAGTCGGACACACTCCCAGCTGGCCCAGTTTGTGCACGAAGTACAGAAGAGCCCCTTTGGCAAGGAAACCCGGCTCGTCTCCCTCGGCTCCCGGCAGGTTAGCAGAGGCGGACGTCCCAGGCCAGGGGCCGTTCTGCTTCATCTCTGTGCCTCTGTCTTCCAGGCATAGAAAGTCTGTGGGGCTGAGGCTGGCTGAGCAGTGGGAGCACAGACCTGTCCCTGGCCTTACCACCCCTTGTCGGGAGGAGGAGAGGCTGACAGAGCAAGCCTGCTGGTTGCTTGCCTGTCATTCAGCCAGCACCATTTCTGTGCCTCTTTTTAACTCCTGTCGTATAGAACCTTTGTGTGAACGAAGACGTGAGAAACCTGGGTGCTGTGCAGCTTATCAATGACCGCTGCATGGAGATACAGAGAAGCAAACACGGTAGGCACTGGGACTGTGTGTGGCCTGGGACAGGGCTGAGGGCAGGAGCAGGGTGGAGGTGACAGAGGGTTGTGATGGGTTTGACCAGGGACATGGAGGTAAAAACTGGAAACAAGGCAGAGCAGGCCCTGGTTCCCTCCTGAGGCCCCTTTCTTGGGAAAGTGTTCTTATTTCCTGGGTCAGTGTCAAGTTCTAGTCCTTGGAAACGATTTTTTTTTTTTAAATATTTCTTTACTTTAGTTGTACACAATGCAATGCATTTATGTTGTACCTGGTGCTGAGGATCGAACACCGGGCCGCACATGTGCGAGGCGAGCACTCTGCCACTGAGCCACAACCCCAGCCCCCTTGGAAACGATTTTACAGGCTCTTACAGACAACATAAAGTACAATTTCAGAGTGTTCTAATGAGACCATTTGGAAGGGTCGTATAGACCCTGCCTGGTGGGAGTGGGCCTCAACATCACCAAACATGCTCTTGGCTCCTGGGATAGTTGTTCTCCCTGTCTTTGTTCCCCTGCACCTGTACCACCTGCAGAGAAGAAGAACAGAGCTGAGGAAGACAAGCCAAAGAGGAGGCGGCAGGAGACCAAGGCTGCCTGCCCCTTCTACAGCCACGAGCAGATGCAGCTTCTCCGGGATGAGATCCTGGTGGAGGTGAAGGACATGGAGCAGCTGGTGACCCTTGGGAAGGAGGCTCAGGCCTGCCCTTATTATGGGAGCCGGTTTGCTATCCCTGCAGCCCAGGTAGGTACTCTGGAGGGGCAGGAGGTAGTTCTTGGCTCTGACTGGAGCTCCGTGTCATGAAGGAATTCCTTGTTCCTCTTTAGTTTGGGAGGATGCCCCCACTGTGGCTAGGCTCAGGGCCGTATAGCATACTGGTGGCATATAGCCATTTTCTTCCAGAATGTAGGGTCAGGGGAGGCCCTTGGAGCCTTGGTGGCTTCAGGCTTCAGGGCCAATCGGCATTATTGGAGGATACCAGATAGAAGCCAGGAAAAAGTGCATTCCTGAAAAACTACAGTGAGGAGCCTTTGGGGCTAAGATGAGGCTCAGCAGCAGCAGTTCAGTTCCCTCCCGTGGTTCTGTTCAGTCAAATCGACCCCAGTTGTACTGTTTCATGTACTTGACATCCTACATCAAACTCCTGAGAAAAGGTCTGTTGCCATAAACACAACTCTGCTGTAACTTTCTCACTTGAATATCCCTACACATGGTCCAGACTAGAAATAGAACAGGTCACCTCAGGACTTAGGTGGGCTGGGCAAGTTCATGCAGGTCAAGCCCTGACCTCTCCCCCTCCAGCTGGTGGTGCTGCCCTATCCAATGCTGCTGCATGCTGCCACTCGGGAGGCCGCCGGCATTCGGCTGCAGGGCCAGGTGGTCATCATTGACGAGGCACACAACCTGATTGATACCATCACAGGCATCCACAGTGCAGAGGTCAGCGGTTCCCAGGTGGGTTGACCTCTCTATCTTGACATGCTAGAAGGTGGAGAGACTTTATAAGCACCTAGTCTTTCCTCTATAAATACCTAGACCTGGGATTCCTTGGGACATGGGGTTGGGCCGAGGGTGCACTGAGCCAAGATACTGGTCTTGTCAGAGGCCAACTGGCTTTCCGTAAAACTGCGGGGACCCAGCTTTTTGCATCGCTCTTCACCTGCCCATGTCATCCTGGGCCCCTCCATTCCAGTGTGTTGCTAATGTTCTCTCAGCTGGGCTGGTGGCGTGAGGGAGGCGGGACTCACGCAGTCGTGATGGTGCTCTGGGGTGGGGGGGGATTTAATTAAGGAAGGCTCAAGATCTCTGCCATCTACTCTCATGTTCCATGCAGTACACCAGGTAGCTCTGCTCTTTACACTGACCTTACGGTGGGATGGTAAGCTTACTAGGAAGTTTATTTTGGGAGCTTGCTGATTCAGAGAGGGCAAGCAGTTGAGTCTAGGATCATACAGCTCACAGACGGGAGCCAGGATTTGACCACTGGTTTTTGACCATGAAACACACTGAGCATCTACCACCTCTGCTGACCAGTGGCTGGGTTGACCTAGGCCAGGATGTGGTGGTTACCTGGAACCTCACTCTTAGTTGACTACAAGTCTTTTCCCAGCCCAGTAAAAACAGCAGGGAGATTGCTTGAGGGATTCTGCCTCATATTTTGTCCAGGCCCACAGCAGACATGAAGCAGAACTACCTTTCCCTCTCTTTCAGCAACCTCAGCCCAGGGGCCTCAAACCATGCCTTTGTACGAGCCCGCCTTCCCCTGCCTGTGCGTGCTCGCAGGCATTTTCTATGCATGCTCTAAGGTTTCATCTGGACAGCCCTCTGCTCTTGGCCAGAGCCTCGTCTGCCTGGTCTGCCTTCACACCGTTGTCTGTGTTCTCTCCCCAGCTCTGCCAGGCCCATTCCCAGTTGTTCCAGTATATGGAAAGATATGGGTGAGACACTTACCCTCTGAGGTGGAAGGGAGAATTCTGCTCAGTCTCAGTGGCCCACAAGTCGGCCTCCAAGACTCTGGCTTGGGTGCAGAGGGGGCATCGACTTGTTGCTCGGTCCTGAGTCCATTGTGGTGTGTCCTTCATAAGACCTAGGCTGCTTGGGACAGGACAGCTGGTTCTGAGGGCTTTGGGCCTTGGCCAGCCTTTTTTTCTAGGAGAATTTGTAGTTTGTGGCCCAGTTTGCGAGGCAGCAGACAGACAGGCTGTGGCTGGGGGCAGGTGGAGGGAAGCTGCTGTCTGAGCATGGCCATGTGATGTCTGTTGATTTCTCCTCAGGAAGCGTTTGAAGGCCAAGAACCTTATGTATATTAAGCAGATCCTGTATTTGCTGGAGAAGTTTGTGGCTGTGCTGGGAGGTAGGAGAGCACCTTCCCCAGGCTCACCCCTGGCCTGTAAAACTTGTTGGTTTTTTTCCTTGGATGCCAGTTAGGACACCTAAATCTTCTGTGCCCTTCAGAATTGTCTGGGTCATTAATTTTAGGAAGGGCTCATTCTGTCTTATTCTAGTTGTCTGACTTTATATCTTTTTAGAATCCTCATTCATTTGCCCAGTTTCTGTGTCCCTTTATTTTGCCAGACAGTACTCTGTGGGTGTAATAACGATACAGTATACTACTAAATGTATGACATCTTGTGACATAGTTACTGTCCTGGGTGTTTTCAGAGCACTTGTACATATACGCTTTCATTTGCCCCCGTGAGGAGAGCAGCCCAGGTGTTTTAACCCTCATTTCTAGATGAGTAACTAAAGCTCAAATCAGGACCTGCCTGTGGTCGATGAGCCCAGCGAGTGAGCCTTCTGGTTCCAGGCCCAGGCTTCTCATGCCATCCTGTGCTGGGATCCTTTCCTTTGTCACATGGTAGTGCCTGTGAAGGTTCTTGTTGAAAGTAACGTTCCTGAAATCCAGTGGGGTTTTCTGGAGGGATCTTATCCTGTATTGCTCTTAGATTCCATCTCTGCCTTTGCCACAGCACCATGTGGCCGAGGGCAGCTCGTGCTTGTTCCTGTGCCCTATATACCTGGGGTTGCACATGCTTGCTGCCTCCTGGAGGAAGTGTAAAAAGAACGAATTGCAAGGCTTTGTGTTCCTTGTGCAGATGTGTGAGCCTCACGCAACCCTCTGCCCTCTCTGTGGTTTTTTTGCATGCTATAAATAACCAAAACCAAATAAAAATGTTTGAGTATGGATGTTCTTCTTAGCAGATACAGCATAGAGTGAGAAGACAGGGAAATGGGGGTCAGAGGACCACTGTCCTGACCTGTTTGCATTCTCTTTTTTTTAGGGAACATTAAGCAAAATCCCAATACACAGAGCCTCTCGAAGACAGGTGAGGGAGTTGCTCTCATAGGGCCCAGAGGGATCTGAGCCACTTTTGAGTTTCAATCTGGGACCGAAAGCTAGAGGCTTCAGGGCAGATTCCCAGCGACCTTCATTTGTCTGCTCTTAGGGACAGAGCTGAAGACCATCAATGACTTCCTCTTTCAAAGCCAGGTGGACAACATTAATCTCTTCAAGGTAAAGGCTGCCACCACTTATTAGCACACCAGGTTTCTTTCTTATTTATTACCACCTGTGGGCAGACACTGCATTAAGACTGTGGGAGAAATAAAAAGCAAATCCCTTTTGTACTCAAGCTGTTTAAGGTCTGAGGAACCAAAACATACATACACGTAATTCCTTAAGGGTAAAGATCACAGCCACAGACGTTTCTTTCTCCAGTCCTGAATGACCAGCACTCCCCTTGATGGGGTATAGCACTGTCACTAGAATGACAGCCTAGGGATTACAAATTGATAACCACAGTCACCTGCATGGACAGAGCACTTACTACACAGTGGGCTGTGTGCTGGGGTCTGTGACACGCAGGTGGATGTGCTGTCGCCATTTGAAAGCAAAGGAAGCTGAGGCTCGGGGCGGTTGCTCAGGAGGATGAGGAGCACAGGCCTCGCCCGCTGCCTCGGTGCTGAGTAGAGGAGCGTACCTCTGAACCCCGCTGTGCTGTCTGAGACCACCCCTTCCTGCCTGCCTTTCTTCAAACCAGCTTTCCCCAACTAACCCCTTTTGGTCACTGTCAATGCCATTATCCCATCAAATACCCTGGAAATCTTTTTTTTTTTTTTTTTTTTTTTTTTTTTTGGTACCAGGGATTGAACTCAGGGGCACTTGACCACTGGGCCACATCCCCAGCCCTTTTTTGTATTTTATTTAGAGACAGGGTCTCACTGAGTTGCTAAGTGCCTCGCCATTGCTGAGGCTGGCTTTGAACTCACGATCCTCCTGCCTCAGCCTCCCAAAGTGCTGGGATTACAGGCGTGCGCCACCGCGCCCGGCTACCCTGGAAATCTTGAGTCATCCTTGACACTTTTCTTTCCTTTGTGTCCTACAGCTAAATAGTTGCCAAGCTCCACGGCCTAAAATAACTCTGGAATTACCCCAGCTTTTCACTCCTACCACTGTGACTCCCATGCAGGCTCTATTTGCTCCTGCTTTCTTCCTGGCCACCTTGCTTCTGTTCTTTCCCCCTTCCTTTCATTTACTTTACAAAGTAAATTGAGTGGATCTTAACTAAAGATGTCACTCTATTTATTTTGCAGCACTGGGAATCAAACCCATGGCCTCGCATACACTGTGCCAGTGCTCTACCACTGAGCCCTTTTTAAAAATTATTTTGAGACAGGATCTCCCTAAGTTGCCAGGCTGTTCTTGAGCTTATGATCCTCCTGCCTCAGCCTCTTCTGGGGTTACAGATGTGGACCACCACACCTGGTTAGGATGTCACATTTTTGTAGAAATCTTTTATTTATTTTTGGTACCAGGGATTGAACCCAGGGATGCTTTAGCACTGAGCTACATTCCCAGCCTTTTTTATGTTGAGACAGGGTCTTACTAAGTTGCTTAGTGAGAAAGGCCTTGCAAAGTTGCTGAGGCTAGCTTTGAACCTGGGGATCCTCCTGCCTCAGCCTCCCAAGTTGCTAGGATTACAGGTGTGCACCACTGTGCCCAGCTTCTTTGTAGAAATCTTCACAGACCCCAGTCTCATCAACTTGGCATTCCTGGTCAAGAGGAAGCTACACATGTTGAGCTACCAACTAAGTTGTACTCCAGCATTGTCTTAAATGAGCCCCAGGCTTCAGTTCTTTGTGCCTTTGCATATATATATATATATATATATATATATATATATATATATATATATATGACATATTTTGGTACTGGGGATTGAACCCAGGGGCACTAAAGCACCAAGCCATGACCCCAGTTCTTTTTTACCTTTTGAGACAGGGTCTCAGTAAGTTGATTAGGGCCTCACTAAGTTGCTGAGGCTGGCTTTGAACTTGAGACCTCCTACCTCAGCCTCCCAACTCATTGGAATCACAGGTGTGCATCACCATGCCCAGCTGAATCTAAATTCTTTGAGGCCCAACTTACATGGTATCACTTGGGAGGAAAGCAGGGGACACATAACTTCTGTCGATCACCCTTAGATCAGAGCTATTGAGATGGTGGTGAGAAGGTTGTACCTGTGATCTGGCAGAGCCCCCACCTTGTGGGGAGCTTTGTGTTGGTGGTGGAGGGTGACTGATTTCTCTTATTGAGATTATAATTCACTTCTTGGTGACACATGCCTGCCATCGATGTTGTTTTGCAGGTGCAGCGGTATTGCGAAAAGAGCATGGTCAGCAGGAAGGTAACCCCCTTTACTGTGGGCCCAGAGGGAGCCAGCAGCGCCCTGCCTGCTGCCTCACTGCTTCCCTCTCTGGCCCTGGACTCTTCTCTGTCTTCCCTCTCCATGGTGGGAACTGTTTATGAGCTAGGGAGGGGTGGACCGTAGACTGGGGTCTCCACTCATACTGCTTCTCATTCTTCCATCACCCTCTTTCCTCCCTACCCAGCTCTTTGGCTTCACAGAACGCTACGGAGCAGTCCTCCCATCTTCCCAGGAGCAGCCCAAACTGGCTGGGTTTCAGCACTTCCTAAAGAGCCTACAGCCTGGGGTCACCAAGGGTGAGTTAGGAGGGTGGGAAAGAAGAGCCAGTTGCAGGCTTAGGGTAAGAATGCGGACCTGACTTCAGGGCGCCTCCTCCCTGTCCTGCTCCATACAGCTCCTGCAGCCCCCGTGGAGGAGGAGGAGGCCAGGGCCCCACGGCCCGCTTCCCCGCTGATGCACATTGAAGGCTTCCTCGCGGCTCTCACCACTGCCAACCAGGATGGCAGGGTCATCCTGAGCCGCCAAGGTAATTAGCTGCTTACCTGGTCAGGCTCACTTCCCAAGAAAGAAAACCTGATGGAGCCAGGGAATCAAGCCAGGGACTCCACACATCCTGCACCTGCCCAGCTTAGAACGAGGAGGCATGGTGTTGGCTAGCCTCCCGTGGCCTGGGGCAAGCAGGGGCTCCAGGGAGCCAGGATGCAGAGATGCTGGGTCCTCGCAGGCAGCATTGCTAGAGAACCCTGTAGCCCAGTGTGCTAAGATAAGGTGGGCTTGGGTTTGAGTCTTGGTCCCATCACCTGCATGCCTTGTGACTTTGACCAGTTTCTCTCTGCACTTAAGTTTCCTCTTAGAAATTGGAAATGGGGGAAGAAAGACAGCAGTACTGTCTACGTCAGTGGGCTATGCTGGGGGTGAAATGAGGTTTGTTTTTATTAAAGAGAAAGAGCTAGCTCATGGACTCAACCAGAGCCTGTGCTCATGCTGTCCCCAACCTCCTCCCCGCGCGCACGTGTATGTGTGTGTGTGTGTGTGTGTGTGTGTGTGTGTGTGTGTGTGTGTGTGTATGTCTTTCTTTTCAGGCAGCCTCAGTCAGAGCAGCCTCAAATTCTTGCTCCTGAATCCAGCTGTGCACTTTGCCCAGGTGGTGAAGGAATGCCGGGCAGTGGTCATTGCAGGTGGCACCATGCAGCCGGTAAGGACACCAGCCCCAGCCTCTGGTGCCCCAAATGTTGGGGTGGGACAGGGGAAGGATACACACCAAGCCTCTTCCCTGTCAGTCCCCTAGACCTCCACACCAGGAAGGGGTCAGCTCACACAGGCCCAGCGGTGTCCGCTAGGTGGCACTGCTGCATTGTTGTCCTGTCTGGGCTCTGGGTGCAGGTGGGGGCACCACTGCTTCCTCTGGTTTCTGCAGCCTTCTGCAGTGTCTGAACTCTGCGGTGCCTCCTTGCCATTCCCTTTCTGCACCCACCACAGAGGTATCAACCTGCTGTTGGAAAAGTATTATATTTTCATTGTAGAAAGCAGAGAAAAGTAAAAATGGGAAAAAATAAATCATAATTTCACCAATGGAAAATTTGTGTTGGCATATATCATTGTAATAGTTTTTTTACATATAGTTTTTTATATATGTGCATACATATTTTAAAAACAAAAAAATGGCATTTCTACACGCTGCTAGTAATTGCTTTTTCACTGAGGAACAAAATATCATAAACATTTTTCCCTGTCAGCAAGTATTAGATTTATTTCATCATACTCTAGCTGCACTGGATTCCAGTTATATGGATGTGTTCTGTTTCACATAACCACTCATGTTTTGTTAGACTTTTGGGCTGTTCCCAGTTTTTCTGTTTTAAACAGTACTGTGGTAAATATAACTGGGTCTCTGCCCAGGGATTACTCCCTTAGCCTCACACCCTGAGGAGTACTCACTGGCTGACTGCTCAGAGCCTCCGGCAGTGGTTCCTCGCCTCAGCTCCCTGCTGGAATCACCCCTGTGGCTTTCTTTTCATTCTGTTTTCCTTTTTGTGACTAGATTCATAGATTTTTATTCATCCCATGTATTAAAAAAATTTGTAATCATTATTGTGTTTGATGCTCAAATCATTTCAAATTTGGCTGATGGGAGGAGCCCCTCCCACCGCCTCTGTCCTTTGGGCAGGAACCCTGTAGTCTTGGAATCCCTTCTTAATTTCTGGCACAACAAAATGTCCCAGACTGAACTTATGCATGCTGGCTCCACAGCTGGGTCATTCCATTTCTCCAGCGTACCTGGTTTCTTTCAGTGGGGGGCACAGTATGTAGAAATCTGGGTACTCGGGTGACCCTGGTGCTTCTGAGTTATCATTGTTCTGGGGCATTTCAGCAGATAGACCTAGGAAATGTGCTTTCAGAAGCACTAGTCTGAATTGATGTTTCTAATCAAAATCAAAGAATCAATTTATATGCCTATATCTCTTTCTTCCAAGACCCCTAGAGCATGGTAGAATAAATGTATAATTACAAGGAAAAATGTGTATGACATTTGTCACTGAATGAACATTTGGTTTCTTATTAATGTTTATTTGTTCAATCCCACAATATACTTAAAAGTTTCAGAATTATAATACAACACTATTTCTAACTGATCCAAGTTTCATTTCTTTAAAACTTTTTTGCTCTAAGAATATAAAGCCATTTGAAATCAGGCTTTTCTCTGTGTGCTTACTTATAGTCTGACAGGTCACTGGGCTTTTTTGTTGTTGTTTTTGTTCTTGTTTCCAACTTCAGAGTTAGCTTTTTCATTTTTGACTTAATTCTGTTTTTAAAGTATATAAACATCCACGTCTTGCTCCCATCCCTTTTTTAAAAAAAATGTTTTTTAGTTGTCAACGGATTTATTTTATTTATTTATACGCAGTGCTGAAAAAACAAACCCCATGCCTCACACATGCTAGGCAAGTGTTCTACCCTGAGCTGCAACCCAGCCCCCACTCCCATTCCTCACCAGCTGATTCCTCACCCCCATAGGTAATAATTTTCAGTAGCTAGTGCTTTATCTCTTCATTGTTGTAATTTGGGGGTGTTTTTGCTTTTTCTGCAAAAAATAAGCAAATATGTATATTAGTTGTTTCCTTTTTAAATAACATCAAAGGTATTGTGAGAGTTGTTTCTTACCTGTGGGTCCTGGCCATTCCATTCTGTTAGCACTAGAGTGGTCACGCGTTAGTGGATGTAGCAGAGCTCGTTCAGTCAGTCTCTTATGGGCAAATAATTTCCCAAGAAAGATCCTTGTGTGCACATTAATTGGTATTTATGGGATGTATCTTCAGGGTAGACTCCTAGATATGGGATGCCAGATTAAAAACTACATCTAACTTGCTAAATTCTGTCAGATTCCTCTGCCCAAGGGTTGCAACTATTCTGTATTCTACCAGCAATGTCAGAATGCCCATTTCTCCACAGAGTGGTTGAACTCTTAGATTCTTGCCAATTTGACAGGTGAAAACCCTGGAGGTTCTTATTCAGTGGTTTGAGCTAGGACCTAGAACTTGGATTTTTTTTTTTTTTTTTTTTAATCCCCTGTGCCATATTGGCCAAATTTCCTTTGCTATTCCCACAGGTTTTCTAATGAGGTCGCCAATACTGGATGTCATTACCGTTGTTTTCTTTGCTAATGTATCATCTACCTTTACTTTCAGGTCCTATTTCTATCTGTCTCCTGGCCCAGACTTCTCTGCCCTCTGTGCCAGGGCTCTACCCTCACCCATGGTCTCCGAGGCCATGGCCTGAGGTTCCTTTTTCCTAGACCTCTGGAAAGTCAAAAAGTCTTGACATTGTGACCTACAGGTGTCTGACTTTCGAGAACAGCTGCTCGCGTGTGCCGGGGTGGACGCTGAGCGAGTGGTGGAGTTTTCCTGTGGTGAGGATCCATGTCCAGGGTGGGCTACACCAGGCACACTCTGGCCCAGTGGTCTTGGTCTTGCAGCATTCGAGACCCAGGGCTGAGGAGACCACAGGCTGGGGCCCTTCCCTTCACTGGCTTGCTCTGCAGCACACCTCGCCTTGCTCTTCCCCTCTGCGCCACCATCAGCATTACCCACTCGTATGGTGGCAGGGGTGGGTGCGTGGGTATGTAATAAATCACTATTCTAGTCTGGGAGACAGGTTGGGAACACACCCTCCCTGGACTTTGCCTGGCAGAACAGTCTGTGCCAGGTTCTCATCCCCTTCCTGGGTCTCACCAGGCCACGTGATCCCTCCAGACAACATCCTGCCCCTCGTCATCTGCAGCGGGCCCTCAGCCAGCAGCTGGAATTCACATACCAGAAGAGAGAGCTGCCTCAGATGGTGAGTGCCCCTGCAGCCTTCCCACATCCCGCCTGGGGCAGGGGAGAGAGCTCTTGGAGTCCTGGCACTGGGGAAGTTGGTGACCCTCACAGCTGGCACAGGATGAGTAGGATCTGTAGATGTTTATCAAGGAAGGTCTGAGCTGTTCCCTACCCCTTAGGCTGGTAAGTAAATTTCTTATAACCTTCATGTATCCCTTTAGTGTGGCGTGAGAATGCTGCTCATTTCCTTTGGTTCGATGGTCCCTTGGTTATATGGGCCCCTGCCCTGGGCCAGGGGTACGGTCTTAAGCACATCTCCAGTGGCTTGCCTGGGGAGTCTGGTGCCTGACTTATCGTGGATGGTGTCCATCAGGACACTGGGAGTTGGGAAACTAACATTATATCTTCTCTCTGGGGTGCTGACATTGGGACGTTTGACAGGAAGATGGCACATTCCACTCAGGAAGCCAGTTGGCCATCATCCTCCATGGCCTAGTCACGTTATGGTTCTTTATCCTTGGTTTTGAGCCCCAAGGTTAGCAACTCTTGTGCGGGTGTTACTGCAGGGCTGTTCCATGGGGGCTCCCCGTCTTCCACAGATGGATGAGACAGGCCGCATTCTTTGTAACCTGTGCAACGTGGTCCCTGGAGGGGTGGTCTGTTTTTTCCCCTCCTATGAGTACCAGCGCCAGGTCCATGCTCACTGGGACAAGAGTGGTCTGCTGGCCCGCCTGGCTGTCAGGAAAAAGGTGAGTGGCCCTTCAGCTGGACCCCCCTTGTGAGGATAGTGCTGCCCAGAGTGCCTCCTGGAATTTTCTTGCTATCAAATCAGGATGGTTCAGCTTCTCCCTAGTTCTCACCCCCATCTCTCCTGGTCCCTGACTACTGGCCCAGAGGGTTCCCCAAAGCTTGACTCAGTGAGGTCCTCCTGTACCCAGGTCACAAAACCCAAGGTCTCAAGCAGACCTGAGACGCAGCATTCCAAAGCCTTTTTCTGGGAGACAGTTTTTTCCTTCTCCAGATCTTCCAGGAACCCAAGAGAGCAAGCCAAGTGGAGCAGGTGCTGATGGCATATTCTAAGTGCATCACGGTGAGAAGTGGCTCCAGAGACCAAGTAGGCCTGGCAGCTGGGTATAGTTGGGAGGCGTCCAGCTTTGGCTCAGCAGCTCCGGGTTGGGTTTCTCCTGCAGAGCTGTGGCCAGGTGGGTGGCACAGTGACGGGTGCCCTGCTTCTCTCTGTGGTCGGAGGAAAGATGAGTGAAGGGATTAACTTCTCTGATGACTTGGGCCGGTAAGTAGTGATCCTCTTCTCTGCTGGGATTGAGGTACTGGCCCCTGCGTGTGGTCTGATGCCATCTGGGCCTGCACCCAGGCCAACTGTTCAGTGTCCACTGTGGGGCAGGGCGTCTTAGAATTATATAGCATCCCTGGTTTTGGCCCCGTGGAACAAGGGAATATGAGGCAGACCATAACTTTATCAGGGTCCATTTCATTGGCCTGGGCTGGATCTTTTGCGTGAGAACTCCTTTCCAGATGGTAGGTATCGGGTGGGGTAATGCAAGCTACTGAAGACAGCAGTTGACAAGGTGTGAGGGAGACCTTGACTCGTGTCTCCACCAGGTGTGTGGTGGTGGTGGGCATGCCCTACCCCAACATCAGGTCTCCAGAGCTACAAGAGAAGATGGCCTACTTGGATCAGACCCTTGTGAGTACCTCCAATGTACTCACCCCTAGGGCTGTGGTAGCAAGGCCCTGGGGTGCAACTTTCCACTATGCTGATGTTTCCTGGCCACTCCAAAGGTTTGGGATGTTGGGATGTATCTGCCCACTCTCTTGATTTTCTCCATGACATCACCTGTTAGGCCAGCTTCTGGTTTAGGCTCATGGAGCCTCCTGGCCTTGCTCCACAGCCTTTTCTTAGGAAGAGCTAGATCATGAGACGAGAGATGAGACATGACCCTGATTGTCTCTTACCCTTTCTAGCCTAGGGCCCCAGGTCAGGCCCTTCCAGGGAAGGCTTTGGTGGAGAATCTGTGTATGAAGGCTGTCAACCAATCCATAGGTAAGCCTGGGACTGTCCTGCCATCAAGGCAGACAGGGCAGATGGATGGACAGAGAATTGTGACAGGAAGAAGGGATTTTACCTGCTGTGTCTCTCGCCTGAGGGCTGAGGAAGGGAGGACGACACAGTGGACATGGCTGTCCAGGAGGCAGATTTTACTCAGAGCCACAACCTTTGTGCCCACCCAGGTAGAGCCATCAGACACCAGAGGGACTTTGCCAGCATAGTGCTTCTGGACCAGCGGTACGCCCGCCCCTCTACCCTGGCGAAGCTGCCAGCCTGGATCCGAGACCGGGTGGAGGTCAAAGCCACTTTTGGCCCTGCCTTTGCTGCTATGCGGAAGGTCAGGCCTGCCTTTTCCTTCCCCCTGGAGCCTCTCCTGCCTGGAGATATAGTTTCTCACTGCCTTTTCCTGTCTCCACAGTTTCATCGGGAGAAGTCAGGCCCTTCCTGACTGCAGCACTGCCCGTCACCAGGCTCTTCCTGTACCCCACCCATTTGGCCTTAGGTGAAACCCATGTGTAGAATTGGGTTCGAACCAGCCCCCTGGGGCTGTCAGGATCCAGGGTTACATAGAAAAGCCAGAAGCAGGTTCGTTCATCCTCAAGAAACAGTAGGTCCACCCTGGCCCTGCTTAGGCGCAGCCCAGGGTCAGCTTCCTGCCCAGTCTTTCCAGGAGGCTGGGTGTGGCAGCCACCACCTTCTCGGAGGTGAGGCCCATCCTGCCTCTGTGCTTTCACCCTCTCAGCTAAAGGTGTCCCGTTTCCAGCCCCCTTCCCCACAGCCTCACTTCCCAGCTGCAGCCCTGTCCCCTCGCCTGTCCCTCAGTCTCTTGCAAGGGTTTTATCTCCCTGGCTTGGCTCCAGTTCCTCCTTCAAGTCAGTGGCACCTCCCTCCCTCTCAGCCACTCAAGCAAACTCCAAGACACCTTCTACTCTGACATCAGTGATCATGCCAAGGGCCATTAGGCTCTCAGCATGACTATTTTTAGAGAGACTGTGTCACTGAGACATTTTTTTTTTTCCTGTGGAAAAATCTCCCTCCCTCTGCAACAGCTGCCCCTGCTCCCACATCCCCAACCTGGAGAAAGGGGTTTCAGTATTGTTGAATGTCCTGCCCCATCACCTGGAGACCACCAGGGTAGGGGACAGGCTCCACGGACAGAGCTATGTCCCACATAACTCTGATTCCTTAATTAAAATTGCACTGCTGGCTTGTGTTTCATTCTTGTATTACCCTTCTTTATTGATTGATGTTGCTGTTTTCTCTCATAAGATCCTTAGGGAAGAGAAGAGCACCCTGGTAAAGGGGTGGGTAAGGCAGCCACATGAGCAGGGCACAGGCAGGTGGTATACACACATACCCAGTGCAGGGGTCTACGTGCAGACCTGGGACTGTCCACTATCCCAGCTATGCTTAGGCTGAGAGGATAGTAGGCCCAGGAGCTGCTCCTGGATGTTTCCAAGGAGGCAACAGCCCAAGTCAGGGTTTAGGGAGGGAGGAGCCCCTAGGACTCCCAGTCATCCTCGTCCTCCTCTCCTGGTGGCTGCTGTGGGGGCGGCAGAGGTGGGATGGAATCTGACATTCGTGCAAAGGCTCCTCCTGGTCCCTCACTGGCCCCAGTCCCAGGTCCCTTCCCGGAGATACCTGGGGAAGAAAAGACTAGTTAGGGAGGTTGGTCAGGGCACTAGTTCACCCAGCCCTCGGGAGACTTAAGAACGGGAAGAAAGAGGCAGGGTTATATATGATGCAAGCTACCCGAGGCGGAAGGCAGCCCTGCCTCCTACCTTTGCGCCTCATGACCAGCTTGTTGAAGAGATCTGACATCAGGTCCCCACCCTGGCTCGTGGCTCTCACTGCAATGGGGAAGCCATGGTGAGGGAGTGCGAAGGGCCAAGTAGGCCGTCTCCAGGTGCCGCCTCGTACTCTTGGCTCGCCCACCCCACCTCTACAACACTCCCCAGCCTGCTCCCCAGCCACACATTCACTGCAGATTCTTGGAGCTTTGGTCTGTGGATCCTGCAGTGGCAGTAACAAAGTGGTTAACGTTTTAGTTCTCACAATGAGGACACGGCCCAGAGTGGTTAGGCAATTTGCCTGTGGTCACCAGGCAGGACAAAAGCAGACTGGGACCAAACCCAGGATTGTTGAGCGCCAGGGCCCCGACGCTTTATGCCAAGGTAGTGCATGATGCCAGCTTGGGCTTCACAGCAGACAAGCCTGAGGCGTAAAGCAGAACTGAGCTAACCCCCCGGGTCCTCAAAGTATTTTGGGTCCCTGACCATTTCTTTAAACAACTCTTGGCCAAGATTCTCCTTTGTGGTTGAGTTGGGTGAGCTTAGAGAGGAAGGCTCTGCTAAGGAGGGCCTGGCCCAGGGAGGATATCCACTGGGGTTTCTAGTGAATACCTGGAGGAAAAGCTTGGGGTTGTGTGGCTAGGGTGCTACCCTGCTGTGGTGGGCAGAACATTGTGGGGACTCTGCGGGAGATGGAGGGCAGGTGACCTTTTGCTTGGAGCCCTCCTGCAGTGGGCCAAGGGGTCCCCTCACCTTGTTCCTGCTCCTTCTGTTTTTTCTTCTCCAGCTTGCGCTCTTTAACACTGCGCAGCTTGGCCTTGCCGATGCCCCCAGCTTGGCGGATGGACTCTAGCAGAGTGGCCCGACCACTGGAGGGATCAACCACTTCCTTGGGAGCTCCCTGGACTGGAGCTGGGAGGGGGGGATGGGCATAAGGAGGAAAGGCTGTTCAGGCAGGGATGGGTGGGGACAGCCTCCAAAGCCTGACTATGGGGGAGGGCACCTCCTCTCCTAAGAGGAAGTCAGATGGTGAAGCAGGGGCTTCTGAGACTGTGCAGGGCCTGAACTGTAGCCAGAAGACTGCAGTTCTGTGTCCAGGCAGCCCTGGTCCCTCTCCACCATCCCATTTAGATGCTATCCTGCAAAACTCGGCCCTATGAATCACTGAGGTGCTGATAAGTGTCCCAACTTGACACATGAGCCAACAAAGGATTTTTGTTCCCCTTCCGGAGGCTGGGAATAGACTGGAAAATACAAAATTAAAATAAATTCTGTATTTTCAATTTTTTTAGTAGACTTCTTCATTGACTTAACTGGGAGTGGGGGACACAGAGCCCCATTTTTCTAGGCTGCGCCACCCTGAAGATTCCAAAGCTCTATAGTTTGAAAACCACTATTTTATGAACCTAGTGGAATAAAATATTTGAAATGAGAACTATTCTATTCTGCAAATCCAGGATTTATGACTGCTTGATCTTTCAGGGATCTGGAAAACTGTTCAGTCGAAGGTTCCCCTAAGGACTGTGAGTCCACCTGGCACCACCCCTACCTGAAGGAGGTGCGCTGCTGCTGCTGTTGTCCTCCTTGGCACCTTGGCTGGTGGAGGCCACTCTCTGGGGTGAAGGTGGGGGTGGAGGGGCGCTGGCCAGCACCACAGGAGCTGGAGGCGGCGGTGGGGGCGGTGGTGGGGGTGGGGGTGCTGTCAGCATCCCATCTTCTAGGTCTGGAATGAAAGTGTGAGTGCCTGGGGTGAAGGAGTCTGAATGGGGGAGCTCCCTGGGCCAACTCCCACTCTAGCTCCCAGCTCACCTGCCTTGAAAGGCTCAGCGACCTCTGTAGGGAAGGTAGGCAGTTCTGGGATGGCACCGGGTGCAGAGGGGGCGATGCCTGGGCCCAAGTCAGCACTGTACGTGAGGTCATCAGCAATGCCAGGCAGGTCGGGCAGGTAGGATGGCACATCGATCTCGGGTACTTGGCCCAGGTCTGGCACATAGAAGTAGTTCTCTGGAACCTGTGGGATTGGGTCGAGGTTCATGAGGGCTGACAGCCACCTGGGAACACAGGGCCTGCAGTGAGACCTTGAGGCAGCCAGTGTGACCCAGTACAGACTCCACACAGCTGGGTGGGCAAGAGTCGCAGTAGAGCCTTCGTCTAGAGAAGCACCCTGACAGGGCTGACAGACCCCACCCATCCACACTGCCTCCCTCTCCACCTGCTGCTCCAACTGCTCTCTCTTGCTGATGGACAGAGGGGCATCAAACAGCTTCTCCTCCGTCTCTGCCCCCAGCATCACATGGGTCTTTGTTACAGCACCAGCCAAGGGGTCCAGGAAGACATACTTCTTGTACCTAGAGTGGGGTGGGGTGGCATCAGGCAGGCCTGGGCTCCTGACCACCTCTTCCACAGCATCACAGGATGCAGTCTGCTGTGGGTTCTCAGGCCTTATAAACCAAACTGAACCAAACCAGAAAAACACCAAGCTGGTCAGCTCTGGACTGCTGCACCAGAGCCATGCCCCCGGAACCCCTGCTAAGCCAGGCCTCCCTCCAGCCACATCTCTGCAGCCCCGCCTTCTGGCCATACAGGTTCTCAGTGGTGTTGAAGAGCAGCAAGGAGCTGACAGAGCTGATGTTGCTGGGAAGACCCCCAAGCCCTTCCTCAGCTTCATCCTCGGGCTCTGGCTTGGTGTTCACACAGACAGGAAAGTATTTCAGCTTCTCCTGGTGAAGGGGAGTGACAGGGATGGAGTGTGTGTTTCAGCACCAAACTACATTGACCCCCGCCCCCATCCCAGTCAGAATCTTCTTGGAAGACAGATGTCTACTGGGGACCCTTAGCTTCCCCATCAGCATTCATGGCCTTGGGGTGTGATGAGTGTGGCCACCATACCTGCAGGGCCCGCTCATCCAAGGGGCGGTGCTTGCTCTGGATCCTATGGCGAGGCCGTCTCTGCAGCCCAGGGTCCTGTGCACCAGTGAAGATGGAGCCGTATTCCTGCAGACGCTCTGGGGCTGGGTACTTGGCACTGGAGAACACCTGTGGGAACCGGGACAAGCCCAAGGGCCTGAGAAGCTCCAGAGTGCCTAGGGTTGGTTAGTGGGAGGCATGGGGAGGTGACCCTGGAGGAGGAGATGGAGGGACTGCACACCAGCTACAGACCACAGGGCCCTACAGGCTACCTTGATGGCCTTCTTGCTGCCCTTGATCTTCTCAATCTTGGCCTGGGCCAAGGAGACCCTCTCCCCAATGGCCTGCAGCTGGCTCCGGCTCAGCTCTACTCGCTGGGAGATCCTGCCATAGGAAAGATCAGAGAGAGGCTGGGGTTACTCCCAGCCCGGCACCTCCTGCTGTCAATAGCAGACATGTGACTTTGCATGGATTCTCCAAACAGTGTCACCTGACCACCAGAGTTGATCTTGTCCTGTCCAGATGGTCTCTACCAGGAGACCAGCCTGAGGGGTCTACACATTAATGGGACTGAGTTCTTTGGAGCCCTGGGTAGGGAAGAATAGCCACCTGGCCCCCAGTTGGCACCCGTACCTGCCATATGAAGGGACAGAGTCCCTGCCTGCAGGAGTTTACAGCCTCAAGCAGGGGTGTACAGAGAGACCACTGTGATCACCTACACACACGTATAGCTACTTATAGTTGGCAGAGCATTTGCACCTATCCCTCATGGGCACACAGATTACTGGCCTCTGCCAAGGAGGAAACTAGAGTTGGGTGAGGCTAAGTGAAGGGTAAGCCTGGTCCCGTGGGCCATCACCTATGTTCAAACTCCAGGCCTGTTGAGGAACTGCCTCTACACATGAACAGTGACACACAGAAGTGAATCCCGAATCCTGATCACAGCTTACAAGTCTCCAGGTGGCCAGGCTGCTCACCTTTTCCACCCTCCCCCAGATGTGGGGTGGGCTTCATGCCACCCTGCTATTCCCTGATGTGCCATTCTCCTCTCAAGGCCTTTGCATCAGAATGTCATTGCTACAGACATGGACATGGCCAGCTCCTTTACTTCAGAGTCCCTTTCTTGCCCACAGAATCTTTGAAGCGCACCTGTACTTTCTGCCCCCAGCCTGCTACGCTTCTCCCCACAGCACCTCCGCACCCCATGCATCCCTTGCCTGTGTGCGCGCTAGAGATCAGGCCTTGGTTTGTTCCTTGCTGTACTCATGGTGCCTAAAACAGTGCCTGGCATTGGAGGCACTCACTGTGTGGTTCTCACATGATGGAGGCCCTTCTAACTCACACTCACGTGCGTGAGCCTCACTTGTGTGTTTCCATGCTTTGGGGCCATGGCGATGTTTGTGCTCTTTGAAGTTACGTCTGAATCATGTGCCACAGTATCCTCCAGTCACTCACTCCCCCAGCTCCCCCACCTCCAATAAAACCAGTTCCTGCCCACATTCCACATCCACAGCGGTCCTCTGAGCAACTGCCTCACAACAGCAACTAAATGTCTGAAGCATAGGGAATGAGGAATCAGAGGCTAAGTTTAGTTCATGGAAAAGGTAGGAGGAGGAGATGGGGTGGCAGAAGGGCCTTGTGTCCAGGGAACAGAAGGATTTCCATAAAAGGTGGAACAGTCAGGAATCTGGCAAAAACCTCCTAAACCACCCCACCAGTTCTAGAAGGTCTTAGCACTCCAAAACCCAGAGTCTCCATGTCCTTGTGAGTCTGTCCCAACTGCACCTGGTTTGCACAGGGCTTGGTGAGGTGGTGGTGGCGGTGGGGGGCGAGGGTGGGGGGTTGACTGAGGCCCACACAGGTCCCAAAGCTGCTTAGTTCCCCTTACCAGGTCTGTGGATGGTGGCAGAACAGAAAGGGAAGGGGAGGAAGCTGTCTCCTTCCAGTGGGAGAAGCAGAACCACCTGACCCAGTGGGTGCACCTTCTGCAGGGAGAGGTCTTCATCTGCTGCGCTGAGTGCTCAAGCACAAGATGCTTCACTTTCCTCCCGTTCCCCACGCAGCCACATTGTGCTGAAGCAGTCCTAGGGCTTAGCTAACAGCTCCACTCAGAGTTCACGGGACAGCAGGAAGGACATGAGAACGGAAGATGGACAATGGCTACTCTGTTCTGATTCTGTCATCAAAAAGAGGAGGCCTGATATCTCAAGGCTGTCAACATAAAGCTCCACAACAAGACCTGGCAAATTTCTGGAATGTGTTTTTAAAGAGAGGGTCTGTAAGCACTTAAGAGAAGGAAGAGGCAAGGCCTAGGGGCTAGTGTGTGTTAAAGAAAGAAAATTCATCATGTTTCTTTCTTTGGCAAGGTTGTTAGACTGAGGAAAACCTTCAAAATGGTGCCATCTTAAGTCATCAAGGATTTTGAGTTTCTAACCAAATTCAGTAGACAAGAGGGGTGGAGGAGAGGACACAGAAGAAAGATCACATCTAGATGAACAGCAGCACCCAAAAGACACACAAAAAGAAGGGACTGACCTTGGCCTTATACACAGGTCTGTGGCAGGGCCCTGTCCCATTTATTCAACACCTGATTAGAAAACTGGGCACACCATATAGAGGCAGGTCAAGAGGCACAGTGGTATCTTGAAAGGCCAGACGATGGACTGCAATCAACAAGATCCCACTTACAAAGAATAAATGTGAAGCCCAGCATTTAGGTCTAAAAAAATCAAGTGCACAAATACAGAAGGCAGAGGGAACCTGGTTTAGCAGCAGTTCAGAGAAGAAAGACCTGGAGGTTTCAGTTCACTAAATGCTCAGTAGGAGCTAAAAGCACATTAAGCAGCTTAGAAAGTGAGATCTCAGTGATCCTTCTCCTACCCTCCCCTGTCCTTTTAATAAGCAGGGAACGCACACCCTTCTCGGCGGCACAGGAGAAAGCAGAGCCCTGGATTAAGGAGAGCTGCTTCATGCCAGCACCAGTCTCACCCACCAACGCGTCCCTTCAAACTGGGCTCTGAACTCCCTTCTAGACTATACAGTCTGTCTTCTTCATTGTCTCTAGCATCTGGGGCAGAGTCTGACATGTTACAAGTGGTAAAAAGAATGTGACAAATGAACAAACGTACAAAGGAGGGTGATGAGTGAGAAATTCATGTCGTAGGAAGACAACTGAAGGATGTTCTGGCTGAAGATGAGACAACTTCTAGAAGTTGATAATTCCCTTCAAATATCAAAAATATCAAAAAGGCTGTTAGGTGGAAAAGTGATTAGACCTAAACGGGCTGCATTAGGACCAGTGAGTGGGGTTACGAAGAAGCAGATTTTGGTTCTACATAGAATTTTCTAGTGAAGAGCTGCATGGCTTTGCAAGACCATCAGATTCCACCTGGATGACTGCCTGTCAGAGATGTGCCAAGTGAGAGTCCTACCCCAGGGTGAGGGATGGAAGACGTGGTGTCCGGGGTTCTTTTCTCATCTAAGAACCTATAGGTCTAAGTGAAGCCTCCAGATAGTTTCATTTCTCAAGATCACACACCATGACACTGGGGGACAGTGTAGACCCAGGATAACAAAGAGCTTACCGTTCGTTTGCCCTCTCAGCTGACTGGCAGTGATGGTCTAGAAGGCTGAGTTAGGAAGGGCTGTTAGGCCACACTGGGGCTGGGATGTTGATTAACAGTACCCCCCAAGACCCCCAAGGTGGAACAGTGGCGTTTGTGCCATTCCTGGTCTAGACCCTCCCTGTTTGGTAGCCTACCAAGGTCAGTGTCCAAGCTCATTGCTGAACCTGCAGCAAATGTGCCCAGGCACTAGCAGAGAAGGCTGCCTCTGCCAGGGGTGGGAATGGAACCAGCTTACTCAATCTATCCCAGCGCTCGGGCCTCACAACTAGTCCATCTTCCTCCACCAGTACTGGAGGGTGGTGTCTCCAAAACATCCCCCTCTTTTCTTTCCCTCCCCACACCTCACTATTCAACGAACAACTTATATCTGCTCTGAAGGTGATTCAGGTCTATCAGGGAGAAAAGAAAGGGACATCAATAACCACAATGTCCCATGGACTGGGACTCACATCTGTTTAGAAGCAGAGTGACCTTGGGCAAGTCACTTCTTGGTATGTGTCTTGGCTTCTTCAGCCAAAAAATTTGAATTGTAACTTGTATACCATGGAATGACTGTGGCTCCTGGACAGCGTTCCTATGCCAGCTGACACACCCTGAGTACTCGGATCACACAGGCTGGAGATGCGGCTCTGCAGGCACTCACAGGAAAGCGCACACTCCTGCATGGTAGATGGGGGTGAAGTGGGGAAGTTTCTGGAGCAGAAATGAAGAAGGAAACTCCAGGCAGAGGAAACAGGCTCTTTGCAAAAGAACAGCATGCAAGATAGGTGTCAGGACACACAATTCCTCTGGCTGAAGCGTGAGGCTCTAAAGGAGGCACCAGGGACCACTCTCCCCTCCCTTGTGAGAGTGGGAGGGCAGGACAGCACCTGGACTTCCTGTCCCCACCTCCAAAAGACGACCCCCATCCACTACGGGAATATTTCCTATGAAGCCAGGAAGGCCCCCAGCACGGCTGTGGCCTGTCACACTCTGCGTGGCAGGCCCTAGAGGCTGCCATGAAAGAGCACCCACTGCCACCAGGAACAGCTGCCCCTCCGCTGCCTCCTCCCATCCCTGGGGAAGCAGGGCTGGGCCTGGGCTCCCACCAGAGTCTTCTCCACAGTCTGGGGTAATTAAGAATGATCTGCTAATTATTCAGGCAGCTGATTGAGTGCTTTGTAACCCTGGGGGCCACCAGGTGCGAAGAAGAAGGGGGAGCACAGGGGAAGTGCGGACAAGGGGACAGGGTGGGAAGGTGAAAAGGACAGAGAGAGGGAAAGCGAGAAGGAAGAAAGGGACGAGGAGGAAAAAGTTCGGTGGAGAAAATGAACCCTTTCCCAGGAGGAAGGAGCTACGCAGGGCTGCTGCTTCTGGGCTGGGGCTGGCGGGAATGGCAGAGGACAGCATCCCCCTGTCCACACACAGAATTTGTCCAGCTCCTCTTCCCACACCCAAGCCCTCCTGCCACGTCATCTAAGTCATGTGAAGCAGGTGACATCTCTGGGCAGATATTTTGGGGTTTGGCTTTTCCAGGTGAAGATGGGCAGAGGGAGGGGCAGGGATCTGCAGGGCATGGCTGGAGAGAGCTCAGGCTCAGGAAGTGCTTGTCATTGCCGCATGGCTCCCCACTGCGGCAGAGCAGGAGGAAGGAGGCCAGCGTGGAATGCTAATTACCATGAGCTCACCTACCTGCACAACCCACCCAGGTTCTGCTGAGGCCAGAGGCTGTCTGGGCCTGAGATGGGGGCAATGGAGTGGTGAGAGTCTCTTCTGCACCCACCATCTCTTCTTGGCAAGAGGCTTCCCAGCAGGGAGCATTTAAAGGGTAGTTCTATGCTGGGGTTCACACCTCCACCTCCCCAGCCTGCAGACTGCTGCAGGACAGGGGCAGGTGGGTAAGGACAGGGCTCCACACTCCCCATCCCCACCCCAAACTGACACTGACTCCTTCCTTTCCTGCATTCTCTGTTCCCAGCCTGTCATCAAATCCCGTCACTGCTTCCTTTTAAATGTCTCTTCTCCAGTTTTCACTGCACCTTCGCTGGACCACAACTTCATCCCTGTCATGCCCTTACCTCAAGAAGTTTCCAGGGTGGCCCTGGAATCTACCCTGACCCTTCTTGTCCACTCTGTGACAGATGCCAGAAGAGCCTTCCCAAAGCTCTTTGTCCCATCACTTCCTTGTGC
The DNA here is from genome assembly GCA_025594165.1 of Tamias sibiricus. Lineage (NCBI taxonomy): Eukaryota > Metazoa > Chordata > Mammalia > Rodentia > Sciuridae > Tamias > Tamias sibiricus. The sequence goes on along the minus strand of CM046661.1, from coordinate 13,899,818 downwards.
AAGGACCTTGCATGGCTCCCTGGGACTCCTGAATCAAGCACAAAGTCTTGCCCTGTTGCGAGAACGCCACAGACTGACCCTACCTTCCTGACCCCAACTCTCCACTCACAGCCCGACTCACTCCACTCCTGCCAGGAAGCGTGCCGCAGCACGCAGAGGACGCACACAACATGAGGCAGCTCCCAAGGAAGCCTGAGCCAGAGGGAACACAAGGCCCGCAGCACACAGAAGCCAGCTCTTTACACCTTGTTCTGCACTGAAGGAGCTGAATGTGCGGGGCAGGCAGCAATGTCTCCACTCCCAGCACAAAAGCTGGACTCCCCCAGAGTCCATGACGCGCTATGTTCCAGGCCACATTCAAGCTTCTAAGCCTATGGTCCCTGTTTCTGGTCTCCACCAGATGACCTGTACACCCACCTTCATAACCATAACCCTCCTTATGACTCTTCCTGTCCCTCTACTGGGGCTTTCCCTGGCCATGTGGAGTGGGCCTGTGCTTTTCCTTGCTAGCATCTATTTCCTCCTTGTGCAAGTAACGGCCCCATTTCCTTTAGGGACTCTCATTCCCAAAAGCTCAGTCCCTGTGCCTCAGAGGCAATGCATGTGACTTAGGCCTGAGTCAATCAGTGTGTTATGGCCCCAGCAATGATACTGGAAAACATAAGAATCATGCCAGGCCACACAGGCAAGGGTGACATCTGGAGGAAGTGCTGGCACAGTGGGGAGTATTAGTTTCTGAGTATAGAAGCTCTGACCCCACCAGTTGTCCCCTTGCCACCACTGGAGAAAGACTTGTCTGGGAATAGAGCCAACTCAAAAGAAGCAAGCTGAAGAGGAATGAAAGCAAAACCAGGTCCTGATGCCACCATTTAAGTTCTTCAACTCTGAAGCCTGCTCTACTGATTTGTTACTTTTTATTTAAGCTGATTTGGGGAGTTCTAATTGACAGATGTGCCACCAATCTTCTGTTTCCCTTCTCTAGATCCCTGGAAGCCCCACAGTCCATGCCAGGCCCTTAAGAAACAATCCACCCTTTGCTTTCCTATTCTAGACTCTAAGCCCCTTGAGGACACCATGTCTTGTACATTTTAGTATGTGATGGGGGTTGATGAGGTGACCTGGAACCTGGTTGAGAGGGAGCCTAGACACAGGTCCAGGTCTCTGAGAAGTACCCGACTCTCCCACGTGGAGGGCCTGCACCTGTGCTCAACCAACTCCACATCCCCTGCCCAGCTGGCCATGCAACAAGGTGCCAAATACCAAGATGGGGGAAGAAGATATGCCCCAAACCCAACACTCCTCTTCCAGAATGTCAAGCCTATAGTCACAATCCTGGTGAGGAGATGCAACGACATCTAGAAATTGGTTCTGGCATTCATTCAAAGCACTGGGCATGGAATGGCCATCATCTGGGGCTGATGGTTCTTAACAGTCCTGTGTCCTGTTACTTATGTATCCCTTGGGCACATTTAGCATAAAAAATAAGCACAAAGGAGGCACCTAACATTTCCTATGACTACTGACAGCAGGTTGATGAATGGCATCATAGAAGGGATATTAACAGGTAAGAGCTAACATTCACTGCTCCTCCCTTCACATGCTTTAATTCATCTGATCTTGACAATAATCCTACAAGGAAGATACCATTATTACCATAATTTTACAGATGAGGACACTGAAGCTTGGAGGGGTAAAGAAACATGCCCATGGTTACTGAGCAGGCAAATGAAGAAGTCCAATTTGGGCAGAGGCGTTCTGCTCCAGAGGTAACCCCCCTTAACCATATCAGTACCGTGCCCCTGTTACAGTCACATTCTGGACAGTCTTGGAGCAGGCAGGTGAGCCAGTGGGCAGAAGAGCCAAGAGGATCTGGGATTTACACCAAGTCCGGCTGGAGACAACTTTTTCCTCCCCCACTGGGGAGGGCTTCCAGGAAGAGGCTGACTTTGAATTGCTGCCGGCAGAGGAGACTACACAGGGAAGGAGTAGGGGTTCCAGGTCTGGCATATAACCGGGGGTGGGGTACAGGATGATTTGGACCATGAAGGTACCTGAGCCAGACAGTCAGAGTGAGAGAAAAGGTCCTCCCATGTGAAGCACAGTGTGAGCACCCACGCAGATGGCCAAGCCTCATCTCAGGTGACTTAAAACCAAAGACAAGACCTGTGTTCTGGATAAAACTTGGAGCCTCTGCAAGGAGCAAACTCCACTGTGGTAATCATTTATATTTTTTGGTAATGGGGATTAAACCCAGGGACTCATACATGCTATACAAGTTCTCTACCACTGAGCTAAATCCTAGCCCACCATTCAATCATGTTAAATAAATAATGAATGAAAAATCAGCATAGGCCAGGGTCTGCACCGGATAAGTGCTATAGATTCAGAAGCTGCAGCTCTCCCAGCTCTGCTATGGTTTGAAAGTGCCTCCCATAGGCTCTGTGTTGAAGGCTTGCTCCCCAGCCTGTGATGTTATTGGAAAGTAATGGAAACTTTAAGGTAAGTCCTAGTGGAAGGAAGTTAGGGCCTTGTGTGGTGCCCTTTAGGAAATATTTGGTCCCAGACTCCTTCCTGTCTCTCGCTCTCTTTGCCTCTTGGCACCATGAGGTTAACAACTTTCTTCTGTCACATGTTCTGCCATGATGTACCACCTCATCACAGGCCCAAAGTAATGTGGGCAAGTGACCATGGACTGAAATTTTTGAAGCCTTGAACTTTTCTTCCTTTAAGTTGATTATCTCAGGTATTCTGTCACAGTAATGGAAAGGTGACTGACACAAGTTCAAAACCACCAATGACCTCAAAAGCCCTGCCCATTTCACCAGCCCCTCTTTGCTCTAGCTATACCAGCTTTCTTTCAGGTCCTTCCTACCTCAGTGCTTTCACTCACACCCTTCTGTCTTTCTGGAATATTCTGCTTCCTGACCTAACCTCCCACCCCTAAATTTTTACCATAAATGTTGTTTCCTCACACCTTTTCTGATCCCTGTAGACCAAGTCAGACCATTACAAGTTACATAGCAACTCATCTCCCCTTCACACAAACAATAATAATCCCATAGAATCTGGAGACACCCAGCCCCAGAGTTTGAACTCTGGCTTTGTCACTTGGCCAAGTCTCTTAGCCTTTCTGTGCCTCAGTTTCCTATAAAAGGAGATAACAGTACCTCAAGTATACCAAGGGCTAAATGAGTGCATTTTGTGCCTAATGCTATATAAACATTATAAAAAAAATCACAACTGTAATTAACTGATTGCAATTGATTACAGTCATGTAGTAGATAATGGTGTTTCTGACAACAAAGGATCACAGATATAATGGTGGTCCCATAATGGAGTTGAAAAATTCCTTTCACCTAGTAATGTCATAGCCATCATAACAGTGCCATAGCACAACACACTATCCCCGTGTTTGAGGTGATGCTGGTGTGAAGAAACCTAGTGTGTGGCAAGTCAAGTAAAAGTACAGCACTTACAAACGTGTATAGTACATAATGCTCTATAATGATGATCAACAACTGTTCCTGGATTATGTATTTACCATACTATCCATTTTACTATTATTTCAGAGTGTACTTCTTCTATCTATAAAAGTTTACTGTAAGGGCTGGGACATAGCTCAGTTGGTAGAGTGCTTGCTTTGCATGCACAAGGCCCTGGGTTCCATCCCCAGCACCACAAAAAAAAAAAAAAAAAAAAAAAAAAAAAAAAAATTTCACCTAGTAATGTCATAGCCATCATAACAGTGCCATAGCACAACACACTATCCCCGTGTTTGAGGTGATGCTGGTGTGAAGAAACCTAGTGTGTGGCAAGTCAAGTAAAAGTACAGCACTTACAAACGTGTATAGTACATAATGCTCTATAATGATGATCAACAACTGTTCCTGGATTATGTATTTACCATACTATCCATTTTACTATTATTTCAGAGTGTACTTCTTCTATCTATAAAAGTTTACTGTAAGGGCTGGGACATAGCTCAGTTGGTAGAGTGCTTGCTTTGCATGCACAAGGCCCTGGGTTCCATCCCCAGCACCACAAAAAAAAAAAAAAAAAAAAAAAAAAAAAAAAGTTTACTGTAAACAGTGTGCCAATTACACCAGCAGCAGCCTCATCTATCTCATGTTTACTGTATGTCTTGATGATATGAACAGGCCACATGGAGAGATCGACCTACCCCATTTAGATTTATGTAGTGCACTATGATGTTCACGCAACCACGAGATCATCTAGCAAGGCATTCCTCAGAACACATCCAGCTGTCATTAAGGGAGGCATGACTGTATTTAAGTGTCCCTCCTCCCAGAGTATATACTCTAGTTGGACAGTGACACTAGCTTGCTTGTTGCTGACTCTACAGATGAGCTCAGTGCCTTGCACACCAGAATGCTGAGTACATATTTGCTAGCAGCAGGAATAAGTGAACAGGGCTCCTGGGTGGGAGGATGTACAGAGCTACCAATGGGACCTGTGGGAAACACAGGGACCACACGGGACAGTAGATACTGAGCTCTCAGGCACCTAGGAGAAAAGCTTTCAAGTTAGGCTCCTTTCACCTAGTAATGTCATAAAAGGTCTCCCCGAGCCCCTTCCACACAAGGAAGCTAGCAGCACCCCCACCCAGGACCCAGAATCACTAAGGGGTCTGCTCCCAGTGTGTGTATCCTTGACTTTGGACAGAAGACTGCTCAAGACAGGGGGAAGCCCTGTATGGGGCAGGGTCGGGGAGAGTGGAGGTACCTACCTGCTAAAGATGTCTCCAGAGACTTTCTGTAGGTACTGCAGTGCATCCGCCACTTGTTGTATGGCTTCCTCTCGCCGCAGGTCAGGCTGGATGAGAGGCACTGAGTAGGTCTGACCTGCCAAGAAATGCTGGGTCCTCATGGGAGTCATAGTGCCTGTGGATGGGAACGAGAGTATCAGGACCAAAGCCCCATGCTCACCCACACCCACCACCACAGGGCGAGGTGATGTCGAGGTTCCACCTGTGTAAGAGCTGGTGGGGGGTGGCATTTGGTGAAAGGCCAGGGCTCCATGGAGATGGAATTCTGCTGATGCCTGCTGAGTGAATGAGGGAGGGAAAAACCAGGACCAGGGACTGGGTAACTGGAAGGGACAACAGTTCAGAAAAGGTGTGACATTTCATGACCTCCTCTAAGGTGCTTGGTACCCTGCTAAGCACTCTTTCCATACATTATCTCAGTTCCACCTCCCACTCCTGGATAAACACAAAGAAATCCTGGCTGTAGAGAAACAAAGAGCCTGGAAACAGAGTTAGGTGGTGGTGGTGGTGGGGCACAGATCATTGGAATTGACTGCCAAATGGTACCCAACTTTGGGAAAGCGGGAAGAATGTGGACAATTGGGTTCTTCCCACTTTGGCCCATGAGAAGCTCTAGGCAGTGTCCAGTGACTCTAGGTATAAGAGTGCCCCTGCTCTACTGACCCAGGCCAGCACTAAGGGAACCAGAAGGAAGGAGGTGCATGTGGGGGTGGAGGACAGGAAGGAAAAACACGCCTTCGCATTGCAAGGCGAGGGCAGAGTCTATTTATATTGGGTTTAATTAACTCCGCTCCCTGGTGCCACTAAAGCAGCAATCACACTGCAGACGGCACTGATTTGATTGGCAAGAGACACGCCAGGCAGAATATTAAGGCACCAGGCCCCTATAAATAGGCTTAATCACAGCCCCACTCTAGAAGGCGGTGAGGAAGACATTAATCAGGCCTGGCACCGTGCCCCAGACCTGCTCTCTTAAGCACCATACCGGGGCCCATGGTTGCAACAGAGGTGTAAGTGGGGTGGGTAAGTATGGCAAGAAGGGCTAGAAGGCTTCATTTGAACTTAAAGTGTTGTTTGACCAAGACTAATCTCTCTGAATCTCTGATTCCTTCCTTTTCCCATTCTATAGACTAAGAACTGGTACTGCTCTCTGAGAAGTCTTTGTCCCAATAGGAGCCTACTTCTTGGCTCTGCCTGCTGGTTTCCTGAGCTCTTCCTTTTGCCTTACTGGTTCTCTCCTACCCTCTGTAGGCCAGTATTTTTCCTGATCTGAGATGATGATCATTTTGCTTTTCAACTTTTCTCCAGCAATGAGCTCCTCCTTGACACTCATGCTTCAAGAAAAGAAATTCTCAGCTTCCCAGACCTGAACCTGCCTTGAATACTCATCAGTACCCGGGAGTTACTCCTCACTCCCCACTTCCCTTCCCTCTTATCAAGCAATCAAGTGGGGCCAGCTGATCCCCAAGCTCCTAAGGAACTCAATCCTCTGAGACCACCATACCTCTTTCAAAAACTCTCCTCCCCTCCCCTTCTTTGTATCCATACTGATGCAAATCAGCTGGCCTTCCTAACTTACTTTCTATGCCTCAGTTCTCCCATCTGTAAAATCAAGGTGGGGGGGGAGGGAGAGAAGATCCTTTTTGCATACGTCTTGTGATGAATTCCTCGTTAGTTACCACATCTGGATGTGCATGTGATTGCCCACGCACATGTGCGAGAGGTAATACAGGCACAAATCTCCTAAGGAAGTATCACATCCGTTAGAGAATTAAGAGAGTGAATACAGCTGGTTAGTGGTTTACTCATTCTGTCTGCAAACATCTACTGATCAGCTATTAAATGCAGGCCATGATCACAACAAAGATGAAAAAGACACTAAACTAGACAGAGAGATAGCCTCAAAAACAACTAAACCCCCTGCAATACGCACTCTAATCCAGCTATGAATACAGAGCTAAGAGTTAGAGGAGTCCTGAAAAGCTCTTGACAGAATCTGTACCTCTCTACCAAGGCCCAGAGAGAGGGTGCAGAAAACATTTTAGGTAGAAGGAACAGCTTAACCAATGGCATCTAGGGGAATATAAGTGGTTTTGTGTGGTGAGAATATAACCATTTGAGGGGAAGTAACAGGAAAAGAAATGATAAAAAGAGGCCAGTTTGTGAATAACAGTGAATACCATGGCTAGAAGTTAAATGGGTGCTATTCAATATGGCGGACACCAGCTACTACACATAGTCACTGGACACGTGAAATGCAGCTAGTCCAAACTGAGATGTATTGTCAGTATAAAATGCACACCAAAATTCAAAGACTTAGTAGGAAAAAGAATATAAACTATCTCATTAATTTTTATATTGATTATATGCTGAAATGACCATGTTAGGTAAATTGGATTAAATAAAATATATTACTAATATTACCCATTTCTTTTTACTTTAAAAAAATGGATATCCAATTAAAGAAGAGAATCAGGGAAGAAAAAGTTCAAACTAAGTAAAGTTATTTTTAGATTTTAAAAAATGCAGAAAAAATTAAAATAACAAAAATTTGAAAATATACATCATGATATAGATCCTCCTTTGATTTTTAAAAAGAATGTTTCATTTAAGTGAATTTATTTAAGAAAAAGCAATAGTAACAAGTTGAAGCATTTAACCTATAGTCAAATTTTCTTTGTACAATACATATTGAATGACTTCAAAATTAAAATAAATGACTTCACATTAAACTTCAGGCAAACCTTAAAAAAAAAAAAATGGATATCCATATGTAGAAGAATGAAACTTGATCCCTAATTCTCACCTATACAAAAGTCAAACAAAAGTGGATCAAAGACCTAGAGATTAGACCTAAAGTTTCTACTTTGCAACTGCTGGAAGAAAACACTGGGTCAACACTCCAACCATACAGGCACAGGCAACGACTTCCCCAATAAGGCTTCCAAAGCTCAGGAAGTAAAATCAAGAGTTCATAAATGGGATGGCATCAATTTTAAAAGCTTCTGTATGGCAAAGGAAAATAAAAGCATGAAGAAAGAACCTTCAGAATGGGGGGAAATCTTTGCTGCTACTCTTCAGACAGGGAATTAACATCCACACTATATAAAGAACAGAAAAAACTTAACTCCAAAAAACAAAATAATACCCAAAAACCCAATAAATGGACAAATGAACTAAAGACACTTCTCAAAAAAAGAAATACAAATGGCCAACAAATATATGAAAAAATGTTCAACATCTTTAGCAATCAAGGTAATGCAAATCAAAACTACAAATTTCATCACACTACAGTAAGAATGACACTCATTAAGAATACAAAAAATAAATGCTGACAAGGATACAGGAGAAAAGGAATGTTTTATACACTGTCAGTGAGACTGTAAATTACCATAATCCACTATGGAAATCAGTATGGAGGTTCCTCAAAAGACCCAAAAGACCCAATTTTACCACTCCTTGGTCAATATACTACAGCAATACATGCATACCCATGTTTACAGTAGTACAATTCACAATAGCCAAGTTATGGATCCAACTTAGGTATCCATCAACAGATGAAATAATAAAGAAAATGTGGTATACAGAAACAATGGAATACTACTCAGCCATAAAGAGGAGCAAAATGATGGCATTCATAGGAAAATGGATGAAACTGGGGAACATCATGCTAAGTGAGATAAGCCAGACTCGGGGTTATGTTTTCCCTCATATGTGGAACTAGAGAGGAAAAAGAAAAAGGACCTAATGAAAATACAAGTGAGAGTACTAGAGAAATAGGATTGGAGGTAAGAAGGGAGGGGGAGGCAGGTAAGGAGAAATGAAACAGACTAATTTATGCTATGTGCATGTATGAACATATCACAATGGATAATTATATATAATTAGAATATGTGCATGTATGAACATATCACAATGGATAATTATTATGTATAATTAGAATATACCAATAACAGTTTTTGAAAATTAAAAAAAAAATCACGTGTGGCTAGCATCTTTCTTTCTTCCTTCCTTCCTTCCTTCCTCTGTGTCCTATAAGTCTAAAAAAACGAGTCTCTGTTCCTCTTTTCAAGAAAGAGACACCCTTGAATGAATTCTGGCCTAAGCACTAAAATTAATCATAATGTTTTCATTTTATTGTCTCTTCCTCCTATATCTGGTAGAAATTAAATGATTACCATGAAGATAATCTTTTTTTTTCTTTTTCTTTTTTTTGGTGGTACTGGGGATTGAACTCAGGGGCACTCGACCACTGGGTCACATCCCCAGACCTTTTTTGTATTTTATTAGAGACAGGGTCTCACTGAGTTGCTAAGTGCCTTGCCATTGCTGATGGCTGGCTTTGAACTCGCGATCCTCCTGCCTCAGCCTCCCAAAGTGCTGGGATTACAGGCGTGCGCCACCGCGCCCGGCTACCATGAAGATAATCTTTATTGACTCTTTCAGTAGACAGTATTTTCATCAGCAATATTATTATTAACTAATAACAATATGAATTATTACTATAATAATTATTACTTTTAGCTAATAATACCTATATACTTAAGAACATTCTATCAAAGAATTATCATTTTTTAATTTTTTTTTAGTTGTAGATGGACACAATATCTTTATTTTTGTTTATTTTTATGTGGGGCTGAGGACTGAACCAAAGGCCTCATGCATGTGAGGCAAGCGCTCTACCACTGAGCTACAACACCAGCCCTTATTTAATTATTAGTATTTGTGAATGTAACATTATCACCAATTTTAGATAAGGAAATGGGGTTGGACACACCAAATAACATGTTTCCAACATCAAAATGCTAGCTTATGATGAAGTCCAGACTTGAACCTATGTTGTCAGAAAGCAGAACTTTTGTTACTTATCAGCACATTTTATTGTTTTATATAAAACCACAAATCTTAGAGTTCCAAGACTGTTGGTGCTAATTAAAACACCTTATCTTGCCCAGCATAGTGACACACACCTGTAATCCCAGCAACTTGGAAGGCTGAGGCAAGAGGATCCCAAACTTAAGGTCAGCCTCAGAAAAGTAAGCAAGACCCCTGAGCAACTTGGCAAGACCCTCTCTCAAAATAAAAAAATAATTAAATAAAAAGGATAGGATGTTGCTCAGTAGTAAAGTGCCCCTGGGTTCAATCCCCAGTACCAAAACATTTAAAAAATTTAAGACACCTTATTTTGATACTTTGTCCTATGGAAACCTAAACTAGTTATGTTTTTGACATAGAGAGACTGACATAGGGAGACTGAGCCACACTGTGACAAACACTTGCTAGTCAATTTGAATCATTTCAATTGTATAACTTCACAAGACACTTTGGAGTTTTGTGTTACTGTGGATTTACACGTATGAGAAAACTCAGGCACAAAGAGGTTCATGGCAATTATCTTTTGAAAAGTCAGTGGTGCTCATTTTAAAAAGATGATGGATAACATGGGAAAAATACAATAAGTAGCTAAGAAGACATGAGGGTTTTAGTTGAAAAGTAAAAGGTGAAAAATTCACCAAAAAATATTTTCTTGTATTAGGGAGTTTTATTATTAGAAATCTTAACTCTTCCTCAGTTCCACAATGGATGACTGCAATTCATGCTAGGCCTTTGATATTTCCTGTTTACTCGTTTTTTTATTTTTTAATACATTCCGCAAACACATAAATATTCTTTAATAATGGTGTTTTTCTTGAACCTATAATGCCATGTTCATCAGCATACTCTTCAGATTTTTTAAGCTGACAAATAAAAAACGTATACATTTGTCGCGTGTCGCCTAATACTGCCATTGGACCGCACTTCCTCAGTCTGGGGAAGACCGAGGACTCCCCCAGAGCGGGAACCCACACTCCACGCCTCCTGCACACCGCGGTTTAGGATTTCGGAAGAGCACGGAACCCCTCCTGCAGACCATCCTCTCCCAGGATCCACCCCGCAGGCTCAACGGCCCTGCAGAAGGCCGTCAGGCGACAGGCGCGGTCCCAGCAGAAGGGGGCCGACCCAAGGGCCGGCACCGCGCCAGGCGCTGGGTCACGGTCCCGCGCTGCTCGTGCCCAGCACCGGGGGCCGGGCCGGCGCGTGAGGGTCACGGGGCCGGCGGCCGAGGCAGCGGAGCCCCACCCGGCCCGGGTCCCGGTCCGCTGCGGGCCTCGGCCTCCAGCCAGGGCAGGACGCGAGCGGACTGGGCCAGGCGGCGCGGCGCGCGTCCCGGGGGTCCCGAAACGCCCCGCGGCGGCAGTGAGCCCAGCGCGGGGCCTGTGCTCCCGCCGCCGCCCGCTCGCCCTCGCCCCACGCAGGGCCAGGGGCTCCGCCAGTGCCGGTGGCCCGGCCCGCCCGCAGCCCCCCTCCAAGCCTTCACGTCCCCTCCTCGGCCCGCCGCCCGCGCCCGCCCGCCCGCGAGCCCACAGCCCGCGCCCCTCACCTGCGCGCCGCCGCCGCCGCCGCCGCCGCCGCGCTTCCCTTCCGCTCGGCCCGCGCCGCGGGGTCCTAGCGCCGTCCACGCAAGCCCCAGCTCCGCCTTCCAGCTGCGCGATCCGGCTGGCGGTGGCAGGGCCCCAGCACGGCCTCCACCTCCGCTCCGAGCTTCCCACCGTCCGCGCGGCAGACATTTCTCGTGCTCAGAGCTCCGGGCAGGCCTAGCTTTGTGTGTGCCCTGGTGCAGAACTCCCAGCGCAGGCCCAGGAAGCGCCCCTCACTTCCAACCAACTTGCATACTTGCCTGCTTTAATCCATCTTTTAGCACACCCTGATTTTCCTTAGTGCCCAAACCCATTTTAAAATTAAATATAAAAGCCAGACGCAAAAGGACAGATATTATGTGATTTGACTTACATGAGGTACCTACACCAAATTCATAGAGAATAAGTGATCACCAGGGAGGAGGAAGACGGGAGATGGGCACTTCGTGGTTAATGGGTGCAGTTTCAGTTTGGGATGATGAAAAAGTTTCAGAGATGGATGTTGGTCATGGTTGTACAACAGTGCGAATGTGCTCAGTGCCACTAAACTGTGCACTTAAAAATGATGAGGGGCTGAGGATATAACTCAGTGATATTTAGCTCGCCTGAGGCCCTGGGTGCTATCCACAGCACTGAAATAGAAGAAGAAAAAGAAAAGAAAAAAGTGTAGAGTGTTAAATTTTATGTTACATATATTTTAAAGATGGACAAAAGAAGGAAGGAGGGAGGGACAGAGGAAATGAAAGGAAGGAAGAAAGTTTTGTTTTGTTTTTTAAGTTAAACATATAAGGGAGACTTCGTTCGGGGCCTGTAATAGTGTCCCCTAGAATCCACGGACTTATCTTGAGGGTTTTTGTCCCTTCCCTTTTAGGGTAATCAGATAGAAATACAGGATGCCCAATTCATTTGAGTTTCAGTTGTCCTGGATCACATCCAGGCAGTTATCGAGAACCTGGGAAGGTTGCAGACCGGGGCATGTTCTCCTGCTGTCCTGCACTGGGATTGCCTCTCTGCGGTGGGCAGGCTGGGAAAGTCCTCTGGAGGGCCTAGCTTGCAGGCCGGGGCTTTTTCCTCTGGGGTCCCACGCTGGATCGCCTCTCTGGGGTTGGCGGGCTGGGCTACTTTTTTACTTTTTTTTTTTTTTTTTTTTTTTTTTTTTTTAACTGGGGATTGAACCCAGGAATGCTCTACCACTGAGCTATATCCCCAGCCCTTTATTTTATTTTTTAATTTTTTTTAGCTGTCAATGGACCTTTATTTTATTTATTTATTTTTATGTGGTGCTGAGAATTGAACCCAGTGCCTCACATATGCTAGGCAAATGCTAAGCTACAACCCCAACCCTTTTTTTTTTTTTTTAAAGACAGAGTCTCACTAGGTTTCTAAGGCTATCCTCCTTCTAAAGCCTCCCTAGTGACTGAGATTACACGCACTACCTCACCGACAACACTACTCTACTTAATACTCTCCTATTCTCCCAGTTTTGTCTTCCTTCCAAAAAGACAACAAAGAGGGCAGGAATTGAGTGGCAACAAGAACATTCTGCTGTCTCAATGGCTGCCATCAGTAGTGAGACACATGGGTCTCCACTTATATTGTAGAGTAAATGGTTGTGTCCCCATATGTTGAAGCCCTGAGCCCCAGTGTCGTGGAATTTAGAGATGGGTCTTGGGTAGGTAATTAGGGCTAGATGAGGTCATGAAGGTAGGGCTTTCATGATGGATTTAGTAAGAACAACATACTCCCTTTGTCCCCTTCCCACCATGTGAGGACAGTGAAGGCAGCTGTCTACAAACTAGGAAGGGAGCCCTCAACAGGAACCTAATCATCTACCACCTTGACTAATACAAACATGTTTCCCCTCACCCACCGGAGCAATAGCTGAGTGGCATAAGATTCTCAAGACACATCAATGAAGGGGAAAGGTGCTGTGCACAGGGTCCAACCAGGCCAAAGAGAAGCCATGCCTGTCATGGAGGAGAGCACACAGGCTTGGGAGCTCTGCCACTTATTCTTTGTGTGACCTTCCCAAGGGCCTCAGTTGCACCATTTGCAGAGAAAGTATGTCAAAGTGGTTATAATCTGTAAAGTTTATTTTAACATGAAAGGAAATGTGTATGTGCTCCAGAATGTCTGTCTAAATAGACACACACACACACACACACACACACTCACTCCACATGATACGTCAAGCTTGGCTGTGTCTTCTAACAAAAGTGCTTTAGACAGCACTCCTGTGCTGGAACTAGACCAGCCATGCCAGTTCATCCTCCAGACCATCTACCTTCCACTTCACAAAAGTTGACTACTGACAGACTCAGCCCAGACCTGACCTTAAAGATTTTTGAAGAGCTCAATTGCAAAAGTATCTAAATCCTCAAACTGCAATGAGAATCATCTAGTCAAGACAAAGAAAAGCTGGATGTAATGTGTGGATATTGAGGCTCCACATACCCTTGGGCCTGGAGATGACAGGTTGCAGGGACGGTCCTTATCAGCTTTGCCACTATTTTCCAGCCTCTTGGATTCCTTATGATCCATGAGTGTTGATTTCAGAAATTCCTCATGGAGGCACGAATAGAGTTGAACAAAGTGTCTTGAGCCTCTGATCTATAGAAAGAAAACTGGAAAGAAGAACAAAAACTCAATATAAGTCCTTTACTACCCCATCCTCTAGCCCTTGTTTCATTGTTCTTGGAACAGGCTCCCCTTTCCTGGAGACCATTTTCCTCTTCAACAGTAAATTTTACTGAGATTCTTTATTTCTTGGGAAGTTTTCCAAAGATGCTTGGAGAAAGGATAGAAATGTCTCACCCTCTAACCAGACAAAAGGATGCAGCCAACTTCTCTTGCTCAGGTTTCTAATGCATTTGGGTGGGGAGGAACAATCTCAGTCCAGAACTCTGCCCAGAGAGCATTGTAATGTGCAGGCCAAGGCAAGAAATTTCTCCTCCAGGAGCCTTGGACTGACCTCATCACTAGCACCAGAGCCAGTTTTATTAAACACCCTGTGTCCAGAGGGAGTTAGTTACATCATCCTCGCCTACTGGGAGTTAAACCTTACACAGTCCTATTCCTCCAGGAAGACTCCTTGGGGACTACAAGGGATCTCCCCTTCTATGAAATCCACAGCACTGACATCTTGACCCAACAGCTTAGCTCCCATAGATGCCATTGTGGGGTGGGGGTGGGGGTCTCTGAAACGCAGCAGGGCATAATGGTTATGAGAAAGTCTCTGGAACTAGGCTGCGTGTGTTGCAACCATTCTGCTTAATGGCAGAATGTTATTTGTACATGTTACTTGTGTCTCTATTCCCTCTTCTATAAGTGTGGGATCAATAAAAATCCAGCATTTGTCTTTGTAGTGAGAATTAAATTAGTTAATATATCTCAAGTGTTTAAAATGATGGCCGAGGGTATAGCTCAGTGGTTGAGCAATTGCCTGGCATGTGGTGAGAGGCCCTGGATCTGATTCCCAGCACTGCAAAAAAAGAAAGAAAGAAAGATGCCTGAGTCCATCAATGAATGAATGGATAAACAAATTGTGGTAAAAATATATAATGAAATATCACTTGGTTATAAGAAGGAAGGAAATAATGATATATGTTACCAATATGGTTGAACCTCAAAACCATTATGCTAAGTGAAAGAAGCCAGACACAACAGGCTATATATTATACAATTCCACTTACACCAAATATCCAGAATAGGTAAATCTATAAACAGAAAGAAGACTGGTGGTCTCCAGGGGCTGAGAGAATTGGAAGTGGCTATTTAATGGGCAAAAAGTTTTATTCGGGGGTAATGAAAATGTTTTGGAAGTACATAGCACCATTGGTTGCACAACATTGTGAATGCACTAAATGCTATTGATTATTTCACTTTAAAATGGTAAATTTTATGAGATTTCACCTCCATCTGAAAACAAAACAAAAATAAACAAAGAGATGCCAGGGGATAAGAAGGGCAGTAGCACTAGTCAGTGTTAGCCTTGGTGCATTCCTTGTTTCACCAATGCCAGCTCTGTGTTACACCTTCACATCCTCCTCTCTGTGTGGAGACTGAAGTGGATGTGAGATGGAATAAGAGAATGTGGGAACTTGAAAAAGGCCTTGGAGACTGAAAGGCAAAACATCACACCGGGGACAGCCGTGCAGCCAAGAGATTTATTCAACAGCCTTCATGGCTGGTAGCAAAACCGGAGAAGAGGTGCTCTGGTCGAAGGTCGAAGAGGTGCTGGGAGAGGGGAGTCAGGGAGAAGGGAGTGTGCAAGCTCTGGACAGAAGGTGGGTGCTTGGTCGCACCGGCTAGGATCTCTGGAGCTGTTGGCTAAAGCAGCTGCTGTCTGGCTGGAGGCTGGAGCTGTCAGCTGGGAGTGGCCGTCGGGCTGAAGGCGATGGGTCTGGAGCTGTTGCAGTGGCTTCCTCCTCTCTGCAGCGACAAGCTGATGTTGTGTGTCCGTGTGTCTCTCTCTGTCTCTCAAACAGGGCCCTATATAGGGATTTCTGGTGGGGGGTGCACTAGAGCAACCCCAACACCATTGGCTAACAGGGCAACCTTTAAGCCTATTGGCTCTTGCCTGGGGAAAAGAAACATTCTGCTCCGGGAAGGAATATCCTGTCTGGAGAAGGAACATCTTGTCCGGAGAATGAAACAAGGTTGCTTCTCTTAGGGTGTGGAAAACTCTGAGGGTAACCTATCTATCAGAGACTACAGAGCTGCTGCTCAACGGATGGCAGAGATGGGAACGGAAGCTCACAGCCCTTGCTGTGTGCTCTCCTGAGATACGTTTTCCTTTCTTCAGCTGCAAAATGAGGAAAACAAAATAATTTCCCTCATCACCATTCTCTCAGCACACGTTTATTGAGTGCTTGCCCTGTGCCTTCAAACAAGTTGGGGAAACAAAATTCTTAATTGGAACGTGATGCGTGTTTTGATGGAGGCAGAGGAAGGGAGCCTAAGGCCCTTGGGAGCATGTTGTTATTATAAATCAACTAAGTGATAAATAAAGGCCTAAGTACAACACGAGTTTATTTCTCACTAATAGAACATCCACATCAGTGGGGTATGCTCTGTGTTGCTTTAAGTCAAGGACCCAGGTTCTTTCCATCTATGGCTCTGTCCTCTTAACATGGGGCCCTAACATTGCCTATGTTCCACGGGAGCAGAAAAAGCAAGAAGCAGAGCATGTGGGAGGTTTGCCTGAGCAGGCTGGGAAGCAGCATCTATCACTCTTGTTCCTTTTCCATTGGCTACAGCTTGTTCAGATGGCCACCTCCAATTGCAAGGGAAGCTGGGAAATGTAGTCTTGCGTGGCTCCAAGAGGCGGAGCTAGCCAGTTTCTGCTACAGCCATCAGAAGGTGAGAAGACGTACAGGTAGGTGTAAAGTGGAAAGGAGACAAGACTGTAAGCAGTTTGGTGGTGCTGAAAGGCAGAGAGGGAGGTGGGGATGAGGATAGAGAGGTAGACCAGAACCAGACTACAGTAGTAGATTTAAATTTTGGAGTTCCTACTCTGTTCCAGGCTACATTCTTGATAGGGTTGCAATGATATTAGGTTATCTGCCCTGTGGGGGAAGAAGTGGGAGTTCCTCTATCATTACTGGTTTTGCATAAAAAACCCAATTTCCTAACAGTCTTATAGAGCTTCACTGTATACAGAATATATGCATATATACAATACTTATAAGAATTTGGTGAGGAAAATGTTACCATCATTCTCTTTTCAGTTGGAGACAAATGAGGTTTTGTGAGGTTTAAGAACTTGGCCAAAGTCAAGCCTACCTTTATTTTATTTATTTATTTATTTATTTATTTATTTATTTATTTATGTTGTACCACTATATTGCCCAACCTGCCTCAAGCTCCTGGACTCAACTGATCCTTCTGCCAAGTCTCCTGAGTAGCAGGGAGTATAGGTACATGCCAGGGCACCCAGCTTCAGACCCCCCTCTTAGTAAGCACTCTTATTCACTGTATCATACTGTCCTTCAAAGACCATTTGACCCAGCTATCCCACTCCTCGGTTTATACCCAAAGGACTTAAAATGAGCATACTACAGTGACACAGCCATATCAATGTTTATAGCAGCCTAACTCACAATTGTTAAACTACGGAACCAACCTAGGTATCCATCAGCAGATGAATGGATAAAGAAAATGTGGTATATATACACCATGAATATTACTCAGCCTTAAAGAAGAATGAAATGATGCCATTTTCCAGTAAATGGATGGAGCTGGAGAATATCATGCCAAGCAAAATAAGCCAATCCAAAAAGCCAAAGGCTGAATGTTTTCTCTGATATGCAGATGCTAATTCACAAAAAAGGTTGGGGGGTTCTGGAGAAAAATAGAGTTGCTTTAGATTAGGTAGAGGTCAATGTAGGGAGGGAAGGAGGTATGGGGGATGGGAGGATAGTAGAATGAATCAGGCATTATTTCTATACATGTATGACTATACAACCAGTGTGATTCTACATCATGTACAACCAGAAGAATGAGAAATTATACTCCATATATGTATGATGTGTCAAAATGTGTTCTGCTGTCATGTATCACTAATTAGAACAAAATTTTAAAAATTAAAAAAAGAGGGTCCTAGAAAGGAGTCTGCACTTGAACCAGAGTATGTTGGAACCTAGGGTCATGGCTAGTGGTCTTGAACAAAGTCATTCCTTTCCCAAGCCAAAACTGGCTTTTTGCAGAATAGCTTAGACTATAATCAGTGGCATCAGAGGGTCAAGAAGGATTTCATGACGTTATGAATATATCCTTTGGTAGCACACCTGGCTCTCCCAAGTGACAAAGGACACTACTTTTAAAGGAAGGGTCAGGGAGCTTCAGCACCTCTCTCTCCGAGTCCAGTATGATCCACCTGAGGTCTTTACAATTCTCCTATCACCCCCATTCCTGCCTCCTCTGCAGGAGCTGAGAAGTTAAGCAGGGCCTCAGGCCAAGCTGATTTACCCACCAGACAGAGAAGGCACAGTGCCTAGGGCCAACAGAAAGATTTTAATTAAACTCAGAAGAAAAAAAAAATGAACTTTGGATGAAAGATGTCCAAATATATAATATTCATATATTCATTTCTAAACCAACACAGTCACAAAATATAATTTTAATACTTTTTTTTTTAAATGGAGTAAGGGCCCCACAAAAGCAAAAGTGCCCAGACAGTACAAGTCATAATGAGCTTGGGTGTGAGAGAGGGGAAAGAGAAGAGTTGTGCATATGTGCATGTGCGTGCGTGTGCATGCGTGCGTGCGTGCGTGTGTGTGTGTTTGTAGGCAGAGACTGGACTTCAGGCTCTCATCTCTCCAGCTATTAGATTTAGGGTCATGCTTAGGGTTGCAGGTTGACAGCATCCTTCTCATCATACTCTACACACCACGTCACAGTCTACAGAATCTGGAACCTATTGTTGATGCACACCACCCTGCTTGGATCTGCATTACAGGCACCGTGCCCCTCACTTGATAGCTGAGTCCGCAGCTCTGAAATCCCACTTGTGTGGGAGCTGGGCACAGGGCAGTAGGACTAATCCTTGACATAGCTCAGGGCGGATTATCCCAGCCTCTCAGCAGCAGCAGCTGAGCTCATTCGCAGGGAGGGGAAGGTCAGAGCTTGGTTGCTGCCCCAAGTGGGTAGGCTGGGAAGGTGGATGTCACCACAGGCTTTCTGACCACCAGTGGCAAGGAGGGGGCCCCACTGGATAGGGCTAAATCTCAGAGGTGGGATTATGCAAATCAAGCCAATTCTAGCTAGAGATCTAAAGCTAGAAAAAATTCAGCCTCAGGGAAAGAATTTAAATTATAAAAATTTAAAAGTATGAAATGTGAAACAATCCCTTAAGATGTTTATTTAGCCACCAAGTCATTGCAACACAAAACTGTATGTGTAAATCTCCTTGGTACACACACTACCACCCATGTTTTGGCATCTTCTTTGTTCTCTTTCTAAGTGGCTAAATTGTTCCCTACTTTATACACCAGGAGTTCCCTGGAAGACCCCTACCTCTCCAGAGATTGATGGGAATACAAGCCCCAACTTCCTTAGACCTCAGTGGATTTGGGGAGGATTCCTCCTCATCCTGAAAGTTTGAATCTGAATAGAGTAGATGTAATCGATATGCAAGTTGCCTTTCTGGTACTCTAAATGTTTATGCATAGAGATGATAATCTAGATAGGAGGAAGTGGGAGTTATATGAGCTGTGGGTGGTGGTCATTTTGGTATCTGGAAGACGTGAGGACAGCAGGGTCAAGGTGACATTGGGTGACTGGAGAAAGAGTGGTGGAGTTGGAACCCAGACAAGAGTCCTATCTCTAAGGCACTACCGGGAGATGGGAGCACCTTAGGAAGGTGGGGCCTAATGGGAGTAAGTTAGGTTGTTGGGGGGGGTGTGCCTTTGAATGGAACATTGGGACTCCTCTTTCTCTCTCTCTGTTTGCTTCCTGGCTGTCATGAGGTAAACAGGCCTCTTGTGCCACATGTTACTGTGCAGTCACAGGCCCAAAGCAACAGAGCTCTAAGTTACCATGGAATGCAAGCATGAGCCCAGACAACCCTTTCTTCCTTTTATGTTGCTTATCTCAGGTATTTCCCACAGCAATGGAAAACTGACTGATACACCATCACTGGGCCATAAATTTCTCTATCACAGACACTGTGCCTTATTTCTTCTTGTATTTCCAGTACTAGCACCATTCTATACTCATAGAAAACGCTTAGAAAATATTTTATCTGGGCTGGGGTTGTGGCTCAGCGGTAGAGCACTCACCTAGCACATTGAAGCCCTGGATTTGATCCTCAGCACCACATATAAATAAATAAAATAAAGGTATTGTGTCCACCTACAATTTAAAATTTTTTTTTTTTTTTTTTTTTTTTTGGTCAAAGAGCTGTCTTCTATAGTGGGCTGAAGTATTAGACTAAAGAGACCTTAAAGACAGAGGAATTGGAGGGAAAAGGGTGAAAGTCCACTGGAGGAGGAATCACCTTGTTTCCTAGGACGTTCCAGGGAACCCTGAGAAGTGGAAGGGAACTGTGTGTTAGCCCAGTAACAGCTCCAGGGACCATCCTCCATCTGTATTTTTTTGTAGCAGCCTACTAACTGGTATTCGGCCTCCATTCTTGCCCCTGCAATCTATTCTCAAGATGGCAGCCAGAGGCATCCTTTTAAAAACATGTCAGATCATGTGACTCCTCAGTTCAAATCCCTCATCTCAGAGTGAAACCCTAGTCCCTTAAAATGGCTTAGATGTTGAGAGATGGAATCTAAAGTGCTCCCTATGACCCTCACCTCCTGGTATTTACACCTTTGCATAATCTGTGGGCAAAACCAATGACTTGTTTATAATCAAGAGCAAACAGCAAAGGTAGCAGGACATATGTGATTACATATGCATGTGATTACATTACATAAGATTGCAAAAGTATAATATCATCTTGCTAGAGGCAAGTCCTTGCTGCCTTTGAGGAAGCAGGCTGATGTGTTGCATACTGCCATATGGAAAGAGCCTTGCGGTAAGGAGCCAATCTTCTATTAACATCCAACAAGAAACTCGGGCCTTACAGCAGCCTGCAAGGAACTGAATGCCGCCATGTTAACTTGGAAGCAGATCCTTCCCCAGTCAGGCCCCAAATGAGGACCCAGCTCTGGCTGACACGTTTTTGTTTTTAATTGAGATACAACTTGCATACCCTATATTTGCCCTTTTGAAGCACACAATTCAATGGATTTCAGTAGATTTACAAAGTTGGGCAGGCTTCATTCCAAAACATTTTCAATATACTAGAAAGAAACCCTGTACCCATTTGTAGTCATTCTCTATCCTCCCTTCCCCCAGTCCCTGGCAATAACTATTCTACTTTCTCTCTCCATGGACATCTTTATTGAAGCCATACAGAGGACCAAGTTAAGCTGTGTCCAGATTCCTGACCTGCAGAAACTGACATAATAATCATGTGGTGTCTTAAGCCTTTATGTTTGTATAGCACTTGATAACTGATACAGCTTTTAGTCCTGCAAGTAGAGTGCTGCCATTACAGTAGAGGAGTTTCTTTGAAATTGTGTGGAGGGCAAAGGCTGGAAGAAGTTTGAGAAACATAGAGAAAGCATAGAATGCCTTGAGCAGACTGTTGATAGAAATCTGGAGTTGGAGGTCTTGCCAGAGAGGGTTCAAAGGGAGTAAGGATTTTATTAATAGAAGTCATAGGAAGAGAATCCTTGTTAAATAGAAGCAAAATCTTAGAAAAGTTGTCTCCAGCAGTTATGTTGGAAATAGGTCATGTAAGTGATAAATTGGTCATATAGCTAAGGAGAGCCCCAAGCAAAGTGTCGAAGGTGCTGCCTGGTTGCTTCTTACAGCATATAGTATAATGTGAGAGCAGAGAGATAAAATGAGGGGAAAATTGAATTTTCAAATTGTTTCAAAAATACTGTAGGCAGGGCTGGGATTGTGGCTCAGTGGTAGAGCGCTCGCCTAGTACGTGCACGGCCCGGGTTCGAGCCTTAGCACCACGTAAGAATAAAGGCATTGTGTACAACTAAAACAAATAAATAAATATTTTTTAAAAAATACTGTAGGCAGGTACAGTGGCACATACCTGTAACTCCGATAACTCAGGGGCGGTGGCGCTGAGACAGGAGGAACACAAGTTTGAGGCCAACTTAGACCTCAGCAATTTAGTGAGATCCTGTCTCAAAATAAAAAAATTTAAAGGATTGGGGGTGTGACTTCATGGTAAAGTGCCCCTGGGTTCAATCCCCAGTACCAAAAATCAAAACAAAACAAAAAACTGTAAAAACAATAAAAATCAGGACATAATGATTTTGAAAATTCTCAGTCTCCTCACATGGCAAAAGATGCTAAAAATAAGAAATGACTTCTGAGAGTATGACATAGAGATAAGCCCTCATCTAGAGAAAAAGCAGAGGGCGTGATTGTAGAATCTTTTGTTAAAACCGAGTAAAGATCAAAGGATCAGAGTAGTACTGAGTCACACAAAGGCCTTAATCTCTTAAGAGATTAACAATGTGCCTCATAGAACCTCTTAATCAAACCATAGGGTCTCCAGGAAGCTTAAGTGAGTTGCCTCTGGTTCATCTCCATAGCAGCCAAAGGTAGAGCAGGGCTTATCTCAGAAAGGTCTCTATGTGTGTGGCATTTGCCTAATGGAATGAACCCATCTGAAATCCACAGAAGTCGCAAAATGTCTTTGAGAACACTTTCAGCGTGAGTACCGCCAGCTTGGACTATAAGGGACAGCAATGTGCAAAGTGAAAGAAGGCTGATCAATCGATCCCCAAAACTGCTGGCAAGAGGAACCTGACAAAAATCATTTGTCTGCAGACATATGTCATCTTTCATGAAACCGGAAGGATACTCCTGAGGACAGAAGTCTAGAAGACAGAGCTCAGAGACATGGAATTATTCCCAGGTCTTAAAACCTAATTGGGGAACACTGCCATTTGCCCAGTTAGATGTCAGACACTATGGGCCAGCAATTCTTTTATATCTCCCCTGTCCCTGCTTTCTGAACAGTAATGTCATTGGCTGTTAGACCACCACTGTCTGTTGTGCACGTGGGGGCAGATAACTTGTATCCCTAAATTTACAGATCAGAGGATTACCCAAAGGAACCTCATCCACATCTCAATCTGACTTAGCAGAGATTCTGGACTTTGAGCTTCAGGGAATCTTCGGAGGGGACAGAGGTATTTGGTTTGTGCAATGGACATCGGTCACTGAGGGGACATAGAGCAGACTGAGGTGATAGACTTTAAGGTGAACCTAGTAGTCCTCACCTTCCACTATTCACACCATTGTATAATCCTCTTCCCTTGGGTGTGGGCAGAGCCTATGATTTGCTTTTTTTTAATATATTTTTTTTAGTTGTCAGTGGACCTTTATTTTATTGATTTACTTATATATGGTGCTGAGAATTGAACCCAATGCCTCACACATGTTAGGCAAGTGCTCTATCAGTGAGCTACAACCCCAGCCCCTATAATTTGCTTTTAATCAATAAAATACAGCAAAGGGGATGGTATACATATAATTACATGTACATGCTTATGGATATAAGTTTGCAACACCTGTCTTGCTAGGGCCCCTCTCCCTCTCTAGTTTTAAAGAAGCAGGCTAGTATGCTGCATGCTGTCATATGGAGAGGGCCATGCAGCAAGGAATCAAGATATAACCTCAAGTTGGATCCAAAAAGCTAGTAAGGTCTTCCATCCAGTAGTCTACAAGGAACGGAATGCTGCCATGTGATCTTGGAAGCAGATCCTCCCCCCAGTTGAACCCAGGATGAGAACCCTGCCCTGGCTAACATCTTGACTGCAGCTTTACAGAAGACCCAGCTCAGTTGTGTCCAGACTCCTGACCTACAGAATCTGTGAGCTAGCGCGTGTTGTTTGAAGGTGCTAAATTTACAGTCATTTGTTGCACAGCCACACAGCAGTAATACAGCCTACGAAGCCCTTCTCAATCTGAGCCTCACTCCCAACTCCCTGACTTCATTTCCTGCCATTATGGCCCTTAGCTGGTCTTCAAATCCATCAACAAGCATCTGCCTTCCAGCCTCTGCTCTTGCTGTTTCTTCTCCCAGGAATGCTCTTGCTGCACATAAATTCATGACTCATTCTTGTCTTCCTTCAGATTTTTCCTTAAATTTTGCCATCTCAGTGAGTCCTTTCCTGGCCACTATTTTTAAAAAAAGCCACAACTCACCTCCAACCCATCCCCAGCCCTCCTTAGTCCCCTTTCTTATTTATTTTTTTTCCCCTCTCCAATGGTTCTGTCATCATTTTTGCCCATTTTTATTACTCCAGTATTCCAGGTCATGGGAGGTGCTCATTAAGTACTAACAGAGAAAATAAATGAACCATGGAGATTTGTAGATGTTGGGGATGGTTATCATAATGAAGAAGAGATTGGAAGGCTGGCATATTTCTAGGGAGTCCAGCTTCTAATATATTTTTCCTTAACACATTTCTTACTAGAGAAAATACAATCCTGTAAGTAGGTCTATTCTTATATCCTATAAATAACACTGACTATATCCATCTAATTACTTATGTTATGGGAAGTGACTAACAGTGCTATACCTAGCAACTGGTCAGTAGTCATGGATGTGCCTTTCATTTCATCTTCATTACATACACAAGCATGTCCAGATTCAGAGACGTCAGGAGACTTGACCAAGATCACTTTTGCTATTTCATTCTAGATCTGGGAGCCAGAAAGGAGGTCTCCTGACCCTGGTCCAGAGTTGGAGAAAGTGACTTGCTGGGAAAGCTTCCCCAAGAGCATTTGACCCTCTGGAATGGGAGACAGGAGCTGGGGCTTCAACTCCTGCCCCATGTCCTACCCTCAATGCACCAGCTGTCCTCTGGCAAGCTCTCCTCTGCCTGGGAGAGGAGCTGGCATTGTCCACGGGGCTGAGTATAGGTCACTTTCCAACCACGCAGGGATGATGAGCGGCATGACAGATGCAGATAAACAGAGGGCTGGGGCTTCCTGCCTGTCTTCCTCTTCCGTTCTCTGTCCTTTCTTGTCTGTTTCCCCTCTTTCCTCCTCACTCCTTTGTCTTTATTTTTCTGGGTTGCTCAACCATTTTCAGTATTTGTTTCTTCCTGAGTTTCTGTATTTTTCATATCCCTGGTGTTCCCCTCTGCTGTTCAATCCTAGCCTCTCTTCCAAGCTCAGGAGCTGTCAGGAAAGCTCACCTCTGCCCCACATTCCACAGCCTATTGGGGTCTGTGGGGAGCTTCATCCAACACTATGAAGAATCTGTGCATGGCCTGCAGTATTCCTGAGGCACAAAGGAGCACTCTGTTCAGATGTCTCTCTCATTCACGGTGACGAGAGGGCCTGCACTGAGATCCACACCCCTTAGAACAAGTGCATCCAGAGATCACGACTGCAGTGCAGGAAAATCGATTGGCATGTTGTGGTCCACTCTTCCACTCCTAAATTAATTGTGTGACCTTTAGGAAGTCACCTAACCTCTGAGCTCATTTTCCTTATGTGCAAAATTGAAATAATACCTACTTCATAGGACTGTTGGCGGATTCAGTTCAACTGAAGACGCACTTCCTTAGTGATTCCACTGTGCCAGGCACTGTGTTAGTTGCAGAGGAAAGCAAAGATGAATTAGACATACGCCCAACACCCAAGGCAGCTGGGAGAAACTGACATTTAAATTAACCTTTATTCAAGCAGAATAAAATATGCTAAAGAGAGGTGTATGCAAATGCTCTGTGGGAACAAAGAGGAATCTGTGATGAGCTCTGATTGGGGAGAAGGTTGAGGTTTTTCAAAGGTGTTTTGTCAAATAGAATTGCAATAGGCAAAGAAAGGACTGGAATGACAAAGCAGGAGGAAGTACCCTGAGCAAGTTTACATAAGCATGAAAAGGGTTTGGAGGGGTGCTCTGTGGATGTGTGGCCTCAATGTAGGATGTGGGTATGTACAGATATAGCCAGAAGCAAGAAAGGTAGCTGATGACCCATCATAGCAACGTTCTTTTAGCTTTCAAATACTTTTTCGCCTATGATCTACAGTGGACACTGCAGGTTACACCCTTGGTCAGTATAGAAATATACACGTATACATAAAAGTAAGCAGATTTAACTGAAACAAAAGTTTGAAGGTGATATATAACCTCACCTCAAGTGATGAACTCTGATATTTTCTTCTCTATTTCATATTTTTTAAATGACCCATTCCATTGGTTGTATGAGCCACTACTGCCTGAGTACCACAAAGCATTGTGTAGGCAATGGGGAAGTTACTGAAGATGTTTCGAAGAAAATAGTGAGGCTACTTCATCCTGGAAGCCCCTCTTGTGGTAGTGTGGGGTGATGTTTAAAAGTGGGGTGGGCTGGGAGGCAGAGGAGCCATCACTAGGCTGTTGTACCAGTCCTAGGGAGAGATCAGATCATGAGAACTGGGAACTGATCAAATGAACCCAGGACGGGGAAAGGGTTTTGTATGTAGCTGTCCTTGGTTAATCCTTCCAGTATTGGTAAGTATAAAGGACTATGTCAATGTCAGATAGGAGGGGCAGGGCAATTTTTTTCTTCTGAAGCAGATCTAGCCATGAGTCTTTTCTGGGTGTCTGGTGGACCCATGCAGGCTCTCTAATCTTGGCTGATTTTCTCGCTGGTAGTCCTGCTGGATGCAGTAAAAACTGGTGGAGAGAATGTGGCTGGCTCAGGGCAAAGTCATTGTCACAACAATCCTTCTGCCCTACAATCTAAGTGCCTATGTAATCGGGGATGGGAGAGGAGCATCATCTTCATACGTCACATCATTTTTCAGATTCAGACCAGTCTGTAAGGCTGCCTTTCTTCCTCAAAAAATAGGAGTTAGGAGAATTTCGTCCTGCTTTGCCACAATGCTCAGCCATGGGCACAGACCTGATTAATGGAAGGGACTGAAAAGAATGGGCCTTATGCCCAGATAATGGGTTCTAGGTTTACTATTCAGTAGCTGTGTGATTTGGGGGAAATAACTTCACTTCTTTTAGCCTTATTTTTTTTTCATGGCCAAGAGGAAAGTACCTGTCATTTCTCAAAAAATTATTAACATGTCCAACATCAATTAACAAACAATTCCAGCATTAGTGACTGGCTCACAGGCTCAGTCAACTATCTTAACAACTTATTTGCCCTGTAGGGATTGGGATGTGTACCAGAATCACCTGATAGGCAAAATTGTGGTTATGACTAAGATGGCTGTAGTCATGTCAAGCTGGGTTCCTGCAATCTGACTTCCTTCACTCACCATGTTGTTACATGCACCTGTGGTTTGTTTCTTATTGTATTCTATTGTATGAATATACCACAATTTGTTCATCTATTCATAAATGTTGTGCATTTGAATTGTTTTCATTTGGGAGTTATTATAAATAAATCTGCAATGAACGTTATTTTACAGGTCTTGTCTTTGTGTGATGAATGATTTTATCTCTTTTGGGTAAATATCTAGTGTATGCTGCCTGTCGTGGCCAGCCACAACGCCGCGGGAGGAAAACTCTCGGAGGCAGAGTAAAGATACTACTACTTTTATTTCTACTTTCTTAGAGAGAGCTTAGAGAGAGAAAGAAAGATTTTTCTTCTTCTTAGAAAGAGCTTAGAGAGAAAGATTAGAGATAGCTTTTTCTTCTTCTTCTTCTTCTTAGAGCTTAGAGAGAAAGATAGAGCTTTTTCTTCTTCATCTTCTTAGAGCTTAGAGAGAAAGATAGAGCTTTTTCTTCTTCATCTTCTTAGAGCTTAGAGAGAAAGAGAGAGAGCTTGAAAGAGAGAGATTTCTTCTTTAGAGAGAGAGAGCTTAGCTTTTAGAGCTTCTTTCTTCTTTCTTCTTTCTTCCTCGGGAGCCTCAGCTTGACTCTGACCAGGAATTACTTCTTCTATCTGGTTTCTCTTCTGTAACCGCTCTGCCTATGTTCTGGCCGCTCTGATTCTTTTCTTCTTCTCCGACCCGAACTCTTCTTCTGACCGACCGACCGAGCGACTGCACGACTGACTGAATGAATTTATTCTTCTCCTGACTCCGACCGCTTTCACCTGGTTATATACCTTTAGCTTTGCGGGTGCCTCACGTGCATTTACAGGTGCGTCACATACATACTTATTATCAGGTGGAACTTATGGCTTCCAGCTGACCGCAATAGCCATCTCCCTAATTGGGGCTCCTTCAATCTAGGAGTGCAGTTTTAGGTTGTATGGTAACTATATGGTGAATTTTTTTAAAAACTGCTTACCCATTTTCCAAAGTGGTTGTACAGCTCTACTTGTCAGGTACACATGAGATTTCTGGTGTTCTGTATCCTGGCCAACATTTAGTGTTGTCAGTTTTTGCAAATTTTAGCCATTCTAGTGTGAAATGGTATCTTATTGTAGTTTTTTAAAAAATATTTATTTATTTGCTTTAGTTGTATACAATGCGTTTACTTTTACGTGGTGCTGAGGATCGAACCCGGGCTGTGCACATGCTAGTCGAGCGCTCTACCGCTGAGCCACAACCCTAGCCCCTCTTATTGTAGTATTAATTTGCATCTCTCTAGTGGCTAATGATACTGAGCGCTTACATACTTATTGGCCATTTGGATAATCTATTTTGTGAAGTGCCTGTTTAAGCCTTTGCATGGCTGTGAGTTTTATTAGCAAGCTTATTTCTTTGTCCAAACCTCATTTCTGGGCTCTAGACAAATATACCAATGGGCATTCTTGATAGCTCTGCCTGGGTATTTCAAAGGGACCACAACTAAGTATAGAGGTAAAGTCATAATCTTCTTTCTCACTCTTCCTCCTCTCACATGGGAAGGTGGCTTCCACCACAGATGCAAGTTCTAGTAGATGACCTCCTTACCACACAGCAGCACAGATCAGAAACTCAGGAGCTGTTCCTGATACCTCTTCTTTATTCTCCCCACACACATCCAATCTGTCACTATCCCTCCTTACCTATCTCTTGAACCCACTCGATTCCTCTCTCCCCACCATAACTTACATCACCACCATGACATACCTGGGTTACCTCAACAGCCTCCTTTCTAACTAGACTTGTTCCCTTTTAGGCTGTTCTACACATAAAAAATCAGTGTCAGACCTTTTTGAAAACACAGATTTGATCACATTACTCTCCTAGTTAAATCCTCAGTGGTTTCCCATGACTTTTAGGGTAAATACTAATTCTTTGATGTGACTTATGAGATTAGACCATGCTGCAGCTATAATTCCAGGCTTTTTCCTGTAATAGAGTCTTTTACATGCTGTCCCCACTGTTCGGAATATTTGTTCCCTTTTCTTTACTTCACTAATACCTGTCTGTTCTTCACATCTCCCTTCAAATTTCACTTCCTTGGGGAAGTCTCCTCTAATCCTTAGATTAGATTAGGTTCTATCATTATATGTAATTTTCTTCCATAGCACTCATCATCTTTTTTTATTTTTATTTATTTATTTATTTATTTTTAAAATATTTATTTATTTCCTTTAGTTGTACACAATGGAATGTATTTACGTTTACGTGGTGTTGAGGATCGAACCCGGGCCCGCGCACGTGCTAGGCGAGCGCTCTACCACTGAGCCACAACCCCAGCCCTTATTTTTATTTTTATATATATTTTTTGTACTGGGGATTGAACCCAGGGGCATTTAACCATTGAGCAACATTCCCAGCCTTTTTTATTTTTTATTTTAAGACAGAGTCTCACTAAGTTACCTACAGCTTTTATAAATTGCTAAAACTGGCTTTGAACTTGCAATCCTTCTGCTTCAGCCTCCTGAGGTGCTGGGATTACATGCCTGGCTCATCATCTTAAAATTATGTATTTCTGGGATTATTCAATTAAAGTGTTTTTCTGTCGGGCTGGGGTTGTGGCTCAGTGGTAGAGCGCTCGCCTAGCACGTGCGCAGCCCGGGTTCGATCCTCAGCACCACGTACAAATAAAGGCATTGTGTACAACTAAAATAAATAAATAAATATATATTTTTAAAAAGTATTTTTCTGTCACTATAATAGTAATCTCCATAAGGGAAAAATTGTTTTGTTTATCATGTGTCCTGCATCTGTAATGCCAAGACCAGCTATAAAACACGTGTGCTCAGTACAAAATGAAAATGGAGTGTCCCTATTGAAAGAGGGAAAAAATTTTCTCAGCAGTGCTAAAATATTCTATTTTTCCTTTTGTCTTAGTCAGGGTTCTCTAGAGGAACAGAATCAACAGGAAGTATAATCATACAAAGGGGACTTCTTCGATTGGCTTACATGACCAGAAGCTGGATAGTCCACAATGGCTGTCTGCAGGCTGGAGTGATGGAAGAACCAGTAGCTGCTGAGTCCAAGAGGCTGAAGCCCCTGAACAAGAGGGATCAACGGTGCTACCCTAGTTTGAGACGGAAGGCTTCTGGAGAATCACTGGCAGGGTCTGCTTTGGAAAAGTGAAGAAACAAGAGTCCAATATCCTCAGACCATCGCAGCAGCAATCAAGAACCCCTTCAAGAAGAATGGAGCTTGCTTCTGCTGCTGCTTCCTTGTTCTTCCAACTTTTATTCCATCCAAGCCATCATCCTATTGGACAGTGATGCACACGTAGGGAGGGTCTCCATTTCAGTTGGCTATCCCACATGCCAATCATTCCTAGACACACCCTCATTGACACACACATAAACCTCTTAATCCTCAGCATCTCTTAATCCAATCAAGTTGACAACTCAAATTTACCATTACATCTTTCTTCTATTTGACTTGTCATGGTGTTTTTATTTACTATTTATCATCCTAAGTTAAAAAGTAAATGATTATCATGAATTCTAACATTAATTTTTATGTTGCATGTTACAAATTTTAAATGAAAACAAGAGCATTTAACTCATTTATAGAATGACCTAAATCACACTTTGTAGCTTTTACATGTATATATATTTTGTTTCTTGTGGAACAGTGGATGCTGTGCAAAGCTAACTCAGCTGTTTTTATTTCACTCCTTGATACCCATACATTCCACCCACATCTCTGCCTCTAGGTTACTAATGAGGGAAGAAGGACTGGCAGGAAAGGACCAATTAGGTTTCAGTGTTTTTTCTCTCTCTCTCCCTTTTCTTCTTTCTCATCATTTCAGTACAGGCGCACCTGGAGATAATGCAGGTTCAGTTCCAGACCACTACAACAAAGTGAATAAAGCAAGTTACACATTTTTTTTGTTTCCCAGTGCATGTAAAAGTTATGTTAAAACTATACTATAGTCTAAGTATGTGACAGTGCTATAGTCTGAATATGAAATGTCTTCCAAAGGTCCATGTGTTAAATAAAGCCTTGGTTGCCAGCGTGTGGCACTATTGTGAAGTGGTGAACTAAAGAAAATAGAAGGAAGTTAGGTCACTGGGGACATGCCCTTGGAGGGGATATTGGGATCTCTGCCTCTTCCTATCTCTCTTTTTGCTTCCAGGTGCCATGAACTGAATGGGATTCCTCCCCCATGTGCCTCTGCCATGATACACTCTGCTGCCATTGGCCCAAAGCAATAGGGATAAATGATCATGGGCTGAAACCTTAGAAACCATGAACCAAAACAAACCTTTCCTCCTTATAAGTTGATTATCTCAGGTATTTGTCACAGAGATGAAAAGCTGACTAACACAAATAGCATTGTTTTAAAACATGTATATGCCTTAATTTAAAAATATACCTAAAGGGCTGGGGTTGTGGCTCAGCGGTAGAGCACTCGTCTAGCACGTGCGCGGCCCAAGTTCGATCCTCAAGCACCACGTACAAATAAACACATTGTGTACAACTAAAAGCAAATAAATAAATATTTTTAAAAAAATATATACCTAAAAATGCTAATGATCATCTGAGGTGTTGAAAAATTGATGCCCATGGACTTGCTTGATGTGTAATTTCCAGAAACCTTCAATATGTTAAAACACACACACACACACACACACACACACACACACATCCATGAAGTACAATTAAGCAAGTTTCAATAAAACAAGGCAGGCCTAGCCGGGCGCGGTGGCTCATGCCTGTAATCCCAGCACTTTGGGAGGCTGAGGCAGGAGGATTGCGAGTTCAAAGCCAGTCTCAGCCATGGCGAGGCACTTAGCAACTCAGTGAGACCCTGTCTCTAATAAAAATACAAAAAGGGGCTGGGGATGGGGCCCAGTGGTCGAGGGCCCCTGAGTTCAATCCCTGGTACCAAAAAAAAAAAAAAAAAAAAAAAAAAAAAAAAAAACAACAAGGCAGGCCTGTATAATTGGTTGGTTGATACAGGGAAATAACACCAGTGAAAAAGGACAGTAAGTCTAGTTAAGAAGGATTCCCTTCTATTTCATCATCTTAATATAAGTGGTTGGTCATTATAAGGAAGTAACTCCAGCAAGAAATATTGCGTTTCTTTAAACATCATTGCCTGCTTTCTGTGAACAAAACAAGTTTTGGTTTTAAATGGAACTCATAGCTCACAGTTTCATCAGGGTCCCTGCTCACTCAGTCATACACCTATGACCTTCACTTGTACTGGCCATGAATCTCCCCAAACTCCCCACCCCGGAATTTCACCCTCACAGGCTATATGTAAATAGGTTGACAAGGAGACTGTTACTCACCTGTATCTCCCTTGTTCACGTGCATGCCTCTTTGTCCTACTGGACTTTGCTTACAAGCACAAATGTAGAAATAAAATTATAATTTTTTAAAAAAAATATTTATTTATTTGCTTTGGTTGTACACAATGCATTTTATTTTTACATGGTGCTGAGGATGGAACCTGAGCCGCACATGTGGTAGGCGAGTGCTCTACCGCTGAGCCACAACCCCAGCCCCAAAATTATAATTTTAAGGTCATGACAGCAGATGAGCATCAAGCCAAATGTGTGGTCCTTATGCATGTAGGACCCTGAGCATCTTCACATGGTGGCCCTGCTAACACCTGCCACGCAGTAGATACTCAATAAATACGAGTAATATGAATGAACGGAGGGCTGTCATGCGATGTAAGATAAACAGGTCATTTGATTTTGATGAAAACCAAAGGCCCTTTGGAGATCGCACATAAACTTTGACGCGCACTCTTGCCTGGCTTTGCCTATCTTGGGGAGAGATGCTTCCTCTAATATTTCAGAGCAGGAATGAGAGGTGAAAAGGGAGTGAGGAGGTGGAGAAGCTGATGGATCTGACCTGTCAATTAATCACTGCACTTTGCACGTACAGCATATAACTCCTGGTAGCCTGTACTCCTAAGACGTGGCTTAAGTGTGAATGAAGCTTCACAGCTGGCTGGCTTCATCCACCTCCAGCCCTGCTCTGTCTGAGACCTGCAACTCCCCTTCATTAGCACATAGCCTCTGGGGCCCATCCTGGAAGGGAAGGGGGCAGAGCAGCTCAGCTAAGGCCAACCCCACAGGCTTGTGGGGGTGCTCAACTCCCAGTCCACTGTTCAACACATGCAGAAGGATCTCTGAGAATCACAAAGACCAAGAGTTAGGAGGCCTCAGCACAAGATCAGGCTTTACCACACACATGCCACTGTGTGACTTTAAACAAGTGTTGCCACCTCTCTGGGCCTCATGTTCTAATCTGGCAAATGAAAAAAAAAAAAAAAAAAAAAAAAAAACTAGATAAGTGGGCTAAAAGCAAGGTTCCTCAGAACCTCTAATGTCTCAGGAATCGCACTGACTGGGGAGGGGAGCCTGCCCAACTTCAGTCAGCAGTGACACTTACACTGACAGTAATTTAGAACACAAGTACAGAGCACTCCCTGCTCCAAGCGTGTCTCACATGCTTTGTGTACCTGAATTCATCCAGTAGTCACAGAACTCCTGGAGATGGGTTTTAACTGTGCCCATTTTCAGATGAGGAAACAGGTGCTGGATGGTCACACACTTAGTAAATGACAGAGCAGGGATTTGAACCCTTATAGTCTGATTGTAGAATATATCTAATTTAAGTATGCTAGTCCCTTTGATTTACTTACTACCAATCCATCTATCCATTCATCCATCCGTCTGAGTTTCATGTAAGAGTTTATTTGATACAAGGATTCTCCAGAAAGAATTATTTTTTTTTTAAATTGAAAACTACTGAATATTGCCATCCAAACTAGAAAAGTCCCCAGGAGTGGGGCGTTGCCACTGCTTCCCACTTCCTGGGTCATTCTTAGAGCAGTTTCTGTGGGTGGGGGTGAGGAGACGTTGGTGGCAATCAGAATAAGAGAATATTTTAAAACAACTTGTCAAACGTGACAACCCACAGCTTGTGTGTGTAGACAGATGCTACATGAGGAAGCGCAGGCAGTTGGAATCTTCCTCCCTTCTCCCTTTCCTCCTTCTTGCCTCCTCTTTTCTACCCAAGAAGGCAGAGCTAGAGGAGTTTTAAGGATGACTCGTATAATGAGATTTCAGAGGGCTAAACCGGGACCAGTGGGTGACAGATGAAGGAAGGCTGATCACAGCTCGATTGATGTGACGTAAACTTGCCTAGCCATTTGTCATCCTAAGGTGATGCAGGTACCTGTTTTGCCCTGGGAAGTTTTGGGCAGAGTCTGCTGAACAGGGAAGATGTGCTGGGTGTCTGCATTGGGTGGAAGGGTATCCTAAAGTAGGCGAGCTCCCTGCTCCTTCTTTCTCCTAAAATCCTGTAATTCCACGCATATTGCCTGTGTCTACTGTAGGACTCAGGTGCAGACCTTGGTTCTAACTCATGCGGTTAGGAGGACAGAGAGGTTAGAGTAGTAACCAGGGTTCTCCAACCTGTAGCTCCAGGTTGAAGCTTTCTTGAGTATGCTCAAGTGCCACCCCACAGAACCCCCTCCAAGCTAGCATTAAAGAGGGAGGAAAATTCTTTCCATGCTTTCCTTTTTGGGGGGGTACCAGGGATTGAACCCAGAGGTATGCTTAACCACTCAGCCACATCCCAGTTCTTTTATTTGTTCTTTTTAGATATCTATGACAGTAGAGTGTATTTTGGTATAATATTATACATACAGGGAGTATAACTTATTCTAATTAGGACCCCATTCTTGTGGTTGTACATGATGTGGAGTTTCACTGGTGGTGTATACATATATGAACATAAGAAAGTTATGTCTGATTCATTCTACTGTCTTTTTATATTTTATTTAGAGGCAGGGTCTCATTGAGTTGCTTAGGGACTCACTAAGTTGCTGAGCCTGGCTTTGGACTCACAATCCTCCTGCCTCAGCCTCCCGAGCCATTGGGATTACAAGTGTCCAGCTTCTTTCCATGCTTTTCTGACTGTAGGGCTTTCTGGGTTGTTCAGTGTGCCTGTCATGGAAGTTTCTAACCTTCTCCAAATTTGACACAGGACACTTATTGGATGGGGGTTCAATGAGATGGGGTATTCCCACCTGCAGCTGGGCCTAAAAGTTCTGTGTGGATCTGAGCTTATTCCCCAAACCATTTGCTTACCACTTTCCTGCTCATATAGAAACATTCACAAATGTGGGTTAAGGGGATACTAACACTGTTCCATTTCACAGATGAAGGCCAGGAAGCTCAGAGACAGTAAGGGACTCACCCTGGTACCATGACCAGAGGAATAAACTCTGTCTTCTGACTCCAGGAAAATCTTCACCTCTGCTATGAAATACTGAATATTGCACGTCTGCTCTATGCTCCCACAGCAAGCCCGTGGTACTGTTGTAAAGGTGAAGAAATCATCCGGGCATGGTGGCGCACACCTGTAATCCCAGTGGCTCAGGAGGCTGAGGCAGAAGGATCATGAGTTCAAAGCCAGCCTCAGCAACTGCAAGGCACTAAGTAACTCAGTGAGACCCTGTCTCTAAATAAAATACAAAATAGGGCTTGGGATGTGGCTCAGTGGTTGAGTGCCCCTGAGTTCAATCCCCGGTACACACCCTCCCACCCACTGCCCCCCCCCAAAAAAAATAGTGGAGAAACCAAGACTCAGAGAGGTTGAATTACTTCCTTAAGGTCACATTACTAGTAAGGGACAGGTGTATTGAGGGTTCAATCCCACAGCTGCCTTTTCCAGAACCCATATTATTTTTCATGATTCAATTCTATTCTTAAATCCAGAGAATCCCCAAGGAAATGTCATCCTGGGAGAAGGGACCTGAGGGCTCCACTCAAGCTAGAGAACTTGGTGTACATACAAACAGCTCCGAAGCTGGCAGGAATGGCTTCAATCACCAAGCAGGTGATTGGGGTAAGCAGGGCTTCCCAAGTACAAAGTGCAGCTACAGCATGGCCTCGGGGATTCCCTCCAAGGGCAATGCTATAAACTATGTCCCCTCAACTGACATTGGCTATATGAGATGCAGAAAACCTTGCTCCCTGGGCTATACTTAAGAAAAGCCCTGGCTGAGAAAGCCGAGGACAGCCCGGTCTGAGTGGGATTTCTGGCTCTACTATTTACTCACTTCAGGTAAGTCACTTTATTTATGGGTACCTCTGTTCCCTTTCCTGTAAGTTGGGGTTAATAAAAATACTCCATAGGCTTTTGGTGAGGAAAAAGGAAGTTACATGTCTAAAAGTATTTTGCACATAGTACAGCACTACCCACTCTGTCATAAAGCTAACCTCCATGGAGCAGGTGCTCTGTGTTAGACAATATTCTGAGTGCGTCACATGATTGACATCATTTGATCACACAATTAATTGTAGGTTCATTGCTATCCCTCCACCCCCAGGTATTCTATGTCAGTAGGTTTCCCATTACTGTAATAAATACCTGAGATTGTCAGATTATAAAGAAGAAAGGTTTGTTTTGATTCACTTTTGGAGGTTTCAAACCCTAGTCGATGGGCTCTGTTGTTTTGGGCCTGACGCGGCAGCACATCGCAGCGGGAGTGTGTGGCAAAGGAAGCTGCTGGTCTCCTGGCAGCTGAGAAGTGAAAGAGAGAGGATGTTTTAGTCAGCTTTTTCACTGCTGCAACTAAAAGACCTGACCAGAACAATTGTAGAGGAAGAAGAGTTTATTTGAGGGCTTGCAGTTTCAGAGGTAAGACCATAAACAGCTGGCTCCATTCTTTGGGCTCAAGGGGAGGGAAAACCTCATGGTGGAAAGAGTGTGGTGGAGGGAGGCAGCTCACATGATGTTCAGAGAGGGGGAGGGGGAGCGGACGGGGAAGGGAATTCTCCATTTGCCAGATACAAATATATACCCCAAAGCCTCACCCCCAGTGCCCATCAACTCCAGCCACACCCCACCTGCCTTTTTCAGTTACCACTCAATCCCATTAGGTGATTAATTCACTGATTGGGTTAAGGCTCTCCTAACCCAATCGTTCCTTTTCTGAACCTTCTTGCACTGTCTCACACGTGAGCTTTTGGGGGATACCTCACATCCAAACCATAACAGAGGATGAGGAGGGCTGAGGGTCTCAGTAGCCCCTTCAAGGACACTCCCCCAGTGCCTTAAATTTCTTCCACTAGGCCCTACCTGTTAAAGTTTCCATTGCTTCCCAAGAGGCTGGGACCAAGCCTTCAACATGTGGACCTTAGGGGCCATTTCATATCCAAAATATAACTCCATATCAGACATACTAATGGTGCCAAGAAAAAAGGGGCAGGGGTTCAACAGAAGGCTTGAGTTCCAGTCTTAATTCTACTTTTACTGGCTGTATAGCTTCAAGAAAGTCACTCACCCTCCCTGAGCCTCATTTGCTACTTTTGAAAAACAGGAATGTTAACAGTACATGTCTTGCTTGCTGTTCACTAAGAATCAAATAAAATGCATATGCATGATTGCACTTATCATGCATTTATTTGTTTATCCTTACAACAATCTATGATGTGAATTCAGTCATTACCTCCATTCTAGTGAAAAAAAAAAAAAAACAAGACTCAGAAATATTTAAAACCATAAAGTGAAATTCAAATGTCGGCTAGGGTTATCAAAACTTTTATTATATACCAATAATGCAAACGCCCATGAAAACAGATCCAAAAAAAGAGATCGTTTTTGCTTTATTTCCCTGTGGGCTACTAGTCTGATTTATTTCAAGTCTGCAATAGAATGCATAAGAAATGTGTGTGATCCAGATGTTCTGCTGTGTGGTTGTGGTGGTATTGGGGTGGGATGGGGGTGATTGCTGTTCTTCCCAGAGGCAAAGTCTGGAAGATATGATCCCTGAACACCCTGTCTAGGCATCCAGGATCCACTGAATCATCACTATCTCTTCCCCAACCCCACCTGCCCATCCAGAGAGCTGTCCAACCAGAGCCAGGTGAAAACCCGTGGGCCTTCTGTGCCAAAGTGAGAGCATTTCTCTCCAGGGCTATTCAACTTGTGGACAGGGCTGGGCACACAGGTAAGAAGTGGGAGAGGAGAGATGCTGAATTAGTACCTGGGCCACCAGAGCCAAATGCCTTGCTATTCCTGCAGATGGTCTTTAGGCATCAAAGCCCTCATTACTATCCTTTATGCTCCATCAAATTTAACTAGAATTATGATTTTTAAAATGTATATATCACATCTGAGAGGAAGCCTGAGCTTGCTCAACAATCTCAGTTTTGAAATATTTTATCATTAATATACAAAAGTAGAAAAAAGTACATTGTGTAATATATATCTGCATGCAAATGTAACATAGATATGTTTGTAAACCCACACACATATCTGCATATATTCACATGTGCACATGCACACAATTTAACCAAGTATCTTACCATGTCACTTTAAAAGTGAGACATCCCAGTCCACTGAAGTAAACTGTCATTTTTTTATGGCTGCATTCTTCCCCACAACTAAGCACTGTCATTCACTGTCCTCTTTCTTCTCCCTCCAACCACTACTTATTCATTCATTATTTGAACACCTATTGTACTGAAGGCCTTAGACTTAGGGCAGGTTTAAGTATTGAGTGGGTACCCAGATTTATAAGCCACTAATTCTTTCTCTCAAGGAGTTGCAAGCCTAGAAGGAGAATAACATACAACAAAGAGAGTGGTGAATGCCAGAAAGGAATACAGAAAAGGTGCTACAGGAATCAAATGAAAGAAGGGAAAAAGGAAGCTACTCATGGCATAAGTGCCATTGATACAGAGCCTTGACGGGACAGAAATTGCCCCTTAATGGGACATGCAGGGATTTGGGCTGAGAAAGAACATTTTAGACAGAGTAGGAAACACTAACAAGATAGAAAGGGAGTTGGGAGCCATGGCACATTTCTGTAATCCCAGTGACTCAGGAGGCTGAGGCAGGAAGGTTGCAAGTTGGAGGCCAGCCTCAGCAACTTTGTGACACCCCGTCTCAGTATAAAATGAAAAGGGTTGGAAATGTAGCTTAGTGGTAGAGTACTTGCTGAACATGTGTGAGGCCCTGGGTTCAATCCCCAGTACAGAAAGAAATAGAAAAAGGACAGAAATTATGGTTGCATATGGGAAGGGGTAAGTGACCCAATTTGGCTGGAACCTATTCTTCATTAGGAGAGAGGTGAGAAATAAGGCTGGGAAAGAGGCTGGAATGCAGTGCAGAGAATGGCAGAAACAGACAGTGCACTGAGGAGCCAGCCTCACAGCTTGGCTCAGGGAGGGGAATCTCAAGTTCACTCCAAGGTCTGTTCTTCCAGGGTTTACCAATTCTCACCACGATCAGGGGATGAGCCCGGAATTCCCACCTACCAGCTGTCCTGCTTTGGGAAAGCCATGACTTCCTTGGGGGCCTCAATTTTTTTTTTTTTTCCTGAGCAGTAATAGAGTGCCTGCCTAGCATGCACAAAGCCCTGGGTTCATCCTCAGTACCTTAAAAAAATTCCCTAAAAAAGAAATAATAATCTCCCTCTTGCCTTCTTGGAAAGTGAGAACTGAATGATAATGAACATGAAGGTGTCTCATGCACTTGAAATGCTGTACAAATATAAGGCATTATTTTTATTGCCCTCTAGCCCAGGAGTTCTCCACATTTAGGATGCATTAGAATCACCTGGGGGGCTTGGTAAACATTTAAGTTTTGGCTTCTATATTATGAAAAATTGGTCAGCCGCCAAAAATTGAGTCTGTACTTGCCTTCCTACTCTCAACAACTAGAAATTATTATATTCCAATATACACATATATAAGTAAAAACCAATTTTCAGTCTAGCAGCACAGAACTATGATTTCAGAGAAAAGGCAAACAAATTAGGTTAGCCCTTCAATCACCTTGGTTTTCTGCCTGGAGAAACCTCCGAGTTTGCAGTGCAGGGAGGAACCAAAGCAGAGCATGGTAGCCTGAATTGAGGACATGAGTGGAGTTTGGAGAGGCTGAGATGGTGGCAATTTAGAGAGCAGAGAGCCAGAGAAGAGGGAGTTATGAAAAGAAATGTACCTAGCAATCTGCAGAAAGCCCTCCTTGAATCTGTTGCTGAGCACTAAGCTGCAGATGTACAGGGTGAAATTCTATAAGGCTGAGCAAATAATTATTGGTTGGGGGGGGTGGGATTGTAAGCTGAACCATTGTCCAGACTCATACAAGCCTGGAAAAAATTAGAATGAAGATCAGAATGAAGAGACTTTGATGGCATTCAGTGAGATTGGTGGAATTTAGCAGTGGAGATAAATTAGTCCTAGAGTAGTAATTATCATAGATATGCCTTGTAAATGCTTAAAAACAAGCCTTGAAAGGATGAAGCTTACCCACAAGTAACTTAACTACCCACAAGAACAAAGTCCAACACTTTTAAAGGGAAAAGAACAAAATTTAGTACTCAACAGTCACGTTTAAAACGTCCACTGTAGAATAAAAAAATATAGACATGTAAAGAAGCAAGAGAATGAAACCCCAAACTAGGAGAAAACATAAACATAACAAAAAGATAATTACAATACATAAAAATAATAATAAAAGGAATTTGTAGAGTGAAATTATCCAAACTGAATAAAGTACAGAGGAAAAAAAGAATGAAAAAAAATTTAGAGACCTGTTGAACAATATTAACCTGTTTAGGTAGTTGTTTCTTTAAACTGATTTTTTTAAAAATATGTTTTTAGTTGTCAATGTATTGCCACCTGCAGAAACAATACCGCAGGAAAGAATTTGGAGGCAGACTGGAAACGAGTAGGTTCTTTATTCTTGCTTCTCTGCTGACTTCTCTCTCCAACTCCAACAACAACCCCAACACAACTCCAACCCTACCTGGTTAAATACTCTTCACCTTAACAAGTATACACGTGTCACAAGCTCAACTTACAGGTGCGTCACACAGTGTTCACAGGCACAGAAAGATTCTTAGTTGATTACATTAAGGTCAGGAGAAAACAATTAAACATCTCCTGTTTTCCTCTCAGCCAGCCGCCATCTTAGCTACCTCCTCATTAAGGCTCTTACATCAATGGACCTTTATTTAATTTATTTATATGGGGTGCTGAGAATCGAACCCAGTGCCTCACACAGGCTAGGCAAGCACTCTACCACTGAGCCACAACCCCAGCCCTCTTTAAACTGCTTTTTAAAAAATTCTGCATTATGTATCTGCTATTAATCACATTCAGTAAATTTTTTTCAGATATTGTATTTCTAGAGGTTAAAAAGTCCTAGGAGTGTCATTTAGCTCTTTTTTTTTTTTTTTTTGTCTTTCATTTCTCTCCTCATTGTGTCCACATATTTCTGTATATCCTTAAACATATTTAGGATAACTGTTTAAAATCTTGCCTGCTAATTCCATCTCTCAGTCATTTCAAATTCTGTTTCTATTGATTATTTTTCTCCTTGTTTTGCATCACAACAAGGATAAGAATGATCAAAAACTTCTCACTAGAAGATGCAAGCCAGAAGACATTGGAACAATATTTGTAAGAGCTGAAAGAAAATAAAAGTCTACCTAGAATTAACTATCCAGAAAAAAGATACTTCAACAATAAAGGTCAAATAAAAACCTTTTCTTCAAAGTTATAAAAATGGAGTAGGGATGAATGAAAATAAAGTATTGTAGTGCTTTTCATTATATGTGAAATATTACAATATTATTTGAAAGTAGAGAGTAAGGAGCTAATAACAAATATTGTTAACCCGAGATCAACACCAAATGAATAAATGAACAGGGAGTATCAATAAGCCAACAGTGGAAATGAAATGGAATACCAGAAAAATAATCTAAAAGAAATCAAGAAAAGGTGGAAAAGTACAAAACCCAAATGAGACAAATAATGAAAGAGCAAGACGATAGATTTTAACCCAACCAATATGGATAATTAAATTAAATGGAGATAAGTTAAACAGTTAAATTAAAACATAGATTGTCAGAATGGATTAAAGAAAAGTCAGAATCAACTAAATATAATTTACAAGAAAAAAACCATAAACACTTAGGTTAAAAGTAAAAGAGTAAAAAAAGATATATTGGCATATTGTTAAAAGATACATTGTTAGCTGGGCGTGGTGGCACACGCCTGTAATCCCAGCACTTTGGGAGGCTGAGACAGGAGGATCGCGAGTTCAAAGCCAGCCTCAGCAATGGCGAGGCACTTAGCAACTCAGTGAGACTCTGTCTCTAAATAAAATACAAAAAAGGGCTGGGGATGTGGCCCAGTGGTTAAGTGCCCCTGAGTTCAATCCCCGGTACCACACACACACAAAAAAGATACATTGCTGTATTGGTTTTCTATGGTTGCCATTAACAAATTATTACAAACCTGATAGCTTATACAATAAAAATTTGTTATAGTTCTATTTATTAGAAATCTAACACAGGTCTCACTAGGCTAAAATCAAGGCACTGGCATGTCTGCATTCCTTTCTGGGAGTAGTAGAGGAGAATCAGTGACTTTGTTTTGCCACCCACGTTCCTTGACTCATGGTCCCTTCTTCCATCTTCGAACAAGTAATGGTGAATCCAGTCTTTCTCATATTATACTGCTCTAACTAACCATTCTTTTATGGTCACATTTCTCTGTGACCATTGTGGGAAGAGGTTCTTTTCCTCTAAGATAACATGTGATTAGGTTAGCTCCCCTGAATAATCTGGGACAATCTTGCCATCTCAAGGTCCTTCATTTTAATGACTTTAGCAAAGTCCCTTTTGCCATGTAAGGCAACATATTCACTGGTTCCTGGGGTTAGACTACAGACATTTTGTGTGTGTGTGTGTGTGTGTGTGTGTGTGTGTGTGTGCGCGCGTGCGCGCACTGCTGGGGACTGAACCCAGGGCATTGTGCATGTGAGGCAAGAACTCTACCAACTGAGCTATATCCCAAGCCCAGGCTACAGACATTTTGGGGAGCCATTATTTTGCCTACTACACATGCAAACATTAATGAGAAAACTAGAGTGGCTATCAGACAATTGCCCATGGATCAGTTATCAAAATATACCATATTTTGGTCCATATGAAAGTTTCAATAAATTTAAAAGATTGAAATCAATAGAATATATTCTCTGACCACAAAGGAATTAAATTGGAAATCAATAATAGAAAGACTTGGAAGGAAACAACACACTTTTAAATAACAAGGGAAATTACAAAAGATTTTGGGGGAAAAAATTTAAACAAAACATGTCAGCTGCAGCTAAAGCAGTGCTTGGTGGGAACTTTAGAGATTTAAATACTTATAATAAATAGGAAGAAAGGAAAAATCAATAATCCAAGTTTCTACCTTAAGCTAGTGATAGAGGAGCAAATACAAAACCAAAAGTAGGCAGAAGAAAAGGAATAATAAAGGTAAGAGTAAAAATCAATGAAATAGAACACAGACAAATAACAGAGGAAAAAAATCAATGATACTAAAAACTGGTATACTTTGAAAAACTTTGAAAATATCATAAAATAGATACATTTCTAGTTAGACTGATTTAAGAAAAGGAATACAAAAATTACCAAGATCAGGAATGAAAAAGGAACATTATATAGGCTACAGATTCTAAAAAGCTAACAGAAAATATTGTGAACAACTTCATGCCAACAAGTTTGACAGCTCAGATAAAATTTATATATTTCTTGAGAGACACTATACAAGTTCCTTATTGCTACTGAAATAAATTACCATAAACATTGTGACTTAAAACAACATAATCAACTTATTATCTTACCATTCCATGAGTTAGAAGTGCGAAGGGGCTTCATATGGCTACAATCAAGGTATTGGCAGGATTCTATTCCTTCTGTAGGCTCAGGAGGAGGATCTGATTTCCTCCCTATTCCAGATTTCACAGGCAACCTGCATTCCTAGGCTCCTGACCCCCAGAGAGCAATCCCATCACTCTGACCTCTGCTTCTGTCAGCCCATCTCTTCTCTGATCTGACACCCTGCCCCCACCTTATGAAGGCAATTGTGATGACATTGGGTTCACTTACATAATACAGGATAATCATAACTGTTCAAAATCCTTAATTTTAATGATACATTTTAAGTCCCTTTGCCATGTAAAGTTACACATTTACAGGTTCAGGGGATTAAGAAATGACCAACTTTGGGATGTTATTCTGACTACAAATTATCAAAGTAGATACACAAAGAAATAAAATATCTGCATAGGCTAATACTATAAAAAATTTGTATTGTAGTTAAAAATCTTTCCACCAAGAAACTTACAGGCTGAGATGATTTCAGATTTTAGTCTGTCAAATATCTATGGAAGAAACAAACATTGACTCTTCATATCAAACAGAAAAATTACCCCCAAGTGATATTACAGACCTAAACATAAAAGCAAAACCTATAATATTTCCAGAAGAAAACCCAGAAGGACATGTTTATAAGCTTGACATAGGCAAGA
The DNA here is from genome assembly GCA_025594165.1 of Tamias sibiricus. NCBI lineage: Eukaryota > Metazoa > Chordata > Mammalia > Rodentia > Sciuridae > Tamias > Tamias sibiricus. The sequence continues at coordinate 13,855,379 of CM046661.1, read as the reverse complement.
ATTTTTGATAGGACACTAGAAGCATGAAAAATAAAATAAATATTTAGAAGAAAAAGTTTTCATTAAAATTAACATATTTTGCTCCTCAAAATATGTTAATGAAAAAACAAGCCACTGACTGACAGAAAACATTTACAATACATATGTCTGACAAAGACTGCTTTCTAGGATATATAAAGAACCCTTACAACTCAATAAGAAGAAGACAAACAATTCAACAGACATGGTGGACAAAGGAGGTATATGCATAACTGCTTAGTACACAAGAAGATGCTCAACAGCGTTAGTTGGCAGGAAAATACTTTATAAAACCATATTGAAATTGATATGACTATGTATGCACTCAAAGTGATCTAAAAAGGGAGGAAAATACCAAATATTAGCAAGGATGATGAACAGCTGAACTTTGATATTGCTGGTAAGAATAAAAAATAGTACAACCACTGTGAAAAAACAACTTGGCAGTTTCTTAGTAGGGTAGAAATATACTTTCTAGGGCTGGGGCTATGGCTCAGTGGTAGAGCATTCATCTCACATGTGAGGCCCTGGGTTCGATTCTTAGCACCACATAAATAAAATAAAGGTATTGTGTCCACCTACAACTAAAAAATTATTCAAAAAGAAAGAAAGAAAGAAATATACTTTCTACAGTTCACCAATTCAAATTTTAGGTTTTTACTTTTCAAAAAACATGTGAAACATATGAAGACATGCATACACACAAGGACCTGTCCTTTAATGATAACAGCTTTACTAAAACACACACACACACACACACACACACACACACACACACACAGAAGTGAAAGCCGGAAACAACCAAAATGTTCATCAGCAGGTGAAGAGATAAAGAAATTATGGTATATCTACTGTGAATGCTACTCAGAAATAAAAAAGAATGAAACTAGTGATATTTGTAACAGAATGGATGAGGCTTCAAAAATATTATGTTGAACAAAAAAGAAAGACACACTGGCTAGGGGTATAGCTCAGAGGTAGAGTGCTTGCTTAGCATGCAGGAGGCTCTCCGTCCCCAATGATGAAGAAAGAAAGAAAGGGACGGAGGAGGGAGGGAGGATCGAGCCAGGAGTGAGCCAGGTGTGGTGGCACACACCTGAAATCCCAGCAGCTGGGGAGGCTGAGGCAGGAGGACCTCAAATTCAAAGCCAGCCTCGGCAACTTAGTGAGACTTTGTTTCAAAATAAAATGTAAAAAGGAGTGCTCAGTAGTAGAGCTCTTGCCTAGCATGTGTGAGGCACTGGGTTCGATTCTCAGCACCACATTAAGTAAATAAATAAGTAAAACAAATAAAGATATCGTGTCTAACTACAAGTAAAATAAATAAATAAATAAAAAGGGCTGGGGAGGTGCCTCAGTGGTTAAGTGTCCCTGGGTTCAATCCTCAGCACTTAGAGATGAGGGGGGAGGGACATACAAGAGGGTATTTATTGTATAATTTCCGTTAATATTAAATTTTACAACAAACTAATATGTATTGACAGGAAGCAGGTCAGTGGTTAACTGGGGCGAGAGGAATTGACTGCAAAAGAGGTTATTTTTTGCAATGATGGCATTTTTATTGTAGTAGTGATTACATGGGTGTATTATTTGTCAAAATTCATTGAACTGTGTGCTCAAAATGAATGCATCTTAGTGTGTATAGATTAGGCCTCAATAAAGTTGATTTTTAAAAATAAAAGAAAAAATTTAAAAATACAAACATTTGGGCCCCATTCCTATTGTTTCCAATACAGCAGGATTGATATGGGGCCCAGATATCTGCATTTTAAATAAGCCCCATCAATAATTATGCTCCACTTATAAAAATAGTACTGGTTTCTCCAAGCACCCAATTCCTGGGCAACCAATCAACTAGGCAAGCAAAGAAAAGTCAGAATAAAAGTGTTTGAGTTTTCATGTGGCCCTGTTCCATCTCCAACCTTCATTCTTTAGTCAGAATATCCTCCTGGGTACTCTGATCTCCCAACTGTTGCCTCAGCTGTGGATATACTTGAATCATTCATTCTTTACAGAAGAATATTTGCTAGTAAAGTAAATGGAAGAAAAGCAAGATAAAAACTCATTATAAATGCAGAGTAACCAATTTATTTGCAGAAAACAAATTCATTCTCACAAGGTCATTCAAGTCTGGCACCAGGTGGGCTTGGCTGACATAATTCACTGGGTACACGATATCCATAAATATGCTTATCCTGGGGGAAGAGCAGGTGGACAGGGAGTCTGATGGGCCACCTGTATGGAGAATGAAATAGCACAACAACAAATACACCAAAAGCACCCATAATCCTGCCTCTTCCTCATCCCACTATAGAAAAGAGGAAAGAGTCATTTCCCTGCCAAATTAGATGAAACCAAAGGGCTCTATTTTCATTTTTTGGTGTTTTTCTGCTACCTGGCATACCTTCCCCATCTTCTGTTCCCCTGCTGTATCTACCTGTTGAAATCCTTCCTGTCCTTCATGGCCTAGTTTGAATAACACTTTCATCAGGCTTTATCAGATTCCCCATAGTCAGAGGAAATCTCTCTCTCTCTCTCTCTCTCTCTCTCTCTCTCTCTCTCTCTCTCTCTCTCCCCCGAACTCCTGTGGCACTTGATTTGAAGAACTCTTGCAAAAATCTTGACTTAAACTTTACTTATCCATGTGCATGCCATACCTATTGTATTAGATCGTGATATACTTGATTATAGAAACTATAACCTCTGACCTAGGCTAGCTGAAACCTGCATAGATCCTAGTACATTACTTTACACTTAGTGGGTGTTTTACAAACAATTATGTAGAAATGAATGATTGATTTGATCCATGTTCATTCATTCCTATGAGCTTTTTCTCATGCTGTCTGTCCTTCCTTCCTGGAAAGCCATTCCCACCTCAATTATTACTTCGTCCAAGAAGACTTCCAGATCCCCAGATAGTTGGCTTCTTCAGCACTCTGGGCATATCTCTATTGCCACCACCACCATATTTCAAAATTAATTATTACCTTTTTACCTACTTATTCACAAGCTAAATATTCCATCTTCATCTTTCCACCACCTACCCCAGTGTTTGCTAATAACATGTAATCCCTAAAAGTTGAACAGAATGATCTCTTCAGAAGTTTCTGGAAACATTAGCCCCTGCTACAGAGGGGCTGCTTTATTTAGTTTGTATTCCTATTAGACTGACCAAAACTGCCTGGAGGTCTCATTCCCAGAGAAAATCCAGCACAGCCTTCTGGCCTGAAGTTTCCACATGACTGAATGAAGCAGCAGGTCCACATGTTTTCCTGAGGGCCCTTAAGTCCTATGATCCTGCGTTCCAGGGAATCCCCAGAATAGATTGTTGAGTACAAAAGAGATGAGTGTGGCCTCTCCTCGCAAGGTCTTTAAGATGGTGCCCCAGTCTCTGGGGTAACTGGACACAGAATTTCAGGACCCAAGCCTTCCTCTCCGTTAGTGTATTTCTTTCTACCTTTGCCCTTGTCCCCTCTTTTCGATTTCCCTGTTCTCCCAGCCTCTTCCTTTTCTTTTCCTCTTTCCTTAACTGTTTCTTTTACCGGCCCCGCTGCACTGTCCCAGTACCTCTCCTTTGTGTTTCGCTCGCTTTCCCTTCCTCGCCAGTCGGATTTACCTCGTCCATCTCGGGTCCCCTTCGTTCCTTACGCTCCCTCACCCCTGCCCCCACTCCTGGGGCCACATACACACACTCGCATTCGCCTCTCTCCTCTCCTCTCTGCCCTGCGGGAAGCAGAGCCTCCTCACCAAGCCAAGATGTGGGAGGGTGGGTGGGTCCAGGCGCCCGCGGTCCCGCCCCTCGGTGCGTGTGTGAATGTCTGTGTGGCGGTGACGCGGCGCCGGCGGCAGGCAGGGGAGGGAGGCCGGGCCCGCCTGAGAGGGAGGCGAGCCGACCGCTGGGGCTGCTCGGCTCCTGCGCGCCCTCGCGCTCTCCGCCGCCTGCCGAGGCGCTGGCAGGGCGCAGGCGGCGGCGGGCGGCATGGAGAGCCTGCTGGAGAATCCGGTGCGCGCCGTGCTCTACCTCAAGGAGCTCACGGCCATCGTACAGAACCAGCAGAGTCTCATCCACACCCAGCGCCAGCGCATCGACGAGCTGGAGCGGCGTCTGGACGAGCTAAGCGCCGAGAACCGCAGCCTGTGGGAGCACCAGCAGCTGCTGCAAGCGCAGCCTCCGCCTGGGCTCGTCCCCCCATCGTCAGCCCCGCTGCCGGCTCCCCCGGCCACCGCTCCCACCGCGGCCCAGGAACCGCTCCAGGACCACGGACAGCTCTCATCCGCCACGCCACAGTCCGCGCCTGAGCAGCCACCGCTTCAGCACCACGGACAGCTCCTGGTGCAGCCCCAGCCGGGCCCCAGCAGTAGAGCTCACTCACCCCAATCACCCCACCAGCACCCGGTGACACTTGGGGCCGTCGCTGACAAGGAGAAGGAGCGTCCCCCGAGTTGTTGCGCTGCCGCTGGAGCCCTCCTTCAGCACAAATCCCCCGCCGCCCTCGGCAAGGGCGTCCTGAGCAGAAGACCCGAGTGAGTGGGGAAGAGATGGGGACTGTTGAGAGAAGAAGCAAGTGGGTGTGAGGAGACAGGGGGGAAATTGGATGCACGCAAGAGTCTGAAGGACTAGGGTAATGTGAAGTGAAGGAGTGAGAAGATGCCTTGAGGTAGAAGCGTGTCAAGGAGATTTGGGGGAAAGAAGAGAATGATATCAGTGTTTGAGGTTTTATGGATATTGGAGCAAAAGGGTTATTCAGACTATCTTTGGGTCAAAGAAGCAAAGAAATGGATTTTAAGTGATTGGGATATTGGGAACTGGAGGGTTTAAAGGGGACAAAAGTGGGAGGAGGTTGTGGTGAAGATTAAACTGAAGAAAAGAGAAACATTGAAGGATTTAAGTTAGGAAAAAATTTTTGAGAGTTCAGGTAGAAAAATTATTTAAACAGAGTGAAATATAAAAAAGACAAAGGTTTGACCAAGGGGCTTCTTAAGAGCTTTAAAAGGGATTGGGTCCAGATGGAGCAGCATTAGAATAGAGAGGAATTCAGGAGTAGAGGTAAAGCTGAAAAGCAGGAGTGATGTGAAAAGAGAGGGGATCTGAAGACAGGGGAAGATAAAGGATGGGAGAAAGCATTTCCCAGAGGAGTGAGATGGCTCTTTAACTGTTGCAGTGGGAGTCAAAGCCAGGAGTGGCTCATTTAGGGAAGCTTACTCTGCTCTCATCTGAGTGGCCACCTTTCTTCTGAATCCCTGCAGAGCCAAAAGAGTGCAAGGAAACAACTCACCAAACCAATGAAAGACTCTGTTATAGCTTGGGGATTCGATCTGGTTATAGAATTTTACTCTGACTCAAGGAGGATATCTGTGAGAAGTGGTTGGCAGTTGTGGAAAGGGAACAATGATGACGGAGACAGCTGGAAAACAGTAGTTATTTGGATGTAATGCTGCCTCTTTAAATATGTTATGACTAGTGATTTCGAACCTTACTTCCCCTTGGTTATTTGCTGATAACTGGAATCTCACATTGGGTACCAAGAGAAATGTTAACCATCTCTAGTAGGATTCTAGGACCTCAAGCTTTTTTCACTCATGAGATCCATGAATTAGGAATGTGGGAAGAAAAGATGAAGGGGAGCTAAAATATCTTCTCCTGTGTATCAGAAAGTCTGTGATCACATTAGATTCCCCTCTCTGATTAAACAGGTGATGAAAGAACTGCATGGAAGAACACCCCTGGGGAAATCAGTACATGGTCAGCACCTGGCCCTGATGATGATGCTGCTAAAGGAATAGAAGGAATTGGGAGTGGGGAAAGGTGGAAGGAGGCCTAGGAATCTTACCCTCATTCAGTCTCAAGTGTGCTTTACGTCTGGAGGATAGTTGTGAAAATTCACTGTGTTCCTTAAAAACTCATTTTCTTTCCAGCATTCCCCCAACAACAAAAGAAAAACCCTCATTTCGTTGGCCCATCTGCTGCAAAGTTAGAGGAGGTGGGTCAGGGCATGTTAGTTCAGAAGATACGTTTGATCAAAATCATGGGATCTAAGGAGTAAAGATCTAGAATGATTCGGCTTGACAGATCTGAAGTATTTGATTCAAGCCCCAAGAAAATAACAACTTTCTTCTTCAACTCACTCTATGGCCCATTTATCCTCTCAGTTTCATGGTTTTTCTTTCTTTATCTGACATAAAAAGCAGAGAGTCAGTTGTTCCTCAATTCCCTTGGCTCAGCAAAAGGCAAAATTTTCCCAAGATATTATGTGGCTGTTTCCCCAAATACAGGGAAATGAACTATTCCATTGCATCTCCTTGGAGGCAGCCATAGCTTCCTGATAATTGATTCTTCACCTGATTCCTCTCTTCATGACATTTGGTGTCTCCCTTCTCTCCCACTGCACCCCCACTTTCTTTGCATCTCTTCAGGGAACTGTGTGAACAAGAAGGGTTGATGACATATCTTTTTGTTGCATAAAGACTTTTCTGAGGACCCCACAGTGGTGTAGAAAGCTCACACCTTATGTCCAGATGCTCCTTCTTGGACTCCAGGGACTTAGAATTCACCTGGATTCCTATCCAGCCTCACATGTCGATACCATGTGATGTCCTTATCTTTCCTTCTCCCCTGCCCTGCTTTTGCTTCTCAAGAGAGGAGAACAAAAATAAGAAAGAATTAGCATGATGGAGGAGAGTGGAAGTTATTGAAATTTTTTCATTTATAAAGTTGTGCCAGACACTAAGAGGTTAATAACACCAGTAGTTCTTTACTTTCTCCAGAGCCTCAAGCTTTCCCCCTGCTCCCCAGGACTGAATAACCGGAGACTTAGAGAGCAGGGATATGCCTGCATCACCTCCTCCCTTCAACTCTGTTCCCCTAGATGTGAAACCATTCACATCTTTGCTGGTGGGATGACTTTTGGACCACCTGTTTCTTTCCCCACTGTTTTCCTAACTTCAACCCAAATTTCCCTTAGAAACTTGAGAAGGAGTCACCTTTGCTGACTATGTGATTGGCCCCAACCTGTTCTCCACCCATGTTTGTCCTCCTCACACCCCTCTCTAAAGGCTAGATGGAGCCAGTAGGCAGGGAGAGATCTCCATGGATAGGGTGAGGTAGGGAGAAAGCAGAACCAGAAGCCCTCTGGCTGGTATTTCTCCAGGGAGCTCCCTGATGAATCAGTTCTTTATAAGCATGCTGAAGCAGGAGGAAAAGATCACAGAGAGGACTCTGGATCATAATTTCACTGTAAATATTTTCTCATTCCTCTCTGCCTCATTATATAGCAAGAACGTGTCCCCAATATGGTGACTGAAGAGAGGGTGAGGGTTTCTGTGTTAGATGCATTATTTCGGCACAGAATTTGTGTCTTATCCCCTTAACTTCCTTTCCTGCCCAATTCCAGGAGAGGCAGGAACCCTGGAAAACCTGTGACTACAAAACAATGAATCATTTAATTGCCACCTGATCTGCATTAACATGTGGCCTGCCTTCTCTCCCTCCTTCAGCTGAGGGACACACGAAGGGGGTGGCCTTGGAGGTCAGACTAAGGAAGAAATGATGTGGAGGTGGGTGAGCACAGAAATATTATGAAAGGAAAATCCTCAAGGGGTTAAAATTCTTTCTCTGCATGCTTCTCAACTCTTGCTAAGCGCTGGCCCCCACTGCTTATGCTTCTTAATGAAAGCAGCAAACGTAGCTTCCTCCTCTTTATTTTCTCAATCAAGGCTCACAGCATCTATGGAACTATTATCTCTTTCCTGGCTGGAGCCAGGCCTCAGCCTGACCTGGCAAAGTCCCCTTGCCATGGAAGCACACGACCCTATCTAAAGCTGCTGGCTTCAGTGTGACCACAACCTTCTCTGTTTGAGCACATTTGCCCACCTACTCGGTCATGCATTTAGAGTGTGGATACCAGTGCCTGCTGTGTCTTCACACCCATGAGAAGGTGATTACTGTAAATCAGATAAGATTCTTATATTATACTTCAAATTAAGCTTTTACTCCAAGCTCCCTACCTCAATGTGGCTGCAAAGTCTGAATGTCTTCACTTAGTAGTTCCTGTCCTCTCTCTTTCTTCTTCCTGTGTCTTTCTTTTATATACTTCCTCTACTTTCCTTTTTTCCCTCTCTTCTATTTTTCCTCCTTATTTTTCCCTCTTTCTTCCCTTTCCCTTGAATTCTTTCTCTCTCCTTTGCGTCCTTCTATCCTTTATTTTCACTTAAGCTACATAGGTTAGTCTCTTTCCTCTCTGCACTTATCCTTTAAGCATGAAATAAATCTATTTTTTTCTGATGCTGGGAATGCCACCTGGGGACTTGCACAAGCTAGGCAAGTGCTCTATCACTGAGATACACCCCCATTCCTGCATGAAATAAATCTTGAGTCATCTTTGGAGCTCCTTGGTCTAAGGCTGGCTGGAGGCTGGGGATGGCTAGAAGATCTCTTGCTTTTAGCTGAATGTAGTTTTTTAGCCTGAGTTTTCTAAGACACTAACAGCAGGTGTTTCTGCTGTTATTGAGTTAGGTTTGCTTGAATATGGCAGCTCCTGTCTGGTCCATCGTGGAAGCTATTAAGAAAGTGTGAAGGTCTATCAGTTAGCCAACTCAATGTATCAAGTATCCAGTCCATTCAAAACCCTTCACTCTGTGCTGTGGAAAAATAGGAAAGAAACAAGTGGTCCTTGCTCAACCCACATGAGACACATATCTGGAAACATTTAAACAAGTGTAAGCATAGTGCAGTGATCTAAAGCTACCCTTTATCAGAACAGAACAGGATAAAAAAGATGTGTATACATATCAGGTTCAGAGCCAGAGAATTCTTGGTTGGAGTTAAGAAAGGGTTCATGTCAGGGTATAGTAAAAGCCAAGGATAACTAGAAAGGAAACAGCCAAGATGATTCAATTCCCAGAGATATCTGAATTCCACGTGGATATCAGTCCGTCCTCTGATGGTATAGTCCCCCTCCTCTAGTACCCTCCTGACCAGGAAAGCCTCAGCACATAGGTAATCTATCTTGTGTCTAGAAGGCCTGAGGAGGCATTATGCAGCCACGCCTCGCCACTCTGCCTATCCTTTTTTGTCTTCTCCTACCCTCACAAGGGAGAGGACTCCTATCCAATAAGTTGGAAAATGGGGCCAGAATTAAGGCTCATTGAGAGGAGGGAGTATGTGTCTTTTTGCTCATTCCTGGAAGCTGGTGCAGAGTGGACACTTGTAAAGATGTGCTGTCCCCTACCCTTCCAAGGTCCTGGGCTGCTGTTCTTACCTTCCCTTCATCCAAATAGAACACAATTTTAGAAAAATAGGTCATTTCTTTGCCCCTGGGGAACCCCTGTGCCTTGCTCCACCACATCTCTCTCCTTCCACACACCCAGGCCCTTCCCATACCCACACAGTCAACACCACAGGGCCTTACAAAGGCATCCTGGCACATTTTCCCCTCGGCCCAAAATCAAGAAAGAGGAATAGCAATTGGTCCTGCTGATTCAGCAAATATCTGTGCAGTCTGAGTTTCAAAGGTCACTTATGCAAAAAAAAAAAAAAAAAAAAAAAAAAGCAGGGCAGATGGCATCAGGCCTGGATAGAAAAGGAAAGAAAGTGAGGGTGATATGAAAAAGAAGAAGCAAGCTGGGCCAAACAGCTGGGCCAGGGTCTGAAAAGAGGCTCAACTCTTTAATTTAAATCCCATGAAAAGATTTTTAGACTAATTGTTCGTTTTGGGGAGCCCAAACATTTTTTCCCACTGGGGTTCAAACATATTCTTGGCAGCTCTAGACACAGGGTAACAGCAGTTTAGTTAGGGGACACTTATATTTTGCATCTGGAAGATTCCCAAGTGTGAGGCCATCTGGCAGGGTTTCCAAGGTTTGGGCCACTGCAGCAACTTCTTCCTCTGCTTCTGGAAAAGTATGATGCGCAGGTTCCCACAGAAGGGGCAAAGGGTTTCTTGTTTCCATGGGGGAAAGGGATGGTCATCTTCATTTCAGGTGATGAGGGCATTAACAAAAAGAAAGAGAATCAGGAGTAAGATGAGGGAGAAGCTGGACTTTTTGACTGAAAGGAGATTCTGGATATCATAGAATCACATAATGTTCAAGATCTCGGTAGTCAGAACATGAGCTTTGGGGCAGGCTCATGGGTAAGAATCCTGTTTTACTATCTACCAGCTGTAGATTTCCTTTCTTTAAGCCTGTTTGTTTTTCCATATAAAATGAAAAATAATATCTACTTTAAAGGATTGTTTCAAAGTTCAAAAATTAGATCATATCACTTTTTAAGCACTGTTCTAAGCACATAGTAAGTGCTCAATACATACCAGTATTTTGACATAAAGAAAGCAGGACCTAGAGAAGACGGGAGGCTCATCTGATGGCAGACAGCAGCACTAGAGTAGAATCCACAGTCAAGATTCTCTCTATTCTGCCAGGCCACCTTTTCACATGTGCCTCTTTCTCATTTATTCTGCCTCTGCACAATGGGCACCCAAACTTATTCAGAGGCATGAATGCTGAGCTTCGCTTGAAAAGCAGCCAGGCAGGACAAATCCACCATTCCTTAGTGATCCATACTGAGGTCTCACATCTTCATAGCTGGGAAAGGCTTCTTTTCAGCCTAACTGAAAAATTTTCTGTTGCATTTTAAGGTTACTTGTTCTTCTTTTAAGAACACCAAACAGATCTGAATTGTTACTAATGCCCTATGGGGATATGAGGGACCTCTACCCTGTTTCCTACTGACCTGTCAAGGACAAAAGTGATGAGTGAAGGGAATGGAGGCTGAACCCAGAAAGCATCTCCCACTTCCACAGAAAGAAAGCTGAATCCATTTCTCCAAATTGTTCCCTTCGAAGGGATTAAAAGTAAAGCTGCTTTTTGCAGCATTCTGAGGTCAGAAAGCGGAGAAAAGCAGGGAGGGACAGAGAAAAGGAGCCTGATGTGTTGTTGTGAGTGCTGTGGATGGTAGTGAGGGGGCTAGAGGATCCTACTTTGTTTGGTCTAAAGGGTAAGAGTCTTCTCTTAAAAGACTTTTCTTTGATGAGATATATTCTAGGGGCAAAAGATAAGGCAGGCTTCAAAAATTCTCCCCCATGGTAGTTGTGGCTAACGACCACTATATAAAAACTATTAGAGTATGTGTATGTGTGCGTGTGTGCATGTGTGCGTGTGTGTGCGTGTGTGTGTGTGTGTGTGTGTGTGTGTGTGTGTGTTGAGGCCTGGGTAAGATGGGAGATGGGCTGTTTTGCTGTAGCTCTTTGCTTGCAACATCTAATCTGGAGGGTTATGTAACTGATGATGTGCTGAGTGGTACCTATCCTCCCCCATGGGCCGGCTGCTGTGGACAGAGGGCATGCACGCAGCCTGTCCAAGTCCCTGCCCAGAGAAGGTCCTAGCCTCTGAGCTGGCATCAGAACATTCCCTCTAGGCCACAGATGCGGAGACTGAGGACTTTAGAAGCTGGATCAGAGTCTCCCTGCCCCTCTGAGGAGTCAAGCAAATGTCAGACCTAGATGGATCCTTAAGGCCACCTGGTCCAAACTTCTCATTCAGCAAATGAGAAAAAAAAAAAAAAAAAAAAAAAAAAGAAAGTCCTGAAAGGGCAGTGACTGGTGCTTCTAAACTAGTTAGTGGCAGGAATTAGGTTTAGAACTCAGATTTTCTTTTAACACTTATCTAGTTCTCTTGGCCTTACGTAGAGATGGACCAGAAGATCTAGTCAGGGCTCTTCCATGGGTGTGTTGGACCAAAATTACAGCTAGTAATTGGGGCTTAGGGGACCCAAGGAGGTCCCTCTGCCCTCTAGAATTTCTCACCTATGCCACCAATTCCACAATCAGAGATTGCTTTGAGTACTTCAAGGTTATCTTCTTGAATAAAATGCAAATTCTCTTAGGACAAGAGAAAAACAAAACATTTAGCCCTATCAGTCTTTCATACTTCAGCACAAAAGCATGTATTTGGGCACTTACCAAGGCAAGGCTTGGTGAGAGAGGATACACAGCAGCACTAGTTGACTATAGGCCAGGCCAGAGGCTCATAGGAGCTGAAGGGCTCATGAGAGAGGCTATTGAGCGTCTAAATGTATCTTTATTTTCACTAAATTTTACAAAGAGTTGGAATTGCCTTGCTTGGCCTTGGCAAGGAAGGGGAAGGGACACAGGGCATCCCATACTGACTGGTTGTAGAAAAGTTATTTGCGCTATAGAAGGGATATTTCTCCAATGAGCTTTATTCATGTGTAAAGTCACAAGAAAACAAGTACATAAAGGGGCATTGTGGAGCTTTTTTGCTTCTTTCTAGGATCTTAACATAATGTTTGGGATAACAAAATGCCCAGGACTCTCTTGGGGTTTGCTATGGGACAGGAAGTGTGGGTTGGTAGGGGTTGGTGTCCATGAGCCTAAAGAGAATGGGAGATGAGAACCAAACTCAAGACCTAGGTGCTTAATAAATACTAATTGAATAAATAAATTTATAGTTGTGTAGGGCCCAGGCAAGGTTGTGAATTATGGAGTGGAGAGAAGGATATGGTATCAGGGTTGAGAAAGAGCTCTGCTGAAGGGAGCCTCCCCCAGGAAAAAGGTTGTGCTTGAACTCAACAGCACAGCTTCTTGCATGTATGAAACTTGGAGGTTGAGCTCTTCAGGTTGGTAGGGAAGTGAGGGGGATGGTGGATGGGGGGATTGCCCATCCCTACTAATGACACGCACCCCAATCCTACACAATCCCACATGTGAGCAAGACAGCCCTCCTTTCCCCCTGCCCCAGCCTCTGAGCAGTCTCTCAGCCTAGAAGCTCATTAAGAACAAAGTTAATGTTCTATCTCAATGACGTGCATACACACACACACACACACACACACACACACGCACAGCCTGTCAGAAGGTTGGACAAGCAGTGGTCAATAGGTCTATGAGGATGTGAGGGAAAGGAGGCCTGAATTACAGCCTGTTTCTGGAAGAAGAAAATGGGCTGGGGTGTGGGTCAGTGGTAGAGGATGTGCCTAGCATGTGCAAAGCCCTGAATTCAATCCCCTGTACAGAGAGGGGGGGGGGGGAGAGAGAAGGAGAGACAGACAGAGACAGAAACAAACAGAAGAGAAAGAGCAACCTGGATTCTTGTCACGATGATTCAGCCTGGGAGGCACAACATAGCCAGCACCCAGGCTGTAGGCCTCTCTATGATGCAGTACCAGCCCTATTCAGGACATGTCAGGATCTTGATGGGAGGCGAGTGGGTGTGTACATAGTGTGGATGTGTTTGAGACTGAGTGGATATGGTGTGCATGGGTGAGTGTGTTGCTGAGTTGGGCTGGGGTGTTAGATGACAACTCACCTCACACCACAGGCTACGTAAGCCTCCCAGCAAAGATCAGCATAGCTTTATCTTGCTGATCTCCAATGACGCATAGTCTGGTCACACTGATAGGACTCTGGGTTTCTTCTTTGCACAACATGTTTCATCTCTCTTAGCTAGCCAGTTCCTCCTGGGTCTCCTCCCTATAAAATGGGGTGAGTCTATAGTCCACACCCATCCTGCTATCAGTACCCTACTCTGTTTGGAACCCCAAAACCAGACTCCAGAGGAGTAAGCCCCAAGGCAGAAGGCTGCCTGGAGGATGGGCGGTTACAGCTGGTGTGGTCTGGGATTCTCTACTGAGGTGTAGTGTTTGGAAGCTCAGGTACACTGCAGCATAAAGCACAAAAATCTGCAAAGTGTTTTTTTTTTTTTTTTTTTTTTTGGCCAGGGCCTGCTGCCAGTGACTTCTCAAGGCTTTGGACATGCCAGGTCAAACCAGTATTCTGCCTGCCTTCAATCAGGAATGCACTCCCATCCCAGGCAGAGAGGCAAGGGAATTCCATAATTTCTTCCTTGATGAATGATTCCAATCTACCACAATTTCATTCAATGCATCAATTCAACAAAATGATTATTTAAAAACAACAGAAACAAAAAAATCTGCAAAGTGGTGGGGGATTTCTTGCTCGGGCCTAGCTTCAGTATTTCCTGTGCTGAGCCTCATATTTATAGAGGCCCTGGATGCTTCCAAACTGGCACTTTGGGCACCTTTGACATTCTAGATGCTTCTTACTAAGAGCCCCTCAGGGAAGACCAAAGGAATTTCCAGAGACAGGCAGATGCTGTCTTTTCAAGCAGCTGGACTTTGACTCAGAAGCCAGGTTGCCGCAGCAGAGAGGGCCTCCCTCCCAAGTGAAAAATGCCTTCTACAGGACAAGAACCATAGGAAGGAAGCCCAGGATGGGGGACTGAGGGAGACTCTGAATTCACTCTCAAGTTTTTCCTGAAAGGTCAGGAAAAACTGTGGTAGACCCCCGTGCGCCCTTCAGCAGGATGAAGTGAATTCCGCAGAGGATTCCAGCTATCAAGTACCCCGGAAATTTCCATTGGGCTCCCTCTGGTCATTAATGCGTAAAACCCCAGAGCAGCGGGAGAGCGTTCGGCTCTAACCTGTTCCTTCCTTCCCCAACCTGACAGAGATCCGGCTCCCTCTGGCCCCTCGGCCGCTTCGCGCGCCCCCGTCGCTGGGCAAGCCTGGGGAAAGCCCTTCCTCCTCCGGCCGCGCTCCAGGGGGCTGCTGGCTGGGGAGGGAGCGCCGAGTCAGGATCTCGGTGTGTGGGCGGCTGGCTAGCTGCTGACAAGCAGGATGGGATCTCCCGGCCCACGCGCCCCCACCCCGCGCCTCGCTCTGCAATCCCTCGCGGGGGCGGGGGCGGGGGCGGGGGCGGGGGCGGGCACCCCAGGCGCGGGAAAGCCGCGCGCGCCCCCGCCGCCCCGCGCGCCCCCGCTGCTGAGTCACGCGCTCGGGAAGTACGGTCCCCGCCACGCGCAGCACCTGTGCGCTCCAGCCGCCGCCCGCTTCCCGGGCGCGTCGCTGCGCACTCGCTCGCTGCCCCTGCCTCCCGCCCTCGCCCGGTGCGGCTCCCGCGTCTGGCTGTGTCTCGTCACCTTCCTCCACCCCCGCGGCCCTCTCCCGCTCAGCCCGGCGTGCACGCGCCGCCGGCCGCCCACGGCGTCTGGGAGCGCCCCCTCCCCGCGCGCCGCCTCCGCGCACCGCCCCCTGCTCCTAAGGGGAGAGAAGCGAGTGTCAGTGCCGCGTCACGCCTGCCCCAGCGCTCAGGGCTGAACACTGGGCACGCTTCTTGCCCGGCCTCCCTAGGCCTCAGCCCTCGCTGGTGTGAGTGGATACCCTTTGGAGAAAAAGGGGAAATCAAGGCGGGAGAGGCCAAGGAAGTCAGGGATGAGGAGTCCAGCTTTTCAGCATCCACCTCTCCTGGTCTTCTAGTACCCTCTAGACACCTCGTCTGCTAAAGAATTGCAGCCCTTTTGTCATTGAAATGTGTTTTGTAGAATCGCAGTTGTAGAATTCCAAAGGATCTTTGGGCCCAGACTGGTGGAGCAGGAAGTGTGGCACTGGGTTTGAATCTTAACTCGGTCATTCACTAATTCTATGATCTTGAGCGGGGACAGCTTTAGTTTTCTCCTCTGCAAAATGGGGACCAGGAATAGTACCCATCTTGTGGGAATGCTATGAAAATTCAGAAGGAATGCCAATGAAGCGTCACGCAAGTCATGTGCATAGTGAGGGTTCAAAGTAAAGTACTTGCTGTTATTTGGGGACTTTTTCGCTGGCAAGAACTTGCCAGAAAGGTGTTTTTTTGTTTTGTTTGTTTTGTCTTTTTTAAAAAAATACTTACTTATTTGGTTTAGTTGTACACAATGCATGTATTTGTACGTGCTGCTGAGGATCGGACCTAGACCTCCCACGTGCCAGGCGAGCGCCCTATGGCTGAGCCACAACCCCAGCCCCTGTTTTTTCGATGGTACTGGAGAGGATGGAGCCCCCAGAGCCTCAAGCATCTAGGCAACCACTCTACCTTTGAGCCACACCCCAGCCTCAGAAAGTGCCTTTTGAAGGTAGAGTTCTTGTCCTCACTCCCAGTATCATCCATAGGGCTCAGAACAGGACTCTCTCTTCGGTTTGACAGCCCCTCAAACATCTAAAGATTGTCATCCTTCTCTAGCCCACCGTCCCTCCCTTGCCTTCTTCACTCAGATGAGCACACCCAGTCCAGCACTTCCTGCTCCACACAGCTTTGTGGATGGCTCTGCCTCACCTCAGAGAGCTGTCCCTCTCTCAGAGCTCAGTGCCACCAGCAAGTCCGAAGCCCAAAGGGTGTGGCCAGATCAGCCTGGGCACAGGGAAGCCCTGCCTCAGCTCCAGCTCCAACTGGGCCCTGGGCCTTAGCTTGCTGTGCTGGCTGGAAACACACTGGCTTTCTCAGCCCTGGTCACAGAGGATCTATCCAACACCTATCCAATGGGATGTCAGTTGCCATTTCTACATGTACAGGTGACTTTTGGTTTTACAAAATTGCTGGGGCTTTTCACACAGCCCTGTTGTTTTGTATTCCCCCAATCTGGTTGTGTTCTTTTTTCAAATCAGATTTACTCTTTTCAAATAGATAACACATGAACATAGTGCAAGATTTAAAAGATGCAGGAATTCACAATGAAAAGTGTCTCACCTACCCATTTCTAAGCACTCCACCAACCACTGTTAGTAATATTTTATATTTCTTTCCAGGGGTTTTTGATGCACAAACAACTGTGTGTGTGTGTGTGTGTGTGTGTGTGTGTGTGTTCACACAAATGGTAGTATACTATCTTTTGTTCTGCACTTGGATTTTTCCCCCTAATAATCTATGTTAGTGATCCTTTCATATTCGGTATAAAAAGAGCTGCCTCATTCTTTTTAATAGCTGCAAAGTATTCCATTGCTGGGAGTTTTGGAAGGCAAGCTCTGGGAAACCTGCCTCTGTGTAACCATTCAGGATGGGCTTTTCTGAGAGTCAGGGGGTTGGGGGATAGGCAGATACTGAGGGGCTCCTTTGGAGATTGCCCCTCCAGTTGCTGACATGCTGCAGGTATGAGTAAACTGCAGTAGAAATGAGATACAGGAAATGTGCAGTAGAAATGAGATTCAGAGACTGAAAACTCCGACCATGCTTTTGTTCCCTGTTGCTTCCTTTGTGGTCCATGGGCTTTAGGTAGGGGAAGCCCTCGGGGTGTTATAATCTTGTTCACAAAAAGCTGAAGCAAATCCTCGCTCCACCCCGCCTTCAGGGAGTCTTCCTGAATTGATCTGAGAAATAAGCTGATGCTCTTGCAAAAAGTGGCTTCCTTCTCTGCATATGCATGTATTTTGATGGCATATGCATTCTTTCATTTGCCTAATAAATATTTATTGAGTATCTACTGGACCGGTTACAACTCTAGGCACTAGGGTACAGCAGTGAACAAAAATCTCCCAGATCCTTTCAAGTAGCTTGCAGACCAAAACATAAACAAAATAATGAAAAGTTATAATGGATCTGATGGAATAAATGCAGTGGAGCAGAGAAGGGGGCCTGGGAGTATAGGAATTTGTGATTTCAACAGGATACACTGGAAAGGCCACACTGGGAAGATTAACACCAGAGCAAATATCTGGAGGAAAAGGAGGGAGTTTTTCAATGTCTGGGGAGAAGTCTCCTAGCAGAGGGAAGAGCCAGCACAAAGGCTAGAGTGGGAACCAGTTTGGTTATTCCAGTTTCCAGAAGTGTAGAGAGAATAGCCTCCGGTGAAATCAGAGACTGGTGTGGGGTGTAGGAGGGGGGAAACGTGCGGGGTTGGAGCAGATCTTGTAATCATTCTCAACTGGGACTTCCAAATCCACGAGGCCATGTTTGGAAATGTGTAGGGACATTTTAGACGTCACAGTGGCTGATGGACCTTGGGGAGGTGGAGTTGCTCTACTAGAATTTAGTGACAGGGGCCATGTCAAACATTCTGTAGAGCTCAGGATAATCCACATAATGAAGAATCAATGATGCCAGTATTTCTTGTTAAGGGCATTGGAATCCACTGTGAAATGTTTGGCTTCTACCTTGAGAAATACTGGGAACCATTGGGTAATTTTGAGCAGAGGATGCTTAAAAGGAACTTTGAACACTGGATTGAGAATAGACTGAAGAGGAAAGGAAGATAGAGGGCGGGGTTCAGGCAAGAGGTTGGCACAAAATCCAGGTAGGAAATGGTTAGTAGCTCAGACCAGGATAGTAGCAGTGGAAGTGGTGACAAGCCACCCAGACAGTTGTACTCCCTGAGGGATTAATGTGTGTATGAAAGACAGAAAATGAGGATGAATCCAAGGTTTGAGCCAGAGTCACTTAAAGAATGAGATGCGGAAATCTTGGGTTTTGAAATTTAGGAAGTCAAATTCAAGAATCCCGTTAGACATTCAAGTGGAGATGGTGAATTGGCATTTGGGATGGCTGGGCATATAAATCTGGGCTGGTTTTTAATTCTTAAGCCTGGGCAACACTATCAAGGAGTGAGAAAAGAAGACTAAAGAGAACCAGAGGCAGAGTCCTGGAGCACACCAGTACTGGGAGATGGGGATGGTGATCAAGAAGGGACAACCAAAGGGGAAAGAGAAAAGCTTGGAGAGCAGAGGGGTTTCCAGGAGGAGGCCATGAACCTTAGAGTAAAACACTGCTGACATGTGGAAGTAGGAGGAGGAATTGTACCTTGGCTTCAGCAACATGCAGGCAATTGGAGACTTGAAAGGCAGAATTTTGTCAGAGCATTGGGATGGAAACTTGATTAGCATGGGTTAAAGAGAGAAGGGGAGGGATGGGGTTGTGGCTCAGTGGTAGAGCACTTCCCAAGCATGAACCCAATGAGGCACTGGGTTCAATCCCAGCACCACATAAAAATAAACAAAGGTATTGTGTACATATACAACTAAAAAAAATATTTGGGGAGGGGAGAGAGGTGGGGGAGAAGGGGAAAGGAGATTAAGAGACAAATCAATTAAATGTAATGTGTGGACCTTGATTAGCTTCTCATTCAAATGAAGCAACTAGAAAAAGACATTTTCAAGGCAATCAGGGAAATTTGAAGAGAGACAAGAGAATTGCTGTTTTGTAGGTCTGAGAATGATACTGTTATTATATCTTCTTAAAGTTCTTACCTGTTAGAGATACACTCCAAGTAAAATGATATTATTTCCGGGGTTTGTCTTAAACTACTCTAGCAAAAAAAAAAAAAAAAAAAAAAAAAGTTGGGAGGAAGAAGATCAACAAAAGGTATGTTTAAAGTTTCTCTAATAATAAGTATAAAAGTTCTCTGATATGTGGAAAAATAAGTCCAAAATATAGTCCAAAATAAGAGGGGAGAGAGAATGAGAAGGGGAAAAGGGGGAGGAGGGCTTCATCAAAAATGAAGGAAGGGCTGGAGTTGTGTGTGGAGTTGTAACTCAGTGGCAGAGGCACTGGGTTCAGTTCTCAGCACCACACGTAAATAAATAAAATAAAGGTCCATTGACACCTAAAAATATTTTTTTAAAAAATGAAGGAAGTAGCCGGGCGCGGTGGCGCATGCCTGTAATCCCAGCACTTTGGGAGGCTGAGACAGGAGGATCGTGAGTTCAAAGCCAGCCTCAGCAATGGTGAGGCACTTAGCAACTCAGTGAGACCCTGTCTCTAAATAAAATACAAAAGAGCGCTGGGGATGTGACCCAGTGGTCGAGTGCCCCTGAATTCAATCCCCAGTACCACAAAAAAAAAAAAAAAAAAAAAAAAAAAAAAGAAGGAAGTCTGGTGGGCTAGATGAAGGGGACTGAGGGAGGGAGAAGAAATGGGATAAGGGAAGAAGAGAGGAATGAATCTAACGTTCTTGTGAGCATACATGAATATGAATCTCACCACCATGTATATCAAGACACAAAACAAAAAAAAGAAAAAAGTCTAAAAGTAAATAGCAGAAAGATCAGTAGAGTAGAGGAAAGAAAGGAGGGAAGGGGAAGGGGAAATATTAGGGACTGAATGATATATGTATTTCATGCTTTTTTAATTATGTCAAAACGAATCCTAGTGTATGTATAACCAAAAAGAGACAATTAAAAAGTTTTTTAAAAAGTACAAGAAATAATGGAATTGAGAGGAATTGTAGAAAGTGGGTATAGAAAACTCTTCGATGAGTTTTGCTATGCAAAGTGGGGCATAACTGAAGGAGAAAGTGGTTCAAGATGAAGGATTGCCGGGCACGGTGGCTCACGCCTATAATCCCAGCACTTTGGGAGGCTGAGGCAGGAGGATCGCGAGTTCAAAGCCAGCCTCAGCAATGGCCAGGCACTTAGCAACTCAGTGAGACCCTGTCTCTAATAAAATACAAAAAAAAGGGGGGGGGGGGGCTGGGGGTGTGGCCCAGTGGTCGAGTGCCCCTGAGTTCAATCCCCAGTACCAAAAATAAATAAATAAATAAATAAAGGATTATTCTTTAAGATGGAAGAATTAATAGCACATTTGCTTCCGCAGTACATCAGCCAACACCATGTATTGACCCATGCACCATAGGAAAGACCCTATTTTGAGCTCTGCAGGGAAATCTAGAAAGACTCCCAAAGGAAGTGAATCATTTAATTACTTTTGGTGCAGGGGAAATAAGACTATGTGCTTACAATGGGTTAGGCACTGTGTTAAGTGTTTCAGAAATTTTTTCTCAATATGTCCTAAAAAACTTTATGAGCTAAGCTCTATCCTAGGTTCCAAGTTACTTGTCCCATTCAAACCCAGGCAGTATGAGTCTGGCAGTTGGGGCTCTTGGCCTCTATTCTCCCCTGCCTTCTCGCAGATGACTGCAATCACGCGTTTCCTATTTCCCAGGGAAGTTTTTTTCCAAATGCACTTGTCCTGGCCTCTGCCCTGGGGACTGTCACTCAGCAGGGGACCAAGGGAAGGAGTACAGACAAGTGTGTTTTAAATGAAGCTCTCAGGGGATTCAGATACAGCTCCCTCCTTAAAAACCATTAGGATAGAACATAGCCTGAACACATTCATTTATCAACACATACAAAGACATTCACACCACTGCTGTACGCAATTAAGACTAGCTGTAGCTGAGGGGAAATTTTGAAGTATGATGCACTGCTATACAGAAGGGAGGAGAGTAGAGAGAGGGAGCTGAGTGTGTTATTGTTATTTAGGGATGGAAATTTTTATTTAGGCTCCTCAAGGGCAGGAGTCATATGCATACACTCATTTAACAAGTATTATTGAGTACCTCCTGCTTGCCAGCACGGCTGTCTGCACGGGGGATTCACCATGAACAAATCAGACAAAGGCCCTGCTATCATAGAGCTCTGATTCAAGAGGAGAAGACAGACGTGAAACAAGTCAATTGGCACATATGTAATCTGAATTCACAAGGATTGAAAGGAAAGGAAGCAGGTGAGGCAGAGGAGGGTTTCTGTTGTTGTCATTGTTTGGGCAGTGTTAAGAATGGAACCCAGGGCCTCACACATGCTAGGCAGGCACTTCACCACTGAGTTACACCCTGGTCCTGGTTTTTTTTTTTTTTTTTTTTGATAGGCAAGACCTTGCTTAGGAGATGACACTGGTGCAGAGAGACTAAACAAAACAGGCAGTGGAGGGGACAGAGGCTAAGAGCACTGACTGCCAGAACCACACTGCCTGGCTTGAATTGGAACAAGTAATCTTTTCCATGGGGAAAACATTCCGGGGAAGGGCCCTGGTCTGGAAGAAAAGCATGTGTCAAAGAATCCAAAAAGGAAGGGGTGGCCAGAGGGGAGCAAGAAAGGGGGACAGCGAGAGAGGGAGAGAGGAGATGAGGTTGGAAGGGGCTTTCTGGAGGAGTTACTGGGTAGGAAGCTCATGATTAGTCAAGGGGGTGGAGACCCTGAGCAAAGGAATGATGTCATCTACTGCTACAGAAAAAA
Organism: Tamias sibiricus; assembly: GCA_025594165.1. Classification (NCBI taxonomy): domain Eukaryota; kingdom Metazoa; phylum Chordata; class Mammalia; order Rodentia; family Sciuridae; genus Tamias; species Tamias sibiricus. The sequence continues at coordinate 13,833,571 of CM046661.1, read as the reverse complement.
AAAAAAAAAAAGAAAGAAAGAAAGAAAAGAGAGAAAGAAAAAAAGGCAGAAAAAGGAGCCTTGCTCAACAGAGACAACCCCAGAGAGAAATTCATAATCATTCCATATTCACTCATTTATTCAAACTTTTTAAAAATATCCATGTACTTAATTTCTGCTGTGTGTTAGGCATTTATGTACGTTTTTATTATCTCATTTGTTGCCACAATCCTGATGGGATGGTATCATTATTCTTATTTCACAGAGGTAGTAACTAAGGCTCAGAGAAGTTAAGGTGACCCACCCAAGGTCACATAGCCAAAGTGCTATATTCAGGAGTCATGAGAGCAGTAGCCTCTTATACCCTGTCCCCATTCTAGGGGGGAGTCCCCTGTGGTGCAGAAAGTGCTTCCCCCAGGTAAAGTGTAATTTGGGACACACACCAGTATTCAGGGACAAAAAGGATGGTGGCACCATGCCCATACAACAGTTGTTCATGTTGTTGCAGCTCTGAACTTGGCCCTTGGCCCACTCATCTCTGTCATGCAAGGCAGTGCTAGGCTAGAGGGCTGGCAGAATGCCATCTACATGTAGCCACAAGATGAATGGTTTGCAGGTCACTGTGGGGCATCAAATCCCTCTGGGGCCCACATGGTCAGAAGGGTTCACATAGGGGATGAAACATCTTTGCGCACACATGCAGTATTGTATGTGTGTGTAAATGTATCTGCACATTCAAGAGTGAGTGTGTGTATATGCATGTGTATGCACATGTGTGTGTGCAGACTTGTGCATGCATAGATTTTGGAGAGTTTATATTTAATGTAAGACTGGGAATTCATTTAAGGCCTATGTGCATTTTTTAAATATTTATTTGTTTGTTTTTTAGTTGTACACAATGCCTTTATTCTTATGTGGTGCTAAGGATCAAACCTGGGCTGCACACGTGCTAGGCCAGCACTCTACCTCTGCCGCTGAGCCATAATCCCAGCCCCTATGTGCATTTTTATGAATACACTGAATGTGTGCTTGACATGAGGCATATATGTCAAGAAATGTATGTGTGGATGTGTTGGGCACAAAAGGGCATGGGTATATGCTTGTATGTATGAATCTTTGCACACCCAATTGGGTGCATGTATGCTGAGTGTTAGAGTTCAGCTGATTTACCAGGAGCAAACAGGGGTTTTTCTGTGGGTGTGTGAGTTGGGTGGATGCCATAAGCAGAGTCAGTGTTGGGGGGTTAGTGGAAGTTATGGGATGGGGGTGGCTGAATGAGGTTTTATTTCTGTCTAATTTTAAGAGCCTGAGTGTGCTATTAAGGGCAAGGTCAAGGCTCTTGCAGTCACAACTGAGAGGCCACCTCTGCTGCAGATGCTGGGGGAACAGGTGTAGTGAGTGTGGGAGCCAGAGGCAGGTACAGCAGTGACAGGGGAATGGGGGTCATCAGACTTCCCTTAACCTTAGTTTCCCATCACTCAAATGGCATTAATATAATAATGATGATAGTAATTAATAGAAATGTTATTAATTATATTATTATAGATACATAAGATTCTTCTTGGGCCTTTCAAAAGTGTCTTGTAAACCAGAAACTCTGTAAAGGCAAAAATCATTATTCATCAAGACTTGCTCTCACGACCCTGATAAAGCAGTGCGTGCGGCCCACGGTCAGCCCAGGGTGGGTTAGTGCACGGTGCGGATGTGCTGCGTGCTGCTCTGGCCTTGAGTAGTAAGGACTTGGTGTGAAGCAGCCTCTGGGGCTGGCACGGGCCGGATGGCCTTGATCTGTCCTCTCGAGCCAGCTTCGCTCAACAGCCAGGCCGTAGTCTGCCAGGTAATAAAGAGGCCTCTTGTGAGGGAAACTGGCAAGATATAGTGACGGGCCAGCTCCGTAATTCATGCTGTGCTGCCCAGTCTGGCACCAGAATCCCTCCTGGCTTCCTACAAAGAGTGCTGGGGTTCAGACGAACTCGCTTGGGGTTGGACAACTACATGGCCCCAGGCTTGCTGGGCAGGAAGGAGAGGGAAGCATGGAGCTGGAGGGCTGGGAAGGAGCCAGCCTCCTGATGGTCCTTAGGCTGGGCTGGGTGGTGAGTATGGAAGGAAGAAGGGGCTGAGGCCCCCTGACACAGTCAGGTTACAGCCTGGGTTTCCTCCTCAGATGCTGCCAAGCTGATGTCAAGGCTGTGTGATACTGAACAAGTATCTTAGTCTCTCTGAGTCTCCTCTTCCATAAAATGAGGGTTACCATGAAGTGATGTGTAGAAGGTGCTTGCACACTGCTTTGAGTGTGAGGATGAAGTAGGTCTGTGTCTCTGTGGTATGTTTTTGTTTGCATGCATGTGAGTGTTTCATGTATGTGCATGTCTGATTCTCCTTTTCTCCCCAGCACCCTCAGGAATAGGAACTTATTTATGCATTCTGTCTACAAACAGTGTCTGCTCTATGCCACATTCTAGGCCATGTCCTGTTCTAGATGTAAAGATGCATTGGTCACAGAAATGTTCTGGAAAACTCATTCCAGTATAGAGAGATATGACATGCATATAATCAGTGGTCCAGCATAGAAAAACTTGATGTTGCAGCCTGTTAGTGCATCAGGGTCGCCACCAAGGGAGCTCAGAGGTGAGTGCTTCTGGCCCACCAGAGCTGGGGTAGGCCCAAGGACAAACTAGGGAAGACTTTCCAGGAGAGACGCCCAGCCCTGGTCCTACAGGTAGCCATAATCTGGATGTCTGGAGTTTGGAGTAGCCTGGAATCTCTGACTGAGGCTTCCATCACCCTTGGTCTGTTTCTTAATTGTAAATTGGGGATATGGATCTAGGCTCTGCTATTCCCACATCATTGTTGCAAGACTTTTGAGTTTGTAGCTGCAGGCCTGAGAGAAGTAATTGAGTCTGGTTGAGTCTGGAAACAAAAAGTGCAAACTAATTGGGCCAGGCACAGCACTAAAAATTTTAGATACATTAGCTCATTTACTTGTCACAGAGACCTTTTGAGGTAAATGGTGATGATGATGATGATGATGATGATGATGATGATGATGATATGCTATTAGTATCCTATTTTATAGGTAAGGAAACTGAGGTTCAGGCAGGTCAAGCTACTAAACAGAAAGTGAACTTTGAACTTTGGACTGCTGTAGCCCATATCAGGGCATGGCTGGGTACAGACATTTTCTTCCATGCTTGCCCTGTGCTACACTTTGTGCTAAGCACCAAAAGGGTTATCTTGGGGGCTGGGGTTGTGGCTCAGTGGTAGAATGCTTGCCTTGCATGTGTGAGACCCTGGGTTCGATCCTCAGCATCACATTAAAATAAATAAAAATAAAGATATTATGTCCATCTACAACAAAAAATATTTTTTTTAAAAAAAGGGTGATCTTGTTTGACTTCCACAATAGCCTGATGACATCATTTTTTTCATGACCCCCCACTTTACGGAAGAAATTGAGGCTGAAGAAGCTTAGATAATCTGCCTGTGAATCCATAATCGTTGCAGTGGGAAGATGAGGCCTGAATGCAGGCCTTCTCAAGTCTACAGCCTGCTGGTTTCCTGGGAACCAGGCTATTTCCTGTGGTTTGAGAAGAGGCCTCAATGAAATTCCCTCCCCAGAGATTTTATGGCTCCTCTACACACTCCAAAAGGGGGCACTCCTTGGACCAGAGACACACACCACAATATGCTGTGAAAACTGTAATGAACCAGACCAAAACTTAGTATCATAAAGCCACCCTCAAACTCAAAATACAGTTAAGCATCTGTTTTGCTAAGAAACCTGCTATTTGGACAGGGCTCTTCAGGGATTGTTCCTTTGTACTCTACCTGGCATGAGCCAGAGTGGCCGGGCTAAGGCTGACCAGACTCATCTTTAGGATGGTCACCAAATGGCTGGCAGGTTGTGCTGATTGTTGGTTGCTTTCTGCATAGTTCTCTCCATAGAGTTGTTGAGGCTTCCTCCAAGAATGGTGACTAATTTCCTCTTATTTCCATAAAAAAAAAAAAAAAAAAAAAAAAAAAAAAACAGAAGGAGGAAAACTAGGGCAGATCACTTTTCTGGAAGTCAAGGAAAGAGGTGTTTCAGGAAGGAGGCTTTGGCTAACAAAAACTGTAGGGAATTCAAATTAATTAGGAACTTGGGTCTGGCAATCAGGAAGACATTGGGGACCTCCCTGGGGAAAGTTCTGTTGGGGGCCTGGGGGAAGAACCCAGGTAATGGCCAGTTGGCAGGAGATAAAGGTGAAGGGAAACTCATGTAAGCAGTAACTCTTTCTGGAAGTGGCTGAGGAAGGAGGGAGAGAGTTATAATCAGGGGAGAAGAGTTGTGGGAAAAGAATATTTTTTAGAATAATTTGAGCATGTTTACATGGCTATGAGAATAACAATATTGAAGAGGGAGGAGATGGGATGAAAACAGGATGGGGCATGAAAAGGACATGATCACCTCTCTCTCAAGGTCAAAGGGAGAGAAGCAAGAGTGGCCCTAAGTCAGACATATTAATAACAGCCTCCGCTTATTAAACTAAGTTGTATTGTTAGAGCTTCATGTGTTTTAACTCAATTCATCCTCACACAACCCTTTTAAAAAGTTCTGTGGGTCAGACATGGTTCTCCCCATCAAAACTCATATCAAAGCTTGGTTCCCAATGAAACAGTATTAAATGGAGGTGAGATATTTAAGAGGTGGAGCCTAGTGTGGAGGGGTAATGCCCACTCTTCTAAAGGAATTAATGTTGGTCTCAGAGGACTGGATTAGATCCCATGAGAGCAGATTAGTTCCTGTGAGAGCTGGTTGTTATAAAAAAGTCAGTTTGGCCCCTTCCCCTCTCTCTCACCATGAGAGCTGTTATCTTGCATGACTCTCGCCACTTGATGTCATCCACCATCTTTGACTATGGTTAGGGAGGCCCTCACCAGAACTTAGTGCCATGTTATTTGCACTTTCTAGTCACCAGAGTCATGAGTGAAATTAACTTCTTTTCTTTATACCTTACCCAGCATCCGAAATTTTATCATAGTGACACAAAATGTGAAACAGACCCCTTCTGAAATTAAAAACTCCAATCAAGGGATGAGAGGTGGGAGGGAGGGAGGAAGTGCTAGAAAGTGATATTGACCAAATTATATTGTTATATTGTGTATTGTGTGCATGTACAAATATATAACAACAAATCCAATCAATATGTAAAAGGATAATGCACCAATAAAAAATGTGGGGAGAGGGCTGGGGTTGTGGCTCAGTGGTAGAGCACTCCCCTAGCACGTGCACGGCCCAGGTTCCATCCTCAGCACCACGTAAAAATAAACGCATTGTGTACAACTAAAAGCAAATAAATAAATATTTTTAAAAGTGTGGGGAGGAAAAAGATTCTTACTTGAAAATTCAGAAAAAAATTTAAAACTCCAAATTGTTTTAACTTCCAAACTTTCTCATACCGAGGATAGAGGACAAGGGGCTGCCCCCTGTCCCTCACAGGTTCCCTGGGGGAAGCTAAGACTGTGACATGTTTCTAATAAATAATAATCTAGCTAAATCTATGTATGTATATCACCTGGCCTTTTTTTTTTTATTAATAAATCAAATTGCTTCTGTGGGATTGGCAGAGAAGCAATCTAGTTTTCTAGCAATCTAGAAGCAACTAGATTGATTCTCCCCAGTTTGATCAAACTGCATAAAATTTATGTTTCCTTTTGTCCATCATTTGTCCATTTCTTATGCAGGCAGCTGAATTCAGCTAGCTGGGATCCAGGCAGTTTCCCTGGCTGGGCTTCTGGTAACAAATGGACCTCCATTTCGTCCTCATACAACCCTTTGAGAAGTTTAGATGTGATTTGTCCCTGTCAAAACTCATGTCAAAGCTTGATTCCCTATGTGCCAATTTTGAAAGGTGTGGGACCTTCCATCCCATTTTACAGATGTGAAATAGAGACGGAGTTTGTGCAGAGGAGTTAGGAAGGATTACTCAAGAAGGCTTCCTACAAGCAGTGAGGAGAGGAGGAGCAGAATACTGAACCTGGCTGGACAACCCTGTTCTGAATATCAACAGGCTGATCTTTTCTGTTGTATGCACCCCAGCTGCTGGAACAGCTATAAACATGTACCTTATTAAGTGTCAGATTGCACCACTGAGCAAAGGAAATCCTGACCTGAAGGAGGAGATGAGGATCCCAGGAGAAGGAAGTCAAGAGGGTATCCTGGTAGGGCTCTGTTTGCAAGCAAGCTGTGGTTGTGAGTTCCTCAGTGGCAGAGACTAATAATATCAACAATCATCATTATAAGATTTTGCATCTGTACAGGGCTTATTATGTTTCTCTCAAGGTAGTTTCACATTTGCAGTCTTACTGAATCCCACAACTCAACAAGATAAAGTGAGACAGAAACCTCATTTACCATGACCTTCCTCTCCTGAGGCAGAGCAACAGAATAGGGCCAGGTCTCCATCTTCTGCTCAGAGCTATTTCTGACACACCTCCCGGGGACCCTTGCTCAGCCCAGGCCCTGTTTCCCCCATTCAACCATCCACAGCCCCAATTTTCTCATTGTCCTAGTTTCTGGCCCCCTGCTCTCCGTTGGCTCAGTGATGAGCCATCTGGTCTCTGAAAATACAATCTAGCAGTCAAAAGAAAGAAAACCACAGTGTCTTTCTGCTGCTTGGAAGGGGGTTAATAATTAGGTAATCTGGGGCCAACGGGTGGAGGGAAGTTAAGGAAAAACTGATTCTAAAGCCTCTTGAAGTAGTAAGAACTAAGAGGGAAAGGAAAAGATCTTGGTCTTTTTTTCTTTCAGTTGTATTAAGGTACGATAACAATACAAGTCGCCCATTTTCATGGGATAGTGTGATGAGGTCTGATGGTTGGCTGCAGCCATGTAACCACTCTCTCAATCAAGATATAGAACATTTCCATCACCCCAAATGAACCCTGATTCCCCTTTGCCATTAATCCTTCCCTTCCCAAACTGCTGAAACTTACTCTCCATCACTATAATTTTGCCTTGTGTAGAACATCATATAAATGTAGTCTTTTGTGTCTAACTCCCTTCATTTAGTATAATACTTATGAAATTCATCCATGTTGGGGTATGTAGGGTGGTTCCCTTTCATTGCTGAATAGTACATATTTCATTGTATGGATACACTACAGTTTGCTCATCTGTTTGCTACATGATGGACATTTAAATTGTTGCATTTGTTTCCCTACTCTGAACATTTGCTGCTGTGAAGAGTTTTGTGTCATTATGTTTGTATTGATCTTGGATAAACATCTAGGAATGCAATTGCAGGGGCATATTGCCTAACTTAATAAGAAGATGCCAGGCTATTTTCCAAATTGTTGCACCATTTTGCATTCCCACCAGAAGTATAGGAGAGTTCCAGGTGCTTCACACCCTTGTCAACACTTGGTGTTGTCAGACTTAAATTTTAGTCCCTCTAATGGATGTGCAAAGGGATTTCATTGTGAGTTTTAATTTGCCTGATGAGACTAATGGTACTGAATATCTTCTCATGTGTTTATTTTTCTTTGATGAAGTGTCTGTTCAAATCTGTTGTACATTTTCCTACCAGGTTGCCTTTTCTTATTAGGTTATAAGAGTTATTCATTTTTCTTATTAGTGCCTTTCAAAGAGAAAATTTGGCATTTGAAAATATTCTTGATGAAGTAGTTATATTTATTTATTTATAATTTTTGCAGTGCCAGGGACAGAACCCAAGGATTTGTACATGCTGTGCAAGCACTCTATGTCCCCAGCCTTAATTCTGCCATTTGTTTTCTTTTATAGTTTGTGCTATTTGGTCCTAAGAAATATTTGCCTATCCTAAAGCCACAGATTATCTCCTATGTTTTCTTTGAGAAGCTTTATCTGTTATTTTAGGTTTATGATCTATTTTGTGTTCATTTTTTTTATATTGTACAAGGCAAGGACTGAAGTGCTTTTTTATTTTTGCATATGGATATCCAATTGTTTAAGCACTATTTGTTAAAAAGATTCACATTCCCTATCAAATTATCTTGGCACTCTTACCAGAAATCAATTGATGACATATGTGCTGATCTGTATGTAACCTCTGTATTTGCTTCAATCAGTCCATATGTTTATTCTCATGAGAACACCACACTGTCTTTTATTTTTTTTCCCTGTGGTGGTGATGCTGGAAATGGAATCAGGTCCTCGTGCATGTTAGGCAAATGCCCTACCACTGAGCTACACCCCTAGCACCACATTATCTTAATTAAGGCAGGTCTATTTTAAGTCTTGAGGGCATATAGTGTTAATTCTATAAGTCGTTTTGTTTTTCAAAGTAATTTTGGCTATTCAGCCCTCCCACATATCCCTAGGAAGAGGAGAATCTTCTGAAAAAAATAAAGATGTATTTCTTCCTATTTATCATGTTTAGATTAGAGAAGCTTCCTGGAGGAGGTGAGAAAATTAAAAGTGAAAGGAAAGAAATTCCATTTCTAGGCTTTACCTAATGAGGGTGGTGTTAAGGGTGGGGGAGGGGAATGTGACTGGAAATGGTTTTATGGTTTCTCCCTTTCCCTGGAATTCAAGGCAGTTCCTTTAGAGAGTTTCCCTGGAGGTTTCCTTTCAAAGTCTGGGGGGAAGCTTTTCTTGCTTGGTGAAGCAAGTCTCCAGCTTGGTGTAGGGATCCTCCTTCGAAGTTGCCTCACTGAGATTCCTGGGTTTTCTTCCTTTATTTTCCTGCTGAGAGTCCCTTTCCCAACCTCTCTGTCCAATTCCCCCACTGCACTACTGCACACATCCTCAGGTCTAAACCACGCCACTATTTTTATGGCTATGCAGTGGAATCCTGAGTCTCCAACTAAATACAGATGTGGGAGGTCATAGGTTCATAGCCTCTCATAATTCTGAGAACCTGGTACCAGTAAAGCTTTCATGAGGTCACTTCTCCTTCCAACCAGTGGGCTGGCCCCTCAGCCCCCTTTCTTTCCCCAACAGTGCCCTCTCTCAGCTTGCTTATTCTTCAGAAACATGGTTCTCTTCTCCCTCAGCACCAGCTTTCCTCCTCCTTCGGGTCCCCACTGCTTCTCTGCAGATCCTTCACTCCTGTCTAGCTTGGCTGATGCCTTCAAATTCCAGAGCCAGCCACTCTGCCGGCCCAGGAACAGGGCAGCCTCCTGCTCTGCTCTTCTCTCACTCCCAAGCACTCCAAGCTCCTTCCTGACCCAGCCTCACAGCACAACCAGGGACCCAAAACCCATGAAAATCCTCAATATGGCTCCACAGACAGCCTCACATCCAGGTGTCACCACCTCTCTCCACAGATCAGTCCAAATGACCCCCGCAGACTCATCAGTTTGGGAGGCCTGGGATTGCTGAAGCCAGGGAGGACTGAATGTGCCCAAAGACGTGGGCCCTGGAATTAAGCGTCCATGGAAGAATTGCTTTTGTTCTGGATCCCACAGCCTGGCTCATTTGGAATTCCAAGAGCCAAGGACTAAGAACGTGCCATGTTCCTTTTCAGGAAGGGTCCCTTTCATTGCCAATTTCTAGTGTTCTTCAGACCCAGAACTCCCTGGGCTGTGAACCCCCCACATTACAATGTAAGTGATGCCATGGGAACTGTGTGACAGGGTGGCTTGGAGAAGTCCCTCCTGGGCTCTTGTTGTTCTGCAGGTTGAGGGCTTATGGTTCCAAGGCCTGGCTCACATTCCTGATGTCTCCCTACCACCACCCAAATGGGGACAATTCTCCTTTCTTTTACTTTTCTGGTAGCAGTGGCTCCTTGATACTCTGCTTAAATGTCCAGTGTCTTGGGGATTTGCTTGAACTGTTGGGACCCTCTCTCAATCTGCACTAGGCCTCAGTTTCCACCACAATGAAATGGGGATACAGAGATGTTGCATGTCATCATCTGCTTTAGTGATGAATTAAGTATGTAGAACATGTTCCAGCAAGAAGTTCTGTGAGCCGCTGGTTCTTGCTATATTGATGGGACAGTTCTGCCTCTGGGTGCTCACAAAATGCAGCAGTACTTAACTTCAAGGATGTAGGAAGCATCACTGGTGGAAGAAAGAATTCCGTCTTCCTCTCTGTCATTTGAACTGATGGAAGGAAAGAACTGGATCAGGAAAGTGAATGAATGAAAGGTTCACCTGTGTGGCCTTTAACTTTATGATGTACGGTTACATTTGCTGGGTATTTGCTCCCCTTAAAAGCCCTGCAGGGTACAGATGTTGCTATTATCCTAGTTTGACTGGTGAGAAAACGGAAGCTTTGAAAGATAAGGGACTTAAATGAACACACGCAGGGGTTGTGATCCATATGTGGGGAACTGGGACGTGTGGTATCCATTCCACAAGCTTGTCTGGAGTCAGACAGTGGCAAGACCTCAGGTTGGCCCTCCTGTGGGGACAAAGGCTTACTCTAGTTTCTGTAGACAGAGACAGGTTGTACCCTTGGGCTCTGGCCTCAAACACGGACAGGACAGGCCACGAGGGTCCACCAGCCCTAGGCTGTTGCCACCCCAGGGACCTTGATTCCTCCCTCCTGTCATCTGTGCTCCTTCCCTTCTCTGAGGTTCAGTGTCCATCTATTGTTGTGGCAACTTCCGGGGAGGATGGGGAGAGTGAGAGGAAGGGCCATGTCACAGAGACAGGGATTGAGGCAGAGGCCTGAGTTCAGTGTCAGGAAAAACTTTAGACTCAGGCAGAGCAGTACAAACGAGGCCCTGATCCCCAGTCCGCACTCTCACTGTAGCCTCCTCTACAGCTTCACTCAAACAGGGACTCGTGACGCTGAGCACCAAGGCACTGAGCTGGGTACCGAGGACTCCCAGTCCAGATTTAGAGAATGAAAACATGAATGCCCACTGGCCATGAAACCTTATGAAAAGGAGTAATGGGCATAATCCTGGCAATCAGACTGCCCACTGCCAGGTTTAGCTCTGTTACTAACTAGCCATGTGACTTTGGGCAAGTCACTTACCTCCTCTGAGTTTTTACGTTCTCCTTTGTACAGAAGGGGATGATAACGCATCCCACAAAGTGTTCCCATAGAAGTGAGATAATGTATGTTGATGCTTGATATTTTATCAGTGGTTCACAAACTCACTGTGCCTCAGTTCCCTCATCTCTAAAGTGATGATAAAGATGAGGACGTTTGGTTGGATGTTGGATTTGGTGGGGGGTACTGGGGATGGAACCCAGGGGTGCTCTACCACTGAGTACCAAGGAGTTGTTGCTACCAGAGAAGTAAAGAAAGGAGAATGGTCCCCACAGGTCTGAGTGCAATCATCACACTTTGGTGGTGGTAGGGGGACATCAGGAATGTGAGCCAGGCCTTGGAATCATACAGCCCTCAACCTGCAGAACAACAAGAGCCCAGGAGGGGCTTCTCCAAGCCACCCTGTCACACAGTTCCCATGGCATCACTTACATTGTAATGTGGGGGGTTCACAGCCCAGGGAGTTCTGGGTCTGAAGAACACTAGAAATTGGCAATGAAAGGGACCCTTCCTGAAAAGGAACATGGCACGTTCTTAGTCCTTGGCTCTTGGAATTCCAAATGAGCCAGGCTGTGGGATCCAGAACAAAAGCAATTCTTCCATGGACGCTTAATTCCAGGGCCCACGTCTTTGGGCACATTCAGTCCTCCCTGGCTTCAGCAATCCCAGGCCTCCCAAACTGATGAGTCTGCGGGGGTCATTTGGACTGATCTGTGGAGAGAGGTGGTGACACCTGGATGTGAGGCTGTCTGTGGAGCCATATTGAGGATTTTCATGGGTTTTGGGTCCCTGGTTGTGCTGTGAGGCTGGGTCAGGAAGGAGCTTGGAGTGCTTGGGAGTGAGAGAAGAGCAGAGCAGGAGGCTGCCCTGTTCCTGGGCCGGCAGAGTGGCTGGCTCTGGAATTTTTTTTTGTACTGGGGATTGAACTCAGGGGCACTCAACCACTGGGCCACATTACCAGCCCCCCCTCCTTTTTTTTTTTTTTTGTATTTTTATTTAGAGACAGGGTCTCACTGATTTGCTAAGTGCCTTGCCATTGCTGAGGCTGGCTTTGAACTCGGGATCCTCCTGTCTCAGCCTCCCAAGTGCTGGGATTACAGGCAGGCGTGCGCCACCGCACCCTGCTTGGGTCTGGGAATTTGAAGGCATCAGCCAAGCAAGATAGGAGCGAAGGATCTGCTAAGAAGCAGTGGTGACCCTTTTAATTTTGAGAAAGTTTCTCCATAAATTGCCAAGGGTGGCCTCAAACTTGATATCCTCCTGCCTCAGCCTCCCAAGTAGATGACAGGCACGCACCACTACACCTGGCTGATGTTAGGGACTTGTGAGAATAATAAGTTAGTATCTGTAAGTGCTTAAAAAAATATGTGCCATGTAGTAAACTCTATAAAGTTCTAAGACACAATCAGTATTTTCCTTCTCATTTTATCATCTGTATTAACTAAACTGCAGACGGTGTAGTTCCCGTTGTTCTACTGATGTCCTCTTTCTGCTGCAGGATCCACCCACCCGGGACATCACTTTGCAGTTGCCATGTCTCCTAGGTCTCTTCTAGTCTGTGACAATTTCTGCCTCTTTGTCGCTTTCATGCTCTTAACAGTTTGAGGAGTGTCAGTCAGGTGTTTTGTGGAGTATCCCCAATTTAGGACCTAAATTGTCTGCTGGCTTTCCCAGTTAGACTGTGGCTAGGGGCTTTGGACAGGAATACCCAGAGGGGAAGTGCCTTTCTCATCACAGCTCCAAATTGATTTTTATGGGAAAGAATCCTTTGGCTCCCTCTGTTTGGCTTTTCCCTCAGGGTGGAGGAAAGGGAAGTCTGCATGCCTGAAGGAAAGCTTCAGCCACAGGGGACTTGGACCATGACCTTGGGCAGGGGAGGTGGTCAGAGGCAGACCTAGCAGGATCAGAAATTCAGCATGGGCCAAACCCCAGGAGAAGGCCAGGGGATCCTAGGGGCGCCCCTGGGCCAGGCTGAGAGGGCTCAAGGAACAGGGTGTGGACAGAGGAGCCACAGGGGGGGAGAACCAGCAGGTGAGCCACCCTTCTTGGCTGGACTGTCCTGGGAGACCCCACTGGCAGAAACCCCAACAAAGACTTTGTCCCCTACAGCACTGCCAGCCTGAGCCCAGGGTGCAGAAAGGTCAGGGACCTTCAGCTCTATGTTGTTCACCGTATGGGCCAATGCAGCCAAAGATGGGCATTGGGGGCGGTCCCTGGGAACCTGCCCGCCATGTCTGGATAGAGAAGCAGCTCACAGCCCTGGGAGGAAGCCTCTGGGAAATGCAGGCAGGATCAGAGCGGAGTGCCCCAGGCACCTCTGGGCCAGCAGGGGACTGTCTCCTTGGGCTTGCTTTTCAGAACTGCCAGCGCTGTGGCTGGCGACCAAGCTGTTTGTCTGTACTCTCGATTACTTTTGTCAGGAATCCCAAACCTGCCTTGGATACAGGCACAGCTGGTGGCCTGGAACGGGGAGCATGGGTGAGGAACGGGGAGCATGGGTGAGGAACGGGGAGCATGGGTGAGGAACGCTGGGGCTTTGTTCACACACCAGGGTCCACCTGCCTCTCCATTGTTTGGGCTCTGAGCTCTTCTGGTTCTTGCCTCTGTCTCCTCCTCTCCTCTTCACCTTTTCCTCAGGTCAGAAAGCACTGGGTGCTATCACAAGACCTTTTAGTTCTAGACAATTCTCCAAGGTCTCTGATTTACACCAGGAACCCAGGGCTGGAAAAGGGAGATGGGGAGGGAACGACTAGCAGACAACTTAAAGCATATTCTCCACACCAGGTCTCAGTTTTCTTTTTCTTTTTCTTTTTTTAGAATATTTATTTATTTGCTTTTAATTGTACACAATGCATTTGTTTTTACGGGGTGCTGAGGATCGAACCCGGGCCGCGCATGTGCTAGGCGAGCACTCTACTGCTGAGCCACAACCCAGCCCGGGGTCTCAGTTTTCTCATTTGTAAAATGAGGGATCAGAATCAGTTACTTTTATTCCATTATTATTATTATTATTATTTGTAGTGCTGGGATGGAACCCAGGGCCTGGTGCATGCTAAGCATGTGCTCTACAACTGAGCCACATCCCCAGCTTTTGCTCTTTCGAAATTTCATATTAATTGCATTAATGATTAATCTGTGGCCTATAGATTACATATAATCTATAAAACAAATTATCTATTAAAGTAACAAAAATCCAAGATAAAAATTGCTCATGATCCCATTCTGAAATGACATGAATATTTGTGTTGGTTTCTGATGCTTTCTAGTTCTTGTCCAGGTACATATTCAATTTTGATATATTCATAAATAGGAATTTATATTTAACATTTCAGTTAACATTACACAGAACACTGTTTCTTCTTTTGCTTTTCCTAACTTGACCTTCTTTTATTCCCCACTCTCCTGCTGCTGCAATAACCAAAGTTCACAGTTTAGTTTGTACTCATAAAATATAATGTACTGATATAGTACCCATATAACACATAGAATTCACATTTGAGGGGAGAGGGGTCATTGCTTACTTTACAAAATTATTTTACAAAATGTATTTACCATGCTATATACGTTTCTCTGCAAACTGTTTTCCTCATTTAACCATATGTTGTAGAAATCCATTCAGGCCAAGATAGAGTGCTAACTGATGCTCTTTGTTTTTTATTTTTTTATTTTGGTACCAGGGATTGAACTCAGGGGCACTCAACCACTGGGCCACATCCCCAGCCCCCCCCCCCCCCCTTTTTTTTTTTGTATTTTATTAGAGACAGGGTCTCAATGAGTTGCTAAGTGCCTCGCCATTGCTGAAGCTGGCTTTGAACTCGCGATCCTCCTGCCTCAGCCTCCCAAGTGCTGGGATTACAGGCGTGCGCCACCACGCCCAGCCTTTAACTGATGCTCTTTGATAAGTGCATAATTCCACAGGATGAAGCTATTGCAATTTATTCAATCATTCTGTGATCGATGGGGACTTGGGTTTTTTCTAGCTGTTTCTTCTTCCCAACTAAAAACAATGCTGCCATAAACATTTTGAATAATAATACCTCTGGGAACAGGTACTTGCATTTCTACAAGTATGAAATACCACAGGTGGGAGTACTGGATCAGAATACGTGTCCTTTTTGGTTCCCCAAAATAAGTGTAAAAACTCACATTTATGGAAGTAGTGCACGAGAGTCCTTGTCTCCCCACATCCTCACCAGCACTGGTAGTTAGCAGTCATTTTAATATTTGCCAGCCTGCTTGATGAGCAATGGCTCTCAGTGCTATTTTAATTTGCATTTTCCTGTTTACTAGCAACCTGGGGCATCTTTCCACGTGTTTATTGGCTTTCTGGATTTCCTCTTCCACCCATAGCTATTCACACCCTTTGCTCATTTTTTTTTTTCTTCTGGGTTTATGTTTGCATTATGAATGTGTTGGAGCTCCGTGTAGGAAGGTTTAACTTGCCTTTTGTGGGAAGCAAATATATTTTTCCAGTCTATTATTTTTTGTTTGACTTAGTAGGGAATCTTTTTCCATATAAAATGTTCTCATTTTATCTAGTCAGATATATGTGTCTTTTTTAAAAATGTGTGTGTGTGTGTGTGTGTGTGTGTGTGCGCGTGTTTGAGGTACTAAGAATGGAACCCAGGGCCTCACGCATGCTAGGCCAGTGCTCTACCACTAAGCATCACCCCCAGTTCTTTTTATTTCACTTTGAGGTAGGGTCTTGCAATGTTGCTGAAGCTGACTTCAAACTTGCCATCTTCCTACCTCAGCCTCCTGAGTAGGTGGGATTATAGGCATGTACCACTGTGCTGGGCTAGATATGTGTATGTTTCTTAATGATTTTTCAGATTCCTGTTTTGTTCTTAAAATCTCCCCAACATATACATTGTATTCCTAAATTTCCTTCTGAATTTTCCCTTGCTTTATTTTTTTTTTTCTCATTTAAACATAATCTCTCTGGAATTTATTTTGTTGAATTAAAGTATGCTCCAATGTTACTTTCCTCCAAAAGGGGATAGCCAAATTCAACATTTCCAGTCTCCAAGCCTAGGGGCTCCTAGGAGGTACCTGGGAGGCAGCTACCAAAATTGGGGTTGAGCGTGGGGTGTCTGGGAACTGATGTCAGACTCCCTACCCATCAACCATGGAGTTATTCTACATTTGCCATTTTACAAAACGGGCTTCCAATAAAGATCTGATTTGGACAAGGTGTTCTTCAGCCTTAAGGAAATCTGAAAACCCCTTTCAGATGATCTTTGGGGATCCTCCCAGGCTTGACACTCTCTGACTCCATAACACCCGGGACAGCAACCACGTAGTAAAGAAGAGAAGGTGACAGGTCAATGGAATTTTATCCAGCGGTGACTCCAACATTAACTCCGGAGTTGGCTCAAAGTGGATATCAGAATCACAGCACTTCAGAAACAGATGAGACCTTGAAAAACCATCTAGTCTAGTGCCTCTCAATCTTGGCTGCCTTTAGAATCATCTGGGAGTTTATAAAAAGTCCTGGTGCCCTGGACCCCTGCCAGACTATGTGATTCAGAATCTCTGAAAATCATTGGAAAATTATTTTTAAAAATCTCCTGGTGAGTCTTATGCAGCGAGGGTTGAGAACCACTTCTGTAGTTCAACCCTCTGAATTTAATAGTAAATATATGGATAACCAGAAAAAGTGAATACATATCACACAGCTGGCCAATTATAGAGATGGTACTAGAACCAGGATTTCCATCTCTTGGGGTGGCCTTCCCATCTACATCAACCAAATCCCCCATCAACACCTTGGACTTTCCAACAGGCAACACTAAGGGCTCTGAGCGCTACGTACCTTTGCATATGAATCCGTACATTCTGGGTGAATAGGTGTTAAGAACTTAACGGGCAACAGGGTGGTAAAGAACTAACTATGATAAAAGATGGAGCAAGGCACATGGAAAATCCAGGGGTGTGAGCCACTGGAGGTATGGAGGTGTGGTACAAGGCAGAGTGAGTTGACCAGGGAGGTCAGGGAGGCTCTACACAGGAGGTGGTATTTGAGTAGGGCCTGTGGGTGATTGAAAAAGACTTGGATGGAAAGAGAGTCAATGCCAACATTTCCCTAGAACAGCGTTTGGCTACCTCAGTATTACACAGAGGCTCAATAGCCAGGGAGGGGGAGCAGCAAGGATTCCAGGCAGGAATGCCTTAGTGTCCGGGGAATCTAGGGTCCAGCTTGTCTCAGTCCTGCTCTGACCTTCTCCCTGTGCTCTGCCCACAGGAATGAAACCGTGCTGCATCAATTCTGCTGCCCAGCTGTTGACGCCGAGCAGAAGCCCTCCTGCTCTGACCTGGCCTCCCAAAGGTGGGACATAGTGGCCCTTCCTCCCTTCCCCACCCCCACCTCTCTTCCTCTCAGAGCAGAGCACACAGCACGGTGCTGTTTGGCTTCCTCTTGAGTCTTGTGTGGTTGTTTGTTTGTTTTTATCTCCTTCCCCATCCTTCCATTTCTCCTTCTTTCCTTTGAACCCAGATGAGCCATTCCCAATTTTTAAGGTCATTACACCCTGTTATTCAAATTCCAAACCTATGCTCCTTCCTTCTAAACAGGTTGTATAAAATGCAAGTTTTGCTAAACATCGAGGGATCCGACTTTAATTTATATATAGGTATATATTTCACACGGCAGCGTGTCTGAACGTAGTGGGTGCTTAACTCATTAAACAGAGCCTGCCCATCCTCTATAGCAAAAATTTCTATTTTTCTTTCTAATCTTTCTCCTTCCATAAAGGAGCCAAGGTCACTGACTTTAATTTTAGGGATTTCTCAACCCTCAGGGAGTTGGTGACAACCTGGGAAGGAAGGGGGGGGGTGTTGACAAGGCAGGGTTGGTGTCATTAACCTGAGCTCTGGTCTTCATTTTTTCCGGGTCATTCCTGCCCCTTCTGTCTCCTGTCTCTCTTCCCTGTAGCACATGATGCCCTCATGCCCAGTCCTCCCTCCATCTCCCCACCCTTGTGTTTCTCCATTTCTCCTTTTCTCTGCCCAAGTCAGTGGCCCTTTCCACTGCACTTTGATCTACTCTCAGTCTCTTTTACTTCACGGTTTTCCTGCCTCATTTTTGCACATTTCTTTTTTCTTGACTTGTTCTTTACTTTGCTTCAATTCCGGCCAGACACGGGCCCTGTCACCAGCTTCCTGATGTAGGAATGACTTTGGGCAAGTTATTTAACTCCCTTGGGCATTGGTTTCCTTATCTGTGTAGTGGTGGGGGGTGAGGGCTGGTCTGCCTGTCAAGAAAGTAGCATTTACATAGAACCTAACGGACTTCCCAGCTGCTCAGTGAGGTCAAACAAGGCAAATTATTGTCCCTGTCTTATGTGAAAGAGTCAGAAGACTCAGGGACTTGTCCCCAGGAAATACCTGTGCCTGCACTTGAACTTGGAGCATTTGGCTCCCAATGTTCACCATTTTCACGTTTAAGATTCAGTAATTATATTATCTTTCCCTCTTTATTCTGTACAAAATAACTAGATAGTTATCAGAAGTGGTGCTATTGACCTTGGCATTACAGACATTCACCTCCTAAAATTCAATGCTACTTGTTTTCCGCAAGGGGAAGCTAGAGAAAAGTTAGAGAAAGAAAAAGGACTCTGACAGGGACTATGGGAGGTGGGCCCAAAAGAGGGTCACCACCTTCAGGGTCCTTAAATCTAGGACTGAGGGAGGGATGGGACTCCCTGAGGCTGACAAGATTGGGAGATGGGAGGCCAAAGGGAAGGACCAGGTAATGTGCCAATGCTCTAGGTAGTCTCCTGGCCAAGTTTTGGGTCAGACCCAAGGACATGAAGACAAATAAGTCCCACCCACTTGGATCCCTGGGAAGCCCCCATCTAATGGAGCATTAAGATTCTCCAAAGTGAAAATGGCTCACCTGGGAATTAGAAGGAAGAAGAGAAGTGGTAGAATGAACTAGTAGAAGAGAAGAGGAATGAAGACATGTGGTGGAGCTCTGGCAGGAGAGTGGAATGGGAGGAAGAGGTAGAGGGGCCCTGGTTCCTTCTTGTGGGCTGCCAGTGTTCAGATACATGGCCTGAGTCTCCTTCCTAGAAATCTACTTCTTTGGAAGGGGAGGAGGAGTTTGCCCCCACCCCATCAGTTCAACTCAACTCAATGAACATCTTCTTGATGCTAAAGAAGCACCAGGCTTCAGTGAGGTTGAATAACTTCCACTCTCAGGAAGCTCGGGCCTGGGCAGGGGCAAGCAACAGAGAGCCTCCCTTGGGTTTGCCATGGTCTCTTCTCTGGTTCACTCCTACCCCTCAAGTTCTTCCTTGTGCCAGCTCCCCTCTGCCTGCCTGCAGCCCTGGCTCCAGGTGAGAAGGGGTAGGAGGAGCCAGCAAGCCCCTGCAGCCTCAGAGAAGATAGGCATATGGCGGGTGGGGCAGGGGAAAAGAGCTGCCCTTTGAAGCCAGGGCTCCAAAGATCTAGGGTTGATTCCAAGGTGGACATTAGGAAACCCATTACCTTAGTTCCCAAAAGGTTTGTTGTTTGTCTTCCCCTTAGGCATGCAGATGCTGAGGCCGGGGGCTGGAGGGGCTCTGGGGAAGGAGGGTGGGAGGTGGGAGATGTTCTGGATTGTTCAAGGAAGGGCCTGTAAGCCCTGCCCAGTGCAGCCCTCCCCTCTATGGGGGACAGGGAGACTGGCCCTCAAGATGACCCAGGGCTTCAACTGCTGTCTATGTCTGGTTCCCAGTTATTCCAAGTTGTCCTGTTTGTCTGTATGGTTTGTAGTTTCCTAGAGCCTGTTTTTGTCTGTCTGTCTGTCTGTCTGTCTGATGTCAGTTTCTCCCCTTCTTGGGAAGAGGACCCCTGGATGTTTTTTGAACAACCCAACAGTATGTGTGTCAGTTGGTCTGTCTATTCTTGACTTCCCTGGGGGAAATTCCATCCTAAGGAAAGTTTTCTCCCATCAGACTCCTGCTCTATCCCTGCTCCCAACCTTATCAAAGACCCTTTCACTACCCTTTCTCCCTTCTCCTGAACCAGGTGCCCCATCTCCAGACAGGGTAGCCCAAACTTCCCCAAGGAGTTCATCTAAAGGGTGGGGGGCTAGAGCAGGTGTAAGTGGGCTGCAGAGCCCCCTGGGCATGCCCTGCACCTGTGAGACAAGCCAGGCTCCTCCTACCAGTCATTCTGGCTTCCTACCAGCTCAGGCAGCCTCCAGCCAGGTCACGGACTCCTCTGAGGATTTCTAGGAATAAGCCAATTGATCTCTACAGGAGACCTCTATCGGGAATTCCAAACCAATCAATCAGATCTCAGGGCCTTTGCTATATGGATTCAGGCGGTTGTGGGAGCTCCCTCACCTTCTCTTCCTCTGCATTCTGGTTAAGGCCAACGTCAGTCCAAGTTTTCCCAGGTGTCTGTCCCATCCCTGCCCTCACTTCAGGCTGTGTCATGCCTTGGGGATAGCTTACCTATCTGATCAACTGCTTTAGCCTATGGTCAACGCTCAGCACGGAGGAAAGACACCTGGACCTAGAGAGACCCTCATGCTCCTAAAGAGATAGAGAAGTCTCAGCCTAGTGTAGGCTAGGATGACATTGCTGGGGGATGGGACAGTCTTCCCCACCTACCCTCAGAACAGCAGTTGGGGGCTGGTACTGGAGAAACTTATCTACCAGAGAGAGATGCCCCCTGCTATGGGAAGACCTGAAACTGAGCAAGTCTGGAAACCTGGGTATCCTTGAAAGGGAGACTGAAGATGGGCATAAAGGACCTGGGTGCAACAGTGCAGTTGTGGGCTAGCAATCCAGGTAGGATTATCCTGGGCTCCACATTGACCCTGGCTCCCCACACACCCCTAGGCAAACAACCCACGACTATGGGGTAATGATTAGCCCTCAGGTGGGAGCTGGGAGCTGGGAGCTGGGGCCCCTTGTAGCAGGCAGTGGGGTAGGAGGGCGGGGGTGGGGACTGCACTCAAGGATTTTTCTCCCAGAGTTTGGGGAGCAGGTGGGGCCCCTTGCCCACCTCCCGCCACCCCCCCACCTCCCCCCCCCCCCCACCCCCATGCTAGCTAATGACAGGGCTTTATTCTGGGGAGCTGAATAGGCTTGTAATTGCAGCCCTACTTTTAATACCATGGGGGCTCCCCTCCCTTTCAGGCTCTCGGTGACATTCGGAACAATGACCGGGGAGCTGGCCAGCCGCCTTCCAGCTTCGAACAGAATTGCAGCCCATTTGTCTCCGTGGGTGGTAATGGGACTGAGATGAGGAAGATTGGCTTCTATTAAAGTAATGGGAGGAGGCGGCAGGAGGAGGGGGCGGGGCAGGGGAGGACACAGAATAGCCAACCCCTAGTTGTGGGGAGAAAGAGCAGACCTGGAGTCAGGGGACGCCCAGCAGCTTGAACTTCCTCCCTTCCTTCTGGTGCTAGCTCCTTCCTTTCATTCCCCACCCTTCCTCCAGGATGCAAGAGACACTAATATGTATTGAGCATGTCAGGAACACTGTGCTAAGCACCCTCCATATTTTATCTCCCCTCATTCTGTGAGATAGATGTGATTCTCCTGTACAGATAAGGGATGTGGGATCGAGAGACATTGGGTATCTTGACAGAGGGACCGCTGCTAATCGGATCTGGAGCTGGAAATTGAACCCAGATCTAACTTCAAAACGCAACCTCTTTTTGCAAAGCTGCTGTTGGATTTTTTTTAAGAACTCAAGAGAAATCCTTCCAGTCGTTTCATATGGTTTCAAATAACATCTATTTCCTCTGATTATTAGTTATACATGCTAGTTGTTGGAAATGTGGAAAACACAGAAATATAAAAATTGAATCCATTCCTATAGAATTAACTACAGTTAATATTTGAGGATACAAACTTTCAGTCTTATTTTTCTATGCATTGGGTTTTACATTTTCCCAGCACTTAAAAAAAAAAAAAAAAAAAGATTTTATAGCCTGCATTTCCCACTTAGTAGACTTTATCAGTTTGGAGAGCCTCTTTCTCAAACTGTCCCCCCTGGGCCCCCGCTCACCCTGGTGGCACACCCGGCTCACGTCCTCACCTGCTAACCAGCCGGCAGAGCCGTGTCTGCAGTGTGGTTTCAGGCCGTGCTGGCGGCTGCAGCTGCTTGATGCCCTTAAGGAAGGGGCATCCTTCCAAGAATGGCTGTCAGGGAGAGCCCGGCATTAGCATGGCCGGAGCATCCAGTCCGCCCCTCCTCTCCTGGACTCACCCTGCTGGCTGTGATGGGCCTGAAGCATGATCAATGGACCAGCCAGTGTTTACTCAGCGATTACGGAGCCATTAAATTCTCAATCAATACAGTTTAGTCCTCAAACAGCTGGGCTGGGGCGCTTCTGCGTCACCGGCCTGCCCCATTAGTCACTCTGAGGCTCGGAGGCTGCTGGGAAACCCGCTTTACCCACTGGTGGAATAGAGTGGCCAAGTGGGTGGCTCTGGGCCACCTCACACGTCTTTTCCCTAGAGGGGCACAGAAAAGCCCTTGGCTTCCCTCAAAGGCCCTGAGAAACAGGCTCCCAGCCTGCCTGGCCCCGGGCTCTGGAGTCTGTGCATCCTCAGCTCAGGAAGGAGTGGGTGGCAGGGGAGGCCAGGGGAGGTGTTTGTCTCCTTTGCAGAGGCTGGGATGGTGTGACTGAACCCAGAAGGCTGAAAATGCCCCTGGTGCCCTGTCGCTACTGGGAGCAGCTCCGCAGGGACCGGCATCGCCATTCCAGCTCCATGCCTGACAGCAAAGCCGCCTGGCAGGGGAGGTAGTGCAGGGAGCAGGCCTGCTCCTTCCTCTAGGCCCTTGGAGCATCTCCATGAGGCTCCATGCCTGAGGTGGCCATGCAAAGGGGGCAGAAGAATTTGGTCCTAGAGCTAATGAAATCTGTTCCCTGTCCCTGAGGAACTGTGTTACCTGTCACTTTCCCTCTGTGTGCTTTTTGCCCCATTTGTGTCTTCCTTTATTAGACACAAAAACCAAAATAAGTGTGAAAGTACTCGGAGTTTTGGAGAGGTTATTAAAACATTATAGAGAATACAGGTTGAGTGTCCCTTATATAAAATGTTTGGGACCAGAAATGTTTAGAATTCTGGAATTTGGGGGATTTGGGGACTGTATTCATATACCGAATGAGATATTTTGGGAATGGGACCCAAGTCTAAACAGAATTTATTTCTATTTCATATACATCTTATGCATACAGCCAGAGGGTAATTTTTTTTTTTTTTTTTTTTTTTTTTTTTGTACTGGGGATTGAACTCAGGGGGACTCAACCCAATTTTGTATTTTATTGAGACAGGGTCTCATTGAGTTGCTGAGGCTGGCTTTGAACTTGTGATCCTCCTGCCTCAGCCTCCCAGCCTCTGGGCCTGAGGGTAATTTTATACAATATTTTAAATTATTTTGTGCATGAAACAAAGTTTCATGATACGGAATTTTCCGCATGTGACATCATTTCCGTGTCCAAAAAGTTTCAGATTTTGGAGCATTTTAGATTTTAGATTTTGATATTAGGGATGCTTAACCTGTGTTAGAACAGCTGTGTCTTGTCACGAGTTGGCTTTCGGATCTCCTTATTCTCCTGTCTCCCCTTAGCTGGAATTGAAACTCAAGTTGACAGCCAACTCTTTGTTCAGGCCAAATGCCTTATATAATTTTCCCTCCCAGGCCTTGAGACATCTTTTAAGACTGGCCTGTTCATGTGACCTAGACTGTCTACCAAGGGTACTTAAGAGACTTAATCTTTTCATGCTGGGGATTGTGCCCTGCTAAGGAAGGGCTACTTTTGCAGTGTGATTAGAAAAGACCAGAGAATTCCTTCTAACTCCACATTTCTATTTGTGTCTGCTACCATGAGTGGGGGGGAAGAATACTAGCCATTATATATCCAGCACCTGATCTGTGCTATACAAGTATTATTTTATTTAACCTTCAGTAGTAGCTTGTGAAATGTCATTATTCCCATTTTACAGACAAGGAAACTGAGGATCAGAGAGGCTGAATGACTTCTCCAAGAGCCACATACCTGGTAAAGAGCGGAGCCAGATTTGAACCAAGTGTCTTCCCTTTGCAGGCCGTAGCCAGCCCAGTAAGATGAGAAAAGGGAGGGGTTCAAGAGCATGGGGCTTTTCTTTCCTTCCCTCTATCCTGCCCCATGAGGCTGTTCCCAGACTCATCAGAGCAGCCAGGCTGAAGAGAGAAATGACCCAGGGGAATATTTTTAGGGACAAAAAAAAAAAAAAAAGAAAGAAAGAAAGAAAACCAATTCTAGGTTTTATTAGTTGAAGAAAATAAACATAACTGAAGATTATACTTCCAAAACAAGATGAACGCTACCACGAGTAATATCTAGCTCTCTCTGTGCTATTGGTGGTTGCTAATGCACTTTTGTCCAGTTTTCTGGGAAAACTTATTTTTGTTTTATTTACTGAAGAGTCTTGTTCGAATTTTTTGGGTATTATTTTCTCATTCCCAGGAAGAGGAACCTCTTTTTGCAGGCCTAGAAAATTTCTAACCCCATGATTTCCTGTGCTTTTGTTTTGTTTTCTCTTCTGAAAAGTCCTCTTTACTTATTCACTTATAACAAATAACCTCACCATGAAAATCACTTATAATTTCTATAAACGTATCTAATGTATGACCAAGAATAAATAAATAAATAAAAAATTTGTTTCATCAAACCAAGAGGGAAAGAAAGAAAATATTTGTAGCGAGAGTGACTTAATCCAATCAGGTCTTCTTAAGGTCTTCTTGACTGCCTTGGGGCCTTGAAATGGTTTAAGAAAGGAGGTTCTAGAAATTTCTTTTGTGATGATTTAAAAAACAAACAGGAAAGAGCTGTCTGTGAAGGACGCCTGGCGTGCGCTGCTGCCTCCAGCTGGAGGAAGAGTGGGGACACTGAGTGGGTCCAAGGAGGTAGAAGCACCAGATGTGCAGGAGAGCGGAAGGACCCCTCCAGAGGTGATTGTCCACGGTTTTGCAGCTGGGGAAGGGCAGGCCAGAGTAGAACATGGGCTCCTGGATCAGACAAGATGCCCCTTCTCTAGGCCTCAGTTTCCTCAATATGACGTGGGGGCATACTGTCTAATTCTCAAGGCCCTGCCAGCAGCGATTCTTTTCAGAAGGTGTGCTGCCTTGGCCAGGCATGGGCCTACATGTGCAGAGACTAGGAGCATTTACAGAGCAAGATGACAGGTAAAACAGCAGACCAAGTGGCCAAAATCCAGCTCTGGAAATATGTGTGCCCCTTGCCTATGCAAGGAAAGGGCAGCATTTAGTTGCACAGTGCATGGGTTTTTTTTCTTTCTATATTTCATTTATTGTTTAAACACTGCTCTTATAATACAAAAGGAAAAAACAAAAAAAATTTTTTTTTTTTTTTTTTGGTTTTTGTTTTTGGTACCAGGGATTGAACCCAGGGGCACTTAGCCACTGAGCCACATCCCCAACTCTTTTTTTTTTTTTTTAATTTTATTTGAAGTTGTTGTATGTGATAGTAGAATGCATAACAATTCATAATACACATATAAAGCACATTTTAGAGACAGGATCTTGCCAAGTTGCTTAGGGCCTCACTAAGTTGTGGAGGCTGGCTTTGTACTCATGGTCCTCCTGCCTCAGCCTCCGGAGCTACTGGGATTACAGACATGTACCACCAAGCCCAACTCAAAAGAAAATTTTCAAGAGAAGAAACAATGTTAGCTCACAGCCCAGTCACAGGTAGCCCCTTGCTGGTCCTCTTCCCTACATGTCTGGAGCAGTGTGGCCTAGGTATTAAGATGTACCCTCTAAGGGTCCAAGTCACCCACTCCCTGCCTCTGTGCCGGCAGCTCTCAGCACTTGTCCTGACTTGGGGGCATGTTCTTTCACTCCAAGAATAGACAGGACAGGACAGGAAGGAGGGTTGAGTGGAAAGTCAGCCCTGACCCTAACAAGTAGCCCCTGGACAGGCTCTTCCTGATTACGAAATTCCTCCCACCCCCTCACCTGATTCTCACCCCCAAGGATCCTCATCTTCTGACCTTGCAAGAGAATTATTATCTCCATTTCACAGCTGAGGAAACTCTCAGAGAAGATGGGCCACTTGTTCAAGGTGGCAAAGGTAGAAGCTGGCAGAGTCACCAGCCAACCAGGATGAGGAGATCCTGGTGTGGTCACCGTGTTTTGTGTTTCTGCTAAAGCTTTGAAGGTTTGGAGAAGGAATTAGGCTATCCTGAGGTTCTTGGACTCCAGGGAAACTCACTCACTAGAAAAACAAATTCATAAGAGACTGATGTATCTTATTACTGTTAATATCTTATTACTAATTCCTAATGAGAAATTATCCAAGAGAACTGGATGCACATATCTATTGATGACAAAAGAATTTAAAAGCATGAGCCTCCTCTCCTCTCCTCCTCTGGGGCAGAGGAGTGAGCCCATGTGGTTTTTGTGGATTCCGTTCCAGGAAGGAAGGGGAGGGAAGGGGAGGAGACTGTAGGAGAGTGCTCCAGAAGCACTGTGATGTGGAGCCCCGAGAGTTCAGACTAGAGTGATTCACACCCAAGTTCAAGTCCTGGCTTGGCCACTGACAGACTCTAACCTTGGGTGGGTTACTTAGGCCCTCTCACCCTCAGTTTGCCCACCTGTAAAGTGGGGATAACAACAGCACTTGCCTCTCAGAGCGTTTGGAAGGGTAAGATTGAGATGCACCGAGAGGTGTGTAGCTAGCTATTTTAAAGCTGGACTTTGGGGGGCTGGAGGTATACCTCAGAGTAGATTGTTTATTGGTGTGGTGTGTGCAAGGCCCTGGGTTCTTTACACACACACACACACACACACACAGCAGATTTTCAAGAGCAGAGAGGAAGAAGTCAGAAATTAGGCAAGATCCAGGGTCAAAAAGCCCAGGGATGCCTGGGAAATGTTTAGAACGCATGGACCAACTACTTCAGGAGGCACCCAGTGGCAAGCAGGAGGGGACTTGCTGCCCTGTGTGTTGTTCATGGTCACTGTGTTAGTCAGCTTTCCATGTCTGTAACAAAATACCTGAGATAATCAACTTAAAAGGAGGAAAGGTTTATTTCGGCTCATGGTTTCAGAGCTTTCAGCCCATGCTTGCTTGGCCCTATTGCTTTGGGCCTGTGGTGAGGCAGAACAACATGGCAGGGAGCGTGTGGTGGAGCAGAGCTGCTCAGCCCGGGTGTCCAAGAAGTAAAGAGAGAGAGGAAAAAATGATCAATAAATAATTATTAAAAATAACTAATAATTAATTTAAAAATATTGGGGCCCCAATATTTTCTCACAGGCACACCCCCAATGACCTAACTTCCTCCCACAAGGCCCCACCTCCTGAAAGTGCCACCAGCCCTCAGTGGTGCCATCAGCTGGGGTCCAAGCCTTCAACACAAGGGCCTTTGGGAGACACTCCAGATCCAAACCTCACAGTCCCTGAGCTGTGCCCTTCAGAGAGAGGGCAAGGTCCCTCCTTTGGGACGACAGGAGCAGAAGAAGCAGTCCTCAGACGTGTCCGTTCAAGCCCTGCCTGTGACATATAGAGTATATGTCACATATAGAGTATATGTCACATATAGAGTATATGTCCAGCCCAACATTAGAGAGAGAGAGAGAGACACTCAGAACCGAGGGACCAATTTGGGGCAGAGATCAAAGCAGCTAACGGCCCAGATGGATGTCAATCAAGTCAGGCCAGCAGACTCAGGGAGATTTCCTTCCTCCCTTCCTTCCTTCCTTCCTTCCTTCCTTCCTTCCTTCCTTCCTTCCTTCCTTTCTTGTACCGGGGATTGAACTCAGAGGCACTTGACCACTGGGCCACATCCCCAGCCCTTTTTCGTATTTGATTAGAGACAGGGTCTCACTGAGTTGCTAAGTGCCTCGCCATTACTGAGGCTGGCTTTGAACTCGCGGTCCTCCTGCCTCGGCCTCCCAAGTGCTGGGATTACAGGCGTGCGCCACCGCGCCCGGCCTCAGGGAGATTTTCTAGACATCACCCAGCACGAGGCTGTCACCGTGGAGGCTGGAATGAGATTAAGAGCACAGGCGGGGGGGCTGAGGTTGTGGCTCAGTGGTAGAGCGCTCGCCTAGCACGTGCGCGGCCCGGGTTCGATCCTCAGCACCATGTAAAAACACATTGTGTACAACTAAAAGCAAATAAATAAATATTAAAAAAAAAGAAAAAAAGAGCACAGGCGTCTTATCAGGAAAGTCTTCTTGCCAGCAGCAGTTTGACTGTCTGCTCACCTGAAAGGAGACTGTTAGACCCTGGCAGGGAAAGGTTTATTGTCTGGCACTTCCCCTACCCTGCCCCGTGGGCTACTCCCCAAGCTGGGATCTCTGAGGCTTCTTACCAAAACCAGTACGTCTTGCAGAGACAGTGAACAGATGTTACATTGTCCCACACGCTGCAGCAGCCTAGCATCGTCCGTTCCTCCTAAACACTTTCAGATATAACCCATGTCATCTCAAGGCACGCGGGAAAGAGTGTGGCCAATCCGATTCTTCCAGCTTGTGTTTTTTTTTTTACCACAGCAAGAAAGATTGAGGACAGACATCAGGAAGGACTTCTTGTAGAAAAGCTGAAAGGAAATAGGCAGAGAATCTTGCTCCACAGCAACTAGATAATGTCCAGAGTTCCTGGTCATTCTGCCGTTTCCTTTTCTTGGGTCAAAAGAGTCCGCCTTTCAACAAGCACGCATATGATTTCCATAGGCACCTCCAGGCCATCAGAGATCATGTGGTGAAATCGAGCTTGTGGGGTGTTGTCTTTCCCTGGAAATAACTCAGGACCAAAGGAACAGCCACCGTGCTGGCGAGAGTAGGGCTGACCAGGGGTGGAATGGGAGAAGAATGGAATGATAGCCCTGAGAATACAAAACACCTGGGCAGGGTCTCGTGGCCTGCCCTGAAATAGGCTGGGTACACAGAGTTTGTGTGGGTCACCATAATCGGCTCTGTGAGGTGCCACAGTGGAGGGCATAAGGTCCCCACTCTCCGGGGAGCAATCGACTTATGAACCTGGAACTGAGGAGGCATGGCAGGCCCAAGATAGGGAAGGAAACCTACGTATACTGAGCATCAAACAGGTGCCACAGGCTTCTTGTACATTAATTCATTAACTCTCCCAGAAAAATCATGGAGTAGGTATCCCCATTTTGTACACGAGGAAACAGGCTCAGAGAAGTTAAGGAACCAGCTCAATGCCACACAGCTAGTAAGCAGTGGGATTTTAAGCAAGGATGGTCTGTCTGGTTCTAAATCTCCCACTTGTTCCCAGTCTTTCTTACCTGCTCCTGTGCTTCTCTTGGCACCATCTCTAATTCAGAGCTTCAGAAATTACACCATACAGGAAGCCCAATACCTCTCCATTGAGCAAACGCCAGTGCAAGACACCAAGAACCTAAAAAGAGATAGTTGGGGCTGGGGTTGTGGCTCAGGGGTAGAGCGCTCGCCTAGCACGTGCGCGGCCCGGGTTCGATCCTCAGCACCACGTAAGAATTTAAGAATAAAGGCATTGTGTACAACTAAAAGCAAATAAATAAATAAATATTTAAAAAAAAAAAAAGATAGTTCAAGTCAGCCTGTTCTTCATTCTGAAATCACAGCCTTCCTTCTGCTCGCGTTCTTTTCCAATGGTGTAGGGAAAACGAATGATGCTTCTGCTTTTTGTTTTCTTATTGGGCAGAATGAATGTTGGAAATCCTGAAAAAGAAAAAGGGAGTTGCTACTTAACGAGCACTTTGCATTAATTATTTCCTCCGTTGTCTCTGTCCTCTTTATGGACACCTCTGTCCACACAGTGGGGCACAAGGTCAGGTGACTGACCCAAGGCCACGCAGCAGGTGTATGGTAGAGCCAACATTCACACCAGGCAGTGTGGCCACATCTGCACTCGTGACCACAGTCAGCTGACACCAGCTGTGGTCCCTGTGCCCCCTCCTCTCAGGGACCCCAAAGGGACTCACACTCTGGACCCAGATGGGCTGATACTTCTTTTACTGGGTAGCCTTCTCCCAATATCACATTTCTGTGAGCTATTCTTTTCTTTTGATTTTTTATATTGGGGGTTGAACCCAGGGACACTTTACCCCTGAGCTACACACCCAGTCCTTTTTCTTTTTCTTTTTCTTTTTTTTTTTTTGGTACCAAGGATTGAACTCAGGGGCACTCGACCACTGGGCCACATCCCCAGCCCTTTTTTTTTTTTTTTTTTTTGTATTTTATTAGAGACAGGGTCTCACTGAGTTACTAAGTGCCTCGCCGTTGCTGAGGCTGGCTTTGAACTCCCGATCTTCCTGCCTCAGCCTCCCAAGTGCTGGGATTACAGGCGTGCGCCACCACGCCCGGCTTCCTTTTTCTTTTTTCTTTTATTTTTTTAAGTGGAGACAGGTCTTGCTAAATTGCTGAGGCTGGCCTCAAACCCACCATCCTCCTGCCTCAGCCTCCAGAGTCCATGAGATTATAGGCGTGCACCACCACACCCGGCTCCATTCATCTGTGGCTCCAAATGGTCAACCACAGTCCATGTGGAGACCATTACAGATCCAGGCCATAAAGAGCCAGAAGGGGGACCCACTTAAGGAAAAAAATCCACTTTTTTCCTAAAACTCTTCCTTGCTGTCATGTTGGGGTCCCACACTGAGAGGCACAACCCAGCTGCAGTCAGAGCCCTGCCATCTTTTCAGCCCTGCCAGCATGGAGTTGGAGGGCTGCTTCCCTTGAAGGTGCATCCCTGACCCCTGTGGATCTTAGAGATCCTGATTGTTCTGCAACCTCCTCCGTGGTATGCTGTGCAAACTTGGTGCTTGTGTGAAGAAGGCACCGGGAAGACAGGAAGAACGTTGCCAATCAGGAAAAGTTAGGGTATGAGGAACTCAAGTCAGAACTCAGATTCTCCTGAGAAGGGATAGAATACACAGGGTATGAAAATCTTCCAAAGTCCTGTTTCTTGTGTTGGTTACATGTGGATATTTTTCTTTATGCCTCACATATCTGTTGTACATATTTGCATATATAAAATAGTTCATAATAAGAGAAAAAAATTAAGCAAAAACTAGTGTTCACTAAGGCTATAAATCCTTTTCCTTTCCTTTCCTTTCTTTCTTTCTTTTTTTTTTTTTTTTTTTTTTTTTTTTTTTTTGTGGTACAGGGGCTAGAAAACCCAGGGCCTCGTGCATGCTAAGCAAACTCAACCGCGATACAACCCCAGCCTCAGGCTGAAAGTCTTAAATGCTGTCCAAATCAGCTGGGGGATGACTTTAGGTTGTGTGTTTAAGGGAAAGTTCCAGAGTCTCTTCTTAAGATGGGGAGATGAGAATGTGAGGAGACAGGAACTGCCTTCTTCTAGGGGGAGTGGTGCAAACAGACATGAAAGGTAAGAACCGTGAAGTGTGCTCAGGTGCCCCGGGAACTTGTCTGCCAGGCCAAAGAAACTGCAGGTGTGAAACTGTGCGGTGCGTTGGGGCGGGGTAGGAGGGCAGGGGTAGGAGGGCATTCTTGATTTGGCTTCCAGATCCATGCCCATTTATGAGAACATAAAGTGCTTGGAAATAGCCAGGTTCCAGGGGCAATGAGGTAGCATTAGTCAGAGGTCCAGCCTGGGAGCCTGGGAGGGACAAGATGTCCTGAGGAGGCCTGAGGAAGCTTCCAGAAGAGGCCTCCCTGAGCACGTTAGGGTTTGCCATGCCAGGTGTCAGCTTTCACGGGGGAATGGGCAAAGCAGGCGGATTCCATATTTACCACCTGGGACAGTCAGCAGGGACA
The DNA here is from genome assembly GCA_025594165.1 of Tamias sibiricus. Classification (NCBI taxonomy): domain Eukaryota; kingdom Metazoa; phylum Chordata; class Mammalia; order Rodentia; family Sciuridae; genus Tamias; species Tamias sibiricus. The sequence continues at coordinate 13,801,881 of CM046661.1, read as the reverse complement.
CTCTACTATGGTCCCCCATGAGTGGGTGACGTGGATAGGGAGGGCTTGAGCCCAGAGAAGTGGCTGTGATTCCTTTGACAGGAAACCCCTAGAGACAAACCAAACCTGCTAGCACCTTTTGGAACAGCTGGGAGACCAAAGCCTGGAGTCTCCAAGGAGTCGACAAGGAGAGAAAATAACTTACTCTCTCAGGGCCCTGGGGGACTGGGCGGGAGAAGCGGCTGTCACAACCAGTGAAGTCAGGGCAGACTCGGGAAGTGGCTGAGCCCAGAGAGCCACATCTGCCCTCCTCTAGGGGTTCCTATTCTAAGCCCTGACTTCTGGCTTGGTGATGGCGGACACGGGGCCACGGGCCAGGGGAAGGGCTGGCTTGGATCAAATGACATAAAGAAGACAGGGAGAGGCTTCCACTGTGTCCTTGGCTGTTGGGGGCAGGAGAGCTGGAGCCAGCTGACGGCTGTGAGCAGCAGGAGCAGGGATGGACAGTGGGAAGGGCACAGGAAGCTGGAGGAAGCCGGGCTTCTTTCTCCTCCCAGATGTCAGAGCATCTTGTCAAACTCCCCACTTTATGATGGGAACAGAGCAGCCTGGAGAGGGGACATGATTTGCCCAAGGTGACACAGGAGGCAGAGGGGGGACTCCATCTGACTCCCCAAGCAGCATTTTTGAACCTGTTCTTTGGATCAGCATGGAATGGATTTGTTTCTTTCCCTGTCACTGACCCTGGTCCTCTGTTTACCTCAAACACTCTTAGCACCATCTGGGACCCCCACATGATGTTTGGCTTCCCACGCTCGGTGCCTTCATTCTGACCACCTGAAATCACTGCACTGATTCAAAGGAAGGAGCAAAATAAGTGTTTTAGTAACAGTTGAAAAAGCTTGAGGGGATTGAGGCATGTTGTTAGCTTTTGTCTGGAAAATGCTGCATTTCTTTGTCCCAGAAGAGCTTTGAGAATGGCTGGCAGAGCCTGGGATAATCAGGTGCAATTGGCTAGGCTCTCAGGAGGAGCCTCCCGGCCTGAGCATGCCTCCAACCTTCAAAACCCTTCTAGCAAGAGCTCCCATCCTCACCGTTCCAGCCATTGCAGAGATGGGCAAACTGCCCCCAACTTGGCCTCCCACAAGTGCCCATCATGACCAAGATCAGTGACCCCCCCAGGGGTTGAGCCTCCAGGGCCTCTTTATTTCCTTCTTCCAATTCTGTGCCAAGGGCTGCCATCCAAGCCAGCCTCTGGCAAGAGAGATGGGTCTATATGTGCCCTCTCCTTTTCTCCATGCCCAGCCCCTGGCCCTCTGGTTCTCACTCAGCAGCTCTGCATTTGCTCCGGTTCCTTCAGCTCCTGGCCTTGGACAGCCTGGCTTACCAGAGCCTGCCTGGGAGCTCCGAGGGGCCACTCACTACCCTCGCAGGGGATGCTGATGCATATCTGCCCATTTCTGTAAAAAGGCTACCTATGGGTCCTTGGTCTTTATCACTTTCCTGGGAAAGAGATATTTGCATCCCTGTTTTGCAGATGAAAAAACTGAGTTGTAAAATCATTAGGTACTTTCACTCAAGACCACCCAGACCTGGGGGCCTCACTCCTCTCAAGTTCTCTTACCTCTGAATGAAGATTCCCTCAGCACTAAGGATTATGACCACCAGTCTCTGAAAAGCCTGGTGGTGTTTGGTACCCAAACATTTTCTCTATATGACCAGAGCTGCCTACAGCGCTTGGTCAGTTCTCAGCATATGGAAAGTTCATCACGGTTACCGGTCCATAACAGTGTTTTTAGCCTGGGGTCCATGGAGTCTGTACAGCCCCTGATGTGAAGGTAATAGTCGCCATGTCTCTGGGAAGAGAGCCCAGTACTTTCAGCCAAGGTGGCTGGAGCCCAGAAAAGTTCTATAGGTCTGGGAGCTAAGAGACCAGGGTAATTCCAGACACCAAGAAAAGGAAAGGAAAAAGAAACCCTGGGTATCTATTATGGGACTGAATTCTCCAGAAAGCAGATTCTGAGCTCAGTGTGTGGACTTTTAACTAACGTGTGCTTGGGATTAGTCTCCATAGAAGGGTGGACCTGGGACACAGCATGAGTCAAAGACCAACTGCAAATGTCCAACAGGAAGCAGCCTTGGCCAATCACACCATGAGTTCTGGATGGAGAATGACTTATCAGACTTGCCCTGTGTGGAGTCAGAATGGCTGAGTCTGTAGATTCCCATCTCAGTTGGTCATCAGATACGGACAGCTCTGGAAGGATGCGACCATGGGCCAGGAAGTTCTCTGTAACTGAGACATCACTGGTGGGGACAATCTCTGAGGGATGATAGAACTGACAGCTGAAGACAGTTCCCAACAGTACTGTTACTAGCTGGGCAAAAAGTCCTGCCATGGAGGAAGGGCTAGGTGGTGCATTGCCAAGTCCACCTCCCACCTATCCACCCAGCCCGCCCAGCCAGCCATTTATCCAGTTAGCCATTTATTCAAAATTTATGAAACACATCTTATAAACCAACCCATTGTGCTAAGCACCTGTGATGAAAAGGTGCACATGGCAGAGTCTGATAGAGAAGAGAGACACGCTGGTGACTGATTCGAGCACAAGGTGGTCGTTGCTAAAAGAGAATCAAGTACCAAAGGATTATCAGAGCACAGGAGGGGTGGACCTGACTTCCCGGGGGGCAGCAAGTGAGTCTTGAAGGAGTTGACAAGACGGAGAAAGGCCTGGGTGGAAGGGCAGGGGGCAGGAAGAGAAGGCATTTCAGATGGAGGGGATCCCTGGAGAGGCGCAGTTGTCTGAAAGGGCCTGATGGACATGGGGACAGTGTGGACGAAGTGGATAGGTCACTTGGTGGTGATGAGCCTGGAAAGGGAGGCGGGGTGTGGTTGTGAGTGGACTTTATCCACCAGTACTCTGGAGTCACTGGTGGGTTTTGAGCAGAGAATTGGCGTTAGAGCACCTGCATTTTAAGAAGTCAGCTCTGATGGGGAAATAAATAGGATGAAGAGGTCACCGGGACCCTGGGGGAGTTGTATTGCGTGCCAGGACCAGGCATGCACAACAGGTGCCTGGCATCTCTCCAAGCACAAGCCAGCTTGTGACCTTCTTCTGATGTGATGTTTGGGTCCGTCACACAGGTCATTCTGATCTTGAGCACATGTAATGTTCCTCTGAGCAACTGCTTGTTCCCCAATTTCTCAAAGATTTTCACTTCCTGTACTTGAATCCTGTGTTCTCATGCCTGGGCTGACCTCCACTGATGGCCCAGGCCTCTGCAGCTGTATCAGCCTAAATGTCTCAAGAACAAACAAAGCTTTCTAAGAACCCCCTCGTGGGGATGCCGCCCACATCCTATTTTTTTTCTGTCTACAGCTTCACTTATATTGCCACTCAAGGAATTTGTTTCAGCAGCAGGATGGGGAGCCCAAGAGAGCTAAGATCTTGAGGACCCTCCCCTGCCACTACCCTGGAGCTCAGTGGAGGGGGTTAGAAGAAGTCTTTTTTTTTTTTTTTTTTTTTTTTTAAGTGCTGTGTTTGAGGTCCCTAAGACCACTCCAAGCTTTTGTGACCCATTAGGAGGACTCTGATCATCTACATGGCTTGATTTATTACAAAGACAGGACAGGAAGCGAAAGCTCAACAAAGGGGAAAGCGTATGGAATGAAGCCTGGAGGAAGGGCAAAGGCACAGTGCAGTGAAGTCCAGACCACGCTCCCCAGAGCTCTCTCTCCAGTGGAGTCATGCAGGGCTCCGTTCTTCCAGCATTGAATTGTGACAAGTGTGAAGTGTGGTCTCCCAGGGAGGCTCGCAGGGAGCATGGTGCCCAGGGATTTTTAATGGAAGCTGGTACTATAGACGCCCTCTGCCTAGTAGGTACCAGAGTTCTAGCCTCCCAGAAGGAAAGCAGGCATTTACATAAACCATTTTGTGCAACAGTTTAGGCGCAGTGAGCCATCTTCATCATTGAGGGAATGATGGTAACATCCCTGAAATCCGAGTTTCCAGATGCCAGCCAAAGACCGACCTCTTAAGAAGGGCTTTCCAAGGATAGCAGTCCCAGGCCTGCTGCAAGAACTCTTTTCTTCCTAAGTGAATACACTGTGACTGGTTGATATACCTTCAGTCTCTTTTGTAAATGTTTTTTTTATTAGTGCATTATAGTTATACACACTATTGGAGTTCACTTTGACATAACCATACATGCGAGGAATATAATTTGCTTCACTTCAGTCCCCAGTACTTCTTCTTTCCCTTCCCTCCTTCCTCCCCCTGTTTCTCTACTCTACTATTTTCCAAGTATACATCTTCCAAAGGAGGAAAATATAGCCAGGTGCGGTGGCGCTCACCTGTAATCCTCGCGGCTCAGGAGGCTGAGGCAGGAGGATTGCGAGTTCAAAGCCAGCCTCAGCAAAAGTGAGGTACTAAGCAGCTCAGTGACACCTGTCTCTAAATAAAATACAAAATAGGGCTGGGGATGTGTCTCAGTGGTCAAGTGCCCCTGAGTTCAATCCCCAGTACATACACACACACACACACACACACACACACACACACACACTGGAACTTTGTGGACAAATAATGTAATAGGTCCCTTTTATAATTACTGTACAATTTAGCATTTTAGTAGTCTCTACTACTAAAATGAAAAGAAAGAAAAGAAGTTATCCAGGTCATCGAATGAAAGGATGAATGAACCCCATCCACAGGATTCCTGTCCTATAACTCTAACCCCCTAGTGATGGGCAGCTGCTTATGAGTGGGCTCAGTCCAGCAACTTCTAGAAGCTGAAGAGACTAGGTCTTGGAAGGAAAGATGTTCTGGGTGCTATGGGTTGAAGAAGATGGTCCCTAAGAAATAGATGATCTGTCCTTCTGAAATAGCTAGGATAAAGATTCCAACCTCTTTCCTCCGACTATCTGTGAACATGGGGCGCAGAGAGGAAAACAACTGAGAACATTCCACTGATACTCAGCTGCCAACATTCTGTGGATGCTCTGACTACTCAGGCCTCTTCTGTGCCCTGACAAAGTGACCAAAGCACTGATCTACACTATGGGCACTGGGCAAATGCCCATCCAGGGAGTGCCCCACAGTGTGGCGAGCATAGCCAAAGGGCCTGCCCTTGTAGGTGCTTAGCACACAGAGATTGCTCAGAGGCCAGAGATCCCATGAGCTGGTGCCACCCAAAACCTCTTCACCATGTTGCTGCTCCAGGGGGTCATCTGGAGGGCCGGAGAAGGCCAGGAACCATGATGGAAAACCCGTGCTTCAGTTTTGTGAAGGCTGACAAGAAGGCCAAGTGTTGAGAACCCTCTCCCCTTAAGAATTCTCCATATTATTATTTTCCTGGGGATTTCTTTGAGACCACATGTTATAGGGATCTAGCTCAGAAAGCAAGCAGCCACCACCACTGTCACCACTTATTAAGGACTTCTGAGTGCCAGGCACTGCACTAGGGGCCATGTATGCCTTATCTGTTCCTCATGGCAACCTTACAAAATTCTTATTAGGATATCCATTTTGCAGATGAGGAAATAAAGCCACAAGGAAGATACGCAACTTGCCCAACATCACATAGTAAGTAGCAGAGCCACTTTCTAACCCTATCCTGACACTAAAAACTCATGTCTTTTGTCCTCCACTGTAGAACCTGAGACTTTGCCATATTGGTGAGTGCTGTCCAGGGTTTCCCTGGCCTCCTCCCACCAAACAGCCTATAGGGAAGTCTAGGGTAGGAAGGCAAGGACAAGATCCCCTTTCCAACACTTTCATTATACACCTGGAAGGCTCCAGCCTCTCGCATCCCTGTGCACCTAAGCAAAGGTGGAGTGTGTTCTTAGCCAGAGAACCTGGATCCCTGGGGCTGGTGGGCTCTGGTGGGCTGGCCTCTGTACACGGTGTGTGCATGTGTGCATGCCTGAGTTGGCCATGCACAGCCTAGCTCCCAGGCCCCGTGAGTGAGCTTAAGGAAGAAGGCCTTGGAGCCTTTGTCTATACCCAGAGGGGAGCCCACAAACAGAGTCCCATGCCAAAGGCCTCTGTTATGTCTAAAACTTGGTTTGTTTTAATGCAAGTAATTTATTTGGGACAAGGTGACCCCAGGAAGTGCCCATAGAAGAGAAGGAAGCCAATGCAACCTTTGTAAATGACCCGGTCACTGCTTTGGGCAACCAGGGATCAGTTCCCTAGGGACTTTGGGAACTGGTGTAGAATGGGCCTCCCAGTGATCCCACCCAAGGGACAAGGATGCTATGGTGTTTATCCCTCACCCTCCGTTGTCATTAGCTGAGTATAGCCATTGAGGGACATCAACTACCTAGAGCCTGTTGCCAGGCATGTTCCAGCAATCAAAGCAAGCAAAGGGCTATTATTATAGATATTTGTGGCCCTGAGAAGCCACTAGTTCCCTAAAGAGTCTTGCAAACCTTCTGGAGAGAAGAAGCCTGGGTGTCTGTGCAAAGAACAAGCTGGAGAAGAGACGGGCGAGGCTGAGTGCTCCTCCAGGCCCTGGAGCAAGCTGTGCTAGTGGTGGAAAAGGGCTATTTCTGTGTTCTCTGAGGGAAGAAAGGGCATGTGCTACAGCAAGAGGAGTCGAAGTTAGATCTTAAGAAGAAATTTCTGGTGATGCTAATGAAAGAAGGAAAAAAAAAAAAACCTTATCAAAGATACCCAGAACTACATCCAACCATGCAGCTTGACTGGTGGCCACGCGAAAAATGGTGGAGCAAAGAACTATGCAGCAGCAACAAGGGTTCCCTATTGCCAAGGTCAGCCCATGAGCTCTCCTTCAGCTGTGAGGGTGCAGCGGGGTGGTAGGAGGACAGACGGAGATCAGGTGAAGAGAGCATTCTTCACCCCACCCTTGGTTATTCTAGCACACCTCTGTGCACCCCAAGAGGAAGAAGTCCTTCTTCTGAGATGATCTGGAGAAACTTCCATGGAGGCAAAATTTCAGAATAAATAAGTCCTGAAGTTGCCCATCTCTCCTGTGCCAAAGTACCCCACCTCCCTGGGCCCCCTGCTTCTCCTCTGTAAAAGAGGAGGGGTTGCCAGGCTGCACTAGATGACCCTTCCAGTCCTGACCTCTATCCCTGCTTATGTAAAGGCCATTCCCAGGACCCTTGGGTTCTCTTCATCAACAAGTAATGATTGAGTACTCAGCATTTGTCCAGCACTCACTGGGGAGATGAAAATCAAATAAAATCAGGTCCTGGCCTCTAAGAAGGGATAGAAAGGGGAAAGGTAGTGTATTTATTGAGCACGTACTCTATGCGGAACACCTTACCTATGTGGACTACCGTATTCCTACTATAACTCCACAAGGTAGGCATTAGTACATCCATTACACAGATGAGGAAACCAAGGCTTAGAGGCAAAACAAACTGCCCAATGCCACACAGTGGTTGGGCTTGGATCTGAGCCCCTGCTGGTAAGCATGATGCTGCTCCTCCTCCAAAAAAATAGGCAGCAACTCTCTGAGGATCACTCCTATCTAGTGTTCTTCTAGAGAGCAGAGCAGTGAAAGCCACAGTCACCTGGGAAGGTTCCTGGAGAAGGTGGCTTGGCTTTGGGCCTCGAGGGAGGGTCATAACTTGGAGATGGTTGGGGGAGAAAAGCAACCTGAGTTCACTAGCTCCCCAGAGCCCGCTGGAGCGTGGCAGCTCCTGCCAGCAAGCTGTCTTCTCAGGGTAAGCAGGAGGGCAGCAGCCATGCTCAGCCTGCTGGTGGCACCAGGAAGAGAAGAAGGGCCAGGAGAGAACAGATGCCGCCCTAAACCCAGCGGGCAAGACCCCTCTTCCTCGAAGGCCCCGCTCCCAAAACCAAAGTGCACCCACTCTAGAGAAGCTTCCACCCAAACCAGGCCTTTAAGTATCTCTCGTTACCCCAAACTCATTGGGGCTAAAGATGGGGCTGCTTCTGTGCAAATTCACTTCCCTCAGCTTCCTAAGCCAATGGCCCTGGAGCCGAACCACTGATAAGTAAAGTAGTTAACACTGATATATAGCAGCGACCCTGAGCCGGGCAGTTTTAAGAATTTTAACTAACTTTAGCCTCCCCAAATCCCCATTAGGTAGGTACCATCATTCTGCCTATTTATAGATGGGGAAGCAGAGGTGTTATCTCAGTTAAATAACCTGCTCGGGACCACACAGCTGAGAAGAGGCAGAGTCCAGACTTGAAGACAGACAGTCACTCTTAACCCTCTCTGCTTCTGCTGCTAAGCAGAGGGTCATGGACTCTGGCCACAGTTGATCCTTCCCTCAATCTGGGATAGCTTCCCCAAGTTCAGGTTCACCCCCTTGCCTGGGGTTCTTCCCTGCCATCATAGCCCCTCCCCAGAGGGGACTGCAGAAGACACCCCCACCGGTCCCCCTCACTGGAACGGCCCATCGCCAGAAAGGTCAGGCCACATGCCCTGTCCCCCCTCTCCCCCAACCGAGCACCGTTGCCTTCTGTTCACAGCGATGGCTCCTGCGCCCAGGCTGGTGGGGGCATGGAGGACTCCGTGGTGGCAGCGGCGGTGGCAGCCGGCAGACCCAGTGCCCATGCCCCGAAGGCTCAAGCCCAGGAGCTGCAGGAGGAGGAGGAGCGGCCGGGGGCGGGGGGTGCCTCCCCGAGGGCCGGCCCCCACCGCGCGGCCTCCCCCGGCCAGCAGCAGCCTGCCCTGACGCTCTGCTCCCACGCCCCTGCCGCCTCGGATTACGAACTCTCCCTTGACCTAAAGAATAAACAGGTACCCAGGGCCTCCCAGGGGGGCGGGGAGGGTGGTGAAGGGGCCCTGCCTTTGGGGGCTGTCCAGGGCACCAGGGACCTCCCGCTCTGGGCCCACCTGCAGGCACACCCTCCTGCCATGCTCTTCTCCACTGAGTCACCTCATTTGCCCTTCTCTGGAGTCAGTTCCTCAGGGAATGGACCACAGGCCACTGCCCAACTCCTGTCCAGGGTTTTTACATGACAAGGCTGTCTTTAGGCAGTGTATGCAGGGACTCGGTCCCTTTCACCTTGTGCAGGAAGCCTAAACTGCCCCGCCGGCCCCTAGGCAAGGAACCAGCTGTTCACTGGGAAAGTCCTCACCACCACTTACAAGACAGAGCCCAGCTTACATGTCCACCCAGGGCAGGCCTAATGCCCAGGTACACAGGTGCAAATGAGGTGTGAAGCCAGTGTCCTTTTCTAGGTATACAGAGGATTCCCAAAATTAACCCAGTTCAGGGAGTCTAGAGATCCCCTATTGAAGAACAAATCCCATGGAGGGGTTCTTGGCCTTCATCTGCTGTTCTGCAAAGCAGGAGGGAAAAGTGGTCAGTCAGACATGGGGTCCCTATTGAACCTAAAACGACGATGATGCCCTGGTATGTTTTAGTGGACAATTAATAAGAGACCTGAAGGAAGATCTGTAAGTGTGTGCACATGCTTAGAGAAAGACATGATTATGTGATGCTCTTAAGAAATAGCTTTGAACTTGGAGACAGAAATGGGATTCAATCCTTGTTGTTCCTCTGCTAACCTGTGACTTTGGGGATGACAGTTAAGCACTCTAGGACTGGTTTCCTCATCAGCAAAACTGGGAATTAGACCTTGAATCACCTCTAAGATTCCCACTGGCTCTGGAATGTGTAGGATCTAAAGAATCATTCTTTAACCCAGTGGACAAGGTGAATCTTAGGAAAGGAAGCAAGTAGCAAAGTGATAGGACTGGGTCAAGCCAAACTAACCTCTTTCTTTCTTTTGGCATTTATGCCAGGCCATTATCTTGGATTAGGGGCCAGCTGTAGACAGTGCATCTGGCCTTCAGTGAAGTATTTTAACAGAATCTCCCATGATATCTATGTGAACCAGAAAGGAATATATGAATTAACTGACAATATAATCAGATGTGTTGTTCTCAACCAGAAACACACATACAGTCAGTCTCTCTCTCTCTCTCTCTCTCTCTCTCTCTCTCTCTCTCTCTCTCACACACACACACACACACACACACACACACACACACACATTGGTTTTCTATCAGTGCCAATTCCAGAGGAGCTGAGTGAGTGCTGTCCTTGGTCCTGTCCAAGTCAATCATTTTGACAAAGAACTGAACAAAGGCATGAAAGTTACATTTCCCAAATTTTCTAATGACATAAAGCTGAAGGAGAACATTAGCATTTTGATCATAGAACCTAAGATTTTTTAAAAAATCTGATCAGAAGGGTGTTTAAATGAAAAAAAAGTCAAACGAAATAGGAAGAAATCTAAAGTTTTGCTTGTAACTTGGAAAAGTCTGTAGCACTAGTAATAAGTGGGCAGGCCAGGTCCTGGGAGAAAGGCTTTAGGGTTTCAGTCTGCTGTGAGCTCAGGGTGCACCGGAAGTCAGCGGAGCAGCTGCCAACACAGCGCACACGCCTTCAGCAGCCTTCACAGGAGGGCAAATAAAGCCCCAGCCTCATGGGGCAGCTGGCCAGCGGTACGCTGGGTACTGGCCAGGGACTGTCTGCAGCCTGTGCTTTGTTCTGAGGGCTGGTTTAAAGGCAAAATGAGAATCCTGAGTTTCCTGAAGAAGGAGAGCCGAGTGAGTTGGTATCAGATGAAGAAATTCTAGAGAGGAAAACAAGTTTTAAATATGGAAAAGTACTTGGCATGTGAAAAAGTGACTAGATGTGTTTTTTTTATCATTCCAGGTAAAAATTATGATACTGTGATAGCTTCAGGAAGGGAAGGTCTTAACTTATTTAACAATTAAAATATAGAATACCAAGTAGTGAGGTTTGTTATTACTAGATGGTGATCCGTCAGGAACATGACAGTGAGACCTGGGAGTCACTTGACCCAGATGAGAGTCCATGCAGTTCCACACGACTCTCTGCTCTCCTTGAGGACACAAACCATCTTGCGTTCACTTTTGTACCCTTCCCCTGGCATCTAGCAGAGCATCTTAGACATAGTAAGAGCTCATTCAGTGAGTCTTGTTTTTAAATAACTATGACATACAAAGCAAGAAGGGGGCAGGGTACCAAAAAAGAAAAAAAAAAAACATGTTCCTACCTGCTCCTTGCAAAGAGATTGCAGTCCATTTAAGGAGTATCCAGCTCATAACCCCAAAGAAAACTTGTGCATTGGCTTGGGCAGGAGACTCATTGTATTTTGACTGACAGTGTGGGCTATAGAGAATTGTGAAGAATTCTGATTGGTGTTGGGGATTTTTGGTAATAGGTATGATTCTAACTGATGGGTTTGCATGTCCGGCTGGTAGGATTAGGTCAGGAAAGGTGAGGATTGGTAGAGGAGATAACACAGGACCTCTTGCCGAGTGAGTCCAGCCTTGAGGAACAGCTTTATGTCCCCTGGCTTGTCTATCTTTCCAGACCAAGCATAGTCTGAGGGTGAGGGAAGAGGGCCAAAAGGGAATCAAGGGCTAAGGCAAGGTTATTGAGAACATAGCACATGTTTACAGGAGACTGGTCTCTACTTCTCTTTCTTTCTCTCTCTCCCTTTCTGCCAATTAGCTATGTGACTCTGGGCAAGCAGCTTAACTTCTCTGGGTCTTAGCAACCTCGTATTTCTCTTTGGGGTTTTTCGTGCTGTCCCCTTTACTTCCATCTCTGAAGTTCCTGCTCCCCTCAACACTGCTGCACTTGTCCTCCTCACCTTGGGATCATCTAGGTACGTCTTCCTCCTCTCTGGCAGCCTCCCCAGCCCTCCCAAGGCTGCCCAGGCATTCCCTGTCACTGCTCTTCAGCCTTGTATTTTTATTTCCTGTTGACTCGACTTCTCCTTGAAAGCAGGGCATGGGGCTTATTCATCCTTACTTCCCAGGTCCTAGAACAGTACCTGGCATGAAGATGCTCAAAAGGGAGGAAAAACCTAGTAACATAAGGAAGGATGGGGAGGGGGTGAGGCCTGGGGCCAGGGCCTGCCTGTCTTTGTGTCTCCTTGAGATCAGAATTTAGTATTTCAATCCTGTGATGCTTCCAGTCCTTAGACTAGAAGGGTCTGGAGAGGATCTTGGACAATTCTCTCCCCAGGCCACTCCCCCGCCAGGCCTCTTCTGTCAGTCCAGGACCCGGTAAGGTTTTCTTTGGTTCCTTTCTCTCCCCAAAACCTGCTTCATCCCCAAACCCCACTGAGGCTACCTCTTACCTGTTTCCCAAACCCCCCCCTCTCTTGCCATCCGCATGGCACCCAAGGCCAGGCCGTCCTCACCTCTTGTCACCCCTGGGAAAACTCCCACTGGTTCCCCTGCTTCAGTGGTGCCTCTTCCAATCTCGTCTCCACATTGCACTGAATCTAACCATGCTGTGCCCTGGTGTGAGAGCCCTTGGTGGCTCCCCGTTGTGTGCAGCACAAAGGCTTCTGCGGGTTCCCCTGTCATGAACCCGACCCCACATCAGAGTCCCAGCCATTCCTGTGGCTGTTCCCTGAATCGTCCAGCTGTGCTTTGCACCTGGGCCTCCTCCGTACCTTGGTGGATGTCACCTCCTCTGCTGAGAATGTTCCTTGCCTGTCCACAGCCCTGCTTCACCTGGGTGGTCTCCACACATACTTAGGCTCAAGGTGCTTCTACTGAGTGCCCATAGTTTACCTGCTATCTGGTGTTTGTCCCACTCGTAAGGACAAGGACCATGTTGTTCTCAAGGCTGTCACTGAGTGGAGCAGCTTGTGCACTGAACACCTCCAGGGGTGCCATTCACTCCACAGTCCACCAGAAGAGCAGGTGGTTCCCAAGTTGTGCACTCGGAGCTGCCCTTATCTTTCCCAGCACTGTTCTCCCGTGGATCAGGAAATGCTCAATATGGAGAATGCAGGAATGAATGAGCAAACAAAATGAATGAATGAATGAATGAATGAATGAATGAGGCCCAGCCCTGAGTACCCTTTCTCAAAGCCCTTCCCCATAAGAGGAGTGTTTTAGTCAGCTATTTTGATACTGTGACTAAAAGACCCAACCAGAACAACTGTAGAGGAGGAAAAGCTTGTTATTTAGGGGCTCATGGTTTCAGAGGCCTCAATCCATGGACAGCAGACTCCATTCTTTGGGGATCAAGGTGAGGCTGAACATCATGGTAGAAGAGTGTAGTGGAGGGAAACAGCTCACATGATGATCAGGAAGCAGAGAGAGACTCCACTTGCCAGATACAAATATATACCCCATAGCCATGCCCACAATGACCCACCTCCTCTAGCCACACCCCACCTGCTCCCAGTCACCACTCAGTTAATCCCGTTAGGTATTAATTCACTGATTAGTTTAAGGCTCTAACCCAAACATTTCTCCTCCAAACCTTCTTGCATTGTCTCACATGTGAGCTTTTGGGGGACACCACATCTAAATCATAACAAGGAGGTTCTCTTACCCTTGTCCCATTGTCCTCTGCTCCTTCTGTCCAGGACCCTCTTGCTCCCTCTCACAGTGATCTGTGGGGCTACATCCTAGGGGGACAGAGGGTCCCTTCAGAAAAGTGGTTGTGGCGAGGATGTTGAGGGCCCAGGTGTGATTTCCAAATTCATTCAAGCCCTTGAGGGAGTCTGTATACTGGTCTCCACCACTATTGATCCATAGTCCGTCCTGGCTGTCCAAGTTGCAAAGCTGTCTGTGCTGGTGAAGCGGCTTGGGGCTGTGGAGCTACAGTCAGTAGCGTGCAGGTCTTATTCTCCGTGTCTGGGCCCTGGACAGAACCCACATTCTCTCAGAGAGCTGTCCCCCTCCCAAGAGATCTCATACCCCAAGCCACAAGGCCCAGTCTCACCATGGGGCACCTCTCCACGGAGGAGTGATTGGCTACATTGCCAAGTCACTTCCCCTCTCTGGACCTCATCTACGCAGGAGCCAATGGGTTTTGCCAGAATATCTCTAGGCTCCTTCCAGCTCCAAAGGAGGGCCCTGGAGCGTGAGCCTGCAAAGCATGGTGGTGAAGGCAAGGCACCTCAGGAATTGTACCCCGTTCAGTTTTAGAGACTAGCATTGACAGTGGCCCAGTGCTTGGTCTGGGTTCACCATGATGTGAAAGACACAGTCCCAGTCCTCAAGGAACTCACATTCCAGTGGTGGGTACTGGCATGCGGGCAGTCCCAGCTAGTGCCAACTGAGCTGTGTGTCGGGCTCAGGGCTGTGCATGTGCCATGAACTGCCTCCCAGGTCTGCATGATATCCCTGTGGGGTGGGCACTCTTACCAAACCCATTTCAGGAATGAGAAGAGTGAGGCACAGCTCTAGGAAGCAGTGCAGCCAAGATGAGGATTCCACACCCCATGATTTTAATCCAGTACCTTCTATCACCCTTGCTATTGCAGTGAAGGGCATAGCCTCCTTGGAAGAGGTGCCCAGGGCCTGTGAGCAGTGAACTCCTGCAGCAGCTCAATCTGAGGGAGTCTCTGTGGCCTTGGGATTAGCTGAACCATAGTACTCCCCCCGTTCCTACCTGGCTGTAGTCAGGAGAGGTTCCCAAGGGCAGCCTTCCCTGCTGAGTGCTTACCATGTTTCAGATAGTGGGCCAAGAGGTGGACACACAGGAGAGACACAATCCCACGCCTGATGGAGGCCACAGTCCTACCAGCACAGGTCTACCTCTCCTGTGGGCCTCCCTGAACAGCCCCAAAGTGTCTCTCCCCTCCCCAGACTCTGCTGCTCAATCTCATGCTAGGGTTTGCCTTGCCAGGTTCCAGAAGCTCGTAAAACACAAGGCTCTGATGTTCTCAATTGAGAAATCTTGGATCAAATGAAATCCATGCTCATGTCTGAAAGTCCCCCTCACCTGGCCCATGTTCCCAAGCTCTATGCCACCCACCGCCCAACTAGTTTTCCATGCCGTCCCCCTTCCCCCACTCCCATACCCTGACTTGGCCACCATCTCTCAGCAGCCTTGTCAGGCTCAGCTACGGCTGCAGTCTGAAAAGAGGGAGCCTGTTCTAATTAACCCTGAAAGGCTCATTAGAGACCGAGCCCCTCAGTCCCACTCTACTGTTTCTTCTGGCAGAATCTGAGCGATTGCTCTCTTGGGAGGAGGCAAGACCACAATTACCCATGATTCATAGGGCTCAGGGAGAGAAATGAATAGAGCTGCTCCTTGGCCAGTGGGTTTGGAGGCCTACCTGGGACTGTCCTTGTTCCCACACCCACCTTTCTCAGCTCTTTGATTGGACCCTGGTTAAAAACAGAATTGGGGTGTTTGGGAGGCCTGGCTTGGATGGATGGAGCTGACCTGAGGCACTGCTGAGTTCTTTAGTCCTGTGAAAATGGAGTGGGAGAACATGGAGGGGAAAAAAGGATGGGGCATTTGGCTCCACACCTAGACCAGCAAGCCGGTCTGGACTGTCATTCCTATTGGGGCATAGAAGAAAGTTCAGTTTAGTTCGTGTCCACAGACATTTATTAAGCCCAACCATGGATCTGGCATAGCTTTGGGCATTAGGGATAAAGAAACAGATATTAGCGTCTTGCCTTTGAGGAATAGTCTGTGAGTGTTAAGAGAATTCAGGGCAGTGACCATGAGCATTGAAGGTGGGCTGCAAAGGATGGGAAGGAAGTAGCAAGGGACAGGGTGAGTTGGGTGCATGGCCAGCATGAGACTGGAATCAGTGGGAGATGGCTGTACTAAACTGGTTGGAACGAATGGAGATGAACCAATAGCTGATTTCAAATACCATTCAGGAGCAGTCACTCCATGCCAGGCACCATGCTGGGTGCTCTAGGTGGGTCTGAGGATGGCTAAGTTGGATTTGATGCCTCAAATAACTTATGCTCTATTGGAGCCTGGGGGAAGGGAAAGGTGGACAGGGAAGGGTGGGTGGGATGGAATACCACAAAGATTCATGGACAAAACTGAGCATCCAAGAGAAGTTTGAATCAACATTCTGTACGGGGGTCCAAAGCAAGGAGACCCTGTGTGGTTGGGGACATTGAGAAGGCTGTGTGGAAGGGGCATATTCAAGACAGGTCTTGAAGAAAGGGGAACATTTGTACATGGAGGAAAGGGATAAGGGTGGGTGATGTTGAGCCTGAAGGAAAAGGCTGAGCAGCTGCCCCAGCAGGAAGCCCAGTGTGGGTGGGGGCAGTAGGCAGTGGAGATGGGGTGTGATGTAGTATGTAGTTTGTGCAATTAAAACACAGGAGGCAGGTCCCTGGCAGATCGTCGAGATTGAAAAGCCAGGAGGAAGAGTTGGTTTTCGAGCAAAGGAGGTCTGTGTTCTGATCCACTCTTTGAGGGTGCGGATCGGGTTCACATGACGTCTGGTGAAGTGGGGAGGCAGAGGAAGTAGGAGAGAGTTAGAGGCTGCTGGGTATTCAAAGAGAGTCCCGTATGGTGACATTCTGGCAAGAAGGTAGAGGAGGATTGAGAAAGGATGGGGATGGAGGCTATAGGAGACCAAGCAGAGGACAGTGCAAGGAGGACCCAAGGATAGACAAGGTTCCCACCCTGGATGCTGGTGTAAGAGACAAGGTATAGTTAGGCAAACAAAGACGACAAAAGAGTAATTAGGGTGAGGTGAGGAAAGACAATGGCTTTACAGAGATGAACAGAGAGACCAATATGCTACTGGAAATGCAGGTCTAGGACCAAGTGTAGGAATGCAGATTTGGAAGTCATGGACATGACCATCAATGTCATCATCAAATACCTATCACTTACTGAGTACCTGCTATGTGCCTGATGCTGCTTGAGAAACAAGTTATTCCTCATAACAAGCTACAGAGTCAGCAGGATGAGCTTCATTTAACAGATGAGAAAACTGAGGGGCAGAGATGTTAATAGACGTGTCCAAGTTCAGCCAGCATGGAGGAAGTAGACGTTTGCTCCTCAATCCATTAAAGTAGAGCAACGTAGGGCTGGAGCTGGGGCTCAGTGGCAGAGCACTTGTCTAGCATGCGTGAGGCACTGGGTTCGATCCTCAGCACCACATAAAAATAAACAAATAAAATAAAGGCATTCTGTCCATCTACAACTACAAAAATTTTTTTTAAAGTAGAGCAATGTTATGATAGTTGAAGAGCCTCTCTTAAGGAAGGAAGAGGTGAGAAGACTTTAGCCTACAGAGCCTGGTGAGAGTCACCACAAAGGATCTACCTGAGCCACTTCCCCTCTTAATTAGTCGTTAATTACCATCTACCTGTCACTGCTGTAATGACTTCCAACATGGAAGTCATGGAAGATGTCAGAAATGTATGAGAAGATATGTGTATAGAATGGTATGTGACACATTAGCATACAGGGATTTTTGTGGCCAGAGTCTAGGATTAAGGAACCAAGAAAACCAAGAAAATCAAGAGGAAAGTTTCAAGAGAAGAATTTCAACATCAGGAGCTGCAGCAAGGAGGGAGGAGGGAGGTTGAGGATGGGCCATGGAGTGGGAGCCAGAATGTGGGGAGTAGGGCACAGGAAGTTGGATCAGTACTTTGGCATTCATTTTCAGAGGGAGGTAAAAGGTAGACTTGTCTTCCAAGAGGTTCAGTGGAAAATAGAAAGAAGATTTGACTAGTGCCCCAGAGGGAGGAGAGCCAAATGGAGCTCTCTTTTATCCTGGGGAGATTTTGGAGGGTGTGCACAGGCAGGTGGGAAGTGGCAAGCAGAAGGTGGAGGTTGGAGATGCAAGAAGGAGGCAAGTCGTGAGCGTCCAAAGGAGGCGAGGGAGGCGAGGGCATCTGCACTGGGTCAGATGAGGAAGGTTTTTGAGAGTCACAAAACGCAGCCTTGGAATTTACTCTTTCATCTACTCAGTACTTATTCACTGCATGTCTACTGTGTGCTGGTCATGGTCCAAGCATTGGAGATAAAGAAATTAACCTGACAGGAAAGATCTCTGCCTCCATGGAGCTTAAAGTCTAGGGAGGACTTGGTGGGACAAATACCAGTTTCTAAAATCTGTTTGTTTTTCTCTTTTTGTTGAAGCATAGACATTGACTGGCAGAAGGAGTCTCTCAGGGTTATCTCACAAGTCTCCTGCCTCTAAACAGCAAGACACCATGCCAGGGGGACGGACCCCTTTACCATGTTGGTAACACCTCAGGCAATGGGCTTCATACCTTCTCTTAGTTGCATCTTACAAATCTCGGGCTAAGGTTTCCCTAGGAAGTACTAACAGGCCAATGGGAAGGAGATGTGAAGTCGGGGCCTCATGTCAGTTTCTTATCACACATGAGGAGAGGTAAGAGGGTGATAGAAATCAAAAGGGAAGGAAGCAATTTAGTGATGAGTTCCTCCTCACTCTCTATACTTTGTCTTTGGAGGACTTTCCTGGATAAGCTAAGGCCAAATCTCCATTCTAGGCTTCAGGGAACATGCCAGAGTTTAGCAGGAAGAATGAGCCAAGCTACAATGTTCTCATCCTTCTAACATAATTTCTGCTAGAGCGGGAACAAAATGCCTTGGAAGCAGATATCCATATTTCTTTTGGGTTCATGCAGTGCTGCTCAGATAAAGACCAAGTAGACAACTGTCCAATTGGTGTTGTAGACAGAGTTCCAAGATGGCCCCAAGATTCCTACTCCTGGTGCACAGGTCCTATATAATCCCCTCCCCTCAAATTTGAGTGAGACTTATGAATATGATGGTTATCACTCCTATGATTTGTGATTTGATATGTCCAATATGACTTTGAGTTAACCAAAAGGGAGATGGTCCTGGTGGACCTAAACAGGCCTTTAACAGAAAGTAAAACACCTTAGAGAGAAATACTCTTCTGTGGGCTTTGAAGGAGCAAACCCCATGTTGCTCCTTGGGCTATACAGCAGAGAACAATGGGCAGCCTTTGTTAACTGAGGGCCCCTGACCTACAACTGCAAGAAACTGGCTTCAGCCAAGAACAGTGAGCTTGAAAGAAGACTTAGATAAGAATGCAGCCCCAGTTGACACTTTGGTTTCAGCCTAGTGACATCCTGAACAGAGAACCCAGTTGAGTCATGCCCAGACAACTGATTTACAGAACTATGGAAAAATAAAGGGGCATTGTTTTGAGTAGCTAAGTTTTTAATAATTTGTTACACAGCAATAACCAATACATCTACTATGGGCGTTTTTGTTTGCTTGCTTGTTTTGTTTTTTGCAGTGCCAGGGATGGAGCCCAGGGCCTTGCACATGCTAGGCAAGCTCTCTACCCCAGAGCTACACTCCCAACCCATCCTAGTATAATTTTTAAGAATACTTTGAAGACCCCTACAACACTAGGATCATGACACCACTGGTCAAGCTTTCTTCTGCAGCTTAGAGCCTTTTGTGAAATGCAGCTACTTTTAGGAAGCCTCGTGGGTCATTTATACCTATATCTGAACAAGCTTCTAATTGCCCCTGGAGATAAGGGCTAGGTTCAGGAGAAGAGATAGCATGACTTCCACAGGCTTGGGGATAAGGAAGGGCACTGAATGACAAGACTAAAAGAGCTAAAGACAATCACTGGGGGACTTCCCATTTTACTTGGAATTGTCACTGGGAATTGGGTTGTATCCATAAGGTCCCTGGGTTAAAAAGGCACCTCTGAAGGTTCAGGATGTGGGTCACCATCCTACCCTGCAGGGTCGGGGGGATAGTGGGCACTGCAGAGGTTGTGGGTGGTACAGCTGCAGCCTTTGTTGGGTTGAGGAATGCAGGTTCAGGGTTGTATTGAGGGGTGAACTTGGCCTTTCTTCCTATACTCCTCCTACCCATGGTCCCTGGGGAACATGGGAGTGGTGATGTTGCTCTTGCCTGTTGTGGTGAGTTTCAGTCCTTCTTTCCCAATTCTTGGTTCAGGGACAACACAATGTGTAAGAGAAGAGTAAGGCTATGGATAGGACAATTTTTTTTTTTTTTTTTTTTTTTTTTTTTTTTTTTTGGTGGTACTGGGAATCGAACCCTTGGCCTTGTGCATGTAAGCACTCTTACCAACTGAGCTATATCCCCAGCCCATAGGACATAATTGTAGGACCCCAGAATACTTCTTTGCTTCCCAAACTTCTCTGAGGACCAGAGTCTGCAGTACCACCAATTAGGCCTACCCTCTAAAGCCCCCTTCCTTATTTAAATGCAAACGCTCCAGGAGGCATGGTAAATGTTATTTGTCATTCACACCTCTTTCTAGTCCTTTTCTGAGAGTTTTTGATAAAAGATAAAGTGAGAACATAGCAACCTAAGCACAGAGAAGACCATAGGCAGGTGGCCAAAGCTGAGATAAGGTGAGCAAGGGCCCTGAACACAAACTGGTCTGTGCCAAAAATTTTTCTGGGGCCAAATCTGCCCAGGTGAGGCAACACTAGTCAGTTCCACCAAACACTGTCCTGGCTCTACAGCTCCCACTGTGAATGAAAGTGTCTTGAATTGCAGAACTGCAGGACACTGTGGCCTGGGACACACACTCCTGATACACATCCATCTTTTTATTAGTTTCATATTTATTGAGCACCTATCATATGCCAGACCCTGGGCTGGGTACTGGTAATGCACTCAAACTCTGGTTCCAATCCTTATGATGTTTGTGGGGAAAGGGACGGACCCCAGTGCAGTGATATGAATGCTGGGGAGGCGGGGAGGGAGTAGCAGCAGCTTTTTTTTTTTTTTTTCCTTAGCATTTCTGTTTAATTTTTAATGGTTTAATATTTTTAAGTGTGCACCAAAGTAGAAACAATAGTACAATAAACTCACATATGGCCATAACTGAGCTCCAATGATTTTATTAATATTTTTATTAATATTACTATTGTATTGTTTAACCCTTCTTTTTCTTACAGAGTATTTTATTGCAAATGTAAGATATAGAGATTTCATCTATAAGTACTTCCATATGCATCTCTGATAGGAACATTTTTTGATAGCACAGTAGCTATAGTTGGAACTATCAGCAACACCTCACTCTTCTGCCCCTTGGGACATCACCAATCCCTAGAACAGAATCCTATATCCTGCACCTCTAGAAGTTTTACCAGGGGCCTGGTATCTCAGGCCATGACATGCTAGAGATGTTCAGACAGGAGCCCCTATAGGCCCCAGCAATGCATTCCTGGGCTCCACCATAGCTGGTCCAGGTGACCCACTGAACTGATTGACATCCACCACTGCCTTCCGGGCTGTGACATCCCTTCCTAACTGATCTCTTTTTCTGCTGTCTTTGCTGCAGATTGAAATGCTAGAACACAAGTACGGGGGCCATCTGGTGTCCCGGCGAGCCGCTTGCACCATCCAAACCGCCTTCCGCCAGTACCAGCTCAGCAAGAACTTCGAGAAGATCCGCAACTCGCTCCTGGAGAGCCGCCTTCCGCGGCGGATCTCCCTGCGCAAGGTGCGGGCGTCCACGGCCGAGAGCCTGGCGGCCGAGAAGGCCCTTATGGAAGGCTACGGCCTCATGGGGCTGCCGCTCGTGCGCTCGCCTTCCCTGCCGCCCACCTTGGCCGGCACGCTCACCGAGCTGGAGGACTCCTTCACCGAGCAGGTGCAGTCTCTGGCCAAGTCCATCGATGACGCCCTTAGCACCTGGAGCCTCAAGACCATGTGCTCCCTGCAGGAGAGCGGCGCTTACCAGATCCACCAAGCCCTGCACGCCGGCACCGGGCAGCCGCGTCTGGAGACTGAGACGCGGGAGCCCGAGAGCGCAGGCGCAGGGCCTGGAGATGAGGCCAGCGAGGCCACCACCGGCCTGCCCCAAAGCCACAGCGGCACCCTCATGATGGCTTTCCGGGATGTCACCGTGCAGATCGCCAGCCAGAACATCTCGGTCTCCTCCTCCACAGCTCTGTCTGTGGCCAACTGCCTGGGCGCTCAGCCCGCCCAGGCCACAGCAGAACCCGCGGCCGGCAAAGGCGAGCAGGGTGAGGCCCGGGGCAGGAGGCCCCGGAGGCCCCCGCTGTGGGCCAGGGGGAGGCCTTCTCCGAGGACACGTGCCCAGAGGTGGCAGTCAGTGGGGCCCTTGGAGCCCACCGGCCGGTGGCCACAGAGTCAGTGGTGGAGGAGGCTGTGGCCACCGAGGCAGAGGAGGAAGAAGAGGAGGCTGGGGAGGCAGGGAAAGGAACAGAGGCCGAGGGGGCTGACAACTCGGAGCAGCTGAGCAGCAGCAGCACATCTACCAAGTCCGCCAAGTCGGGTTCGGAAGTATCGGCCTCAGCCTCCAAGGAGGCCCTGCAGGCCATGATCCTGAGCCTGCCCCGCTACCACTGCGAGAACCCTGCTAGCTGCAAGTCGCCCACGCTATCCACCGACACGCTGCGCAAGCGCCTCTACCGCATCGGCCTCAACCTCTTCAACATGTAAGTGAGCTCTGGCCTAGGGAACCCTGGGGACCTGGAGAGGGCCTGGGAGGGAAGGAAAAATGATGGACTTGAATTTACAGGGGACTCCCTCTCCACCTAGCCGGGTGCCAAGTAGTTTACCACATCATCCCAAGGTCTTCCCAGGTATATTTGTGTCACACCTGATCACTGAGATAATATTTAGGAAGTACATATTTTATTTTTCATTATAAATTTATTTTAAGAAGCATTAGAGGAGAAAACATATCCAATACAGTTGTTTTGCAACTACTAGTATTTAAGTTGAAGTGAGGGTTTGAAGTGAGAGAATTTAAAAGAAAATACAGTGTTGAGTAAATAATAGAACAGGCTGTATGAAGATTGAGCAGGAAGCATTCAGGTAGAATAAGAAATTAGGGACACAAACCAGGCACAGTGGCCCATGTCTGTAATCACAGAGACTTGGTAGGCTGAGGCAGGAGGATTGCAAGTTCCAGGCCAGTCTCAGCAACTTAGCAAGACCTTGTCTCAAAAATAAAATAATAATAAAAAAATGACTAAGATGTAGTTCAATGGTAAATTGCTCCTGGGTTCAATCCCCAGTACCAAAGAAGAAAAAAGAAACTGAGGAAACGGCATTATTTCTTGGGATTGGTGAAATGAGGGACTGAGTGGAGGAAAGAGAGAGAGTGAAAAGAATACAGGTAGAGAACAGGAGAAGGAAGGAATTAAAGGAGGAGAGAGAGACAAGGAGGAAAGTATGAAGCAAGCAGAGATGGACTAGAAAAAGAATGGGGGAATGGAAGGAGAGAAATGAATGGCCATAATTCAGAGACCCTAAACTATTTCTTGCAACCAGAATGTGTACAGACAGTGCCAAACAGAGGAAGAAGACATGAACCTCTCATGGAAATTTAAAAACTATGAGATACTCATCACTATCCATTCACCCCTTCCTTCATAGCCCTAGGCTCAGAGCACTGATGTCTCTCCTGCCTGTATGTGTGTTCATTTATTCATTCAACTATTATTTATTGAGTGCCAGGCACTGCAACTACAAAGATGAATAAGACCCAGCCCCTGGCCTCAAGACACTCACTACTGTTCATAGTTCAGCTGACATAAAGCATCTGCTGTCTTCCCAATAATATCTAGTGATATGTATTATACTGTTTATAGAAAAGGAAATGACTCACGAATGTGAGGCAGGTTGCATACTGTTCAACTCTAGTACAAGGCAAACCTAGGGGAAGCCAGAGTGGACTCCAAATTCACCTGTCCTTTTCCTCCTCACCTGATGAGCACAGCCCTGCCCTCACCCCTGCCCCCACCCTACCCCCATAGCCCCGGCATCAGTTCTGCCTACACACAAAAACTCAAGAGATACTCCTATCCCTCAAAGTGACAAGTCTCAAACTCTCCCTACTTAAAAACCAGTTTGTTTTTTCTCACCTAGTATGTTGTGGGCTGATGCTTTTGTAAAACACAATAAAAATGAATTGCTAGGAAAACAATCACATGCTTGGTTGTCCCGAAAATGTCAAAGTGCTATAAAAGGTTCCAAATGCTTACCCTCAATCTCTGTACTTATCTTCTCCTGAATCAGTAAGATTCAGCCCAGGGAGCAGTATGGGTTTGCAGACTGCACTGAGAGCACAATTGCCTTAGGACAGGGCACACACCCACACGGAGAGACTCACGCTGAAGATTAGTAGCCTGTGTCCACCATGCAAAGGGAAGGAGAGGGGCATAGTGGGAGATCTCGCCACTTTCCACACCCTCTCTCTGGACTCCAGGGTGGGGACCCAAGATCGACCTCATGATACAGGTAAGGAGGAAGGGCCTCCTCAGTAGACCTGGGAGACCTCAGGGTAAGATTCAGAGCGAGCAAGGCAGGGACAGAGAAGGGTGCTATGCCTCCACTTTCTCTGGAATTCTCTTTGCTTGTGCAAGACATCCACATAACCGCCTTCCAGCACCGCCCCCAACCTCTCTCTTTGTGAGATGGGTCAGGTGAGGGATGCGTCCGCAGGGGACACCTCTGCAGCATAAGGAATCCTGGCATCCTTGGATTCCAAGTTTCCAAGGACATTGGTTTCCAAGGACCTCTGGGCCCTTTTATGGGTTTCATGGGTAGGAAGACAGAGAGGATGTAAGTCCCAGGCAGCCTAGGTTCATTCTCTGCTACTACTCCCCACCTCCAACCTCTCCTCCAGAAACCCTGACAAGGGCATCCAGTTCCTGATCTCGCGGGGTTTCATCCCGGACACCCCCATCGGCGTGGCCCATTTCCTGCTCCAGCGTAAGGGCCTCAGCCGCCAGATGATCGGCGAGTTCCTGGGCAACAGCAAGAAGCAGTTCAATCGCGACGTACTAGAGTGAGTATCCAGCGCCCCGGGCTCCCCTCCTCTTCAGCCTTCTCGCGCCCCACCCGCCCAGGTTCTCCCCGGATCTCCACCCAGACTTGTGAAACCTCAAGAGATTTCCGGGCGAAATCTTTGCTCCAGCCCTGGCAGCTTCTTGATTGGCCGAGGGGGCCAGAGTCACGTGATCTTTAGCCAATCACTCCCCGCTGAACCAAGCCTCTGCTTCCACCTGGGAGACCTTCAGGGTGCGCTGGGGCCAGGAGCCATTAGAGTCGCTGGGGAGACTTTACCTCGAAGTAGCTTAAAGCCCTCTCTCCTTGCCACCCTCCAGAGCAAGAAAAAGAGGAGGAGGAAGAAGAAAAGAAGAAAGTGTGTGTATGGCGTCGGGGGCATGTATCAGCGCCTGGTCATCTCTGCCAGGGAGCAGCCCTCTCAGTCCACACGCTCACTGCCACCCCCAGCCCCCAGGACACATACGCTCAGGCTCATTTTCAAATCAGTGGAGGCAAAACATGCAGCAGCAAAAGAAAGGGGACTGGACTGAGGGATTTTAGAAAAAGAAAAACAAAACTGATTTCATAGAGAGAAATTAACTAACAGGATGACAACAAAGAAAATAATTTCAAAGTCCAATAGAAGGATGTGGTGGGGACCATGAGGAGCTGCCTTTCCTAGTGCTCCATCTACAGAGTGACAGGGCAGGGATGGCATTCCTTGGGGACTGAGGAACAAAGCCTTGGAGCCCCTGCTCCCTGGGAAAGGGGGGTGAGGCCCCATGAAGTCTGCTCTAGGACCCTGCTGCTCCCCTGTGTTCCTTCTCTCTTTCACTATGCCCCCTAAGCTCACTTCTTTATTGAAGGTCACCCTCCTTCTGTAGGGACCCTCCCCCATTTCTCTCCCTTCTTTTCCTTGGGTATAGTCAGCAGAAGTGTTTCCCCAGAGGTCCTGGGAGAATCTGTCCCTTTTGTACTTGACTCTGGAGTATCAAGGGCCTTCCGAGAGAGGGGCAGGGACTCTTTCTGCCCCAGGGTTGGGAAGCTTGGGGAGTTACCCTGCCTGTTGGTTGGTAGTGTCTCTGAGCCAGGGCTGTGTTACGACCTGTGGAATGGGGGCAGGGATGCAGAGTATTGGATTTTGAAGGGTAGACCAGTTGCCTTCTGATAATGGAGCTGGGCTGACCATCCCATGTACTAACGTTATATGGGACCAGCCATGGCTTATGATCTCAGGGGACTTACAGACTCTGAAGACAGACCCTGAATTCACTCCTGAGGTGTTTGAGTGCAGGTAGGGAAACAAGGGCTTAGTGCTGTCTGAGGGACCTTGAAATCCCTGGATGGGCCTTAGTTGGGCAAAGCCAAGGTTCTGCCTCTGACTCCCGGAATTGAAACCCAGGATCTGACGCTCTCGGTGCCTGGGAGAGGAAAGAGAATAAATGCACAGCATTTCCCTTTGGCTCTCCTTTCTTCACCTCCAGCTCCTCTTACTCTTTATCACCACCCCTGCTATATGGGATATCCTGTGGGTGCCCGAGGAGATGTCACAGGAGTGAGGCCCACATCAGGACATACGAGAGACAGATCACATTTTCTTCTTTTCCCTCTTGTCCCTCCATTTGCCTCATTGTTCTTGCCTTTTCACATGCCTTTGTCCCTTTCCATCTCCTCACTTTGTTCTTTCTAACTGCCCCACGCCGCCAAGTGACCCCCACGCCTCTCTGCTCTGGGGGCAGGAGTGGACCTGGTCCTCTCACAGGCTCTGACTCTTTTCTTCTGCCCTCACCAGTCCCTATGTGGCCAGTCTCTGGATTCTGTGTGCCAGGCCCACATTGATCTGAAAAGTGGGGAACAAGGAGTTTTTCACCAGGCCACGTCATGCTGAGCAGCACAATGAAGACTAATTACCGTCCTCCCCAGTGACTGAGTGTGGGGGAGGCCCAGAGCCAGTGTAGGGGCCTCGGGGCTGCAGACTCAGACCAGCCACCGCAGCCTGTGCTGGGGAAGGACCAAGCTGAGGACTGGGCCAGCTGCTGAGAGGAGTCAGGCTTGCAGTAGGTGAGGCTGGATTCTGCCCTGGTGAGCTCTTCCAGTGAGAAGAGGCAGAGGGGTGGGACCAAACCTTGGTCCTGCAGCTATCATTCTTCCCATTCCTTAGCGCATTTGTCACTCACTGGTTGGCACCATGGAGAATAATCTGCCCCAAACACTGGGGTCATGCTTTGTCATTCTCTCAGGTGTCCCAGAGCAGCCCTCAGGCTCCAGGCAATGATAGGTGTCAGGGTTAATAGGAGAATGAAATGACATTTGTTATTCATTCAACAAACATTGAGTACCTACTGTGTGTTAAAGATAGGGCTGTGCTGGGCATCCTGTGTGTGTATGTGGGAATAGGCACGGCTCATGGTGTCAGAGAACTTATAGACCCAGACATCCATGGGGCGAGATGAAAGATGAACCCAGAAAGAAAGCAGGTAGACCACAGGCCCTCCTGGGTTTGGGAAGGGTTGTGTGCAGAGCCGAGCTCCCATGTTGTCCTAGTCAGTGTCTCCATGCCTCACGATTTATTCTGCAGCCAAGGGTTCCAAGGTCCTGGCACACTCAGCCTCTGCACTAACTCAGCCCCACAGAAAGGAGCCTTCCTGGTTTTTGTACAGGGAGGAGGAGGCCTGCCCCTACAGAGTGCCAGGAGGGCATGGGAAATTGAGACAAGGCAGGTGCTGGCAGCACAACTAGGACACTGGGGCTTTGGGCCTTCCCTTGCTGCTCCAGCCCCCTGTCTGGAACCTTTCAGGATTGGCTGCTTTGTCCTTCCTCCCACCAGAGAAAACACACAATAGCAGAGTCTCCCCATGCCATTTTGCCCAGGCCTGGAAGGCTTCATTGGGATTCTGCACGGCTCCCCTGCCCCCGCCTGGTGACATTCAGCAAGTCGCATCCGTTCTCTACAAAGCTGTTTGTTGAATAAAAGGACATAAATCACCCATCCCCTTGGAGACGGAGACAGCCCAAGCCACGGCAGGCCCCAAGAAGGAGCCCAGTGAGGAGGATAGAGGTGGAATGCCTCTCGGGGAAGAAGGGTGTGGAGCAGACAACTCTTGGAAGCTAGGATGGAAAGGAAGAGAGGCGGGACCAGGGCAGAATCTGTCCCCTCTGCTGAGTCTGAGCATCAGGGAGGCCCTGACATTAGCTTCCAGAGTGGGCCCTCGGTGCTCTTGGAAGCTGATGTTTGGGGATCTTGTATCTCATTTCTACAGAAGACACATTCCAAAAAGGAAGGTATTGCACCAGGCTCTAGCAAGTAAGAACAGAAGGCATCCTGAGCTCAAGGGGCCGTGCCTATTCCAGGGTTTATCAGTCAAGGTGGTTTGTTGGTTGTTAAAGGACAAGTCAGTCTCAGATTCCACGTTCGTAAAATGGCCGTGATAGGACCTTCCTCCTGCAAATTTAATATGTAAAATACGCGGGAAGGGCTTAACTCAGTAATCAAAGCTTAGTAAATTCACTATAAATGTTAGTTATTTCTGTTATGATCTTTCCGCTTGAAATCGCAAGGCAGAAACCCTTACCCTGACCCCAACACAGGGAGACCTGGAACATGGCAGGCCTGGATTGAAGTCAGGTCTGCCCACCAGATAAAATCTGGCTAGATTTTCTGGAATTTGCTGAAGAGGGGAGAGATGACAGGGGAGCTCGTTCCGAGGACCACCCTGCACTTGGGACATCCTCTCTGGATGCAATAGGAGCCAGAACGCAGCTAGAGTCGGGATCCTTTGAGGATATATGCTTCCCTCTCTCTGTTTTCACATGGCTGGGAATTTAGCTCCGCTCTATTTCCTTCCCAAAATGTTCGCTTCAGCAGGTTTGAAGGCCAGCGGATGGGGGAATGAATGTTCCGTGTCGGCGGTGAGCAGTCTCCTTTCTGGCCCGGATGAGTCTTTCTGGTGTGACTCACAGGCACACAGAGGGCGTTGGTATCCATCATTCCCATGAAAATGCACAAAGGGCAACTTTTGGGTTGAGCCGCCAGCAGAAAGTTTCCTGGGTATTTCTTCCCTCCACCACGTTTACTCCTTCCTTTGTGATGTTTAGGTCAGATTTCATCATTTCATTTCCATCCAGATGCGTTGGCCAGAGTATAACAGATTGTTCTTTTTAGGGGACATTTCAAAATGAAGACAGATTGTCTGTCAAACTCAACAGACTGTAAGGCTCTGGCCTTTCATCACTGGGAAGAAATTATTCAAGAACATCCTGCCCACGGTGCTGCGTGTAATCTCAGAAGAGTTCTCTCATTCCTGAGGAATTCCCACGAGGGAGGAAGGGAGAGCAGGCGAGGGCCCAGGCAGACTCATGGGTCTAGAGAAGGGTAGAAGGAAGCCTGGGGCGGGCAGGAAGAGAAGAAGTGGAGTTATTTCCACCACTTTGAAAACTTTACGCTGCTACTGCCTAGAGGAATGGAAGGTGCTGTGTCTCTGTAATAAGTGGTATCTTTGAGGGCCTGGGAGTGCCACTCAGTGTAGAGCACTTGCCTAGTATATGCGAGGCCCTGGGTTTGAGCCCTAGCAGCACAGCAGAAAGTAAGGAAGTAAGACAGCTAAGGTAGTGTCTTTGGCTTATGGCCTTGACCCTTTACCTCTCCAAGCCCCCCCTCCCATCCCCACCCTGCCACAGATAGACAAGGACTCTCCTGGACAGTAAAACTGTCATGGGAGTTGAGGACTCCCTTGCTCCTATGTGTGGAGATCTTGGAGACCCCAGTTGAGGGGAACAAACAAATCCAGGGTTGACAATACCATGTCATTGTGGTCACTTCCACATGTGAATTGGGGGTTTACACAAAAGTGGACATCCCTACCACTCAACCCCTTCCTGATTACTCAGGATCTAGCTCTAGAGGGGTCTCACTCAATCCCTGTGTAACATTCAGTTGTGGCTCCAGCTGACCACTCTTTTTTTTTTTTTTTTTTTTTTTGGTTCCTGGTATTGAACTCAGGGGTGCTTAACCACTGAGCCACATCCCCAGCCCGTTTTGTATTTTATTGAGAGACAGGGTCTTGCTGAGTTGCTTAGGGCCTCACTAAGTTGCTGAGGCTGAGTTTGAACTCGTGATCCTCCTGCCTCAGCCTTTGGAGCTGCTGGGATTATAGGCATGTGCCACTGCATCTGGCCCGACCACTCTTTGAAGTGAAACTTGTAGGAGGGGCTTCCAGGGAGTCACCCTTTCCTGAGGTCTTGCAGCAGGGCTGTTGGTGCAGGAGCAGGCCAGGAAGCATAATACTGACAGCTCACATGTATCAAGCATCGACCGTGTGCCAGCAGGTGCTGTTCCAAGATCTCACATTGCGAAGCCTCATTCTGTCTTTGCAGCAGTTTCTGTGAGTGCTGTTCATTTCTACTAAATGAAGGAACCAAGGAACAAAGAGGTTAGGTAGTTTGCCTACAGTCACAGAGCTCATCAATGGCTGAGATCTAAAACCAGGCCAAATAAGCCCTTACCCCTATACCACCTGAAGACATGTGGTCTGCATGCAGTTACAGTCCTGGTCAATCTACTTGCAAAGCACAGCACCAAAAGACCCTTGGAATGATCAGCTAGTTCAAACCTCTTATTTACCTAGGTAGAAATGGGGGCCCAGAGAGAGGATTCCACTCCATTTCTCTAGTGGCAGAGAAATGGAGTGGAATCAGGTCCTCTTGCATTCCTTGACTCTGCTTTATTTGCTGTGCTCTGATCCTGTCATCTGGGAAGAAAGCAGAGCTGAGAAACCAATTCATAAGTCTCAAGAGGTCTGAGCTAGATTCAGCTTCCTCTCTCTGCTATATGTATATTTTTAAAGGGCCATCAGATGATTGTCTAATGATGCAATTTCAGGCACAGTTAATTGGCAGTGAAGGAAAAGGTGTTTTTCTTTTGTTTTATTTTTTGTTTTTGTAGTGCTGGGTTTTTTTTTTTTTCTTTTTTCTTTTTTTTTTTTTTTTTTTTTTTTTTTGGTACTAAGGACTGAATGCAGGGGCGCTTAACCACTGAGCCACATCCCCACCCCTTTTTGTATTTTATT
The DNA here is from genome assembly GCA_025594165.1 of Tamias sibiricus. NCBI lineage: Eukaryota > Metazoa > Chordata > Mammalia > Rodentia > Sciuridae > Tamias > Tamias sibiricus. Next base: position 13,771,302 of record CM046661.1, on the reverse strand, counting down.
TAGAGACAGGGTCCCACTGAGTTGCTTAGCGCCTCACGGTTGCTGAAGCTGGCTTTGAACTCACAATCCTCCTGTCTCAGCCTCCCGAGCCACTAGGATTATAGGAATGTGCCACCGTACCTGGCAAGAAAGGATATTCTCAATATCTAAGCCAGAGGGATTTTGAATCCACTCCCTCACCTGGCATGTCAACCCAGACTTGGCCTCCAGGTACATAATGAAAGCAATTGTATATAAAGCCCTGTTGTATCCAGGAACTGGACACACATTATCATCTTAAAAGTCATAGCATCCCTGCCTAGTAGATGTGATATGCATGATCACTGTTGTCTAGGTTAGGGAAGTGAGGCACAGAGAGATCTGTTTACTTGAACTGAGTAACTAGAGGGGGAAACCAGACTCAAACCCAAAGTGTCTGACCCCATAGCTTTGACCCCTTCCGTGCCACCCACCGTTACTACCATTGCATCTTGCTTCTAAGAGTGTGGTCTCCACACCAGCAACGTCAGCCTTACCTGGAAACTTATTGGTGATGCGGATTCTCAGTCTCTGTTCCACTGAATCAGAAACTTTCAGGGGTAGGACCGAGCACTCTGGGGTAAAGAAGCCCACTAAGTGATCCTGTGCATGCTTAAGTTTAAGAACCACAGACCAACAGTGATGCTGCGGAGTCCCTGAGGAAAAAAGTGTCTTGGGCATCCACCTCGACTCCTAATTTGTCTGGGTAGTTGAAACTTAGTTCTTTGGATTCGTGACTGCTCAAGGTGTGACTGGCAGGCATCCCTTCTGAGGCCCCCTCAAAGGAGACTTTCTTTGTTCCTGTGTTGTCACCAGGAACACCCTGAGTCAGCTTCTCCCTGCTCTGTTTTCTTAGCTCCATAGCACTTTCCCAAAAGGCCTTGACCTTTGTGGAACATGTTATGAGTTCTGACTAACAAAAATAACCCTCCAGTAGACTGGGATATTTTTAATTAAATCATATAAGCCAAGAATTGCAGAATCAAACCAGGGTTTCTACATCTCCTGGCAGACTCCCCCTGGGGCACAGCTACATACTTCTTCCCAGGCCTCAGCTGGGGCCTCACCTTCTAGATCCTTACCATCTCTTCTGGCAAATTAAAACATCCCGCTGTTGCCATTACCTATTTTCAGCACCTAACCAGTCTTTTGTCTGCCAGACACTGTCTTGCTCTCATTTAAAGAAAAAAAAAAAATTGAGATGACGAAATTCATCTTGATCACAGTGGCATAGGACGCTTCATTTCCCCGCAACACAAACTGATTCCACACACCGATCTGTGTTAACAAGCAATTTGACGCAAGATTGTACCTGTTTATATAGATGCGGGAACATCTGTGCTTCTGTATCGCTAGCCCTTGTCAAGGGGTTTGCTGCAGCCTCTGCAGAAACCCACAGGAAAGAGAGAGGCCTGAGCAAAACCTGCACCGACTCGCGATTCAGCAGCCCTCCCAAGACGGGTCCAGACAGGCTGCCTTGGAAGCGGTCCAGTTTCCCCTGGTTCTCGTCGCTGACTCACTTGCACGTGCGGCTGAAGGAAGAGGAAAGCGTGTGTCCCCCGCGTCACCTCACTGCCCACCCTCGGGAATCCTCAGGGTCACTTCCCTGCAGCTGTGTACAGGTCTGGCGTCAGCTCTGGATGATCTTGACAAAGCCAGCTAAGCAATCCTGTGCCACTGGCTGGTCCTTCCAAAGGTGTAGGCCACGGGGAGTCCTTCACCAGCTGACCACATGCACAGGTCCTGTTCATTCATTCATTTGATCCCTCACTCATTCATTCATCATATAAAACAGGTCCTGAGCTCATACGTATCCTAGAGATGCAGAGATGAGAAGAGCTGCCCCATCCTGCAAGAGCTCAGAGTCTAAGGAGGGAAGACAGGTAAGAATGTCCTGACCCAGGGAGAGAAATGCTATGGTAGACAGAAGGCAGAGGTAGGGTACAACGGAAGTGGAGGAAGACGAAACAAGAGACGTGCAAGGTAGGGATTGGGTGTCAGGGATGAAGAATAATATGTGCAAAGCACAGAGGCCTGAAAGAGGGGCCACTGGGGAAGAGGCGAAAGAGGCCAGGATGTTAGTGGGCCTGGGCTTGCTTTGTTGCTGAGGACCTAGGTTTTCATACTAGGGATGTGAGAAGGCCTTGAAGAAATGCAAGTAGGGGAATAAGTGACTGCGTGAGTGTCCTAGAAGGATTGTTCTGGAAGATGGTGGGAGGAAGGGAGGCTATTGCAGTGTTAGTAGGAGAGGATGAGGCCCCTAGGCTGCAGCAGTAGCCGCCAGGAAAGACAGTAGGCAGAACCCAAAGCCTGTGACAGGCGTGGGAGGAGAGCCAAGGGGCCGCGTCACAGTGAGCGGCCTCTAGAGCTAGTGAGAATTGGGGACACTCGGTCTTTGCATATGAATGTGTTTGTGCTTCCAACCACTGCACTGGTACCAGCTATACTGAACATGCTGTGTATGTTTTCACTTTAAGAGGGAGAGGAATGCTGGGCTTGGGGACATTCCATCTGCAGAATTTATCAAACTAGACATTGTCAAATATTTACTCAAGCAAGTCAAACTGTTATATATCAGGTAAAATGAAAAAATGTACAGCCTGACTTGCCTGCAAGAGATGCCAGTGCATCCTACCCTCTCGTGAGCATTGCCCAGTGATGGCCTTCCAACCACAGCACCCCAGATGCCCTCATGCAGGAGCCCTGTTTGGGGAGATGGCTTAAATTGCGGTTGACTATGGGCCATGGAGATTTGGGCATTGTCGCCTTCCGTAGTCTCACGGGACTTGTCCCGGGATCTCGCGGGACTTGGCCTGGGATCTCGAGTGACTTCAGCCGAGATTGCTGATCGGGTCAGCGCCATTTTGGTGGTGTGTGTGGCGCGTGTTAGTCGTTGTTAGAGCCAGAGAGAAAAGTTATCAGAATAAAAAGCTGTTTGTTTCCAGTTCGCCTCTGAACTTCTTCCCGCGGCTTCGTTGCTCCAAGCGGCCATCGCTTCAGGCGGCAACACCCTCAGCCAGCCAGAATTCAGAAGTGCCCATCAAGTGCCAGTCAAATGCATAGAGTCAATGGTTACACAAGGGCTCCAGACTAGGTAGCACTGGTATTATTGGTCCTTGATAGACGGAGATCAGCCAAGAAGCAAAGTAACTAGTTTGTGACTAACAAGGTCGTCAGGATGAACTCATTACCAGAGACAGGGAAACGTTGTCAGTGTGTAGGTGGCGGTTAGAGCTATTGGAATGAACGAGGCCATCTAGAGAGGGGTCTGGTGACTGTCCCAAATCAGAGGTCAGATAGAGGAGGACAGGCACCTCCAAAGAGGAGGAGGGCAGCCAGGGGGAGGGACGATGTTGCCAACAGCTGGTTGGATGAGGACAAAGAATCCACTGGATTCGGCAACATGGTGGCCTGTGGTGACCCTGCAGAGAAATTTTAGTGGGGTGCCATAGATGGATGCTGGAGTGGAGGGGGGCAGAAAAATGAGTGAAAATGAGGAAGCAGAGACAGCACGCGGAGAGCCGCTTCCAAAGAGTCAGAGCAGTGAGCAACGAAGGGCCAAGGTAAGGTTTTAATTTGTAAAATAAAAAAAAGACACGCATGCATTGGGTGTGCATGAGAGCAGTTTAATAGAAGGGAGAAATGAAACCATATGCAACGCCATCTCAAACTTAATGTGGCCAAAACAAGTTTGATGTCTTCCCTAGTAACTGTGGCCACCCTGCGTACTCCATCTTCAGGAATAACACCTCCGGACCCCCCGGTGAAGCCCAAGCTTTGAGATTCATTGTCTCCTCCTTTTCCACCCTTTCCGCATTCCTGTCACCAAGTCCCATCTGTCCTTTCCCTGAGAGGTTGCATTCAGTTTGCCTCTGCTGCCTCTACTTCAACCTCAGCCTTGTCACCTCTGGCTTGGATCTCTGCCGTAGCATCCTGACTCAGGGTCTAGCTCACTCTTGTTCTCTGCTTCATCCCTTTCATTCATTCTCTGCCCAACGACCAGAGAAATCTTAAAATAAAACTGGATCACATCACTCCCCTGATCATTCCCTGACATTGTATCCCACCACATTCAGAATAAACTCAGAATAAATAAAGATCTTTCTCATGACCTGCAGAGCTCTGGTGGAGAAGACCCTGCCCAGCTCCATCATCTCGCTATTCTCCTTTCTCCCTGTTACTCTGCACTACAGTCTCATTGACCCTTTCTAGGTCCTTGAAAGTTCTTTCCTACCACAGGGCCTTTGCATATGCTCCCCCTTCCTGTTCAACTCTACTTATCTTTGAGATCTCAGCTGAAATGTCATGTCTCCAAAGAGGTCTTTAAGGACACAGCGATATAAAATATCTCTGCTTCATCCTTTCATGGAACTGTGCGCTTTCTCTGTATAGAACTCATCACACTTATAAAGAATTATATTCAACTCTGCATTTAATGTCTGTCTCTTTCCCCCAGGACAGAGACTGTGTTTGTATTGTTTGCCCACCCTTGCACTCAGGAGCCACTCAGTGCATGTTTGTTGAAAGAGATCCAGGCAGCCAGCCACTACCAGGGTCAGGAAAAGCTCTAGAAGTGGGGGAGGTGGGAAGTCAGAGCCCCTGCTGCGGGCTGTGCGCCCAAGCCAGCTCGGAACCGCAGGTGCCCACACAGCCTTCCTGCTGGCTACCGATGGACAAGTGCTTCCTCACACACCAATAGTCAGGGCCTCTACACGGTGCCGGAACATCCCTCCTGAACTCCGCCCAGGCCCCCACCCAGGCATCTGGGGAAGATGGCAGCCCCCAGGGAGAGACACATTAGCACCAGCCACCGAGCCGCGGAGAGCAGTGGGAAGTGGGAGATGGCAGCCCTGCTTAGACCAGGAGATGCCCACGAGGAATGTGATGCGCGCAGTCCCCCTGCAGGGCCGACTCTCCTGTGAACATCAGTTTCCTGAAAATGGCTCATACCGCACAGGCTTGAGAAGATTAAGTCACTGTGTGATTAGTGAAGCACTAAGCACAGCACTCATTAAACACGAGTCCAGGGGGCCTCCCCACTGCTGCCCCAGTGGACACACAGGAGTGCACCAGGGAGGGCCCAGTTGGATCCAAAAGCCTGCTTTCTAGTAGTGGGAGTGTGGGACAAGTCCCTCTGTGGTCTCAGTCTTCCTTTCTGTAAAATGGGGAGATAATTCAACCAGGGAAGACCACCTGGAATGTGTGATGTCATCTGCCTTAAAGGTGATCAACAAGGAGAGGTGACCCTGCCTGTCCTGGGTCAAAGTAGCAGGGAGGATTTGATAGACTGTCACCAGTCTGCTCTCCACAGGGACTCCAGGTAGGAAAAAGAAGGTGGAAGGGTGGGGTAGTTTAAAGGGCTAGATGCTGCAAGATAGAAGCAATGGAAAGAGAAGCAAAGAGGAGAGAGGAAGAAGAGGTCAAGGTGCTGGCTGAAAGGTACTTGAGAGAAAGAACCATGCTGTGAGGGACAAGGAGCAGGCATGCTGGGGGCGGGAGGGGGGGCACACAGTCCCCTCCCAGCCACCTTCCCAGAGAGGACACGGAGTGCACCAGTGCATTCTGGGAGCATATAGCACCTTTAGAGACCGGCTGTGGGCTCGCCCTGCTCTGGGCTCTGGCTGGGGACTGAGAGTTGGTGAGGGGCTTCTGGGAGGTCACCTGGTCCAACCCCTACCGTATAGAGAGGAAGCAGCTTGCCGTGGGGAGGAGTAGAGTCTACTCAGCCCTTCCCCGCCCCTGCCTGGCAGTTTGTAGTCAGGCAATTTGAGTTTTTCCCCCAAGGTCTGAGAAACTCAGGACCACCCGGCGCCCCATGGTGGTGTTGCAGGGAGGAAAGTGGGGGTTGGGGGGCGGGGAGTGCACGCACCCATGTTTCCTTTCATCCCTCCTGCATGACCGCCCACCTCCTTGCACTGGAAGATGCTGAGTTAGAGGCTGCTCCAGCTCCGAAACCCAGATGTCCTCCCCTGAGGTGCCCCCCCCCCCGCCGCAGGCCCAGGATAGATCCCTCCAGCACCCCCTGTTCTGTGGCTGGTGTTTCCACCTGGCTGATCTCCCGGCCTTTGGTCTCGGGCTCTTGGCTCATTACTGGAGCTTTTAACCACAGCCCCAAGCGAGTGAGCGTGCAGACCGGCTGCGTGTCACCTGAGTGGAGCTGGGGAAACTAGGCCATCGTGCTTGACTGAGCAGATCCCACCCTCTCCAGCTGCCACCTCCTTTCGCCACCTCCCCCAGTGGTGCCCTGGCCTCCGGCACCCACCTCCGTCATGATTTCTGCAGGGGAAGGACTGGTCCAGAGCTCTGGGGCGGAAGGAACCTGGAGAGAGGTGGGGAGGGCCGGGGTGTGGAGGAGGGAAGAGAGACCAAGACCTCCGTCGTGGGGAGCAGCTGGGTGCCAGACCACAGGGCCAAGGGCCATCGTGGAACCCTCCACGGAGCCAGGCTTCTTGGTCTGCATTGGCCAGGCTGGGCCCACTGTCCTCCTGCTTGGCCTCCTAGGTGTGGAGGCTCCTGGGATGAAAGGACACCACATGGCTGCCTTCTGCTCCATGCCCAGCCGTCTCAGTCTTCCCCCTCTGCCTCATCTCTCTCTCTCCCTCCCTGCCCCCCACTCTGTCCCCCTCCCCCAGCTCTTTCCGCCTTTCTAAATTGATCTTTCTCCCTCCCTTTCCTCCTTGCCTCTATCTCTTGCCCTCTTTCTCCTTCGCTCTCTGTCTCATTATCTTCCTGTCCCCGGTCTGCCTCTCCTCCCTGTGCCCTCTTCTCCTTGGTTCTAGGTGTCCATCTCTGGGTCTCTTCTCGAACGGCGTGGCCCTGTGGCTCAGTGGTGCTCAGTGCCCATCCTCTGCTGGGCTGAGCTGTGGGGACCCACAGATGTGGGCCCCGTGGCGCTGTCCTCAGAGCTGTGTGCCATCTGGGGAGGGCGCAGGGTGAGGAAATGAGGGCCACCAGGACACTGGAGTGTCCGCTCACCCGGCTGGCCCTGGAGGCCCGCTGCCCAGCCGTCCCTCAGTGCCCACACACGCACGTTTTCAGGTCTCATGCTCAGGCAAGGGTCTCGCCTCCAGCTCCCAGCCCGTCTCTCCTCCACTCCCACCCAGGCAGGCAAGCCTGAGGAGAGCAGGCCTCCCCCAAGCACGGATGAGCTTGCCGCTGGCCATGACCAAGAGCCTCGACCTGGTCAGGAAGGAGAGGGGCCTCTGACTACCTCTCAGCGCTTCCCTTCCTCTCTAGGACGCGTTGGTGACACTCTCTCCTCCTTACCCACCCCACCCCTGAAAGAGGTGGGGGAGGCAGACCTCCAGGCCCACCGAGATGTCACGCGGCAACGCCCCTTGCTTTCTCCTGACAGTTGGCAACAGGGTTGGGGTCTGTTGGTCTTCTAGGATCATGGAGGAGGTGGGGCCCACTCAGAGCCCATCCCTCACGTGGCCACTGTGCAGATGTTTTCTGAGCCCTTGGTGGGTGTGCTGCGGTGCTGGGCTCAGAGCCACGGGCACACCTTGGAGGGAGGGACTGTGAGAGGTGACTCATGCCTGGGGCTGAGACACTGCCTTGGAGTTGGCCAAGGGGGTGGGGGCAGGGGGGTCCTGCCCATTCACATGGTAGCACTGGGCAGCGGGGTCGAGGCTGCAAGGAACCAGCAGGGAGGAGACTGGGGTGGAGCGCGGGGAAAGCCAGCTCTGAGTCTGCCCGCAGCCATGAACCGCCTCGCGCTCTTGATCAGCTTGGGGGGAAGAGCAATGCTTAGATGCGCAGGGCAGGTCTGCAGCTTTCCCGGGCCTCGGTGAGCAAGGCCCTTGGGACCAGCCTGAAGGAGGACGGCAGGACGAAGGGGCTGAGGAGGCCCCGGGAGTGGTCCAGGCCAGAGGACTGAGACCCCTTAAGGGGGGATTGACTGGCGTCCCCAGCTCTTCTTCTTCCCACCACACACTGCAGTGGGACATTCAGAGGGACTCTCTGGGTTGCGAGGGCCATTTTAGGTAGAAAGTCCCTTGGAGAGCAGGGACTCTGACCTCCTCCCTCTTCAGAAGAACACACTGAGGCTTAAAAGGGGGAGTCCATTAACTCAAGTCACAAAAAGCTCAACCAGGGACCAGGACCAGAACCTGGCCCTGTGGGTCACAGTGCCCCATCCTACGTTAAATCATTTACTCCTCAGGGGTCCCAGCTTCCCCAACAAGCCTCCCCTGAGAACTGGGACTCCCAACATGTCTCTGAAAGATTAGAAAAATACCTTGTATTTATTTACTTTTTTTTTTTAAATATTTTTATTTATTTGCTTTTAGTTGTACACAATGCGTTTTTTTTTTTTTTATTTGTACGTGGTGCTGAGGATCGAACCCGGGTCGCCCGCGTGCTAGGCAAGCGCTCCACCGCTGAGCCACAATCCCAGCCCCAATTTACTTCTTTATTCACTGTGTCACCCAGGCTGGTCTCAAACTGCTGGACTCCCGTGATCCTTCCTGCCTTGGCCTCCTGAGGAGTTGGGACTGCAGGCCCAGCTGTGACTCCACTGTCGAGCTTGCTTTCACTCTGGGTTCCTCTGGGGCTTACAGGAGGGAGGTTGGGACTCGGAGTAGGAGGGTCTGAACTCAGCCCTCCCCTGCCTCTGCAGCCTTGGGCACCAGCTGATTGCTCTGGGCCTCAGGTTTCTGGCTTGTGAAATGGAGGTTCCCGTCTGTGGCCTGCCTAACAGGGCTGGTGTATCGGTAGAGAGAAGGTGCGGCCACACTGAGCTCTTGGGCTATTCAGGGAAGACTCCTAAGAGAGTCTAGTGAGGGTGTCAAGCCCCCCCACCCTGCCCACTTCACAGGGCCCTGGCTGTACACCCCCAGCTCGAGTAGAGTAGAGGCCCCCGCCTGTCCTCACCACCCTCCTCCCCCTGCCCCCAGCTGCGTGGTGGATGAGATGGACTTCTCCAGCATGGAGCTGGATGAGGCCCTGCGGAAGTTCCAGGCTCACATCCGAGTGCAGGGGGAGGCCCAGAAGGTGGAGCGGCTCATAGAGGCCTTCAGGTAGGACCCCTTCCCCATTCACGTGTGCCTGGGCGGGGAGCAGATCTGCTGTGATTCCAGAGACCAGATGTGCCGGGGGGCAGGCATGAGGGTGGGCTGGAGGGAAAGAAGCACAGGAAGCCAAGGGGGCGGAATCCCTGGCGCCCTCTCAGCTGGAAGCAGCGTGGGGCCCTCCAGGTCCACTGCCAGTCACTCATCCCTCCCAGCCAGCACATCTGTACAGAGCCTCTGCGTGAGGCTGGTCCTGGGGTCAAGTGATGCTAGCCTGTCCTCTCAGTGGGGACGAGGACTGGCATATGGGGCAGACAATCATCTCCCTGGGCCCAAAGCCCTCGGGGAGCTGGGACATCCCCACTGCTGGAGCTTGGGAAGCTCATGGTCCCACCCCGCATCTCCCCCCCGCCCCCAGCCAGCGCTACTGCATGTGCAACCCTGAGGTGGTGCAGCAGTTCCACAACCCCGACACCATCTTCATCCTGGCCTTCGCCATCATCCTCCTCAACACCGACATGTACAGCCCCAACATTAAGCCTGACCGGAAGATGATGCTGGAGGACTTCATCCGGAACCTGCGAGGTAAGGAGGTGGGGGCCAGGCCAGGGCTCAGGACCCGCCCAGTTCGTTATTAATTCTGTGAGTCTGAGACCTAATTGTAGACTGTCACCTGTTCTCAGGGTCTGGTTAGCCAGGGCTGGGAAGGTTGCTTGCTCATCTTCAAAGCAGCAGGGACCCTTGGGCAATGTGAATACCCTCCATTGGGTGGCCTGCAGGTCCTAGGCACCAGAGTGGGCACCTGAGTGGCATCAGCCCTTCCCCACTCCACAACTTAGGAGAGAAGAGCCAGGAACAGGGCCTTCCGGTCCTGGGTCCATTTTATTCAACCTTACAGGCAGCTTTATAGCATCTGCCAGCAAGTCCTTTGATGTTTTTTGGCGTTTTTTTTTTTTTTTTTAAATCAAAGTTATACATGCATATAATTTAATAAGATCAAAATAATTCTATAGGGCTCACTACAGAAAATAAAAATTAGTCTTTGCTCATCTCATCTTTTTTCTTTTCCAGGGGCAAACACTTTCAACATTTTTAGCTGTTTGTTTATTTTGTGCTGCTGGGGATGGAACCCAGAACCTGATATATGCTAAGCAAGCGCCTATTAGCTATTTATTTTGTGTTCCCTCTATATCAATAAATAACATTGTCCTGCTTCTTTTTTTCTATTCCTTTTTTAATTGGTGTAAAGTACATACTATATAAGGTATGTAAATCTGAGTGCTTGATGACTGTTCATCTTCATAGACACCTGTGTGATCACACCTGTATCCACATACTGATTTTTACATCATTCCAGAACATTCTCATGTTGCATCCCATTAGATACACCTGCCTACGCTTAACTGAACACTATTCTGCCTTCTAGCACCACAATTTTGCCAATCCTTGAACTTTATATAAATTAGGTTAGACAAGAAATATAGATAGATATTGATAGATATAGATTATGTGCATATATATGCATAAACACACACTTATACACTATTGCTTATTAATTTTTTAAGCATTATCTTTTAATTTCCCATTATAGAACTCAAGAATTTAGCCCTTGTCCATCTGCCCTCTCCAAACCATTCCCATTAAAACCAGTGTTCATGTTACGGAGGCTGGGTACACACAGTGCAAACCTGAGTTACAATTCCTTTCCATTTCTATTTTCCTTGGAGTTAGTACTTGTATTATTTTTCCATTTCCTTAGCTCTCTATATACCTGCCACCAGTCCATCCCCATCTTTCACCCTGATTATCCAATTCCTGTCAATCCACACAGATGTGGGAGGTACCCCAGGATTTCCATCCTCTTGCAGCTGTCTCTGCTTCTGCTTCTGCTGTAATCTGGATGGTTATTGGACCAGGCTGGCCACACAGCCATCATCCAGCAGTCTCCTGTGCTGGATTCCTTGTTCCTTAATATCATAGCTTCCTCATTTTTACATGACTTTCAAAGAAAAGGCACCTTGGAGAAAAATATTATTGAAAACTTGCATTTCCAAATATACGTGTTTCTATTTTCACCTTTGATTAAGAGTTTGCTGGGAACAGAATTTCAGAAGGAAACATGTAATTGGGAATGTTAAAACTTTGCCATCGTGCCTTAGCTAACAGTGCTGCTCTGCTGTTTGAATTCCTAGCCTTTTTCACACACTCTTTTTCTCTCTTTCTGAAAAGTTATAGATTCCTCTGTTTACCTTTTGTGTTCTCAATTCTCATAATGATGTGCCTTGCTAGGGTTCTGTTTCCACCCAATGTGCTCAGGACTGAGTTGGTCTTTACAGCCTAAAAATACACATCCTCCAAATGTGTAAGGTTTTCTTAAATATTGTTATCCCTTATATTCTCTAAATATTGTTAATCCACAGGGAATTGCTTCCCAGGATATTCCTCAGATGCTCAAGTGCCTTTTGTATATAAAATGTGTGGTGTTTGTATAAAACCAAGGCACGTCCTCCCATATACTTGAATTCATCTCTAGATTACTTATAATATCAAATGTGATGTAAATAGTTGTCTTGCTGTTTACATAGCACTGTTTGGGGAATAATGACAAGGAAAATGTCTGTACCTATTCAGGGCAGAAATATTTATGTTCGTCTGTTGGTGGAGCCCACAGATGCAGAAGCCAGGGCACACTGTACTGTGTTGGACCATTTAGTTTCTCCGTGTTTTCTGTGCTTTCTTCACTTCCTGTTATTCGGATGTTGGGTCTCCTACTTGATCTTCTAATCTTTGTAGTTTTCTATGTACCATCACTGTTTTCTTAGTTGGCTTTCTGGAAGATGTCCCTCAGCCTTCTCTTTAAAGCCCCCTACCAAGTCTTTCATTCCCACTGTCACTGTTTTCAATTCCAATAACTTTTGGTCATTGTTGTCATTCTCTGAATATTCTTCTCTTATAGCATCTTATTCTTGTTTACTAGTTGCAACAGCTTCTCACGGCTCTTTGAAGATATTCATATGTTCTTATTTGTGTGTTTTACTGGCTACCTGCTTGCCTGTTTCTTCTGGGTTTCTTTTTCCAGTTATCCTTTGATTTCTTTCTCTTTTATGTTACACACCTTCCAAACATAGTTGGTGAAATGTGGTTGTCTTCAGTCAAGAGGGAGCTACTGAAAAGCTGACCTACAGCTGTGTGGGTGCAGGGGAGGCCTGTTCACTCGTGGCCTTTCTTGGGTGATTTAGTTAAGCTGCTCCCTGGTCACCTGTACTGCAGTATCTGTAGATATTTTCTTTTCTACTGGTTGATTTTTTCCATAAGATAAATGTCCAACCTTTTGCCCAGAGGATACTGGCTGCCAGTGTTCTGAGATCTTTGGGGGACATGAGGTCAAGGTCTCTCAATACACAGATATCAACCTCATCCTCCTGTTTTTAGCACAGAGTCCCACCCCTGGCTGGGATTCGGGTGCCCCAGCCCCGAATTCCTGGTTCAGCCCTTCGTAAGGATTTAGTACAGTTATCTGCTGAGAAGAGGAGGAAACAGGACAGCTGTCTAGCTCATTTTTTTTTCACCCGTGTTTCTATCCCCAGCTCACCTCCACTTCACTCTCTGGGGTTCCTGTTGCCACCAGTTCCTTTGCCACCTGTGGGGTGTTGGGTGGCTTCTAACCTCACCGCTACTTCAGGTTTCAGCTGTCTTAGGTTGCTAATCCATCCCGTGATCCATCCACTTGCCAGACCCCAGGGTGCTCTATCCCTTTCCCTCTTGTCTGTCTTTGTGGATCTAGGCCTTTTGGGGGGAAAAAATGCTTCTTCACCAGGTATTCAGGAAGTGTCGAGGTAGTCTTGAACTGGGAGCCTATGTTCCTGCTCTTCCTTGCCCACAGCCTGATTTCTTTAGGCCCCTGGGATACTGCAAGGCTTATATGCCTGACTTTAAAAACCAAGATCAGCCGTGGAAGAAACAAGGACAAGATAGGGAGTTGCCTGTAGAAGGCGTGACGTCCTCTCAACAGTCGGGAAAACCTCTTTTGAGGGCATTTGCCAAAGTCCTTCTATTTTTAATTTTTCCCTCTTATAAAAGAAATATGTAGTCGTTAAAAAAAAAAGGGGGTTGGTTAAAAAAGAAAAAAAAAAAGAAAAATAAGAAAGGGCTGGGAAAAGTAGAAAGAAGAAATATTTCTTACTGCCTGGTTTCTACCTCCAAAAGAAAATTGTTTTCATGTGGGTATATTTCCTGCAGGGACATTTTTTTTTTTTTTTCCCCAAGTGTTGACCTCATGAGGACATAGGAGCCAGGGCGGAGGGTCTCATTACCTGCGTCACCACAGGCAACCTACCAGTTTCTCTATGCTGCCTGTCCACCCCCTCCAAAGTTCCCAGTGAGCGGAGAATCTTGTCACCCATTCCACAAAGATCTTTCAACACCACACTCCCTTTGGAGGGGAAGCAAGGGGAGGGCCTAAGGAGGAAGATCCTAAAGAGAACAAGACAGAACATCCCAAAGATGCTCCTGGGTCAAGACAGATACCCAGAAGGCAGTGGGGCCACAGAAGCAAAGACACTTAGCAGGAACGTGGAGGTTCTATTTGGCCATCAGGAAAGGGTCCTGCCGGGTAGGAGTGGAGGGTCTGTCTGGGACACGTCAGCAGATGACACTGGAAATGCTTGTGGGGCCACACCCTAGTAGCTGTCGTACCTCCCGAGGAGCGTGTCCTGCAAGAGGACGGGAGCCAGCCCTTGAAGGCTTTGGAGCGGAGACGTGGCAAAAGCAGGGCCACCCTCCCTGAGCTTGCCTGGTAAGGTTTTGTCCCCATGGTCCGGGGCTCTGACCCCCTCTCTCCCCCTCTTCTCCTCCTCCTGCCCCCTGCCCCTGTTGGCAGGTGTGGATGACGGCGCTGACATCCCCAGGGAGCTGGTGGTGGGCATCTACGAGAGGATACAGCAGAAGGAGCTCAAGTCCAATGAGGACCACGTCACGTATGTCACCAAGGTGGAGAAGTCCATCGTGGGCATGAAGACAGTAAGTGGCCACCACGGAGCGTCACTCTCCCTGCGGGAGTTGGTTTCCTCTCCCATGGCGGCCAAGCCACCCCTGTCTCCCATCTCCTTTCCTTTCCTTCTTCGTGACATCTCCTCCCACTCTCCTCCTTACCTTTTAAAAACACTTTTCTGTTATTCATTCACTATGTGTCGGGTGCTGCGTCTTGTTCTTTCCCTTGCATAATGTTCACACTGCTTCTTGCCACCAGTTGCCACAGCAGGAGAGACTACGGTGAGCTGTCAAGAAGGACTTCCCAGTGGTATAAGGTTGAAGTATCTGAGTGGCCAGATGAAGAAGTTTAGAATCCCTTTCCAGGATGGGATGGATACCAGGAATTCCTGGAAATGGACTATAGACTGGTGCCTCAAACCATGGAGGTGCCCACTCATTGTGACTTGTGTCACAGGCAATGTGTTCCAAGTGTGAAATGATTTTTTTTAATCCACTGTGGTATATTTATACATGCACATAGCATAATCTTTTCGAATACATTCCACATTTCCTCCTCTTTCCCATTCCTCCCCTCCCCCTCAGTCTCCTCCTTTTACTCTACTTGTCTTCCCTCATCCTTCTGGTGTCTGACTCTCCCCCCACACACACCCATTCCCCCCTTATTTTTCTCTAGCTTCCACACATGAGAGGAAACATCCAATCCTCGATTTTTCTGAGTTTGGCTTGTTTCACATCTTAGCCTGTTGTCTTCCAGTTCCATCCACGTACTGGCAAATGCCGTGATTTCATTCGTCTTTATGGCCGAGTAGAACTCCATTGTATATATAAACCACGTTTTCTTAATTCATTCATTTATTGACAGGCATCTGAGCTGGTTCCATAACTTAGCTAACGTGAGTTTGTGCAACGATTTTTCAAGTGAGCATCCCGTGTAGATGACAGCACTACTCACAGGTGCACAGAGGTGCTTTATACCATGAATATAAAGGATGCAGAACAGGTTCTAGTCCCTCCTGACTGAATGACTGGCTTGGGGAGCAGGCTGGAGAAATGGGGGCCTCCTCCAGGGCTCTGTTAGACTCCCCCTCCCAGTCTGCTTTAGCGCCTTGGTGGCTGAGGTCTTAGGCCTCTGTCTGGTTTGTAAATGGTCTGCTTCTCTTACCCACTGGAGAAGATGTGTGTGTCCTTGTAATCCCCTCGCTCTTGCACACTTGCATTTGGGTGTGCAGTAGAGAAAGGGGTGGAGGGGTCATACATACCAGCTGCAGCCTGGAACGTGAGGGTGCCCTTAAGGTCACAGAGGGGAAAATGTTGACAGTGGCTAGATGCCAACAATTGATAGCTCTTTTCGACTTCTTTTCCCCACTCCTTAATCTCCTCATTCCCTCTAGCATAATGAACCCCCTCTCCTCTGGCTTTGCTCCCCGGGAAGCCAAGGCCCCAGATGAGGAGGAAGAGGCTTAAGGGTCAAGTGCAGGCCCTGCTACGGTGGCAGAGGGGAATCCCCTCTTCCCGAGCCGGCTCCTCTGCTGGAAAATGGGAGCGGGGTGCGGGTAGGGAAGAGGAAGTCGAGATCTCGGCTCAGCGGCGCCTGGTTCCAGGTGCTGTCGGTGCCGCACCGCCGCCTCGTCTGCTGCAGCCGGCTCTTCGAGGTGACGGACGTGAACAAGCTGCAGAAGCAGGCGGCGCACCAGCGGGAGGTGTTCCTCTTCAACGACCTGCTGGTGGTGAGCGGCGGCCGGGCGGGGCGGGGCCAGGGCGGACGCTGCCCCGAGGCCCCGCCCACGCCGGCCCGGTCGGGACTGGGACCCTGACGTGGAGGGGCGGGGTGTGCAGAGCTCTCAGACGGACTGCCCTTCACACAGTGACTGCGTCGCCGTTTCCCTGGGATTTGCACATCCCGGGTGTGAGGTAGCTCCGGAGAATGTGACCGTTCCTACTTTGTCCTACTTTTTAAGTCCTGCGGCCGAAGCAGAGAGACCGTAAATGACCGGTTCGTGGTTACACGTCAAGGTGGCAATGAGCTAGACCCCAAGCCATCTGCCTTTCCATGTTACAAACAAACCTGGGACAGGGGAGCACAGCAATGCGCTTCACGTCTCAAGGCCCGGGAGGCACCGTGGACCCACCTGGAGCACGTGCTGTGCGGCACTAGCACCTTGCACACACACACACACACACACACACACACACGTCTGTGGGGTTCTTTGCTTTTTGAAAATAAGTGGGCATTCACCAAATCTTTAATCAGTGTCAACTATGTGCCAGGCATGTTCTAAGTGCCAGGAAACAGGGGTGAGCAGGTTTTCAACAAGATTTGTCTTCCCTTGGTACCGGCCCCATCCTCTCTATCCAGAGCCGCTGTGGGCATCCCCTCCCACTCCTCCACTGCTACATTCCAGTCCCACCCCCAGCGCCTCACCTAGTGAACTTTACGGCTCGCCAGCACCCCCACCACTAAGGCCTCCTTCCAGAGCTGCGATGCCATCTTTCTAGAGTGCGCATCAGGTCCCACCTGGGCTCCTGCACAAGAGAAGGAAGTCCAGACTGCCTCACAGGGTCAGCGGAGGGCCCAGGTCTTTGGACTGCCTCTCTCTATACACTCCTGGGGCTGCCCTAGAGTTCTGGCCCCAGGTGCTGCTCCCACCAAAAGGATTTTCTTCTGGCTGCTCCTTCACTTAAAAAGCTCCACTGGACCTTGGCGGGGTGGCTGCCCTCTCTATGCAACCTCAGTTCAGATACCTCCTCCCCAGGTAGGCCCTCCTGCCCACCAAGCCAGGCAGCCTTCCAGGTCACTTTTTTCCTTACCCTGTATCATTTTCTTCAAAACATTAGTTCATGAAATTACCTTATTTACCCCTTCCTTCACTTTGTTTTTTGCTGTTATATTTTATTGACAGACTGATTGATTGAATTACATCTTGACTGTCTTCCTCCATCATCACATCTGGAGGGCAGGGGCACTGTCATGTGTCCTCCTGTTGTTTTAGTCAGCTTTTTAAATTGCTGTGAACAAAAGATCTGACCAGAACAATTTTAGGGGAGGAGAAGTTGATTTGGGGGCTCACTGTTTCAGAGGCCTCAGTCCACAGACAGCCGGCTCCGTTCCCCAGAGTTCCAGGTGCGACAGAACATCATAGGAGGAAAGTGTGGCAGAGGGAAGCAGCTCACATGATCAGGAAGCAGAGAGGGAGACTCTGCTACCAAATACAAAATGTATACCCCAAAGATATGCCTCCAATGCCCACCTCCTCCAGCCATATCCTACCCACCTTCAGTTACCACTCAGTTAATCCCCATCAAGAGATTAATTCACTGATTGGGTTAAGACTCTCACAACCCAATCATTTCTCCTCTAAACCTTCTTACATTGTCTCACCTATCAGCTTTTGGGGAACACCTCACATCCAAACCATAACACCTGTATTCCCAGAGCCCAGTTCACGGGAGGTGCTAATAAAATACTTATATATTAAGCAACTGACTGGCTAAACTTTCGTTTTAGTAGGAGAGGGAGATAGAAAATAATTAAACAAATACATGAACAAGAATATCGAATGGGGTAAGGTGTTACAAAGACAATAAAATAGGATGACAGGTCAGTGTGATTGAGGTTAAGGGAGAGGCCTTTGGTTTGCTTTTGGTTTGTGTTTTACATAGGATGATCCAGGAAGGTGTTTCTAAAGAAGTAGCATTTGAGTCAAGACCTAAGTAATGAGGGTAATCCTGCCACACAGAAAGCTGCAGGAAGAACTATGGAAAGGGAACAGCATGTGCAAAGGCCCTGAGCTGGCCCTTTTCAAGCTACAGAAAGGAGAACAGTGTAGCTCCAGCATAAAGTCAGTGTAAACAGTGGCCAGATCCAGTAAGGCTTACAGGCAAGGGCAGGAAATGGGGACTGGCTTCTAAGTGCAGAGGCAACAGCCACAGGTAGGTTTTCATCAGTGAAAGGCACACATGTATATCTGTACATGCATATATGTGTGTGAGTATATCTTGAACACATGTGTGTGGGGGTTGATTGGTGTATTCACAAGGGTCCCTGGGTGTTGATGCATGTGTGTGTGCATATGCACACTGTCAGGAATCCACCTTGGTCAGTAAATGTTCCTGTTTCCTCTCTTGGCAGATTCTCAAATTGTGCCCCAAGAAGAAGAGTTCCTCCACATACACCTTCTGCAAGTCAGTCGGCCTGCTGGGCATGCAGTTCCACCTCTTTGAGAATGAGTGTAAGTCTTTTTTCTTTTTGGTGGTGGTGGTGCTAGAGATTGAACCAGGGCCTTGCGCATGCTAGGCAAGCATGCTACCAACTAAGCCATATCCCCAGGCCCTGAGTATAAGTGTTGAGGATGCATGAATGACCCTGAGACAGGCACACTGGGGAATGGGGGAAGTAGAGGGAGAAGGGCTGGGGGGGGGGGCAGGTGAAGGGGCAAGTACCCAAAGACCCCATCCCTTCCCCACGTCTGGCTGGCTCCAGCCCTTGATGCTGCGGTTGCTCACAATCCATTGAGGGCCTGGGGCTGGTTTCCAGATTACTCTCATGGCATCACACTGGTGACCCCCGTCTCGGGCTCTGAGAAGAAGCAGATGCTGCACTTCTGTGCCCTGGGCTCTGATGAGATGCAGAAATTCGTGGAGGACCTGAAGGAGTCCATCGCCGAGGTGGCGGAACTGGAGCAGATCCGGATGGAGTGTAAGGATGTGGTGGCCTGGGACTCCCCGAGGGGGCCAGCAGGGCCAGCTTTGTGGACAGACATGCCTCTTGCTCCTGGGAGCAGCCCCGTCCTGCCCCGGCCCTACTTTGGACCCACCCACACTCCCCACCTCTGCCTCTCCCAGCACCACCGCAGGGTGCTGGACACATGGGGCCGACGCGGGTGTTGCTGTACAGTTAAATGAGGCACCCTGGAGCGTGCACCCAAGTGGGACCCAGGGCTTCACACAGGCTAGGCAAACACTTTACCACCGAGCTGCGCCATGGTGAGGGGTTTTGAGCACGGGGTTAATAGGACAGGGCATCATTTTTGGAACACTTGCTAGGTGCAAGGCAGTTTATCTATATTCTGCTATTCCTTGCAGTGACCTTCAAGATAGATGTATTTGTCCCACTTTACAGATGAGGTTCAGAGAAGGAATCAGTGTGTCCAGGCCATGTCTATGAGAAGTGGAGAAACTAGCATTTGCATTTTAAATCTGGTTTCAAGGTTCTTGTTCTTTCTACTCTGAGACTGGGAGAAGACGTTCTGTCTATAGTTTCCTAAGAAAATAATTGAAATCAGAGTAAAACAAAAATCACCAGATATAGCTTAGGTCACTGCATGGCGGGGCCAAGTACCTGCACATTCTTTTCTGCAGCCTTCGCTCATTTGAGTTCTGTGCTGTCACAAACAGACTCTTTTCAGGGGCTGGAGAGGATGCCCAGGAGGCTACCTTAGCCGTTGTTCTAGAATATTCTCAAGGATGTTTCACATCTCTCATAGTCAAAACATCTCAGATGGCTTCCACTCTGCCCTTGGGGAGCCATTGCATGCTCCCAGCACTAGCATTTGCTGGAAGAGGCACCTTTCTTCCCATCAGCTCTGGGGCAGCCTGTAAATCCCTTCCCAAAGCAACTGAGGAGCAGATATTGTCAGAATCTGCCTTGTCCAGAGAGGAGCATGCCCTCCTGCTGGCCAGGGCAAGGGAGCAGGGCGAAAGGCTTAGGTTTCTTAGTCTTCAGGTGAAGAGAAAGGAAGGGAACAGCTGAGGAGAGATGATAGGCTGGCCTTGGGGCAGGCAGGAGAGGAAGTCAGAAAGTGAAAGAGAAAATGGAAGCCAGTAGCAGCTACCATGGCACTACATGCCAGGCACTGGGCTGTGGGCAGAGCCTAGCATTTAGTTTTTCACCACTACTTCTCAAGGGTATCTATTAATCTCATTTTTAAAATAAGGAAACTGAGGCTAATAGAGCTTAAGGAAGGTGTCCAAGTTCTCAAGGTAAGTGACAGCAAGCAAGCAACGCACCCAGTTTCTGCAGACTTCTTCTGTGTAATTATGATGCTAATTTCTCCAGAGCCCCTGTGGAGCTCTCCAACAATTCTCAGTTCAGTAAAAATATGGAGTATTGATGGATGTTGTGATTCAGGCAATCGGGACAGATTATTCTGGTTTGGGGGCTTGCAGTTCAGTGTCCCTCGATTCTAGACAACCAGAGAGACAGAAAATGGAAGCCAGGAGAGCAGCTTTAATAAAAGGAACTTGAGTTACGTCTCCTGGAACAGAGAAGCTGGAGGAGTTATTTAATAATGACTGTCGAATCTCCAATGATGGTGACTGGCAGTTCTCTAACACCACTGGGAGAACAAGATGGAACAGGTTTCCAGTCCAGGGAGAGGCATTTAAGTGGAATGCCAAGACAGATGTCCTGGCCACACGGGCTGTGCAAGCCCTACAGATCCCCAGGTAGGCGGAATCTCCTTCTTGGGAGAGAGCTTTGAGCACATGCGGAAGCCCAGCAGCTGACGCGGGCTCCGTTCTTCCAGATGCACGCACGTGGAGGGACTAGGTATCCCCGACTTTGTCTCCCTTGCAGAGAGGCACAGAGAGCTAAGATAACTTGCCTAAAGCCACACAGCTAGGAAGCGTCAGAGCCAGGATTCCAGCCCAGGTAGTTCACCTGCCTCAGACTAGCCTCTTCCGCTGCCCCTCTGGCATGCCAGCGGATCTTCTCATCCCGATGAACAGATGAGACTGTGGCCCCTAGAGGAGCCGACTGGCCACTGAGCTCCATGCCAGACCCCGAGGTCCCCCCCTGTAGCATGTAGTAGTTCTCTTCCTGCTCTCCCCATATTTCCTTGCTCACCTCTGTGGGGTAGGATTTAGGGTTCCTGTCTGTTCATGGCCTCTACCTTCCTCAGGGGAGCTGGAAAAGCAGCAGGGAACAAAGACGCTCTCCTTCAAGCCTGGGGGAGCCCAGGTGGACCCACAATCAAAGCAAGGATCGCCTACAGGTGAGCCTCAGCTCTGCTTCCAGGCCCTGGGCCCATGTGGACACTCGAGGCCCTCGCACCTGGCTGCTGGGTGATTTGGGGGGCAGATGTGCCTTTCTCTGGGCATTTCTTTCCATTGTGGAGCTCCAGGATTGCTGTCTTTAATCTCACGGGCTTCAGTAGGGGAATGAGAAGGCAGGTGAGAGAGAAACCTATCCATTTTGCAAACTGCACCAAAGTTCTGGAGCCCATGAGAAATGTCACAGTCTACCCTGGAGGAATCAAGCCAGGTGCTGACATCCTGGCCCCAGACAGGAGGAGCAGGGTAAGAAGGAAGGATGGCCAGGAGGGTCTGGGTCTGATCTGGAACCTTGCTGTGCCTGGTGCAGAGCCCTATTCTTTCCCTGATGAGCCCCAAGCCCAGGTCAGCCTACTCCCAAATCCAGATGAGCCTCAAACTCAACTTCTTCAAATTGAATTGTTCCCCAGCCAAGTTGAATAAGCTTCAGACTTGTCCCTTTTGCCATGGTCTCTAGACCTGCTTCTCCCAATCCCTGCTGAGCCCCGCTCCTTCTACCTGCTGCTCCGACTTTACTCACCACTTTCAGGGAACACAGGAGGAGTTGTCTCCGCCTTCCTTCCACCAGCACCAAATAAAAGGAATGGGGAGAGACGGCATGACACTTAAACCCCTTCCCAACAGAACCCCAGCAACCATCCAGAACTGGGCATTAACTCAGTCATTCAGTCTCACGTTCAACAAATCCTCCTAAGTATCTGCTGCCCTACACGGAGCACCAGAAAGCCGGGGTCATAGCAAGGTGTCAGCCTGAGCTGAGAAACTCCACTGGGTTTCATGTGGTCCCTCCATAGCTGTCCCCAGACAACAGGGACTGGTCACACCAGCTGGGACTTGGGATTCACTTTGCAAGCAAGGCATGGGGCTCTGTTTGCTGCATGGAGAGTTTTACTATAACTGTCATCTTTGCAGGTGGTTGGACCTACCATGGTGCATCCATAATTCTCCACCCAGCCTGTTAGGGGGCCCCTTTATTTCTATAAGGTCACAGGATGTGGGTCACTGTTGTTTGCACAGTGGTCTAAACCCCAGAGCCAGCCCTCAGCTGTGATTTCCTCCTTCTCACCCACAGCCTGCCTCCCTGCCAGCCTTGTTTTGGGGGGGAGTTGTAAGCACTGGTCAGGCCTGGATGCATATCCCCAGGGACTTGGCGATTGGTGGCCTCCGCAGTGAGGCGTTCCTCTTTCCCAAACAATGGCGCTACTCCCTCTTGCATTTTGGAAAACAGAGGGCTGCACACTGGCAAGGGGAGCTGGCACCCCCAGGAGTTGAGAAATCAGAGGGGCTCCTGCTGGGGGTGGGTGGAAGCCATCAGTGACTTAGCCAGAAAAGTCATCAAGCTGTCCCTGGGGGTCCTCAGGGTCCCTGCTGCTGTGCCGGGCTAGGCAGAATGCCTTGCTAGTAATTACAGGCCATTATCGGCTCTAATGTGTACGGGGCACCGTGGTTTGAACTGTGCAGGCCTCAGCCGATCAAGTCCTCACCACTCAACTAAGTCACGGGAACAGGAACAAAGACAGGCTCCTCCCTCAAGGGGCCTGTGGGTGAAGGAGGCAGATTACCATAATACCCACAAACCAGGACTCACCCCATAAGCCAGCTTTCCTAGTCCATCTTGGAAAGGCTTTGACTGTGAGAAATTAGACTCCACAATGTCAATGTCAGAGATCTGCTAGTGTGTGGAGGCCCAGAGATATGCAGCATCTTGCCCAAGACCACACAGCCATGAAGTGGTAGAACTGAGCTGCATCCCTGTGGGGCGCATGTGGTACCTACAGTATTGCTGCCCTCGATCAGCTAACAGCAGAGATGCTGGAGGGGAGGAGACGGGTGGGCCGGGTTTCCCTCCAGGACTGGTAGAGAATGAGCCTATGCTGTTTGCATTCAAAGCCAAAAGGGAAGCCGCGCTGGGGGAGAAGCCGGTGGAGAGCTCAGGGGAGGTAAGTGGAGGCCTGGTTGTGTCCAGGTGAGTGAGTCTGTGCCCCTCTTGTCCTTCTTCTCACCGTCTCTGTTGTTTCTCTTCTCAGGTATTAATCAATGCCTCCCCAGCCCGACTCACCATTTTACCAATTTCAAGAGATACAATTAAAAGTCACTGCTAGCATGGGTAATGCCACTCTTCCAGCCCCCAGTTTAGCTGCAAACACTTTCTGCTCAGTCCCCATCCCAGCCCTCCCTGCCCATTGCCCTCCAAGGCCAAGCTCCCAGACCAGCCCCATGGAAACAAAGCCCCTGACACCCCCAAGCCCCTCCAGCCCATGCTGTCCCTCATCTACTTCCCCAGCAAACTCTTCACTGCTCTCCAGTATTTGCTGTACCAGAGAACCCGGTATTCCCTGCCCAAGTCCTCATCCCCCGTAGGAGGAGCCCAGGCGCCCTCTCGAAAATCACCCATTAAGTCCCCAAAGTGAACATTTCTGGGATAGACGGGCCCTTTTGGATACCTCCTAGGAAAGATGGAGAATTGAGAGTGGGAGCAAGGGGGGACGGGTAGCTTCTCCTTGGAACAGCTGGTCCCCTGGGACAGGGATGTGCACAGGAAAAAAGGAGGCAGACTTGGGCTGGGGCCATCTTGGAGGTCTTCCTGGGGGAAGAGCTGATTAACATGAAGACCGGCCGTGTTGGAGGGAGAGGGTGCCAACCCCCAAGCCACCCAGGAAGGGACTGGGGAAGTAGCATCTGGTCCCTGCCAGCCCCAGGGTGTCTCCCCTGTGGGGGACCATGCAGTTGCCCTGGAAGTTGCTGGGTCCCAACCCCAAACACTGGGTGCCCTCGCACCCCAGTGAGACCCGACCCTACTCCTTTGCGGCCAGGCCCCTGGGGACCTCTGGCTGCTCCTGCAGACGATCCTTTCCCAGCCCCCATTTCAAAGTGGAGGCTCCCACCCAGCGGTGTAAGGGAGGAGCCCCTCCAGGAGTCCGCCTAAGCCCTGGGAAGCCACGGATGCCCTGGGGAGGTCAGTCTCTTCTCAGTCCCCTGGCCCCACCCCCCACACACGTGTGTCTGGAGGAGGCACCTTTACCCGGAGCAGCTTCCCGCCCCAGCAGCTGACCAGCCCCCAGGGTGGGTATTCCATCCCCCACCTCCTCTCCCCATCTTCCTGCAGCTGCCCATTCCCAGCCTTGCAGATAAACACGCCCAGTGACCAGCCCGCCGGCTTGTTCCGCCAGCCCCGTCCATGCCTGAGCCCGGCCGCCCGGGGAAGACCCCAGTTGAACACCTGTCTCCCCTCCTGTCTTTCCTAAGGGCCGTGCGGCTATCTGCAAGGCTGCCACCCCTCAGCTAGCTCCAGGGCCCTGCCAGCCTCTGCTCCCCCGCACAGAGGGCAGCTCTGCCCCATGGCCTTTCGGCTGGACCCCAAGCTCTCTCGTCCCCTGCCCTCTCCTCTGTCATTGCCGGGCCGAGCCCCTCTGGCAGACGCTTCTCCATCTTCTGTGAGCTATTCTGAGCTGCTACTCATGTTCCATCCTCTCTCTCCTCTTTCTTTCATGAGCAGGGAGGTGAGAAGGGGGTTACAATGATGGGAATTTTGCTGTCACTTCCTGCTTTTCACCTACTGACCATTAAAAATAAAGGACCCAGACTGGGGTGGGGGCTGCGGTGCAGCAGAGAGGAACTAGAGCAGGAGGTGGGGGGTGCAGGAAGAGCAAGAGCTGCGGCCTCCTGGAGCAGCCGAGGAGGAGGACAAGGCTGGGTCTGGGCTGGGTGACCAGGTGTTTTCCCTGAGAGAGACCACTGTGAAGGTGGGGACAGGGAGGCAGATGGGGCCTGAGCCTAACTTGGCTGTCCTCAAGCCAGTTGTCTCCTGGGGACTAGTTCAAAATACAAACAGGTGGGGAAAGGTGCCCATGACCTCTGGCCGTGGCTTCTACCCAAGTGAGGACCACAGAGGCTCCCGAGAGGAAGGGTGGCCCCTAGCCATGCCCTCTCCTGCCGTGTGTCTTGGCAGGACAGTGAGGGGCTCAGAGGCACCTTCATTTGTTTAGGGGGATCTCAGACCTGGACAGAGCGGCCTCGTTGGAGGCTGGGGGTGAAGTTTAAAGCCTGTAAGGTGCTGATGGTGGCAGTGGGGCCTGTGAATACCGAGGGGAAGACGCAGCTGGGGAGGGGGCCTTGAGGGAAGCAACCCTCTGGGAATCCCTGTTTCCAGAAAAGGGGTCCCTGAAATACCTTTAGCAATAAACGAAACTAGGGAATTCTGGATTAGGGCTCAGAGACAGTCTTGGATTGGACCATCCTGATCTAGGCCTGAGATAAGGCCCCCTCCCCTGCAGCTTCAGTGCACCTGGCCCCAGGTGGTGGTGCCCGGGGACAGCTGACCGCCCAATAGCAAGCATCCTCAGAGAGGGGAAAGGTTCCACCCACCCTCCTCAAAAGGCCCCAGAGTTTGGAGGGGATTCTGATGTGTCATATCTGCAGGTTGGGAGCTTGGGGTGTGGCATGGAACAGGGTAAGGAATTAAACCCTTCTCCTTCCAGAATCCTCTAGCCCCCTTGCCACCCATTTTCTCCACCTGGCTCTGCTAGCAAGAGGCGGCCAGGGAAGTTCATACTGACCTCCAAAATCTTACCAGTGTCATCAAGGCCACCTCCTCCTGCCCCACCCTAGGGATAAAGATAAGAGCCTCTCCCCCCTTTAGCAGGGCCCAGCTTGAGACGGAAAGGAGGGTAGGGCCTGACTTTGCCCTTGACTGCCTGGGCTGTTCTTGAACACAGGGCCATGGGTTTGAGGATTCTAAGAGGACCGGTAGGCCCAGAACACCCCTTTTAGGGGTCCCAAGCATTCTGAAGTTGGGGCACCTTTAGGTCAACAGCGATGAGGCTTCCTCTTCAGCGAAGCTAAAGGGAGGAAATGGGATTGAAGAATCAAAAACACCAGGCTCTGCCCCCATGCCCTGTCCTGGACAGTGTGTACACAATGTCTGGGAGGCCCTGAGCAGACACAGGTCATTAACCCTGCCTTTCAAGCGTGGTCAATAGAGAGGGTGGCAGGAAGGAGTTGGCCCTTGGTCCAGAGCTTCCCAGCAAGTCCATGAAATCAGACTGCAGATCTCAGCAGAACCCATCTCACAGATGAGGAGACTGAGGCCTGGAGTGCTGTGGTTGCCCATGGACAGTCTCTGGCCTCCACTGTCCCTGCTGCACAAAAGCCAGGGTCAGAACAAGTTTGAGATGGGTTGCGGGTCTGAGAAAGGGCTGAGAGTGAGGGAGGGAGTCAGAGGGAGGCTCAGGGTAGCCAGTCCCAGCAGCTGGGAATTAGTCTCGTAACATTTCATGCTTCTCTGGCTGTTTCTAAACTAGGTGTCAATTCACAACAGGCTTCAAACGTCCCAGCACAACCCCGGGCTGGGGGCCGAGAGGGGAGCACCGCAGCTGCCAGACCTGCAGCCTAGCCCCTTGAGAGAGCAGCCCCGCCGCTGCCACCGCCACCCACGCCCCCAGGCACCCTGGTGCAGTGCCAGCAAATTGTCAAGGTCATTGTCCTGGACAAGCCCTGCTTGGCCCGCATGGAGCCCCTGCTGAGCCAGGCCCTCTCGTGCTACGCCTCGTCCTCCTCCGACTCCTGTGGCTCCACACCTCTGGGCGGCCCAGGCTCCCCCGTCAAGGTCATCCACCAGCCTCCACTGCCCCCGCCCCCACCCCCCTACAACCACCCCCACCAGTTCTGCCCACCGGGCTCCCTGCTGCACCGGCGCCGCTATTCCAGCGGCTCAAGGAGCCTGGTGTAGACTCTGTCTCCCAGCACCCTGCTGTCCCAGGAGAGCTGTCCACTGGGGGGACCCGGGCTGTCCTTCGCTGCTCCCCACACCCTGGCCCGATGTGTTCCTGGTCACTGGTCACTGTCATTTTGGAAAGAACCCCAATCCCTGGCAGGTGGGTTTGCTTGGTCCGGCCACCCTCCCCTTACTCGGTTGAGCACCCCTCCCCCAAACTCAGGAGACCCCCCCCTCATCCTGGGCCCACATGGCCATTTGAGGAGACGCCTCTTCTTCCTGTGGCTACCACTCTCCCCAGGTGGACCATGAATTGAAGAACACTAGAGACAAGGGACTAACGGGTGGCCGGCTCTGAGTCTATTAGTGGCCAGTGGCCAGCAGCAGAGCCATGGCTGGAAGGCAGCTGCCGCACAGCCAGGACCAGACGCACCTGTGGCTGAGTGGAGGCGAGCAGGCCCTGGTCCCGAGGTACCACTGAGTGGGAGATGTGAGAAGGGGGACTTTCTCTGCTGCTCTTGTCCCCCAAGCCTGGCAGTCTCAGGAGCCTGCTCCGTGGTTCCAAAGACATTGGCTGTTCTGACCAGGCCTTTCCCCTCTTCCTCTTCCCAGGGCCTTTCCTGAGCTGCCCTCAGTCCAGGAGGAGAAGGGGAAAGGGGAGCACTCTACTCTCTCTGGGTCAACACAACAGGGCCATAGAATCGCCAGATCATATATCGGCCAAATGCACTTTTTAAAAACATATCTTAGTTTCCTGGCCCCAAACAAAACCCAGTCAGTGCCAAGAGCACGCAGGCCCTTCACATAGACACACATGAGAACCACTGTGGCAGCAGAAACAAGGGCATGAGGCAGCGATGTGCCCAGCAGAGGTGCCACTTGGCCCCAAGTCAGGGCTCCTCTTTGCATGACTCTGTGGTCTCCAGGAGAGGCTTGGGTGCGGAGGCAGGCAGGAGAAGTGGGGCTCCAGAGGCACTGCCTCTCCCCTGCTACCCCCAGCCTTTAAATAGCCCCCCTTCTGGAAGGCATAGCCCCACCTCCAGCAGGGATACCTGAGAGTCCTGGACTCTCAAAATTGCAAAGGACTATAATCCTAGTAACCCAGGAGGCTGAGACAAGAGAATGCAAGTTCAAGGCCAGCCTGGGCAACTTAGTGAACCCTGTCTCAAAAGTTTAAAAATGGGGTGGGCTCAGTGGTAGAGCATGCTCAGTAGTAGAGCATGATTCAATCCCTAGTACCAAAAAAAAAAAAAAAAAAAAGAAGAAGAAGAAGAAGAAGAAATTGCAAAAGAGCCAAGCAGGGCTCACTGACTTCCCAGGGCAGAGCAGAATCAGAGCCAACCTCAGGTGGCCACACAGAGGCCAGGGAAGTGTCCTCTCCCCAGCCAGATGAGAGGCAGCCCACCCTCAAAGACCACAGGGGCAGTGCCAGCCTCCCCAGTCATGACCTTTCCAGGAAGTGTCTGTCTTAAGCCGGGCCACTCTCTAGTCCTGTGCCAACCACTGTCGCTGTCCTTCATTAAGATCCCCCACCCTGTCCTCCACTCAGAGCCTGTTTTTAAAGCACCCAGAAAGATGCAGTGAATATTGCCCAAGTCTAAATTGAATTGGCTTCTCCCAGCCCCAACTGCACGCCCCAAGCTGCAGTACCCTGAGCCAGGTAGGAGGCACAGATAATTCCTGGCTCTCAGAGAGGCCAGATGACCTAGTTTCTAATGTATGTGTGTGGTCACCCAGACGTCATTATGATGTCACCCGGTGAGTTTATTTCTGTCTTTGTCGGCCCGGTTTCCGTAACTCATAACTCGCAGCCAATTTGCTGGCTACCCTGTGGCTCCCGGCCCATCTGCTCCTCCCTGTCCTGGCTGCCTTGGCCCCCTGCGGGGTCTTTTCTGTATCAGCTGACAGATGGACAGATGGGGTGCACAGGTCAGACACCTCATTGCCCTTGGCTCGGAGGTGTCAGGGCCTTGGGAGGAACTAGAGTTGCAGGATGGAAGTGAATAAATCTTGAATGAAGGTGAAAATTATGAATAGGAGGCAGGGTATGAGTTGTGAAAGAATGAGTTATGAACGCAGCTAAATATATTTGTGGAGTGGGAACCATGGAAGCCAAGGGCTGCCGAGGAAGGGGCACAGCCCAGACAACTTGGTCCCCATCATCTGGACCAAGGCCTCCTGCTCACATCATGCTTCACGCCGACAGAGTGCCCTTCCTTCCTGTTGATGGGCACAGTAACACTGCCCTCCCCCCAGCTAAAGGCCCAACTTTCCACGGCAGGGGTCTAGGGTTGGCACACGTGTGCACTCTGTCTGCAGAGGAAGCAGATCAGCATGGGGTCATGGGCACAGAGCAGTCCTAAGCAGGACGGACTCTGACCCCTGATCACCTGGGGCAGGAGACAGCTGGGCCTCCTCACTGTCAGGGGAAGCCAGAATTCCTGGCATCTGTAACTTCCCTACCCAATTAGCCAGCAGGCTAAGGCTGGGACCTGTCTCTGTCCTTTTCCACAGAGACCTAGGAGAAGCCTCCTGTCCCTCCCCATGACAGTGGCCATGTCAGGGTCTTCAGTCCTCCCAGAGGGCCTGGCAGAGATGCCCTTGGGCCCTCCTGCTCTCCCAAGAGGGCAGTGGCGTGCTGACTGAGCCCCCAGACCCAATCACCCCAAGATGGCCCCGCTTCATCAACTCTCTAGGCCTTACTTTAGGGGACTTGGTCCCCTCTCCCAATTTGTCCACTTGGCCCCAACTCCAGAATTGAGATGAAACTAGCTTTCCCACCAGCTTTTGGCCAAGTCCCACCTCCAGGCCTGAAACAGGCCTGGCCCCAGCAGCTTGTCCCAGAAGCCTGCCTGTCTGTCTGTCTGTCCACAAAGGTGTCTTGCTCCCACACACGCTTTTCGGCCCTGGGCCTTTGATCCCTCACTCACTTGTCCCCCAGAGCCTGCCAGGATGTCTCTTGTGCCCAGTAGGCTTCCTGACAACTGCCATCCGTCTGTCCCTGTGTTTAGCTGTGAGTCCCTCCTCGCTGTGCCCCTCCTCCTTGCGTACACCCTTCACCCCGCTGGAGAGACACCTCTCTAGGAAAAGGCAGGTGGCTGCACCCAGCAACTAATCCAAATGGCAAATATTTTGTAACAAAATAGCCCAGAGGTATTTTATCTGTTCAATTCATAGAGTTTTAGAGATTATATTGAAATATGTCACTTGAGCCAGCTGTGTCTGTTGTTTCATTTGTTTTCACAGAGGGAGGGCCCCCCTTAACTTAGGGCATCTGTCAGGGCAGAGCACATACTGGTGCTCTCAGCCCTTGATGGTCCCCCAATCTTTCACCTGGACCTGTTGCCCTTTCATTCAGGAAGCAGGGCTAGCTAGACCAGACCCTGCCACCAGGTTTCAGCCTATGGGAGTTGATTTCAGGTGAAAAATCACCTGAGGTTAATGGTCAGATCTGGTCAGTGGGATGGGCTCCCTCGACCCAATGGACTCTTGCTCTCCACTGCCTTCCTGGGGCAGCTGGGGGTGCCAGGCTGCTCTCCTCTACCATGGCAGCCCTGCCAGGATAATGTACTTAACATGACATGGTTGGGAAGCCCTCGATGGGGAAGGTAAGGACTGGTCATCTAATGGGGGTGCACTAGGGCAGAGCTGGGGTGCAGGGCCAGGAGATTGCCTGTGGGTCCAGGTCTGCCTCTACCACTGCCACCACCACCACCACCACCACACACACACACACACACACACACACACACACACACACACAGAGCCAGTTAAGAGACCAGTTTACAATGGAGACTGGATGCAGCTGCAGAGGGAAGAAGTACTACAACAATCAGTGCGCACCTAGGCAGTGACTGGATCATTAACCTCGGGTGATTCTCACCTGACATCACTTACCCAAGTGTAAAACCTAATGGCAGGGTCTGGTTTGACAAGCCCCTGGGGTAGGTATACTGTTCCTGAAGTGGAGGGGCAATAGGTTCCAGTGAAAAGACTGGGGGGAGCATTGTTGGGGAAAGTAATTGGAGCCACAGAGAGCAATTTGGTAAACATTTCCTGAGCCCTACCACGTGCCTGCCAGGTCTCCTGCTGGGAGCTGCAAGAGATGCCAAGATTCTGGGAAGGATAAGACAATAGCCTAGTGGCTGTAAAACAGGGTGAGGGGAAGCTGAAGTGTGGGCTTGTGACAGACACTAGGGCTTGGGTGAGTCACAGCACGTGCAATGCTCAGCCCAGCCCAGCTCTTCCCTCCATGGTTAGGGCCTTGAGATAGAGTGTTTTCTCTAACTGGGGGCAGAAGAAAGAGCCTTGCTGAGTCATCAGAGGACCTCACAGAGGAAGGACAGCAACTGGTCAAGATGGTACCTGCAAAGAAGGCTCCCAGCTCTCCTAGTGACCAGAACTCTGAATGCCCAGAAATCTAGACAACTCTAGTGCCCTCCCCAGGCTGGGTTCCATTGTCCCCTATAAAAGGGGACATGACCTCACACTTTTCCCAGGAAATAGGAAATTCCAGAAGCAGTAGAAGCCAGCGAGGACCTGTTCTATCCTGGGAATTCTATGACCCAGGAAGCTGAGGACTGGCCCCTTGAGAATACGCCGGAGGGGACCCAGCTCAGCCCAAGCTTGGGAGAGGGCTTGGGGCCAAAAGAACCCCACTGTCCGGATGCAGGCAGGCTACACTGGTCCCACCTTCTGGCCCCTGAAGTCATCTAGGAGGAATTCCCATCCCTCCAGTGAGAGTGGACACCATCACATTCTAACAAAACCCGCCAGACCCCTCTGGATCCATCTGCCATTGAGATGGGAAGCTCTGGTCCCTTTGGTGATGGTGGAAATGCACACTCATCAGTCATTGGCTTTGAATTTTTGCAGGAAGGGGTCCCGGGATTTACTGGTTTCTGGCTGAGAGCAATAGGCCAAACAAGATGCCAGTGCTAGAAACTGGGGTAAATTCAATAACAAGCTTGCGCACACCTGCCAGCCCGCAGACCCCTTTCACCTTCCAAGTGTCTGAGTATACACAGTGAGTGGGAAAAACAAAACTCCTGCTTACAAGTTCACACTGGGGGTGCCATCCAAAAGAAAAAAGAAATGGACCAGTTATGTCAACACGGAAGTTGGTGACATGGTAGGGGCCATAGAGAAGGCCTGTGTTAGAATGAAACTTCACAGGCCTCTCCAAGGAGGGAATTCACCAGTCAGGGTCAGGTCTGAGGACCACTGGGGATGTTCAAGGCCACCTGTATAGACTAGAATGAGCGCATCTTTATGAGACAGAAACCAAGACAATCTGCCAAAGGACCATAACCTGATACACAAATTTACTTGCATGAAAGAAAAAAAAATCTTACTCACGTGTACAAATGGACTTAAAAACCACCTTCACTGAGAAAATCATAAAATTGGACTTGTAAATATTCTATCCAGGTCAGACAGTTACCAGAAGCACGAAGCAAGGAAGAAGTGGTCTGAAGACAGGTAGTCAGGTGGCTCCTAGAGGCAGGGGTGGGGGCAGCACTGAGGCTGGGTGCACCAGCACCTGTGCTAGAGGACCCAGGCCATCACAGTAGACCCAGGAAGCAGCCACCAGCAACAGAGAGGCCCAGCCATCCCAACATGGGGCACCTGCTGTCCCCAACAGGTACACTTAGGCGATTCTCCCAACTGATGAGAAAAGAACCCATCCCAGCGCTTGTCAGCCGGCCGGCGGGTAGGTTAGTTAGCATTTCATCATGGTGACCAAAATGACTGGCAAGAACAACTTAGAGGAAGAAGAGTGTATTGGGGGGTCATGGTTTCAGAGGTCTCAGTTCGTGGTTGGCCAACCTCATTGTTCTCGGCCTGAGTGAGGCAGGACAGCACAGTGGAAAGACACGGTAGAGGAAAGCCTCTCATCTCATGAGAGCCAGCAAGAAGAGGGGGGGCTGGGGGTGGGAGCGCACAGGCAGTCAGGGGCAAAATACACCGCCAATGACCTATTTCCTCCAGCCACACCCCACCTGCCTACAGTTATCACCCAGTAATCCTTTCAAGTTATTAACCCATCAAATGGATTAATCCACTAATTAGGGCACAGCTCTCATAATCCAATCATTCCACCTCTGAACATTCCTGCATTGTCTATCACATGAGGTTTTTCTGGGGGTCACCTCATATTTAGACCATAACAACAGCCTACGGTCCACCTTCTCTCTTGTGACCCCAACCCATGAAGATGGGTTTTAAGTTATAATGGGATGGATCCCGTGGCCCATTGCCAGTCGGTCCTGCGACTGACAGCCTCTCACACCTCAGCACAAACCCCACGAAATTGAAGCAAGATTGACAAAAGGGCTGGCACAACATGGCCGTGTGCCTTGGCATATCTGCCCTCCTCTCCCAGTCCTGACAGATGAGGCTAACTGCTCGCTGCTTTCTGGAACCACCATCCATCACCAGGACGTTGTTGACACCAGGATGCAATAAACTTGCCAGGCGGACCATCATACCCCTCCTCATGGAGGCACCTTGAAGGAAGGAAGCCACAGGGTCTCTCCCATGTCACTGCTCTCAGATTCCTCGTGGAAAATAGCTCTGCTTTTGTTCTATCAGTGGAACAAAATCCACTTGGATGCCTAGGATTGCTCTCTTTAGGACTCCACATAACTACCTTGTCTGCTGGGTCCCCTCACTTACTCCACTCACCTCCCATGAAGTCTTTTTCTCTACCTACTGGGCCAGCCATAGGACTGCCAGGGTCACAGACATAGACCAGGAGAACTGGGGAGAAAGGCATCCTGAGGGCAATGCACCCCGGGATGCACTTCGCTGCTTTAGGAGAGCTCCATTCCGCCCTCCCTCCAGGAGAAGGTGAGGCTCAGCCAGAGCCCAGTGGCCAAAAGCCACAAGAGCCAAGGGCTGAGTTCTTATATGCTCCTCTTCTCTTCCCAGGGACCCAGAGATAGGCCCCAAGCCCTAGCTTGGAGGCAGGAAGATTAAAAGAAGAAACAGGAATAGAAGGGGGGGGGCAGGTCCAGAACTGGACCCAGCAGGAAAATTCCATTCTGGATAAGGCTGGAAGAAGCAAGAACTGGAGCTCAGA
Source organism: Tamias sibiricus (assembly GCA_025594165.1). NCBI lineage: Eukaryota > Metazoa > Chordata > Mammalia > Rodentia > Sciuridae > Tamias > Tamias sibiricus. Next base: position 13,737,434 of record CM046661.1, on the reverse strand, counting down.
GGATGGGGAGGCGGGATGGGAACTCTTTCCTCTTTCCCATTCCCCCTGCAGGTCTGGGTGGCTTTGTTCCCAAAGGAACCAGGCAGTCTAACCCCACTAGCCAACCCCTAGCACCTCAGGGCTTCCTGCTCCCATGACCCTAAGGACTGACTGATCTCAAGCCTGGCTCTGGGAAAACTGGGAACTAGTCACAGGAAAGTCGGGAAGTCACCCAGAAGATCTTATCTTCATTTCCAACTTCCTAACAGACCTGGCTTGGCTTCCTTCTCCAAAAGCCTCCATTCCCTTTCCATGCAAGGCAGGTGGGCCTCGCAGTACCCACCGCTGGGGAGTCAAAGGCAGCGGGAGAGACACTGTCTGCCTTCACAGGGAGTTGCAGAATCCCCAGCAGGCCTGTGAGCAGACTCACAGGTAAGTGAGTCCAACTAACTAGGTTGGTTATCTTCTTACAGATATGACTATTTAGTTTAAGAAGTTCCCAAAACAACAAAACACAAAATGAGGCCAAAGAAAGTAGAAATAAGGAAATATAAAGACAAAAGCAGGGACTGGGGCTAGGGCTCAGTGGTAGAGTGCTTGCCTAACATGCATGAGGCACTGGGTTTGATCCTCAGCACCACATAAAAATAAACAAATAAAACAAAGGCATTCTATCCATCTACAACTACAAAAAAAAAAAAAAAAAAAAAAAAAAAAGACAAAAGTAGCCAGGTGCAGTGGTGCTCACCTGTAATCCCAGCAGCTCAGGAGGCTGAGGCAGTAGAATCACAAGTTCAAGGCCCACCTCAGCAACTTAGCAAGGCACTAAGCATCTTAGCAAGATCTGGTCTCAAAAGAAAAAATAAAAAGGGCTAGGCATGTGGCTCAGTGGTAAAGCAGCCCTGTTCAATCCCCAGTACCAAAAAAAGAAAAAAAAGAAAAGCAGAAATCATGAAATAGGAAATACATATACAATAGAAAGAAAGGATTGACAAAGCCAAAAGTTAGTTCTGTGTAATGATGAATGAAGGTGATAAACCTCTGAGAAGACTGATCATGAAAAAGAGTCATCACGAATACATAACTTGAGGACCTCCAAGGAGAACTCAACTGCAAACACCACAGGGAGTTTATTGTAACAAGAATACTAAAATAAACTGCAAATAAACCATAAGTCTTATGGCAATAAGTTTGAAAACCTTCCCAAGATAAACACTACCCTAGAAATATAAGATATCTAGAAAGATATCTTACCAACACTCCCTTAACAAAATTTGAGATGTATGACTGTTAAAGAAATTTGAATATGTAGTAGATAAAAGTCCATCTACCACCCTCAAACAAAAAATACCCCTCATGATTTTTACTATAGTCCACCCTCAAACAAAAAATACCCCCATGATTTTTACTGCAGTCTATCATACATTCAAAAAACAGACAGCTCCAATCTCATACTTTTTCAGAAAATAAAGAAAAAGAAAGAAAGAAAAAGAACAGTCCTGGGCTCCATTTCATGAGCAGAGTGTGATTTTTTTTTTTTTTTTTTTTTTTTTTTTTTGTACCAAGGATTGAACCCAGGGACACTTAATCACCGAGCCACAACCCCAGCCATTTTTTCTATTTTATTTAGAGACAGGGTCTCGCTGAGTTGCTTAGGGCCTCATTAAGTTGCTGAGGCTGGTTTTGAATTCACGATCCTCCTGCCTCAGCCTCCCAAGCTGCTGGGATTACAGGTGTGTTCCACCCTGCCTTGCCATAGTGTGCTCTTAAAGACAAAGACGAATGCAGACAAGTACAATATGGGAAAGGAAGATGAGAAGCCAATCTGGCTTAAATACAAAAATTCTACACAAAGTATTAAACTGGACCTGGCATTGAATGACAAAAACATGCAATACTATGACCAAGATGGGTTTATCCCAGGAATGAAAAGATGGTTTGAAATATTTAAAAATTTTACTTCTACAATTCACTACATTAACAGATTAAAAAGAAAAACAATCTGATCAACTTGTAGGTGCTAAAAAAGCAATCCATAAAGTTCAATCCTTATTCTTGATTTAAAGAAAAAAAACCCACAAAAACAAAAAAAGCAAACTTGGAAGAGAAGAAAGCCTTGTAGCCTAATAAGCAGTGTCTATGATCACACTACATAATGGAATGTTAGGCTTGCTGTCAAAACTAGGAGAGAGAGGGGGAAGCCTCTGTCACCACTTCTAGCTACCAAGTAAAGGGAGACAAGAAAAAGAATAAGGAATAGCGCTTGGAGAAATACAATTGTCATTATTTCCAGACAGTCTGATTACCTATTAAAAAGCCTGAAAGAATTTTTTGAAAAAATATATTAGAATTAATACATAGGAAGAGGCTGCAGCAGTGGGGTTGGACGTGAACCCTAGGGAAGGACCCAGGCTGGGCAAGGATGAGCTACGCAATTTCTGACGGTGCTCACCTCCCTCACCTGTCAGACAGGCTCTTCACACCAGATAAGCGACCTGACCCTGCAGGACAGCCTGGAAGCAGAGAGAGTCGGAATGCAGAGCACCAGGCCCAGGGCACCAGCCCGCCTCCACCCCTCACACTCAACCAGGCTTGGTTCCTGTCGGGTCCCTCTGAGGTCCCTCAGCCCACGCGCCCCTCCTTGGCCTCTCTGTATCCAGGGGTAGTTAACAAGCATTTCATCCCTGTCAGATCCAATCAACCCTGGTTACTTCACTGAGCAACTAAACCCAGAGGGAAGCCACGTAGGCTCAGTCACCAGGGAACGGGGCATGTGAGGATAGAGGGCAGCAGGGACAGAGGCAACCAGTTTTCACCTGCCTCTGAGCAAGGAAAAGAAGGTGAGTAGGGGTAGGAGGGGCCAGAGGAGAGAGAGAGAAGGAGAAGGGCAAAAGGCCTGGGGACCGGAAGAACATGGGGAGTCATCCCTCTTCCCAGTGTGCTCAGAGACCCTCAGATAAGGGGCCACGCCTGCCTCTCCAAGTGGTTGCCTCTTGTACCCTAGAAGCTAAGGACAGTGTTATTCACTGCTGCTTAGCCAATTACTCCAAAACATTGTGGCTTAAAACCACAGTACACATTTCTGATCTTTCACTATGGACGGGGGCCGTGCTGGCTGGATGTTTGTAGCGCAGGGCTTCTCATGAGGTCTCGGGCCCTGTGTCAGCCATCTACAGTCACCCAAAGGCTTGCCTGGGACCGCAGGAACCACTTCCAGAGCAGCTCGTTCAACTGGCCCACAGCTGGTGATGGCCACTGGCAGGAGGCCTCAACTCCCTCCACGCGGTGTTCTCTGTTGGGTCACATGAGTGTCCACGTGGACGCTCCACTCTGGAGTCTGCTCTGCCACATGGGAGCTGCTGTGGTCTGATACTTCCAATCTACCTTTGAAATCAAAGTGGGCCACCAGCCTTCTCTGGGAAAAGGAAGAGCCTGGGCAGGAAAGGGACTCATTCCAGGGTTGATGAACAGCATCAGAGGGTCTACAGAGTCCACATGTGAACCAGACATTCAGGGACCATGACTCCCGAGGCCCTGCAGCCAATGCCCTCTGCTTTTCTCCTCCTGCTCAAGCCAGAGTCTAGCTTCCTCCACTGCCCAAAAGTCCACCCAGGTTAGGAATTCAGATGCACTCAAAAATGAATGTGTGAAAAGGTCAAGTATGGCAGGGGGTGGTGGAGCCTGTGGCGAACCAGAGAGTGACTAAAGGCATTTGCTTAAAAACAGTTTTCTAGGACTGGGGTTGTGGCTCAGTGGTAGAGCGCTTGCCTAGCAGATATGAGGCACTGGGTTTGATTCTCAGCACCACATAAAAATAAATAAGGTGAAGGTACTGTGTCCATCTACAACTAATATATATATATATATATATATATATATATATATATATATATATAAACATTTTTCTGTTACACTATATATATATATTTTTTAAAACATTTTTCTGTTACACTACTCAAATAAACCCTAGCTGCTAGATTAGGCCTCTGGCCACCAGTCTAAAACTCAAACAGCCCCAGGAGATGAGATGAAAAGAGACCCCAAATCACCCACGGCTGCTCCTTATGCACACATGTACACACACACACACACACACACACACACACACACACACACCTGTACTAGTGCTCTTTAAAGAGTAAAGTTGTTAGCCGGGCTTGGTGCTGCACGCCTGTAATCCCAGTGGCTCAGGAGCCTGAGGCAGGAGGATCCTGAGTTCAAAGCCAGCCTCAGCAAAAGCGAAGTGCTAAGCAACTCACTGAGACCCTGGATACAAAATAGGGCTGGGGATGTGGGCGCAAGTGGGATATAACCCTGCTCTCCTGGGCCACTAGGTGGCAATAGAGAGCACCAGGCCAGCTCCTCGTGGACCCGGACTCTGCTATGGAGCCTCTGACTGAAGTAAAGTCTCTCTGTACCCCTTTCTCCTGGACCTCTTCTTTCCCCACTACTTGTCCAAGAAGGGCGAGTACAGGTACACAGAGCAGTCCAGAGGGATGCAGAAGGGAGCTTCCAGAAGCCAGGAGCTGGAGCATCTGCTGTGCCCACTATACCAATGGACTCACCCTCTTGAATGGAAAAGCACTCACAAACCTGGGTGAAGAGTGGGGGGTGCTCTGGGGACAGCCTGGGGGCTATCAGGGATGGAACTAGTCCTGGCCAGACCATAGATGATTATTCCAGCCACTGAACAGTGGCTCTGGGTGACATCTGTCTGCGCATTGTCCCCCCCCCAGAGTGGCCTCCTGTGCCCCAGGACACTGCCCTGAAGTGCCCCCCCGACTCCCTCTCCTCCTTCCTTTCTGAACACAGGAACACCAACTTATCCACACCCTGCCTTCCTCCTCCTGGAAGCCTTCCAGGCCAGGGAAGGAGCAGGTGTAACTTGGTGGGGGTGTGAGGAGAGGTGGGAAAGGGGTGAAGAAGGGAAGGAGCTATGTGGGAACAAAGAAGAGGATACCTCACATGCCCCTGTCTCAGTGAGACCCCATGACACCCCAGGACAGAGAACATGGAAAGCAGCAAAATGCCTGGAAAGGAAACCCATCAGTGGGCATGGGCTGGCAGAGGGGTCCCAGGCAGGACCCAGTCTGGGGACAGCCCCACCCCTCCATAGAAGGGACCTCCCTTCCACCCTCCCACCCCAAGACGGTGTGACTGGGCAGATATGGAGCAAGTCAAAGAAGACCAGCGGGGGCAGAGGTCGTCCATAGGTGCTTGTTAACTAAGGCAGGGTGTGGAGGGGGGGACGCCGGGTCTGAGTCATGGCTCTGGCTCTAGAAGCCATAGGAACTTGAAAGTCACTTTGCCTCTGGTCCTCAGTCTCCTCATCCGTGAAGTCAGCGGGTTGGGTCAGAAGCAGATGACAAATACAGCCACCTGGAACTCTGCCAGGAGGACAGTGGGTGGCCTCCAGGTGCAGGTGCCCGGGCTTCCCTCAGAGGTTCTCAGCAGGACTGTGGCAGGGGTCAGAGGAGAGGGCTGTTCCCTCGGGTGGAGGGTGGCCACTTCCTACAAGGGGGTCTCCTTCTCCCCGGCCATCAGCGCTTCCTTCGTCAGGGAGGGCCTGCAGCCCCCGTTGGTGCCTCCATCCGGACGTGTGTGCTGCCTGGGCTGTGGCAGGCTGGAGTCGGGCGTGACGAGCTGTCGCAGGCGCTGCGGAGAGGAGAGGCGGTGAGTGCACGCTTTTGGTGAGGGAGGAAAGGATGGCTCCTCAGCCCAGAGCCAGGCACGCAGGGATAAAGGAGTGTTTCAAGAGAAGAGAAGACGCAAGAATACAGGGACGAGGAGGGCACTGCCTGGGGTCCAGTGCAGGCCCTGCTGCCAACCACCTGTACAACCTGAGCCAACTCACTTAACTCCTCTGTTCACGCAATTGCCTCAGTTTCCTCATCTGTAAAATGAGGTGACAGTAGAACACACTGCTAAGTGATCAATAAGTGTATATTTTTATTATTATTATCACTAATATTCTTTTTATTACTATTGGTATGGGCTCAATAAGTATCTATTGTTTTCTTATTTTTAGTGGTACAACTATTATCATTGCTACTGGTCCTGGTACCATAGCCTCCCTCTTCTTGCCTTGAATGCAGATGTAATGACTGGAATCATCCCTGCTTTTGTGTGACCAGGAAGTGATAAGCATAATGAAATGACAACGTGTTCGACATGGAAGCACAGAAATGAAGGAAGAGTCTGGTCCCTAATGTCCTCTTTAAGCAGCCAAACCCAATGCCAGCGGCCCCCGATTGATTTTCTTGCTACATACAGGAACAAATGAACCTATTTGCTTCAACTGTTACAGGGTGGGTTTTCTATGACTTATAGGCCAGACAGACTTCAACAGATGGAATGTCTTTGTGGTCATCGGCCATAGCCTCTTCTGGGAAGGCATGTCCCCAACTCCCAACAGGGAGCCTTTTTTGGTATCTCCAAGCAGGCTTAAGACTAGAAAAGAAGTCAGGAGCCTGTGTGTGGAGTGAACCATGCTTACCAGTTTTCCAAGAGCAAGGTACCGATGCTCTTTAAGCTTCTGTGTCTAGTCTCTTTATGTTCTCGTAACTTGGTTTCCCTTAACCCTTTACAGTTTACCCTTGATGATCTACCAGAGGTCAAGAAGGTTTCTGAAAGTAAAGCCATTGGACTGGTCAAAGCCCTTCTCTTTAAGATTCTGTGAGGCCACAGGGCCCCCGCCCACCCCACCCCCACGCAGAGCCTGATGTGCAACCAGCCCATCCTCTCCTGTGTCCGGCACCTACCTTCTTGAAGGAACCCTGGGTTTTCAGGAGGGTGATGACAATGAAGAGTGGGACGCAGGCCATGGAGGAGAAAGCCAAGAACCAGCCGATGGAGTACCCCCAGGCAGGGTACACGTAGACGTTGTTGTATCGGAGCGGCGTGTACTTGGTCAAGGAGAAGAGGAAAGTGGCCTGGAAAGAGGAAAGGGCAGAGGCGGGTGAGACAGAGGGCCATTCAAAGTCCCTCCCTGGCTACTCAAATAGACCAAGACAGAAGACAAGCAAGACACACTGTGGTGCATCCCAGGTGGGACAGGAAAAGCCACTGCAAATCGTGACCCAGGCACCACTCACAAGAACCGAGGCAGGAGGGGATAGAGAGGCGGGGTGGGGGGAAGTGGGTGTCCATAAGTCAGGCATCACCCCTCACCCCACAAGTCTTCTGGGGGCAGGAGGGAGGAAGGAGGAGCAGATCGGGCACATACCAGGCAAAGCCCTGGGGTCAGGAAGAGCCAGGAGATCTTCACCAGTGGCCACGGCCGGTAGCCAATCATGTCCTCAATGTTGTCATAGAAACGGTCCGCCCCTGACCGGGTACAGTGTGGGGGAAGAGGGTGAGAACAACTTCATGGGTCTTGGGGAAAGACTGGCCTGGCTTCTTCCCCACCCACCCACCCTGGGAAGGGAAACTGGAACAGGGTGTGGATGAGATGTGTCCCTGGCACCCGAGTCTGGTACCATCTCCGACTTCCTGTCTAAGGAGGGAGTGGATACCCCCCACTGTCCTCATCACACAGGAAAGTGTGAGCCTGAAACGGGGCCCAGCGGCAGTGCAAATGCTTGTTCACCTGTGTAGCAGAGATGGATTTGACTCAGGTCACAGCAGCAAGGAGCCCTGTGCTCACATATGCTACACCAAACTCAGGGTTAGGAAATTACAGGACAAGGGTGGTCAGGATCCTAGGCTCCAGAGGAACCACCTCTGAGTTCCAAAGGAAGCATGGTAAGATTGGTTTATGCTTAGGGAAAACACTGGTTTTGTTTTGATGTCCTTAGGTTTCTACATTTGTGCTATGGTAGGCAGAGCTGGTCTTCTCACGGTGAAGAACCAACCACTCCTTGGTATGTGGGGGACTCATCTCCCCACACCCCTGGGACCTCCCCACTGATCACTGCCACATGAAATCCCATCATTCAAGAGTCATTGCTTTCACTTCTAAAAGCCAAAGTTAAAAGACAGATGTTGCCAGGTGGGTATAACATATTAAGTCTCACCAAACATCTACACCTCAGTGTGACTGAGTTTATCAGATCCTCTCTGAGAACAAGATTTGGAAAGGGGTAGAAGAAAAAAAAAAAAAACAGAAAACATCAGAGGCTTGAAGGGAGAAGGTAAAAGATATCTCCAAGGAGAGTAAAAGACACCAAACAGGAAGACTTAGGGCAGCAAAATAATAAACCTTCTTACTTGTAGCTTCATCTGAGTCTTTTGACATTGGTACTATGTCCCCAACCTGGTGCAGTGGAGCCATCAGATTTGGGGTATGATAATAGCCCTTCTACTTTCTAGCTGTGTGAGGTTTGGCAAGAGATGCAACCTCTCTGAACCTCCCTTTCCCCTGCAAAATATTGTCACAGAGATTGTGAGAGAGAAAGTGGCAGCGACCGGTACAGTGCCTGGCACAAAGCACACAGCTCAATAAAAAAAGGTTTCTTTCCCTGGTTGTCAGGCATGGTGGTGGCAGGGCCTTAGGGCACTCCGCAGCACTGCTGGTTACCTCAGGGCTGAGGAGCCCCAGGATGTTGGTGGAAATTCGTGGAAGGCAGAATTCACTTCAGTATGAGAAAGAAACGTGTAGCGGCCACGATGGAAGAGGCTGCTTCAAAAACACGAGAATGAGCTTCCGGTCTGCGGAAGTATTCAAACAAAATCCAGGTGACATAGGAATTTGTAAAGGGTCAGACCAAGGGACCCTGAGAGTCCCTTCTGACGGGGGCTCTACTGGCGAAGGGCCTCAGGCAGCCTCTGCCTCAAGAGCACGCTGCAGGGCTGCCGGTCACTCCTCGCTCTGTGCAAGCGAATCTGCCTCGCCATCGCCCCAGCTCTCGCTGCCCTTGTGAGAGATGCCAGGCTGCCTGGCCGTGCGGGGCCAACCTTCCCAGGAAAGAGGAGCAGGGCGGCGATGCAAAGGCTCACAGGAAGCACCCCGCCCCTTGGCCCAGTCCTCAACCTCTCGGGCCCCTTACCATACACCCAGCTGATGCAGACGACTTCAAACACGGAGAGGAAGAGCAGGCATATGCCGCTGGAGGCATAGTAGTCAAACAGCTGGAAGATATACATGCCGCCCTGCGGAGGGGGGAGCAGAGCTGAGCCCTGGGGCTATGGTGCTGGGTGCACGCTCCTCCAGGGTGGCGAGTCCCCACCAGGGGTGCCATCCTGCCCCGCCCAGGGAAGTTACTCCTCGCATCTAAGAGAATGCTGGCCCTACCTTCAGGTCCTTCATTCAACATCCCAGCATCCCATCTTCTGAGAAGGGGTACCCACCTCCCTCTGTTCCTTTAGGGTTGGGGTATGCCTCTCCCTGCTGCAGGCCTGAGTTAAGTCATAACCCTGACTCCTGCTACACTCAGGAAAAAGTCCATTCTTCCACTGGGGTTGGTTGGATGTGAAAGGTAAGCTGGAAGTGGTACCTGCCTTCCTTGATATCACAGGAAGAAAACCTGCCTGAGGACAAAGTCACCAGAGGAAAGGGGAGCCAGGAGCAGAGACCGTGTCATTAGAGCAGCTAGATCCAACCATGCCTGAAACCCAAGTATCTCTAGCCCAACCCCCATTAATTCCCCTTTCTGTTTGATCCAGCTTGTATTTGGTTTCTGTCACCTACAAACAAGGGAGACCTGACTAATATAGACAGAGCCAATCAAGCAGTCCCACCACCCAAGCCCTGCGAGGGAAACTGGGCAGGTGTTGAGGCCCCACTTAGCAGATAAGGAAAGAGTGGCTCTGAGAGGGGCCAGCGGTGACCCCACGCCGCCCTGTGACGAGCCTCAAGGCAGGCTACCCACCCTGCTCACCTCTGTGACCAGCAGGAGCCCTACCAGGTAGCAAGCCGCAGCGATGGTGAGGATCAGCAGCTCGCGCCGCCTGCTCTTCCGGAGCTGCCTGGGGAACATGTCCATGGAGGCTGTCACCAGACACTCCATGCAGACAAACTGTGGGCCGGGAGGGGAGCCGGGGTGAGGGGGTGGGAGGCCGCGGCCCGCCCAGCGCTCTCCCCACCGGGCTCTGCCCTGGCCCCCTCATCCCATTCGCCACACTGATGCAGGAGGAGCAGGGGGTCTGGGTGGGGCCAGCCCTGCCCTTGGTCACAAGAAGGGGTCCCAGCAGGGAGGACTGGAAAGGGAGACCTATTCTTCCCCCAAGGGTAGGAGGCTGGGGCTGGTGCTGAGCATCTGGGAGAAGGCCGGAGGGCATCTGGGGGGACACCTGTGTATGTGGAAGGCGCGAGCCTTGAGAACAAAACGGGCGGCCCCTCCCCCAACACACACACACACACACACACACACACACACACACACACACACACACGGAAGAGGGTCTCGAGGCCTGGGGCCACCCGACCAGCCACAGCTTGAGCCCTGGACAGCAGAGGAGGGCTCAGATTCACGGGTAGGAGGAAAGGAGTGAGAACAGTGAGGCCAAGGCAAGCAGAAGCTGGAAAGAGGGTCACCTGGGCAGGGCTGGGCTGGGGACATACCTGGCTGTCCAGCCCCAGGAATATGAGCATGATGAAGAAGAGGCAGGACCACAGCTGGGATAAGGGCATCATAGTCACCGCCTTGGGGAATGCGATGAAGGCCAGACCAGGACCTGCCAGGCAACGGCATGATGAGCTGATCCGGGGCCTCGAGGCCCTCAGCAGAAGGCTCTCCCGCTGCACCGTCCTGTCCGCGTGCACGCGCACGGGTGAGACATGCAGGGCTAGTTCAGGAGAGCAGGGTGAGTCCGCTATTCTACTCCCTGGGGACAACGCATTCCTTCATTCCTGCACACACATGTCAGTCAGTCCATCCACCCAGCTCTTCCCCTCTCCCTCCTCCCTCCTGTGGTTCTGAAAGCCTGGCTTTGTGCCAAGCGCTGTCCCTCCAAGGCTAAAAGGTTCATGTCACTCGGTTTCTAGGGCTCCTGTCCCCTCTGCTTCCCCTCAGGTCCCAGGCAGCACGGGGCACCTACCTGACTCGGCCACTTCAGAAATGGGCACACCCTGCTCTTGGGACATGAAGCCCAGGATAGAGAAGACGACAAACCCCGCCACAAAGCTGGTGGCACTGTTGAGGAAGCAGAGGGGCGACGGAGTCCCTGTGGGAGGAGATTGATGCAGACAAAGATGGGGAGCAAAAGAGGAAGAATCCAATCAGGGAGGAGAGGAGGATAAAAAGGAGAGAAGAAGGCAGAAGGAGAAGCCCGGGGATGAGCGATGGGAGAGGGAATGGAGAGAAAGACAAGGTCAGTGTCAGAGGAAGAGGAAAGGAAAGGAAGAGAGAAAGTGGGGGAGAAAGAAATTTAGCCTGGTAAAAAAGCCACAGTGTCAATTTGACACGATGTGCCACTCCCTGGGCCCAGGACGGTGCGTCTCGGTCATGGAGCCCACCTCTAGGACCCTGACCCTCTTCAGCTCCCAGAGAGGCAGGGTGACTCTGGCCCCTGCCTCAGCCCTGCCAGCTCTCACCTGTAGCAATTGTTGTGATATTTGTTGTAGCTGCCCAGGGCCGTGAGGCAGCCCTGGCAGATGGCAAAGGAGAAAAAGATCTGGGTGCCTGCATCCATCCACACCTGCACAAGACCCCAAGAAAGTGGTGGGGTCAGGAGGGGGTGGCCAGGGCCTGGAGCCAGGGAAAACAGACCCCTGGCCAAAGCACCAGTCCACCCCTCAGTGTCCCCGAGAATGTCACACCCATGTGACACACTTCCACTAGTGTCCTTCCTTCTCTCCATAGTGGCCTTCCCACAGGCAGAGTCCATTTTCAGTCCTGTAGGCACTTAGGAAGCACCAAATACATGTGTGTCCCTTGACTATCTCAGGTGCAGTCTGTGAACTCAAGCTGCACCCAAGATGGGTGAGGCCCACCTGCAGGGCAGAGCTAAGAGTCACTTGCATTCATTCATTCAGCCAGTGTATTTACATCATGCCTTAGGCAGCTGTGACCTGGGGCACATGAAGAGACCGCTTCATGAAAATATAGAGAAAAGCCACCAAGATTTCAAGGGCATGCAAAAATGTGCTCAGACAAGTCCTAGAGGAGGAAATGCAGGTGGCCAGTAACCATGTGGAAGATGTCCAACCTAGCCCAGAGTTTAAAAAAAAAAGCTAAATTAAAACCATAAATGATACTGTTTGGACCCATCAAGTTATAAAAGATTAAAATAAATATTAATCAAACCCTGCAAAGGCCCTACAGAAGGAAGGGTATCCTCAAATACTGGTAGGAGAATCTATATTTCTCTAAAGCCAGTACTGGCTGGGTGCAGTGGCACATGCCGACAATCCCAGAGGCTCAGAAGGCTGAGGCAGGAGGATCACAAGTTCAAAGCCAGCCTCAGCAACTTAGCAAGGTCCTAAGCAAATCAGCGAGACCCTTTCTCTAAATAAAATATTAAAAAGGGCTGGGGATGTGGCTCAGTGGTTAAGCACCCCTGGGTTCAATCCCTGGTACCAAAAAAAAAAAAAAAAAAAAAAGGCTCTCTAAAGCCAGTACCATCCACAGGTTCAACCAACTACAGAGCAAAATTATTCCCCCAAAAATGTACCTCTACTGAACATCTACAGATTTTTTCTCTTAAATAATACAGTATAATAACTAATTTTATAGCATTTATATTATAGTAAGCACTGCAAATTATCTAGAGATTATTTAAAGTGTACAGAAAAATTGCATTGGATCATATGCAAACATTATGCCATTTTATATGCGACTTAAGCATGCAAAAAATTGGTATCTGTGGGGGTTCATAGAACCAATCTCCCATGGATACTGAGGGATGACCATACATTTAAAAATAGATATCACCACCAGGTGCAGTGGTACATGCCTGAAATCTCAGCAACTCAGAAGGCTGAGGCAGGAGGATCACAAATTTGAAGCCAGCCTCAGCAATTTAGTGAAACTCTGTCTCAAAATCAAAAATAAAAAGGACTGTGGACGCAGCTCAGTGGTAGAGTTTCTCTGGGTTCAATCCCCAGTACTGGGGGAAAATAATAGATATCACCAAAAGGTCCAAGGGCAGGCAGGGTATGAGCTCCAAGAGGGCAGACAGACTGGTCTATTCTGTCCACTGCCCTATCCCTGGCACTAGAACAGTACTTAGCACTTAATGGGTCCTCGGTACATTTTTGTTGAATAAGTAAATGACTAATGAATGGATGAAATATTATGCCGGTGTTAAAAACAACATTTACAGGTGAATTTGATAGCATGGAAAAGTCTTGTAAGTGAAAAGAGGGTATATGTGTCTTTAAATACAATTATCTCAACCATGTCAAAACACACACATACACCACATAGTAAAAATGGTTGGAAGGAAATATACTAAAATGCCGACTGAAATTGTATCTGAGTGATGGGATTATAAGAGATTTGAAAAATCTTTTTCAATTTTCTTCTACGTTATCTAATTTTTTTCCAGTGGACATCTATTGCTTTTTACCAAAGGAAAAGAAATAGGAGACTTTCAAATACAGACTGGTTTGGGGCAGGAGGATCCTTTACCCTTTGAGGTAAAAGGTTCCACATGGTACCCACCTGGGGGTCCTTGAGGCGGAGCAGGTCTGGCCTCAGGTAGTAGACGATGCCCTCATAGGCTCCAGGAAGGGTGACACCTCGGATCAGTAGGATGATCAGCATCAGGTAGGGAAACGTGGCTGTGAAGTAAACAACCTGGAGGAGAAGTAGGCCAAGGTCACTCCTGGTGGAGACCCGGCAGCCAGGCAGCCAGGACCCTGCAGAGAGTGGTCCCCCCACCCTCGGGCAGCGCCGGTCACAAGGAGATCACCGCCAGGTTCCAACATCATAGAAACAGCCTGAGGGGAGAGCACATGAAACTTTCCACACCTCCCCTCCACATTCCAGTGGCTCTTACTCCCCGGCCCAGTGTGCGATACACATCAGCAGGGCAAGGGGAGTGGGGGAGGCAGGGAGGAGGAGGGGGACAGGCACAGTGCAAGTTTCCTGCCCACAACCCTTCAATAATCCATCTGAAATCCAGAACCTGATCAGCCTTAATCCTTCAACCTGGCTGCTGTCCCCGTGGCCCATGGTGAGGGTGGGACCGTCCCTCACAGGAAAAGTGGCCAGATTTGGACAGCAATTTGCAGGAAAATTCAAACTGTACTTTTCCAGCCTTAGGGTTGGAGAAGCAGCAGTGGCCTGAGCTTGGTAATCCTGGAGACACACAGAAGGTGTTCCACTCTGTCCCTGACCACACTCAGCTCCTTACCAAGCTAGCAGCCTCACCTGTGTGGTTAGGACTACTATTATTCTTATCATTAGTATTGCTTTTATTTTTACAACAACCCAGAGAAGAGGAGGCTGCTATGGGAACAGCCTAAATGTTGAGCTGATCGGAACAGTCAGCATCCTGCCATTCCTGGCTTTCAAAACCATGAAGCAGCACCTTAGGTTCTCTGTGTGGGAAATCAAGCTCAAACCCCAATTCTCTCTACATAATAAACCCACTGTTACCCAATTTTGGCTTGAACCCCATCAGCAACTGGCAACTCACCACCCCAAAGACAGTTCTGTTTGTGACTTGTGCTAAAAATTTTCTCCATGTGTTATTAAATTCAACAAGCAGTTGAGTTGAATTAAGAGTGTGTGATCCTGGGGGCTGGGGTTGTGGCTCAGCGGCAGAGCGCTCGCCTCGCACGTGTGCGGCCCGGGTTCGATCCTCAGCACCACGTAAACATAAATGCATTGCATTGTGTACAACTAAAGTAAATAAATAAATATTTTTAAAAAAGAGTGTGTGATCCTAATTGTGCAATATATACACATAATGGCTTTACACACACACCTACATACCTATGAAAGGAACTAGGAGGCAACACAGAGAAAGTCAACAGGGATTAGCTGATCCAACTGCCATCATGCTGGTGGACTGTACAGTGATTAGCTCCAACAGTGGGACTTTCATGGTTCTTATTTTGCTCTGAATATTGCTTACATAAAATGGTCTTTTAAAGTCTGTTGAAAAAAGAAAGTGTTTCCTTGTATTGGGCTAGACTCTGCCTTCCTACGACCTCCCTTGTTCTCACCATGCATCTCCCCTCTACTACTCTTTCTTTCAGTTCTCCCGAGGGCCCTCCAAGTGTCTCCATGGACTTTGGGGGCCATAGAGAGCCCAACAGGAGCCAGAACACCTCACCTTGCCCGTGGACTTGACCCCCTTCCAGATGCAGAAGTAGCAGATGATCCAGGCAAGCAAGAGGCACAGGGCCAACTCCCAGCGCAGGGTCCCCAGGTCGTGGATGCCCGAGGTGATTCCCAGAACACGTCTCCTAATGTTTGGGGAAAAATTAAAAACCAGGTGAAAGGCTACAAAGGATGATTGCCTATCACCAAGGGTCCTGATTCTTAGAGCTGACCCCACGGGCGTCATATTCCAGGGCTTTCTCCACTCCCAGCCCTCCTCACCTCCCCTGTGGCTGTGCCATGTTCCCACCTGTGGTCTGTATGGCCCTGGCTGTTAGAAGACCAAATCATCATAATCCCATAGGTATCTGTGTCTTTCTAACTCATCCAGATTTCTCTGTTGTACAGAGAGAGAAAAAGAGAGTGAGGGTGGTGATGTATGAACAATATGTTCATGGAGAGTAGATATTTGTACATGCGGGGTGATGGGAAAGAATGTGAGTATCACAGGGAGGGGCTGAACTCTAAAGATGTGTATGGGGTGATGGCGATGTGGGTATGCCTGAGAGAGAACTTTATGAGAGGGCGTGGGCAGACACAGAATGTTGGTGAGCATATGAGGGTTGATGTGAAGGTGTAGCTGGACCTGTGAGAGAAGGCAGATGGACACGTGTGGCGTGGTGGAGGTGGAAGTGTGCGTAATCACATGGTAAAGTGAATGTGTGAGTGGAGGGCCTGCCCATTTCTGTGGTGTAAATACTCCCACATTGGCCAAAGTCAGGCTGCCAATGTGATGTCACTGAATACAGAGTTTGGAAGAGATGGGCACAGTCGGCTCTCCTGAGGCTGGGGAGGCTGTTTCTGGCACACCATTGGACATGTGTGGGGTGGATGTGAGGGTGGAGGTGGATATTCGTGAGACTGTAAATGGATGTGGAGAGGAAAATGGGAGTCTATGTGGACTCATGTGGATTTGGGGTGAGTGTAAGGGGACAGGTGGACAAGCGTGTGTGGATGTGAGATTGTTCTCTCATCCTTCAGTGATGTGGAGTTGGGGGGGGTAAGAGGTGCATAAATGCTAGAAAGCATGCACAGAGAGTCTTAAACTTGCACCCCAGATTCTCAAATTTGCACAATTCAGACATACAGACTTTCTCCGCTTAGGGGCCCCTGGCATGTGACAACCAGGCCCAATACCTACTCCCAGAATTCTATGACAGGTGAGGTGAAGTTCTCAGAATAGGTCATTGCACTGGCTCCAGAGCGGTTCAGAAAGTCCACGCAATGCTCTGTTGGGGACAAGGTGGCGTGCATGTCAGTTAGGGACATGATGGGGAGAGATGTTCCCATATCCTAGTCCCTCCAACCCTAGTGGTCCCTAACATTCTAGTCTACCTTTGGACCCCATTTCCAGAGTATCAGAGATGAACTTCTGAAGAGGTTCATGGGACCAGCTCCTCTTCCTTCTCGTGTGGCCTGTGCTCGCTGCTGTTGTTTTCAGTGAGCCTGGCCACTCATCTGGCCACCTTGCCAACATCTAGCACCATCCAGACTGAAGATGATACAGCCTGACATGGAGAGTTCACAGGGTAACACTCCTGACCTGCTCACACTATCACCCCTGTCTACAGACAAGGGACCAAGGCCAGGTGCAGCTCTTCCTGGCTTGGAATGCTGCTCACATGGTGGGCTCTTTTATTCTTCTCTTCTCCCTCCCACTGCTACATAGGTAACTGTTTCTTCTACCCATAATGCTTTGTACTTGTTAAACTGTCTCTACAGCTCTACAGTAAGCTCAGAGAGGGCTGGGTCCAGGTTGCCCTTGCCTGGCCTTGGAGCAGTGTTTGGCACATAATAGGTGCCCAGTAAATATTTGTTAAATGATGAATGATAACCTCTTACTACAGCCCCACTGGGTTCCCACAACTGTACTTGGTTCTCCCAGGGGCTGGTCTAAGGGTCCACAGAAGGGTCAGCCAGCAGAACTGGCACCAAAGCCTACATGGCTTGGCTTTGAGGCAAATTCTGCCATATGCTGACCATCACCAGCCACCATGGCCCAACCTCAAGGGAGAGGCACCATCCCAGGGACTGAAAGGATAGATACCTGTGTTCCAGGAATTGCTGCAGGTTGTCCAGGGTAGCTCAGAGGTGAAGGAGCTGAACAGGTAGAAGAGGGCCCAAGCAAGGATGATGATGTAATAAATATTCAAATAGGACTCGATGACCACCGACGCCAGGCCAATGCCTTCCAGAGTGAGTGTTGGTGGGAGAGGGAGAATCCAAGAGATAAACATTAGCAAAACAAAGTCACATGTAAGCTGCTAGTTGTGGCTACAAGGGTCTTCTTAGAGTTGGGGTTTATTCATTGACATGAGAAGCCATTTGTAGCATTTTTTTTTTTCTAAGCAAGAAAAGCAGATTGTAAATCATCATCCTATACATTGTCCCATTTTTGTAACATATATTTGAGAATGTCTATTTTTGTTTATGAGAAAACTTTGGAAAGATTTTCACCCAAAAGTTAGCAAGAAGTTCTTGAAATGATAGGACTTTAGTGTAAGCTGCCTGGTACCGTAAACCGGGAGGAAAACTCTCGGAGGCAGAGTAAAGCTTTTACTACATTTACTTCTACTTTCTTAGAGAGAGCTTAGAGTAAAGAAAGATTTTTAGAGAGAAAGATTAAAGCGAGCTTTTCTTCTTGTCTTCTTAGCTTAGAGTCTTAGTTAGAAAGATAGAAAGATAGAGCTTAGCTTAGAGTAAGATTAGAGCTTCTTTCTTCTCTCTTCTTTCTTCCTTCTTCTGTCTTCTGTCTTCCTCAGGAGTCTCGGCCTAACTCTGACCAGTCATTACTTCTTCTATCTGGTTTCTCTTCTGTAACCGCTCTGCCTACGTTCTGACCGCTGATTCTTCTGACCGACCGAGTGACTGCCCGGCTGACTGAATTCTCCGTTCTCCTAACTCGGACCGCTTTCACCCGGTTATATACCTTCAGCTTTGCAGGTGCCTACAGGTGCGTCACATACATATCAGGTGGAACCCATGGCTTCCAGCTAGCTGCAACAGCCCTTCCTAATTAGGGCTCCTTCACTTTAGTTTACTTTTTCAAGCTTTTTTTTTTCATTTGTTTATTGCATTTTCTATTTTTCTGATATAATTGTGTATTGCTTGCAAAATGAAAGGGACAAGAAAAATAAAGGAGTAAGAAGAAGGAAATGGTAAGGATCATCTCAGGGTAAGAAAAAGAAACCAGGGCTGGGGTTGTGGCTCCGCGGTAGAGCACTCGCCTAGCACATGTGCGGCCCGGGTTTGATCCTCAGCACCACGTAAAAATAAATGTATTGTGTACAACTGAAGTAAATAAATATATTCCAAAAAAGAAAAGAAAAGAAAAAGAAACCAGCCAGAAAGAGAGAAGTGGCCCTTGTCATGATGTACCTGACCCAGCCTCCAGAGCCCCTCATTGCAAAAGTTGGGAACTTGAGCTTCCATTTTAACAGTTATCATGCAGGCTCTGGTTGGTCTCTTCAATGGAAACATGACCTATAAAAGTGGAACCTTGCCAGGCATGATGGTGCACACATGTAATTCCAGTGACTCCAGAGGCTGAGTCAGGAGTATCAGAAGTTCAAGGGCAGCCTCAGCAATTTAGCGAGGTCCTGAACAACTTAAGGAGACCCTGTCTTAAAATTTAAAAAAAAAAAGGGGGAGGGGGCGCTGGAGATGTGGCTAAATGGTCAAGCACCCCTGGGTTCAATCTCTGGTACCTAAAAAAAACCAAATTAATTGAATCTTCTCACAGTCAATTTAGAAGCAGCATGTTGCCAAGCTGAATGAAAGCCAGCTGGGGAGGGGTTGGGGGTGGCGCTTCCCCAAGCCAGAGCCCACCGGCACTTTGTCGACTGCGGATTGAGTTCTGGGGAACAGAGGACACATGCTAGTCAACGCTGTTTAATGAAGGACTGTGGCCTGTGGGGAACAACCCTTTAGCCTGCGGCCTGGCTGAGAAATTCATGCTGACCGTGAACCAAACTGCCCCTTTGCGGGAAGAACCCACTCGCGATTGTTTTGTCCCATCCCGGCAAAGGACGGTTTGCAGGCGTGGTGGTCTCCCCGCGTCTGCAGCCAGGGCGTGGCGCTGCGGGGACTGAGGAGCCAGTGCAGCGGGTGGCCAGGGGATCCCCTGGGAGCGGCGGGCCAGCCTGTGGGATATTTCCAGCACACACAGACACCCACCCAGACAACGAAAACACAAACAAGCGGCCACTGTGCCGGCCTCCGGAACGCGCTGTGCTCCCCCAGGCTTGGCGGGACCCCACGGGGCGGGGATCAGCGGGTAAACACCGAGGGCCTGAGCGCGGGGGCTCTGGTGGTGCCCGCTGAGAAAGGAGGCGGGGGCGCGGGGCGACCTGCGGTGATTCAGAAGCTCGAGTGAGTGCCCGCGGGGAAGGGTGGGTGTGGGTGTGCACTGGGCGCGTTTCCTGCGTCTCTTTTTGTGCACAGGCTGCTGGGAGCTTGGGGGAGGAGGGCACAGTTGGGCCGGGGAGGAGCAGGCAGTGAGCAGCGGGCACTCCCGCCGCGGGAGGGGCGCACACCTTGAGCCAGCCTCTGCCGGAGCACCCAGGCCGGGGAAGCTCTGTAACTTGGAGGAGGAAGGGGGCGGCAGCCTCGCAGTCTCTTCCCCACCCCAAACAATGTCTGCCTGCCAGGTACTCCCGTAAGAGTGTTCTGCAGAGACCAGGCTCTATTGGTGCTGCCCAGGAGCTTGCTTGGACCTGGGGGTAGAACTCAGCTGAGTGGGACATTTACACTACTGCTGCAGTCCAGCGCAGAACGCCTGGAAACTCCTGCAGCACCCAGAACGTAGGAGTAGAAACATGGTAGGCTAAGCTTGGCTCTGCCCTGCCCCTCACTGCTGCCCTCACAGGGGTTCCCCTGGATGTTCTGAGAAACAGCATGAAACGGGCTTCACCCTCCCCCAGTGTGGTCAGGCATCCAGCCTGCCCAGTAACCAAGATGTTCCCCATGATACCTCTATCCAGTTTGAACTATGCCCAGGAAACCCAAGAATGCCTGGTTCCCCAGAGCTCTCTCAGGCACTGACACGAGAAAAAGTCCTCTCTGCATTTCAAATGTGCAAGGAACCTCTGAAGGACAGGAAGACACCTGGGGCATCCCACTGTCCCCCAGGGGACTGGTCCAATCAACTGAAGAGGGGTTGGGCCAGGATGCCCCAGGCTGCTGACATTAGTGCCAACAGATTCATTGAGAGAGGAACAGAAGCTGCCCCTGGTATAGTCAAGAGGGAAAGGGCTCAGGTAGATCTGGACTCAAATCCTTTGTGAATGACCCCATTTTCCTCATCTACAAAATGAAACCAGGGCTGGAGATGTAGCTTAGTTAGTAGAGTGCTTGCCTCACATGATAAATAAATAAATAGAAAGAAAGAAAGAAAGCCAGGCTGAATGAAAGCCAGCTGGGGAGGGGTTGGGGGTGGTGCTTCCCCAAGCCAGAGCCCACCCGCACTTTGTCCACTGTGGATTGAGTTCTGGGGAACAGAGGACACATGCTAGTCAACGCTAGTCAATGCATGGTGGCGCACACCTGTAATTCCAGTGACCCCAGAGGCTGAGTCAGGAGTATCACAAGTTCGAGGGCAGCCTCAGCAACAGTCCTTTAGTCTCAACCCCTCTTTAGTCTCAGCCACAGTCCTTCATTAAACAGCAGTGACTATTTCTATTTACTTATTTCTACTTATATATTTATAAATAAATAGAAAGAAAGAAAGAAAGAAGCCAATAGTTACTGGAGAATTAGGTGAGAAAAAGTGCTTACAAGAGACCTGACACAGGGTAGGGCTCCATAGGTGCTAGATATCACCATCGACATCATTCCTGTCACTATGTATGTTGCAGGCCCATTTGGGACCATGCCATAAACTCAGAAACGTTTTTCCATGAGGCTGATGAAGGTTGAACTTCAGGGTCCCTCACTTGCAGGGACCCCTTCCGAGCTCTGTACCTAATTTGGTATTTGTAATCTTGTCTTGTTTTTCTTGACGCGTGTCCTCCTTCCCAAGCTTTATAAGCTTTGGGCCCTGAAAAGCCTGATTAGCACTTAGCGCCGGATGAGAATGGATAAGCAAAGGAGACAGTGAACAGGCAAAGGATGACGACAGTGAAGGGAGGGCGACAGAAGGATGTAGGCATGAGGATGTCCCCCTGGATTGGAAGGAGGAGGCAGAATACTCACCCTGGAAGAGGGGGCAGATCTTCCTCCAAGCAGTGACGCTCCCTTGGCTGGTGTACTGGCCCAGGGCCACCTCTAGGAAGAACACGGGGATGCCACAGCTGAAGAAGAAGATGAAGTAGGGAACAAAGAAGGCTCCTGCGGGAGAGGAGAGGTAGAGACTGAGCCACACCTTGCTCCTTTCAGCCCTGGAGCCCTCCCAGAGACCTGTCCTCCAGAACCTTCCTCCTTAGTGCCTTCCTCCCGCCTCCCCAGGGCCCAAGATGGCCTCCTCCTTTCTCATGCTGTCAGGGGTGGGGAGTGGAAATGCTCCAAACCCCTGCGTGAAGTGGGCAAGACCTTTGAAAGGAAATGCATGAATTAGGATTAGGCAATACTAATATATGCACTACTTATTTTCTTAGTGTGCTTCACGAATTTCATCAGTGTATTATTTTTGGAACCAAGACATGTGTTCTGTATCATTTGATATGCTTCTTAAATTATCAAGTTTGGTACATTTTAGAGAAAAACAAACAAATGAAAACACCTTGGAAATATTATTTTCACACTAATAATTTTCGGAGTGTTTCCCCCACCCCCATCAGGCTCTGGTCTGTATGAAGCTCCCTGCAGAGAAAGCTCTCACGTACAGAGGGGTGGCCAGGCTAAGATACATTCAGCAAATGATGTGATGGAATTGAAGACAACCCTAAGCCCAGTGGCCACTCTGGTAGGAATCACCAAGGCAGCAACCTTACCTTATAGGTTCGTCTTTGGGCAAGTGGATTCTGGTTCATCACCCAATAATAACACTTGGCACTTATTTGGTGCTGTGTGTCAGACCCTCTTCTAAATGCTTCACCAACATCAAAATCCTCACAAAACAACCTCCCATGGGGTAGGTACTATTGCTATCCCCTTTCACAGATGAGAAAACTGAGGCTGGGTTTAAAATGCAAAAATTGAAGCGTAAATGAGGAAACAGAGGCACCAACCCAGGGGTTCTGATCCTGATCTTAACCACTACATCAATATGCCCCTAAAGTAATCTCTCACATATGTAGAAAAAAAAATGAGAAGTATAAAGGAAAAAGCTCTGTGTATCCTTCCAGTTTTCTTACAAGCACACACATTCATTTCTCCTTTGCAAAATGAGAAACTACTATACATTATTTGATAACCATTTAAAAAATCTTCATCACGAACCTGTTCGTATCATTCAATGAATCTATATCTACATCATTTTATTGGCTATATAGTATTCCACTACATGGACTTCTAGCATTTTTCAAGTACCTTATTGTTGGGCTTTTCAGTGTACATTAGAAATATCACCATGGTGAAGATATCACCATAGCCTCATGCACCTGTCTAATTTTCTCCTTAATACAAATTTCCAGTAGAGGAACTGCTAAGTCCAAAGATATGCTTTTTGTTTTGTTTTACATGTGTGTGTGTATGTGTGTTAAAATACATACAACATGAACCATTCTAACCATTTCCAAGTGCATGGTTCAGGGGCACTAAGTCCATTCACAGTGTTGTGCAACTGTCACCCTATCCACCCCCTGAAATTTTTTCATCATCACAAACTGAAACTCTGTACGTATTAAACAGCAATTCCCCATTCCTGTTCCTCCCCAGCCCTTGGCAACCACAATTCTACTTTCTGTTTCTATGAATGTGCTTATTCTAGAATCCTCACAAAGGTGGGATCAGAGAGTATTTATCCTTCTGTGTCTGACTGATTTCATTTAACCTATCTTCAAGATGCATCATGCCACGGCACATATCACAATTTCCTTCTCTATTAAGGCCAAATAATGTTCCTGTGCGTATATGTCACACTTGGTTTATTATCCATTCATCCACTGTTGGTTCTCTCTACCTTTGGGGTATGCACCTTTTTTAAAGGTCTTTGACATGCATGTTCAAATTGCTCTCCATAACTCTTATACCAACCCATACTGCGCCCCATAGTAACGTGTGAGAGTGAAGAGGATTTGTGTCCTCTGGACCCTAGGGAGCCACAGCCAGCTCCTAACTCTCCACTGAGCTACAGTCCTGTCGCCTCACATTGGCCTCCTGAGCCTGCACGCTTCTGGAGCACTGGCGAGCACACTGCCATGACGGAACTGGCTCAGGTTTGAGTTTAGTGGATGATCGCAGTTCCTGGGCTGAGGGGCAGGATTCAGGAGAAAGGACATAGCTCAGGGACTCTCCCACAGGGCACTTTATAGGAGATCTATGGGGCATGTGGCCCACAGGCCCCTTCTGCCAGCTGTCAGATGCCCTTCCCTCTAATAAAGGAGATGGCTTCAGTTCTGACTTTAGAATGTGGGCTTTCGCTCCACAGAAGCTGGGGACCCCAGAAGAGCCTCATCTCAGGCTGGTCACCAGGTCTAGACCTTGCAGGGCAGGGGAGGAGGCTGATTCCTCCATGCTTGGATTTCTCTCTGAGTTTCCAACACACCAGTTCTGTAAATTAGCTTATCTTACCCTTGCTTGGGTGGGTTAGCAACAGAGCTAAAGTGATACAGATATAATGTCTTTGGTCCTGCCATCTTGGAGGTGACCTGGGCTCAGCCACCAGAGCCTGAGGCCCTGCCTCCCCCTCAAGCTCTCTCTTCCATGTAGTTGGACAAGGTATATGCATTGAGGTGGGGGCAGTCACCCCACCACAAGCATCTCACTAGCTGTGTTCTGGGGCAAGTCCTCCTCTGTGAAACGAGGGCTGGGACTACATAACCCTCAGCTTGGGCTCTAGCAACCTAGATTCGTCCATGACACTGTGTCCCAGGACAAAGAAAGAAAGCACCACCTCTCCCACTCCTGTCTCCCCTAACTTCTGTCCAGTGTCAGTCTCCCACCGTCGTCCCGATCCACCCAAGAAATTCCATTTCTGTTTCTTTGGAGTCATTAGTTTAAGCAGTTCATGATAACAACTGTAAGTTTTAAAACACATAGCAACATGTGTAATGAATACTCAGTAAACATTTGTCAAATTACGTATAAATAGAAGGATTTCCTAAACCATGGTTATCTCTCAATGTGAGTGTTTCTTGTTTTTACCCACCTAGAATATTTCTAATATTTATAATAAACATATATTATTTCTACAAGAAAAAATAAAGGTGCCAGGTTTGGTGGTGCACGCCTGTAATCCCAGCAACTTGAGAGGCTGAGACAGGAGGATCGCAAGTTCAAGGTCAGCCTGGCAACCCTGTCTTAAAATAAAAAATAAATAATAAGGCTGGAGATGTAGCTCAGTGATAAAGTGCCCCTGGGTTCAACCTAGTATCACAAGAAAAAGGTAATTTCAAGAGAAAAAAAATATCAGATTGGTCACAAAGGACTACATATTGAAGGGTTCCATTTATAGGAAATACACCAAGTAGGTAGATCCATAGATAGCAGATAATGGTTTCCAAGGGCTGAAGGTGGGGAAGGGGCGAGGGAATGGGGAGTGACAGGTAGTAGACCTGGCTTTCTTTTTGAGACAGTAAAAATGTTCTAAAATTGATTTGGGTGATGGTTGCACTATTCTATGAATATACTAAAATCACTGAATGGCACACTTAAAAAAATAAATCTGGCCCTTCCCCACTGTGACCTTGTTAACTTTTGCTACCAATGCCAAAAAAATAATAAAATACATTTTCTTCATTTAAAAAAATAGACAAGTTATCATTTCTCCAATCAAAATACTTCAATGGCTCCCATTTCACTTGGAACAAAGAATACAAGATCTGAACCCATTACTTCTCTGAGCTCATCTCCTGTTACTCTCCTCTCTCATTCAGCTCCACACTGCCTCCTCTGTGTTCCTCAAACAGGTCACTTGCTCTTGCACCCTGGGACTTTTGCACTCGCCATTCCCTCTGTTGGGATTGTTCTTTATCCCATATGCAACCATAAGAGTCACACTTTCACCTTCAAATCTTTGCTTAAATGTTGCCTTCTTGGCAAAACCTTTCCTGGTCTCCCCGCTTCCCATATCAAATCCCTCTGCCTGTCCCAGTGATCCAGCATTCCCTGTCCCTTATCCCCGCTTTACTTCTTGCCACTCTGCTCATCACCACTTGACATACTACACATTTTCTAGTCTGTAATCTGTCAGGCTTTGTCAAAATATAACACTTAGAGCAGGCTCTGTTTTGTATCTAGAACAGTGCTTGGCACAAGTTAGACCTGCAATAATATTAGTTGAATGCATGAATGGACTGTGTATAGAGTAATCGAGAACCCAGATCCCTTGGTCCTGCTGTTGCCTCGTTGAAAAGCCACCGGAGCCCGGTGAGGTGTCATCCCCATTTCATGGAGGGAGACACTGAGGCTGGAGGTGGAGCTGGAGCTAGCTCCACCACAGCCTTCCAACTCGATAAGCACTGCTCAGCCACAGGGCACCGCTCTCCCCACCACGCCTACCTCAGTGTGAACTCACCACCTCCATTTTTGTAGCAGAGATAGGGAAACCTCCAGACATTGCCTAGCCCAATGATCTCCCCGGCCACTGACAGCACAAACTCCATCTTGTTGTTCCATTGGCCCCGATCCTTCACCTGGTCCTCGCCTTCCTGGTCCGACGTCTCTCCCTCCTCCGGGACCCAGGAGACCACAGGAGGCCCATCCTCACGGACTGCCACTTTTTTGTCCATAGCCAGATAGTGGGTTGGGAGTCCCCGTGGGATGGGGCAAGATGGCGGGAGAGGCAAAGTCTGGTGGGAGGAGAAGGAGTGAGCTGTAGAGCCCCACACAGGCCCCCCTGTCCTGCCGTCCCCAGCCCAGTCTCTGCTGGGGCAGTATTGCTTTTCTTCTCAATGGCACTTCTCCGTAGTGTCATGAGACTAAGCAAATGGGGAGCAAATCTTAGTTTGCAGATTTTGCTGACAGGAAAGTCAAGCCTTGACTGATGAAGTGACTGGCCCAAGACCATTCAGGAGCAGAACTGCCGTGAAAATCCAGGCATGGGGCATCGTATACCAAGTCTCTTGTGGTCTCCATCGCCAGTCACCATCACAGCCGGCCTGTGTGCACAGATCCTCAGCAGTTAGTGCGTGACACTAGCCCAGCCTCTGGCCTCCAGGCCAGAAGGAATCAAAGGCTGCCAGGGGTGATGGGGGTCAAAGGGCAGTTTGTCCAAGGTGGCAGCATTGTCCCGCCCAGTTGTGTGTTTGTTCCTGTGCCAAGGTGATTGATCAACTCAGGGTAAACATGGGGCCAGCAAGACCTGGGTGTCTGATTGGAAGGGCAGGAGAAGGTGGGACCTGTGAACAAAGCAGGATGGGGACTAGAATTGGCACCAGGGCCAGGTATAGGCCTTCAAAGGAACCCCATTCCTCTTCTCTCGGTTGCATTTCTATCCTGAGAAAACTTGGGGAACTTGGTGCCAGGAGGGGTCACTAGAGCAATTGTCACTTGGGTGGTGGTCATCTCCAGATGACTCCAAGATGACCAAATGGTCTCCTCAAGAGGGAAGCTCAGGACTGGGGTTGTGGCTCAGTGGTAGAACACTTGCCTTGTAAGAGTGAGGCACTGGGTTCCATCCTCAGCACCACACAAAAATAAATAAATAAAATAAAGGTATTAAAAAAAAAAAAAAAAAGAGGAAGCCTGGTAAGAGCTGCCCAGGATGGCAGATCACTGCCCATCCTTTATTCCTGCCCTCTTAAAGATCCCCAAACTCCCTGGACCTCCAAGAGAATGAGGTGGGCCCTCTGTGTTTTATTTTCCATCCCTCTCATCTGTCAATCATCAAGAGACAAATTGCAGCAGAGTTGTTTCTGGAGCCCATGTTTGCCTTTTCCTCTCTCCTACACATACAAGCAATCAGCCTGAAGCCACTTCTGCCTTTATTCCCAGGCAAGTGCCAGGAGATAGTGCCACAGCCTGCAGAGGGAAACACCCACCCCACCACCCCTCGCCTCGGAGGGGTGTTGGGGAATCAAAGTGACCAGGTCTACCAAGTGCTCCATGCTTCTCCGAGGCTCTAGAGAAACACAAGGGAGTCTTTTTATTAAGGAAGACTCTGTGTTTATTTGTTGGTCCTTTTAACCCAGGCAACAGCCCAAGCCCAAGTCAGTTAGAAAGGCGTGGGCAGCAGCCATTTGAGGTTATGGAAATTTTTGAAGGTGACTTGGAGGGTACAGGTTATCCCAGGAGCAGAAAGCATGTCAGGGTAAAATTCTGGTATTGGGACGTATTCAGAGGCTTCTAATGCAAGCTCAATCCAGGAGGGAGAACAAGGAGTCACCCAGGAATTCAGAGGCCTTGAGCCTCAGCGATAAGAGAGAAGGAGGGAAGAAGGGAAGGAAAGAGGGCTCCAGGTTGGGAGGAAGTGGCCAGCCCCGTGGGAACTTAGAGAACCAGAGCTTCAGGTTGAAAGAACAGGGGAGCTCGACCCAGGGGAGAGGTCCGTGACACCTGAACCCAAAAGTGACCATTGCTGATGAGTTAGAACTGGGTCACCCTAATAGCCCCTGAATCATTATCAAACTAATGAACAAATAACTGAATGAAAACTTGGAAACACTGACTCAAAAGCATCAGAGAGGAAACCCGAGGTCTCTCGTCCAGATTTTGCTAATTACAATAACAATAGAAGGTTGACATTTGAGTAAGCACTGTGCTAAAAGACTCTCTATGTACATTATTAAATCTCTTCCTCGTAAGTCTCTGAAGTAGGTATTACTACTAGCTCCATTTTATGTATGAGGAAGTGAAGCTCAGAGATTAGGGAACAGTACCTGGCACCTAGCAGGTGCTCAGTCAAACTGTTTTTTGAAGGGTGGAAAAAACTTACCAAGACAGTAAGTGGTGGAGCTGGGTCTTGCTGTGTGACCTTAATCAACTCACACTTCCTCTCTGAACTTTAACTCTTCCTGGAAGAGAGAAGGACCCCTGCTCAACAGGAGCATTGCAAGAGTGGGAGGGTAACAGTAAGGTCCATAATACCAAATCACTGTCTGCTTGCCAAGCCATAGGGTAGCTGAGCTCAGGGCAAGCCCAAGCACGAGGGTCCCCAGGGGAGTGGTCAGCAGAAAAGCCTTACTACTCCCAGACCAGAGGTGACTATTTCAAGACCAAGATGTTCTCAATAGGTTCTCAGTGGGTAAAAGGAGCAAGTGAAGGAATGAATAAAGGGAAAGCTGAAGGAGAGCAGCGAGAGAACTCAGTTTGTGCCAAGGACTTGGGTTGTATCAAGGATGGGGAAGAAGAGAGAACAGAACATGAAATGACCTGGGATAACACATTTTTTTTTTTTGAAATAAAAATTTTATTGGAAGGGCTGGGGATATAGCTCAGTTGGTAGAGTGCTTGCCTCACATGCACAAGGCCCTGGGTTCAATCCCCAGCACCACACACACACACACACACACACAAAGAAGAAGAAGAAAGAAAAGAAAGAAAGCAAAATATTATTGGAAGCAGCATAACTTACGGGTAAGAATGAAAAACCGGAATGGCAGAATGAAATCAAGAACAAGTGAAAGGGAAAGCTGGCCCAGAGCCATGATAAGTTAAGGGGAAACAGACTGAAATTGCAGCAAGAGAGATTTAAGTTAGACTAGGGGGAGAAATATCCTGGAGGACATGAGACAGAAAAACAAACTCTATGTGGCTGTCCTTTTGGGGTTATTTTTAAAAGCCAAAAGGACAGCATACCCTACCCCCACTGTGCCTTTCTACCACTAGTCTGTTAAGAATGGTTTAACCAGTGCTGTCCACAGCAAAGATGACTTCTGAAAATCTTCCCAAGAATTCACCCCAGCTCTATCCCCTCGCTAGCCCCCAGCATCTCCTCCCCAGGCTGTCTCCCTGATTTATTAAAATGAGGCAGAAGATGGGGACAGGGGATGGTCCTCACCATACTTCGGTACCCTCCAAAAGCAAAGACACCAACCAGTGTGCACACTGGGCTCTGGTCTTTAAGAGACTAGAAAGTACAGAGTTAATTCTGTTTGGGGTGCTGGGCCCGTAGAGAGAAGCCTGGCTGGACTCTAGCAGGTGAAGTCCAGAAATGCTGCTGCCCGCGCGCGGCCGGGGTCCGGGCTCAGTCTCCTTCACAGCACGAGAACGGCCTGGCCCCTGCTGCAGCCCACACCCACATACCAACACCCATTCCTGCACACACACTGGTGCCTCCCGTCACGTCCCTTTGCACACACATACCTGTGTGCATGGCACCAAAGCCTGGCTCTGTCTGTAGTCCTTCACACCCTGTGGGTGGCTTGGCTCTGCTGGTGGCTGCCCACGCCTTCCCTGGGCTCCCTCACACACACCCCCCAAGCTTAAATGCAAACACACCCCTGCCACAGCCCAAGAGCCAGGGCTGCTTCCTTCTTTTGGGAGCCACTGGCTTCCGGTTCACCAGCGACCCTGAGAGGGGAGGACAGTGGCCCCTCACCTGTGATTGCTAGTTCCCACCTTGCTGGGCACTGTCTGCCTCCCCTCCTCAGAGTCAGCTGACTGCCCCTCTTTTACCCACTGCCCAGGGCCAGCTCTGGTAATAGACTCTCCTGCCACACAGGTTTGTTCCTGAGCAACCCAGTGCTGTGGATGTTGAGGGGCACTCGGGTGGCACCCATTGTCCCAGCATTCCCAACGCCAGACTTACTCTTTGGCGCAGGGAATTGCCTACCTACACATAGTTCTGTGTCTTATCCCTCCAGCCCGAAGACCACCCCAGCCCCTCCGCTTCCTGCTCACCTCAGTCCCCTGCGGTCAGCTCAGCTCCATACAGGGGTCATTCCCAGGGACCTGAAAGGGGAATGTCCTCCACCTTCACTCCTCCTGTTTCTCCCGGCACGGACTCCCATCCGAGTTGTCCTGGGACTCCCAGACAGAAAGCCACTCTGTCTCTGTGTGTGTGACAGAGAGAGACAGAGTATTGGGAAGTAAAGGGTCAGAAATACCACAAGTAACAGGAGGGATTGAGGCCAAAAGTCTACGAATCAGGATTACAACATCCAGCCTCAGGAAGCCAAGCCCTCTGTTCCTGCCCCCACCCCACTGCACTCCTGCTGTGGCCCCCTCCCTCCTGGCCTTGGCCCTCTCCGTGGCACTGTCCCAAGACGCCCCCTCCGTAGCTGGGCTGAGCTGCTCCCTTTGGCAGGGAAGGGGCTTAGATCCTCACATCCTGCCTTCATCTCCCCTCTTGTTCCTGGCCCCTTCCCTTTCCCCCCCTGTTCCCCATAGCAGTACCATCCCCTTCTTAGGCTAGGGACAACCGTCTCTTACCAGAGCAGCAGGATGGAAGCCACCAACTCCCAGGCTGAAGACTGCAAACTCGGGAGGGGAGTTGGCCTCACTGATGAGGGCACGGGAGGAGGGTGAATCACACACTGGAGTTTTCCACCAAGTACCTGCCCTCTGTGGCTTCCAGGCAGAGCTCTAGAACCACTACCTTCTCCTTGGGATTTTCCTAGAGAAAGCACCCAGCGCGTGTGCATCTCAAGGCCCACGATGCAGAGAGGACGCAGGTCTGCAGCCAGCCAGGGCTGGCTTCCCACCTCTCCTCTAGCACCTGCCAGTCTGCTCAGTTAGGCGAGGACCTGAGCCTCAGTTTCCCACACTGGAAAAGTTAATAATACATAGTTTGCAGGGTTGCTGCAATGGTTAAAGACAAGTTGGTCATTGCCTAGGCTAGCCTAAGTGCTTATGAGAAGTTGTTGGTGTTTGCTGTGACCCCGCTGCAAGCAGGGGGTGGGAACACGGAGGGTCTGGTCCTAAGCAGCATCTCTTGGCACTGACACACACAGATAGGATTCCTCTGGAACAGCCTGGCAGCTGGCAGTGGTGAAGGCATGTGTTGGATATATGTGCCTGTGCTGCGTGCCCAGTGAGCTTCTGCTGAACAAGGCCCTAGTCACCTCCCTTGAGCCTGCCCTTATGGCACTGGGGACAGGACTGTCCCATGGCCCTTCATTCAGAAGGGACAGTGCCTTCTTCAAGACAAACTTGTTTCCTCAGCTACAGGTGGTGTGGGGGGAGGGGAAGTTGTGGGGAGAAGGGGAAATTTCCCTCTACATGTGCTTCCTCTTTGTCTTTTAGAACTTCCCAGCAGTGGGGGGGTGTGAAGTGAGAACCTTAGTCTGTAATTTTCCATCAAGCACTCCCACTCAACATCTCCCAGGCCCCTCTCAGCCTCTTCTGTGGGGTCCCCATCAAGAGAAAGCCAGAGTGAGTTTAAGTTCTCAGACCCTTGGCCTCTGTGAAACTAGAAGTCAGGCTGAAGGTTGGCTCTGGCAGAGGAGGACACGGCCCAGCCAGAATCCACGCTTGTGTTACCCCCCCCATGCCCAACTGTCATGGTGCAATCTGCATTGCCTGCCCTGTCTCTGAGTATGGGGTCCAACATGTATTGATCATAGAGCTTATTACAAAGGGGTCACTAGAGTCCATGAGACTACCTAGTTACAGCTATCGGAAAACAAAATATCCAACAGCTCCAAATTCACCTCTTGCCTAGCCTGATTCTCTTTCCCCTCTCTCCCCCAGGAGTGGAGCTTGATTTTTCCCTGAAAAGAGAAAGTCCTCTGCCCCATTCCTCCCTGTTCTTACCTGAATGCCTCTGGCCTCAAGTCTCATTGCCTTCACTTTGAGGCATCCTTATCCCATAGGTATGCAGACCAACTGGAAAATTCTGGAGGCCAGAAACCCTGTCTTTGCAAAAATAAGGAATCCTAGAAATTCTAGCTAAAACTGAACTATTTCCATACTGGGAAGGGTCCTGGATTGAGAGGAAATATGACAAAGTGAATAGTGATCTCACTGCAGTAAGAACTACTGTACCCCCTAGAATGTTCTCACCACTATCATCTTCTAACTCCATTCATGCTTTTAGAGGACCTGGAATGAAACCTATTTCATGAGCATTTAACTCAGGCTCGGTGTTTTACATGTTACCTCATGTAATCCCCTTAGAAATCTTGAAATGTAGGCATTAATAGCCTCATTTTACAGACGAGAATACTAGGGAAAATATATGCTAAGTGATTTGTCCCATGCACTAATCAGTGATGGAACTGGGATTTGAAACTGAGTCTCTTGGTTCCAAAAATCTATGCAGTACGCAGCATACTGTTTACCAGACCCATACATATCTAAAGGGCAGGAGTTTCATTTCATAATTCTTTGTTTCTGTCACTAGTGTTTACTACAGTAGTGCCTCACAGTAGGCACTTGGTTTTTACTAGTTACGTGGATATATGGATGAACTGATAGACAGATGGACAGATGAATGCAGCTTGATGGAAAAAACACGATCCCCAGCTTCCCTATCCTGGGAATGCTTGCTCTCCCAGGAGCAGGGAATAGGCTAAGGCAGGGAGGCTCAGGTTCTGCTTTTTTTGGACAATACTCCTGTGCTGAGCAGGACCATTGGGCCACAGGATGAATGCTTATTTTTAGGACTGCCTCTCCCTTACCTCCTAACAAAGAGGTTTAACTCCATAAATGTGTAGTCTCCTTCGTGGAGCCCAGTACAATGTAATGTCTGGGGCTGGTGAAGCTGGTGGACAGCAAGGATGTCTCTACTCGTTCTGGGCTTTTCTATTATACCGACAGTCCAATGTGGGGTAAATACAAGGGATTTGCTTGAGAGTCCCCAGGGCAGCTGTCATTATTCTCTCTACTGGACTCCAGTGACTTCTATGATGTAAATAGTATTATCCTCATTTTGCAGAGGAGAAAACTAAGGA
This sequence comes from Tamias sibiricus, assembly GCA_025594165.1. Lineage (NCBI taxonomy): Eukaryota > Metazoa > Chordata > Mammalia > Rodentia > Sciuridae > Tamias > Tamias sibiricus. The sequence goes on along the minus strand of CM046661.1, from coordinate 13,704,370 downwards.
TTCGAGAGGTTACCTTGCCCAAGGTCTTACAGCTAGTAAGATCTAAGTCAGGACAGCAAGGCTCTGTGAAGGAGTGTGCTCAGGTGACTGTGGTGCCTCTAACTTTGTGCACATGTGCACATTTGTCTAAGGATAGTGAGAAACTGTGTGTACACACATGTATGAATCAGAGTCCTAAATATATCTGTTTGGAAGGTCTAAGGCATGAGGTCTGAGGCCCCAAGGCAGCCTGGTGAGCCAAGTGTCCAACAAGTGCTTCCTATTGCCCTGGGCTTTAGTTTGGAAATCTCCAGTTACTCATGCTTCTGCTGTCTGCTATCACCTGCCCCGAGACTCTCCCCACCTGCCTTCTCTAACAGGTGTGGCCTTTGGACAAGGGAGGTTTCCCTTCCTGTTGTGCTCTCTTCCTCTGGAAACTGTCTCTGCCTTTCCAGGCAAGGAAAGCAGATGGGGACAAAAACAGCCCTCCTCCACCCCCCACTCCCTTCTTGTCCACTCCCTTGGCCAAATCCAAGTGCAGGAACTGCTGCTGCTCCCAATCCTGACCCCAAAGCGGCAGCATTTCTCACATCAGTACCTGTCAGCGCCCCTCCTGAATGGTTAGAGATCCTCCCTTCACCCATCTCCCTAAATGGTTGGTGACCTCACACCCACTGGCACCAAAAGGCTGAAAGGACTCTCACACCCAGGGCCTCATTTGAGCCCTACAACACACTCTTGTAGGTGCAGCGCATAGTGCACCTTAAAAATGAACGTGAATTCCAAAGAGCTTCCACGCAGACACACAGTAAGTCAGAAGCAAAGTCAGGACCAGAACCCCAGCTCCTGATTCTTGAGCCAGGCAGTGATTTTCATGCCATATTCCACCATTTGTGAATCTCCTGAAAGGGACTCAAAACACCATCACTGAACTGCCTACATCCCATCCTGGCCTCAGCAGATTCTTGCAACTTTGATCAGATGGGTGGAGAGAGAGAGACCAAAGCTATATCCTCAGAATGGCCTTCCCAGACCCCCTGACCTAAAACTCACAAGTTCCTTCCCACACCTTACATATGCCCTCTCACAACACTTTGCTCTTTCATTTCATAGAATGGGCCATAATCTGTTTAAAAAGTTGTATCTGGGTTCACCCATCATATATAATGAGGATGGCACAGCCCAGCACAGCAGGTGTCCTGGAGATATCGTTGGATGAAGACACCAGGTATGTGGTATCTCAAGTTTTGGCATGTTTGTCCAGCAGATTTATTTCTCTCCTGGAGAACATGGTACACCTGGAGGGTGCCCAACCAAGAAGGAGTGGCCCAGGCCACACCAGAGGGCTGCTATGATTAATTTTTTAAATGTCTTTCAATATCAAGAAAGCAAAACTTGAAGACTGAAAAGATTTCAGTGCATTTCCCACCACAGACAGACATGGAAAGAAGAAAACCACCCAGGAACCCTGGGCACCTTTAGATGGCAGCTTTAAGAGTCAAGGAACACTCATTTTGAACAGCACCAGAAGGGCCATCTGATCAGAGGTGGGGACACAGGTAGAATCTTGAGCTTACAGGTGTGGAGAAGTGCAGTTGCACGTGTTTGGCTGCTTCCACAGACACACACAGCAGCAGCCGGAGCCCACACCATCCCTCAGAGGGAAGGCTCGTGAGACATGTCTGTGGGAACCTCCTGGGCCGAGGGCAGGCCCGTTGACCTCTATGGACTTGGCCTTCCACCTGGACCCTCTTTGCAGCCTAACCCTAGGGGTTCGTCTCTAAGCTGAGGCCCTGACAGTGAAGTGGAGGTCATGGCAGTGCCACCCCCGTGTGGCCACATCTAATGGTGACAGCATCCTCTTGCAAACATAAAAGGAGCAAGGCCATCCTGGGGTGGTGGGGTCCCTCTGCTGGCAAAGCTGGGGTAGTGCCCTCCTCTGCCAAGGCTCTCCTTTCCCTCCTCCCATGGGCAATAGCAAGACCCGCTGGTCCTCTCTTATGTCCCCAGCACCAGGTCTTGGGTGGGTACACACAGACGGACTTCAGGGGCAGTCAAGGACACAACAAAGGGAATGCAGGCAAGAAGAAGCTGCAACCAGGCTTTTGCTTTCCGGGGCTCCTCCATCCTCTCCACCTCCTTTCTTATTCTGCAGAGCGACGGAGGAGGGAAAGGAAGCACGGGGTCCAAATTTCTGCTGATGGAGGTTGTGGCTTGGCCCTGTCACCCTCACCACAGCGATACCCTCTGCCACACAGTCCACAAGGAGAACTCACTGAGGGAAAGCAAGGTGAAGGAGAGGAAGGGTCCCCCAGCCCCAGATTCAAAATGGGAAGGAGGCCAAGGCTCAAGGCAGAGGGCAGAAACCAGACAGAACCGCAAGAGTCAGTGGGAAGATGGATTTAATGGAACGAAGGTTGGGAGGGCCAGCGGCCGGCCATGCTCTCACCCCGCCAGCCCTCACCCAGCTTCCCAAGCTGCCTCAGAGGGGTCCTCTTGATACTGGCCTCTCACAACTGATCAGACCACCCCTGGAGCAAGGAAGTGGAAGTGGAAGGCCCTCAGTGCAGAAGGCAGAGTCCCAAATATCTTTTGTCTTGTCTGCCCCGGGTGGGGAGCAAGAAGCAGAGAGAGAAGCATGTGCCCTCTGCCCCTGCAGTTGGCCCCACACCCAAGCTCACAGGCACCATCTGAGAGTCTGGCCCCTAGCAGTGAGACTCGGGTTCTTTGAGTCTGAGAAGTGACGTTGTGTGTGTGGCAGGGGCAGGGGGTCCTCCTTGGTTCCACTGGGGCAGGTCCTCAGCTGGGCATGTGAGCTGGCGGATTCTCTGCAAGGACAGTGGAGGTAGTTGTCACATGATGGAGTGGAGGACTGTCTGCCAGAACCCCTTATCATCAAAGTCTGCCTGAGCCCCACAAACTTGCCTCCGGGTTCTGGGGCTATAATCACAGCCTGGGTCTTGCAGTTACCCAGTCCCTTTCTGAAAACTGCTAAGCACTCACTCTCTCCCTCCCTGACACCCACACCCGACGCTGGCTCCTCTGTGTCCCAGCTCCTGCCCCAGCAGGCAGCCCACCATCATCCAGGGGCTCATCTCACCCAACAAGGTGCCTACCCCTGAATGCTTTCCTCCATACCTCTCTGAAGGGGCCCTTGAGGGTGCTGAGTCTGTAGAAGCTCCAGGCAGGAATGCAGACCATGGAAGACAGAGCCAGGAGCCAGCCCAGGGCATCGCCCCACCAAGGGTATGTGTACTTCTTGTTGTAGGTCAGTGGGGTGTACTTGATCAGAGAGAACAGGAAGGTGGCCTGGGGGCAGAAGAGGAAGAGGAAGAGAAAGAGGATTGGGGGGAGACTGTGCCTTCAGCCCTCATTCCCCTCCCCCAACAGCTAGCCTGGTAGGATTTGCATCCAGGTTTATCTGGTCTAGTCTCCAATCTCCCACCCATGTCCTGCTCAAAATCCACGACCCCCAATCTGTATTTCCAGGGCACACACCATGTCACTCCAGGGTCCTTGTGTCCCTGGGTACCTTTAGGACATGACTGTATGTCTCCTGGGCACTTTAAGGTGTTTATATCTCCCACTCAGGACTTTGGGCTATGAGTACTCCTGGTAGTGATCACACCTTCCTCTCCCCCTTTCCTCATTTATATCGTGCACACAGTGGGGGCTCTGGGGGCTGCTGACAGAGGCAGGTGAAGCCAGAGGAAGCAGCACATCACAGTGTAAGGCTCAAACTCTGGAGTCAGGTTAACTGAGTTTGAATCCTTGCTGTCTATGATTTTCTGGCTTGAGTAAGTTGCTTCACCTCTTTAGCTTCCATTTCATCTTTAAACGAGTATCGTTGGTAGTTAGGGTTCTTGTGTGAAGCACTTTGTGCCGGGCACAAAGGGCATGCTCTATAACTGCTGCTATTATGACTGCCCTGGTTATCAACATTATTCTGAGCAGCTCAACCCTCGAGCTTCAGTTCTGACTGTGACTTTAGACTCACACTAGGCTGTTGGTCAAACTGTCTGACAGCCTGGACCTCAGTTTATCCCTCTGTGAAATGGAAAGGAAGAATCTATCTTGCTGTTATTTTCTAGGCTCCAACAGGAGAGGGAGTGAAAATCTAAGGTGATTGTCAACTCCTAGGGAGAAGTCCACTCAAGAGCTAATCACCTCCACCCTGCAGCGACCACCATCTCTCCCTCCCTTCATCTGTCTTTACCTCTTGAGGACTACCTTACCATGCACACGGCTGGCGTGAAAAAGAGCCAACAATATTTGATAAGAGGCCATGGCCTGTACCCAATCATATCTTCAATGTTGTCGTAGAAGCGCCTGGCTCCTACCACGGAGAAGAGAAGAAGGAAGGGGGAGAAAGGACACTCTCCAGCATCTGAAGAGTCAGGAAAGGGGCCACGGACTAGGACGGGCAAGGGCCAGTAAATAAAAGATATTATGGTAGCAGTCAGTAGTATTTGGCTTAGGGAGAGGTGACACTTCCTGGTTATTAAGGTTGTTAAAAGACGAAAAGGCTGGGATGAGACAGGATGCGGGCCCATCTGAAGTGGTCCAGGTATGCTATGACAGGTGTGTGGGCAAGGCCCTTCCAATGGTAGCCTCTTCGGATTGAGACGTTTGAGGTCGGGTAGGGTGGAGTCTGGGAAAAGGTGGTGTGAGCAATAAATGTCTCCCTTTGGTCTAAGGGCCCCAACTTGGGTGGAGGAGAGCATTAGAGTTAGAGTTGGGACCAGGGGGGAAAGCCACTCACCATAAACCCAAGCCACACAGAGGGACTCAAAGATGGCCACGAACAGGAGGCATATGCCACTGGCTGCATAGTAGTCAAAGAGCTGAAACACGTACATACCACCCTGGAAGGAAGGAGATTAGCCAGAGGCAACAATGGATTTGCCCCCATGCCCCTCAGCCTCATGCCTCTGGAGCACAAAGCGGCATTGGTGGGGATCACAAGAGAGAAAAGAGAATGCAGTACGTAAACTGTAAGGCACTAGGCAGATAGGGACAATAATTGCTTTTTATTATTGTTTTCAGATGGAAGATGAAGTCGCACAGCCATTGCTAGGTTGTCCCTGAGAACATTTAGGGACTGATTCAGAAGCCTAAGGCATGGCGTGTACTCTTTTGAGTACAGGGTATGGGTATGGGCTGTCTGGTATTGTCAAACTGACAAGTTCCATTGCCCTTCTTCATCCCGGGACATCACTCAGAACCCCACACACCCTAGGGCTCCCTTCTCCCTTTGAGGTCCTTCACTGAACTTGGTTCAAGGACCAGGGAAATCATACCATCTGGCTGGAGAGGCAGCTTTTCCCAGTCCACAACTTCCCACCCATCCTTCCCATATGTCTTCACTTACCGTGGAGCCAAGTTACCCCTCAGTCATCCTTTCTGGGTGGGGAGTCGGGGAGGGGGTGAAGAGGTGCCCTGACTCCAGGAGGCCTGCCCTGTGACCTGGAACCACAGCAGCATGCCCCACCTGACAGGAACAGTTGTCCTCCTGGCTCCTCCTCCTCACCAGGTCCCCCCTTGCAGCCTTCCAGACCCTCACCTCTGTGAGCATGACCAGCCCAACAAGGAAGGAGATGACAGACACTGCAAGGATGAGGATCTCCCTCCGGTTCTTCTTGCGGAACACCCGGGGGTACATGTCCACCAGCGCCGTGGCCAGGCTTTCTACGCACACAAACTGGATGAGAGGGCAAAAGAATCGGAGGGAAAGAGAGCTCCCACAATAAGCCTGCCAGCCAGCTCTGGCTTCTTACTCCTAGGGTCAGTTCTGCCAGCCTCCCTGTCGCCAGTCCCAGAGCTGCGGTCTTTGCATGGTCAGGTGTGGACCTACCCTACAAGCTCCTCTGGGTCCACTTCTGACATTTGCCCAGACCCCAACTATTTTAAGGTCCCTTGGGGAATAAAGTTCAACCTCATGCTCTCTGTGCCCCCTGCCCCAGCCCCCACACACCCACTTATCTCTCATGGTCTGAGTGACCACCTCATGATACCTGGCTATCTAGTCCCAGAAGAACGACCATGAAGAAGAAACAGCAGGCCCAGAGGGGAGAGAAGGGCAGCATCACCACAGCCCGAGGGTAGGCGATGAAGGCCAAGCCAGGGCCTACAACAGAAGCAGAGCAACACAGCTCCTGGCCTCAGTGTCCCAGGGCCTCCCAGTATGGGGACCGTGGAATAACAGAGTTGGAGGAAACCCCAAAGTTACCATCATCACCACCATCCTGGCCCAGGACAAGCCACCCAAACCTCTACCTGATCCCTGAATTTCCAGAGCACCACCCATCACATTCTCACTGGCAAGAATAGAACCTAGAGACCCTAGATATAAAGGACTGTTTGTAAAAGGGCAATGGGCCTCCAGATCTGCTGTTCCAAACCAGAGGTTTCAAACTTGGAATGAGTTCAGGAGCCAGCAGGCCATATAAATATGTGAAGCTAATTCACTGTAAAATAGGAGGAAGTCGTAGGTAGGGCCTGATGAGAACAGGAGCAATCATGGTCCAGCTGAGGGCAATCACAGTGTGTTTATGAAGCAGATGATACCAAAGAAAATACTTCTAGAGCTGGATTAGGCCTGGGGCCTCTCACCCTACAGTGAATAAACTGGCATTAATTTTAGAATACCATTGACACACATGGTATTCTCAAAAATGTGAATGTTGTTCTCAGTTGACTCAAAATGGCAAGAACAAACGCACATGCCAGAGCCTGGTGGTTTGTCCATAGGAAACTTCCTCTGAAAAATAAAAAGCACCACTGTGGTCTTGGACCATCATCTGCTTCTTCGAGTGTCAGTTCCCACACCGGTGTGCCGGGGATAGTACCGGTACCTGTCTCACAGGTTTACATCACATGCTTCATGCAAACGCCTCACAGTGCTTGACACGTGCAGGTTGAGCATCCCTCACATGAACTACTAGGAACCAGAAGTGTTTTGGATTTTGGAACACTTGAATAAGCTTGACCAGCTGAATATCCCTACTTTGAATATCTAAAATCTAAAATACTCCCAAATCTGAAACTTCCTAGCCATCACCTCGGGATCCTGACTGCCAAAGCTTCCAACCAGGCTCACAGAGTCCAGTGCCTTCGGTGCTTCTCAGCAACACTCACCTGACTCAGCAACCTCAGAAATGGGCACCCCCTGCTCCTGAGACATGAAGCCCAGGATGGAGAAGATGGCAAACCCGGCCACAAAGCTGGTGCCACTGTTGAGGAAGCAGAGGGCGATGCAGTCCCTGTGGGGGGGCAGGTGGGAGAAGGAGGCAACAGGCCAGGTCAGAAAGGGGCTATCAAAGCCTCAGTCTGCAACAGGAACCCCAGGGAAGCACAGCCACCTCCTGGCAGACACTCATCCTGGCACCTTTGCAGAGGCCAGAGGCAGGGCTCCCTGGCAGAATTCAGATGACTATTCAAAGGGCCAGCTCTGCCCTCCCCTCCCCCTCACCCCCCACTAGCTTGCTCAAATGTAGAGTAAATCAAGGTGGTCTGTTATCATTTGGATATGAAGTACCCCCCACAGACTCACGTGGTAAAGGCTTGGTCCCCAGTGCTGCAATGTTCATAGGAGGGGTTTGGGGGAACTGACTGCATTGTGAGGGCTCTGACCTCATCAGTGGATTGATCCATTCATAGCTGAAGGGACTACTGGGTGGTGATGGAAACCGCAGGCAGGTGAGGCACGGTTGGAGGAAATAGGTCACTGGGGGCATGCCCTTGGGAGCTATATCTTGTCCCTGGTCATTCCTCTCACCCCACACTCCTGCTTTCTCTGCTTCCTGGCTGCCATGTGCTGACAGCTTTCCTCTGCCACGCCCTTCCGCCATGATGTTCTGCCTCACCTCAGACACAAAGCAATGGAGTCTGCAAACCACCAACTGAAACCACTGAAACCACAAACCAAAATAAATCTTTCCTCCCCTAAGTTGTTTTTCTCAGGTGTTTGCCACAGCAACAAAAAGCCGACTAACCCATCATCGTAAAAGAATGGTGCTCAAAGGAAGTAAAATGTAAATCTAAATATTACCGACTGCCGCACAGCCTCCCTCCCTGTCATCTTGCTACCACACTTCTTGGAGGCATTGCCACTCTGACATAATTCCTTCTGACTTGGACATGGATCATTCTAAAAAAACAAATAATTCTTAGGCACCTAAGTTTGATTTTGAAATGCATAATAGGATTTTTTCCCCTGCTATATTTCAGCTAAACTAAAATTGGCTTAAATTCTCTGAGCATGAACCAGGTAGGCAGGAGGGAAACACTGGGGAGAAAACATAAAGTGAGGGAGGGGCCTGTGGGAAGAATACCTAAGAGATGACATGAAAATGGGTATTGATTCAGTGTTTGCTGGGGCGAACTAAGCAGGCAAGACCAGGGCTCCACTGTATGACATTGCTTCTCAGTCTTGTTTAACTATAACTCCAGATCCCACTGTCCCCTGAATCCGCCAGGGTGGGCTGGGTCCCTCCTTTGGTCTCCCACTACTATTCCACCCTTTTCAGAAGCAAGCCCTCTACACATCCTAAAACTCCCCATAGCCCTGTGGTATTGGAAAATGGGGGTGCAGACAGGGGACAATGCAGGAGCTGGTGCAGCTCACCCCTGGTCTAGCATGGCTAGGGAGACAGCAGAGATGTGGACGTGTGGTTCAGGTCCCACTCTCCCAATCACCTGTAGCAGTTGTTGTGATACTTGTTGTAGCTGCCCAGGGCTGTGAGGCAGCCCAAACAGATGGCAAAGGAGAAGAAGATCTGGGTGCCAGCATCCATCCACACCTGCAAAGGCAGAAGGCAAGAAAGCTTAACTCCAGGAGAGCCAGGCCACTGGGCCTCCAAGGGGAGACACAGGCATGAGCCAGGTGCTGCCCAGGGATGGTGAGAACCTGCTCTCAGCCGTTGCTGACACTCTCTGCCACCCCCACAGACCCAGTGGCTCTCCTCCCTGGGCCCCTGGATGGAGTGTCTTGGGAACCACCAAGATGGAACAGGCATGAGGCATTCAAAGAAAGGGACCACAGGACCCATAGTGGAAGGCATGGAAGGGCAGGGCAAAGTTCTAGAACAAAGCCAGGTCTGGGGTCAAGTGTTCTATCATGGGAAACAAAGCCTGGGTTCTGCCCCACTTTCTCCTATCCCAGCTTCTCATAGCATTGTGACCAGCAGGGAAGGGATCCAGGTGCAGGCTCCCTAGGGATGTGGGTCCTGGATATCAGGACCATCTCAAGCATGTAGCTTTGCTCCTCCTGTCTCAGAACCCTCTGTCTGAAAAACAGGGAGAGTGATCCTCCACTCATAAGAAGTCTAGAGGAGGAACAGAAATGCATATGGAAAATACCTCTCCAGCTAAGCCTAGGCATAGTTATTGCTGTTGTTATTGCAGCTGGCTGACCCCGCCTTGCATGTTGTGATTCAGATCTAACAGCTAGAATAACATCCCGATGAGAAAGAATATCAAGGCAACAGGAGTAAGCAACTCTTCAGAGCTGCAGGAGATGGGGTCCTGTGGCTCCAGACCCTCCCCAGGCACCCTGCCTTCAGAGGACAGTGCACCACCAGGGAGCACCACTGTGGATGCAGACATTGCCCAGGCAGGTGTCCTTACAGAAGAGAACTGGACAATCTTATCTGTGCCTTCTGCATAGCCCACTCAGGACCTCCAAATCCTCCAGCCCCCCTGGTTTCCTTCCACTAAAAGCAGCCTCCAATTCCCCCATACACCAATGCTCCACAGCCTTGGCGCTTCCCTGCCCTCTAACCATCACCACCACCCTCCGTCTCTCTGCCCCTTGCTCTCTCTCATCATTCTCAGCCATACCCAAGTGCCCATTTTCCTCCACATTGTAAGGTCTGGGGACCCAGAGGCAGGCACACTACCTCAGAGTCCCAGATTCCTCAGTCAGCATCCCTGATTGAGACAGAATCTCGAGGGCTGGAGGAGAACCCAGAAACAGTGCCATTTTCAAAGCTTCCTGGTGGTCCTAATGAACAGCAGTCAGGTGTGGGATCACAGCCCTATAGCCCTGAGAACTGGCATCTGGGAAACACCTAGGACACTCCTCTTGGGGATCTAGCACAGAAAGATGGAGGAAAGGTGAGAATGTCTCCCATCTTCTGTCCCTTCACTCACTGGGAATCCTATGCCTGGTGTTCCCTGAGGCAGGAGTTGCCACCAAGGAAAGGGGATCCTGCAAGAAGCACAAAAGAAGTAATAAGGGAAATCGTTGACTTGGCTGTTCATCTCACCCAGCAGGGGTGGGAGGTGTAGGGGGCAGGCTGAGAATGAGTTGGGAAGAGCGATTAATGAGAACAGAGAAACCTGCAGGAGGTTGCAGCGTTTAGAGCTCGAGGTCCCAAGGTGCCTTTGACCAAAGCCCTCTCACCGGGGACTTGGCAGGCCCAGCTCTCCACACAGCCACTGCCTGACAAGCCCGCTGGGATGGGAGATGGGAATGGGGTCAGAAGGAAGCTGAAGGAACACACAGAGCAAACTGTTCTGTTCCCCGCCACAGGCGTCCTCCCCCCTTCTGCCCATTCCTGGAGCCCCAGTTTCCAGAACAAAACTCTGATGTGTCTTTGGCTGGGGCAGAAGACAGATCAAGAAAAAAAAAACAAGACTGAAAAACACTTGTTGGAATGTGGATGAAATGAGGCTATTCATGGGAGAGAGGAAGAGAGAAACCTTTAGAAAATCCAGGAAAGATGTTTCCAACCTTGAGTTCAGCCCAGCATTATGAGTATCTATCTAGTGTGCAATGGAAAAGTGTGGTCAGGTCGATCCAGCTTTAATTCCCAACTCTATTAATTACTGGTTATGTGATCTTAGGCAAGTTACTTAACCTCTCAGAACTTCCTTTTTCTCATCAGAAAAAATGGGTATAAATATAACAAATAAAATAATGTGTACAAAATGCCTAACACATAAATAAATTAGTTTCCTATCCCCTCTTTTTAAAAAAATTTTTGGGGGTACTGAGGATTGAACTCAGGGGGTGCTTACCCACTGAGCCACTTCCCCAGCCCTTTTTTTATTTTTACATTTTAATTTTGAGACAGGGTCTCACTAAGCTACTTAAGGCCTTGATAAATTGCTAAGGCTGGCCTTGAACTTACAATCCTCCTGCCTCAGCCTCCTGAGTTGCTGGGATTATAGGCATGCACTATTATGGCCAGTTTAGAAAACAGCATTTAAAACTTTTAAATAATTCATATCCTTTGGAAAAGATCTATCACGTGATTAAGATAGTAGACTCCAAAAGACTATTTTAGGAGGAAACCCAAGCTCCCCAACATCCTAGTTTTGTGGTTTTGGGGCAAGTGTCTTGAATTTTCTAAGCATGTCTCTACCTGTAAAATGAGGCTAATCTCTGATTCACAGGGTTGGTGTGAAGATTAAATTTTGTCAAGCACTCATGCAAGCTTTTTGCTGCTGTTCATTGCTGCTACTATTTTATAGAGCAACTCACCTTCAGTGATAATGAGATGGCATTGATTTGAATGTACTACACTAAATAAGACTAGCTCTAATCCATGGTTTCAACCTCCTCCCTAGACAAAACCTTCATCATTATTACTTACCACAGATATTTAAAAGGTTCAACAGGGCTCTTTGGACACCCCACTGCCGTCCCCCTGTCCTTATTCATCTACCAAAGTTGAGGAGCGTGAAAGTCAGGATGAGGGAAAGCAACGTGCTGCCTAAATGAAGCACACACTGGTGATGGTGGGGGGGGGGGGCAGGGGCCATTCCCCAGTGTGAAAGGGAGGAGCCCTGGAGACCTGGAAAGGCAGCAATCTGCCCAAAGCACAGCAAGCCTGGCAGAGGAAAGGCAGAAACAGGAGAGGAACACAGCATTTGTCTCCGCCTGGCTCCCAGCCCCCAACCTCCGTGCTGGGCAGAGAGAGATGTCTTTGGTCTTTGTGTTGGCTAACAGGGATTTTGCACCTTTCTCAAGTGCCAGGCAAATGCCAGTTGGAATTATCACACTTCCTGGGGAGTGCCAACTAGATTCAATTAGGGCTCTGGCAGGGCATCCCACCCTGCAGGTGCTGCTTTGCTCACTGATGACAAAGGCCTGGCTTCAGCATGAGACCAGGACCAGGCTGCTCTTGAAACAGCTCCCTCCCTACAGCCTCAAAACACTTGGAAGACATATGCTCCCTGCACAGCCCACAGCTGTTGGGGTTGGAAGGATGGTGTCCAGAGTGCAGATTAAAATAAGTCTTATTCCCTGCCGTAACCCAGACACAGACTCATGGCCTTGTTAACTCTCAGAGTTGAAGGCTACCTGGCCCACTTTCAAGATGGCTGGAAGCTATTATACACCAAACATGGTACCTAGAACAGACCTGACACATAATAGATGCTCAACACATTTTTTTTTTTTTTTTTTTTTTTTTTTTTTGCTGAATGAGTGAGCTTGTGAGAGAAACATGAGCAGACAGGGGCCTTGCCTTCAAGAGGAAATCACAAAAGTATGTGGTATTTATCATTCATTCAGACCCGGTTCCAGTTGCAGATGTGAAGATCAAAAATCCTTTAAGCTCTCTAGGCCTCAATTTCTTTATCTGTAAAATGGAGATACCTCATTGATCTGCTGTGAGGATTACCTGAAACAATGCATGTAAACCTCTCAACAGTGCCAGGGACATAGTAAGCCCTCACCAATTGTTAGCTATAAATAGCTGATCAGGACAAAGCCATAAATACTGGACCCTCTTTCCTTTTTCTCTTTCAGCCTACCTGCATGTCTCCCTGCCTATTTCCCGTTCCTCTCAACCCAGCCCTGTCTGCAAGGAAAGCTGAGGTTTAGCCACTGGTTCACAGCTCTGCTGCTCCAGAACCACAATGGTTTCTCTTGCGTGGCAGACCCACACCAGACTCTTTGTCTGACCTTCAAAGGCTTCCCTCAAATCTACTGCCCCCACAACCTCCTGCTTGCTGCCTACTCTCTATCACAGCCCTTGGTTTCATATAAGTCAAAAGGGCTTATGATTTAGGAAACAAAATACACCTTTGCATTGCCTGCTACTTTTTGCCCTGGGCTCACAGTGAGGAGGCTGCACTAGACGATCTCTGGGGTCCTTTTAGCTTCTACACCTCTGTCTCTATAGTTCGGTTCCACAACCTTATTGCAGTCTGCATAGAAATGAGTAAATAGCAATTTGCATTTCTATAATGTGTAAGAAATGGGAAAAGCCAGAATATGGTGGTGCACACCTGTAATCCCAGTGACTGGGGAGGTTAAGGCAGGAGGATTCCAAGTTTGAGGCCACAATTTAGTGACACACTGTCAAAAGGGAGAGAGGGAGGGAGGAAGGAAGATAGGAAGGGAGGGAAGGAGAAAAAAGAAAGAAAAGAAACAGAAGAGCAAAAGGATAAGTTCATAACCCACTGGAAGACTACTGAGAAACACCCAGGAAGATTACCCAATTCCGTGGGGGAGATTTCTGAGTAGGGTGGTATAGCAGTACCAGAAGAAGTCAAGAGGGAAGCCTCACAACTCTGCAGGGGGCGCTAGGAGACGAGAGTGGTTTAGCTTCTGGATCATCCCAAATTCTTCCCAAGGGGGAGCTATTGCTCCTGGGGGTAAAACCGAGTTCCTGGGGCTTGAGAAAGAACTCTGGAGCTGCATGCCTGCCCTTGTCTCTGCTCCCTCGCAGTGATTTCAGTGACTGTGCTGGTGCTGTGCTATTTGAAAGGTCTGGAAGGGCCATCTAATAGACTTGTACGCCATGAGAGTCATCCGCCCCTGCGTCTCCTGGGGGCCTTGCACAGTCGCAGGGAACCTTGGACAACCAAGAGGAGCATCTCTGAATTATTCAATACTCCCCTCTGCCAGGGAGGCAGAGGCAGAGACATGGCACTGAACTGGATAACACAATCTGGGGGGCTCTGGGGTGGAGCTTACCCACATTCCCATCAGCTTTGCCAGATTTCAAAATGGCTGCCAAAGAGGAGAAAATAAGACACCTGTCAGAGGCAGGGGCTTCTTACTTCCGGCCTTGCTTTATACCCTCCAATCTGCAAGCCACAGCACCGCCCCCTCCCGGTGGAGCCATAACGGAGCTGGCTTTTCCCATTTCTTACACACGAAGGAAGGACAGAGAGGAGGAAAAAAGACAACTGACAGGAAACTTAACACCAACCCAGCTAGTTGGGGAGGGGCTGGGAATGGGGGCCCAGGAAAGGGTCACATGGTGAAAGGAAGGCACCGGACAAGAACTAGAGAGGGAGTTCTAAAGAAGGAAATGGAGGAGAAAAAAAAAAATGCAAACATGAGAAAAAATGGGTAGACAAGAGGAAAGGGGGCTCATGAGAACGGTGTTCAGTGACTGGCATATTTGTGGTCCCTGAGAAATATAGCTAGGGCTTCAGCCCCTTGGCTTCCCCGGAAGCTGTGGACCAAGAAGGGGCAGTGTCAGACACCTTATAACCACAAACCACTGCTGACAGATGTCTGCAGAAGGAAGGGTGCACCCCACCATCTCCAGGGATGCCCTGGGGAGGAGCCAGGAACAAAGACTCCCCCGGGAGCAAAGCCTCCAGAGGCCCTGTCTGTGGCTTCTTACCTGGGGATCCCACAGACGGGTGAGGTTGGGGTACAGATAAAACTGAATTCCTTGGGCTGCACCAGGCAGTGTAACTCCTCGAATTAACAGGACCACCAGCATGAGGTAAGGGAATGTGGCTGTGAAATACACCACCTGGTCAGGAGCAGATGAGTGACAAGGAACTTGTGAGTTAGGAAGGAGGGGCCCCAAGACTCAGCAGCACAGAGACATGAGGCAGGAGCTCCCACCCCACCAAAAAGGGCATGGGAGTTCCTCTCCTGCTCCCTCCCTCCACCATGCAGCTGTTCAGCTCCATCTCCCTGAAGCCTTGGGTCACTACCTCCCTCACCCCTCCTCCCTCAGTGTAAGCATTTGCCCTCCCCAGCACATATTCAGTAAATATTTGTCAAGTGACTGAATGAATTTAGGCATTCTTCCAACAAGAGTGCTTGGAATTCTGGCAAGAGATGTCAGGTTTGAAAAGATCTGTAACATGTGATCTCTTCCTCGCAAGAGTTTATGAGCTTAGCACAACCAGGCAGCCAAATTAGGAAGGAAGACTTGTTGAAGCCTCCAATGCAAAAGTCCAGCTCAGCATACCCTCTAGCACCTCGGACCCCCAAATTCTTGAGTTGGTTGGAAATCATTTGGAGGTGAAACAGTCTTAATGGAATTCTTTATCCACAGAACTGTTGTATATGAAATAAGAAGCCACAAACAGTGTTCAGTATGCAATGTGCTCACACACATGGAAAATTCTAAGATGAAACTCCTGGAGGTATTCTTCCTGCAACGCATGCCTTTGTTTCTCCTGTTTCATTTCCCAGAAGTACATGGGATTGATTCCAGGAGAGGCACAGAATCAAGGAAGGGAAGCACACAAAATCTTTGCTGGATCATTCCCTCCCGTCCCAGACTAGACCACAACAGAGGGAACTCCTGGGTGACAGTCCCCAAACTAGGGCAAGGGGTCCCAGGATGGGGGTAGGACTGTCTAATACAGACCTTGCCTGTGGACTTGACCCCCTTCCAGATGCAGAAGTAGCAGATGACCCATGCAAGCAGGAGACATAAGACCAACTCCCAGCGCAGGGCCCCCAGGTGCTGGATGCCATCAGAGATCTTCAAGACCCGCCTCCTAGGGAGAAAAGAGTGAGCCTCGTTCCACTTTGGATGTCAGCCTCAGTTGTCAAATCTCTCTCTCTCTCTGTTATGGTTTGGATGTGAGGTGTCCCCCAAAAGCTCACATGTGAGACAATGCAACAAGGTTTGGAGGAGAAATAATTGGGTCAATACCTTAACCTAATCAGTGACTTAATCCCTGATGGGATTAGCTGAATGGTAACTGGAAGAGGGTGGAGTGTGGCTGGAGGAAGTCATTCATGGGGGCGTGGCTATGGGGTATATATTTTATATCTGGAGAGTGGAGTCTCTCTCTGCTTCCTGGTCATCATGTGAGCTGCTTCCCTCTACCACATTCTTCTCCATGATGCCCTGCCTTACCTGGACCCCCGAAAAAATGGAGCCAGCCTCTTATGGACTGAGCCCTCTGAATCCATGAGCCCCTAAGTAAACCTTTCCTCCTCTATAGTCGTTCTGGTCAGATCTTTCAGTCGCAGCAGTGAAAAAAAGCTGACTAAAATATTCTCTCTCTATCCTTTCTTTCCTTCCTTCCTACTTTTCTTCCTTCACTCCTTCCTTCCTTTCTTTTCTTTTTTTTGTGGGGGTGGGTGTATTCGGGGTGGAACCCAAGGCTTCACATGTGCTAGTCAAGCATTCCACTACTGAGCTGCACCCCAGCCCTGATTCTCCATTTTGTGGCCTATGGGTCTTGCAGAGCCATGCCTCCAGGCTCTTGTCTGAAGGTAGGTCAACTTTTTTTTTTTTTTTTTTTTTTTTTTTGGTACAGAGGATTGAAACTCAGGAGCACTTGACCATGGGGCCACATCCCCAGCCCTTCTTTGTATTTTATTAAGAGACAGGGTCTCACTGAGTTGCTAAGTGCCTCGCCATTGCTGAGGCTGGCTTTGAACTCGTGATTCTCCTGCCTCAGCCTCCCACGTGCTGAGATTATAGGTGTGTGCCACAGTGCCCGGCTAGCTCAACTCTTTTTACTGGAATTGTGAGGCTCTCCTTTGCCTGGAGATGGAGCTAGATATAAAGGGTGGCAAATAAAAATTGCGCCCAGGGAAGTTTGCTCTGAGTACTAATTTAACACAGGGAAAGGGGTGCAAGCATGCATTTTCTCAACCAGGATTTTAGGCTGTTTTGATATCAGGGATCACACACTGGGTGAATATCAACATTTGGGGGGGGAAAGGGCTGGATAAGGGGCAACATACAGTCAAAGAGAGGAGGGTGGTTAGCAGAGTGAATACACATGTATGTGCCCTCCCTGACATGAGGAAAGGGCCAGCAGAGCCTGAGAAGAACTACAGAATTCTCATCTCTGAAACCAGTTCTGCATTAACCACAAACACAGACACCACAGACAAAGGCCACATAGGTGACAGGACCAGGAGAGAAGAAACTCCTCCTTGCTATCCACTGAGAACCGTACCTTCTACCCTTCTGTGGAACCACCTCCCACGTTTACATGGGGAAAGGGCATGACTTACTCCCAGAACTCTCGATGACAGGGGACGTGGCATTCTCAGTGGTCACATTCAGGGATCCATTGGTCTTCTGGAACTCCACACAGTTCTCTATCCGTGGGTCCCCAGGGAAGGAAGAAAGAGAAAGGTTGTCAGCCAACATTTGGCACAACTAGAGAGAACGGGATGGAGTTTTAGGAGTTTTTTTTTTTTTTTTTTTTTTTTTTTTGGTACAGAGGATTGAACTCAGGAGCACTTGACCACTGGGCCACATCCCAGCCCTTCTTTGTATTTTATTAAGAGACAGGGTCTCACTGAGTTGCTAAGTGCCTCGCCATTGCTGAGGCTGGCTTTGAACTCGTGATTCTCCTGCCTCAGCCTCCCACGTGCTGAGATTATAGGTGTGTGCCACAGTGCCCGGCTAGCTCAACTCTTTTTACTGGAATTGTGAGGCTCTCCTTTGCCTGGAGATGGAGCTAGATATAAAGGGTGGCAAATAAAAATTGCGCCCAGGGAAGTTTGCTCTGAGTACTAATTTAACACAGGGAAAGGGGTGCAAGCATGCATTTTCTCAACCAGGATTTTAGGCTGTTTTGATATCAGGGATCACACACTGGGTGAATATCAACATTTGGGGGAATGGGCTGGATAAGGGGCAACATACAGTCAAAGAGAGGAGGGTGGTTAGCAGAGTGAATACACATGTATGTGCCCTCCCTGACATGAGGAAAGGGCCAGCAGAGCCTGAGAAGAACTACAGAATTCTCATCTCTGAAACCAGTTCTGCATTAACCACAAACACAGACACCACAGACAAAGGCCACATAGGTGACAGGACCAGGAGAGAAGAAACTCCTCCTTGCTATCCACTGAGAACCGTACCTTCTACCCTTCTGTGGAACCACCTCCCACGTTTACATGGGGAAAGGGCATGACTTACTCCCAGAACTCGATGACAGGGGACGTGGCATTCTCAGTGGTCACATTCAGGGATCCATTGGTCTTCTGGAACTCCACACAGTTCTCTATCCGTGGGTCCCAGGGAAGGAAGAAAGAGAAAGGTTGTCAGCCAACATTTGGCACAACTAGAGAGAACGGGATGGAGTTTTAGGAGAATGAAAGTAAGGTATCTGGAAAGAACTGGGCTACAGTTCTACAAAACCTCCTCACCCTCAACAAACCCACCTCACCTCTCCCATGCACATTTACTGTGGGCTTATAGATGTTTGCATGCATATTCTCCTTAAAGCATGATCAGACAACATTGGGAAAGATGTTCTGCGTGCTAGATGCTTCAAAATATACACTCATTCCAGGAAACCATCCTATGTAAAGTCACAGCCTTTGAGGAATAGTATGAATGCCTCCTAGAAAGTAATATAGCACAGAGGCCAAGAGCTCAGGTACCAAGACAAGGTCAGAAAGCTCTGGGTTGGATCCTGATGCTCTGGATATCTGCTGTGTGACCTTGTGTAAGTGACAACTCTATGCTCTAAGTGTCATTTCCCTGATCTCCAAAATGTAGACATTAGTGTTCCTCTTGTAGGATTGATAGGGGGATTAAATTAAAATGTAAATCTAAAGTGCTCAATAAATGGTGGCTCTTTATTATTTGTATGTCACTTTGGAGTTTCACATAGAGAGTTGACATTCTTTTTAATATTTTATCAGTATAATAATCCCAGGAAATATTAAGACAGATACTGTTTTCCCCATTGTATATATGAAGACAATCAATCTTCTTAGAAATTGCCTGTCAGAGTTCATAAATGATCAAGTGTGGGCTGGAATCCAGGTCAGCAAACTGCCTAGGTTCTACTTTCAAAATACTTAGACTCTGACCTTTCTTGTTATCTCCACTACCACCTGGTGCAGATCACCATCATTTCACAGCTCCTAATTGGTTTCTACCTTTGCTTCCCTTGTCAAATCTCCATACAGCAGCCAAGATGATTATGTTAAATCCCATCTCAAACCCTCCAGTGGGTATCCCATCCCACTCAGAGAAAAACACAAACTCCTTCAGCTGCCTTCAAGGTCCTCTTCCATCTATCCCTCAACACCTCTGACTTCATCTCCTAACACCCCTCTGCTCCCCCTGTTCCAGCCACACTGGCTCCAGGCTCTTCCCTGGACGTGTTGGGCCCTGTGCACCTCAGAGCCTTTGCATTTACTGTCCCGCTAACTAGAATGGTTGTCCCCATATCTTAACAGCTTATTCCCTCTCCTCCTTCAAATCAAAGTACAACCTCAATAAGGCCTTTCCTGATTGCCCTATTTAATATCTCCCACCCCTAAACTCCAAGTCCCATTCCCTATTTTATTTTTTCTCCATAGCATTTCTTCTAACATAATACATGAACTTATTTCTCTCATAATACTATTACTTATTTATTTTGCTCATGGTCTGTCTCTCCCCAGTAGAATGACAATTCCAGGAAATACATTACCACATCCCCAGTGCTTAGAATAAAGCCTGGTAGATGGTAAGAGCTCAACAAATACCTGTTGAAGGATTGACTGCCAGTGGGAGGCTCTCTCCACTAAACCATATCATTCTCCTTGAAGAAAAGCATTATTTCATCTTGATGACAGGATGATCTATGCCATTCAAGATACCAGGCTCTGAGTAAAACCAGACCCACTAGGAGAAGGGACAAAAAATGTCTGAAAACAAAAGACTCAGGTATTCAGCTTACCTCAGAATTATCTCAGAGACCCCAAAGATAGATAGTCCTACTAATGCCCTGAAACAAAAGCTCTAGGCAAAATTTCACTAAAATTTTTTCAAGAGGCACTCTACTCTGCTGGGATCTGGATGAAATGGTTACTCTCTGACAAGCTGGTTATGAAGGGTGATTTCATGTGCAAAGACACAAAAAAAGAAAAGGAAATATTAGAATAAAAAAGATTTTAAAATCTTGCCTTCAACAAATCTTTCTTGAAAGCTAGTCAGCACTGTGCTAGACACAAAGGCTATAGAAATAGTCTTTTCTGCCTTGAGATCCTGCCAACTAGTGGAAAAATCAAGGCAAGAAACACAAAAAAGTAAGGTAAGTACCACAGTAGAGCCAGGGCTCAGTACACATGCCACCAGGTACGTTTGAGAAAAATCTAATCAATCTTGGGGTGTCGGGGAGGTACCATGATTTGACTTTTCAATGGACAAATGATAGTAGAATAAAGGTAGTGGAAGAGATGAGCAAGGAACTGCCTGGAAAGGAAATGTAAAGTATGAGAATGGTAATGGTGGGCTAGGGGTGTAGCTCAGTGGTAGAAAACACTTGCCTAGCATGTGCAAGACCCTGGGTTCAATCCTCAGCACTGGGGGAAAAAAAAAAAAAAAAAAGGCAGGGGCAACATCATAAGGATATGAAGAATACCATGCTAAGCCCTGCAAATTTTTTTTCTTTGGCAAGTAAAGGATTTAAACTCCAGTTCACACTGAGTAATTTATCTGCACAAGAAAGAATTGATTGTGTCTGTTATGGTTTGGACCTGAAAATGTCTCCTAAAGTCTCATGTGTTGAACTCTTGGTCTCGAATGAAGCAAAGTTAAAAAGAGGTGGGGCTTTGGGAAGTGATTGGATCATGAGGGCTCTGATGTCACCAGTGGATTAATACACTGAGGTATTCATAGCTGAATGGACTATTGGGAGGTGATGGAAACTTTAGAAGGCTGGGCCTGGTTGGAGGAAATAAGTTACTGGAAGTGTGCCCTAGTACACTTCCTGTAACTTCCTGGTAAGTTACAGGAAGTGTGTTCCTGGTACCTTGTAAGAGCCTTGTATGAGGAAGTAGCTAAGATGGCGGCTGGCTGAGAGCCAAAGAGGAGGCGTTTAATTGTTTACACCCGACCTTAATGTAATTAACTAAGAATCTTTCTGTGCCCGTGGACACTGTGTGCCACACCTGTAAGTTGAGCTTGTAACACGTGTATGCTTGATGGGTGTAGAGTATTTAACCAGGCTGGGGGCATTGGGGATAGAGAATAAGGGAGAGAGAATACAGAAGAGAAAGCAGAGAAGAAGAAGCAAGAATATAGGAACCAGTCATTCCCAGTCTGTCTCCGATTTCTTTCCCGCGGTATCGTTGCTGCAGGCGGCAACAGTACCTTCCTTGCTCTTCCTCTTCTTCCTGGCTGCTGTGAGGTGAGCATCTCTCCCCTCCCATGCCCTTCTGCATGATGTTCTGCCTCACCTCAGGCCCAAAGCAATGGAGCCAGCCAGCCATGGACTGATACCTCAGAAAAACCATGCACCCAAAGTTTTAATTTTTAAGTTGTTTTTTCTCAACAGTGATTTTGTCACCGTGATGAAAAGCTGACTAACTATGGCCATTCTTGCTTCAAAAGGAGAGGTCTCATGGACAAGCTCTGAAAGATATTTGGACAAACAAAGCAAGGTGTGTGAGGAGAATCTGAGCAGAAGAGTGGTCAACATGCTCCCCATCTGTAATCTCTAAAAGGGTAGCTACTAGTCCACATAGGTATTTAAATTAAATACAAATTTTAAAATTCTGTTCCTAAGATGCACTAGGCACATTTCAGATGCTCAATAGACACATGTAGCTAGTATTGAACAGTGTGGAGAACATTTTCATCCTCACAGACAATTCCTTTGCACAACCTTACCCTAGATTTTTGTTGTTGCTCGTATTTTCAATATACTAGATTCAGTGATTCTATTGCCATAGGTGGCTCACATTGTGTTAGAAGCACAGGAGTTAATTGCTATTATAAATTTTTATTGATGACATACAAAACAGCTCATTCCCTAGTTAAGCCCAGATAAATCATAAGTGTGAGAGATCTAAAGTAGTATGAGAAAGAAGACATGAAAAACAAGTATATGAACAAATAATAGACACATACATCAAACACTATATTTCACATTGAAACAAATAAATAGCTAAATAATATTTAAAAGGAAGTCAGTTCTATTTGCATAATACATTATTTGAATACATTAATTTAATTTTTTTTGAGCCTATGACATTTTTCTTGTGATGTTGGTGAATTCTCATTATTTTATTTTTTTTAATTTATTTGGCAATGCTGGGACTGCACTGCCTGTATTTGGCAAATGCTTTACCACTGAGCTACAGCCTCAGCCCCTTACACTTGTTCTTTTTCTTTTTCTTTTTTAAAAATTTTTATTTGTTCTTTTTAGTTATACATGACAGTAGAATGTATTTTGACTTTATCATACATACATAGAGTGTAACTTCCCCATTCTTGTGGTTGTACATGATGTGGAGTTTCACTGGTGGTGTATTCATACATGAACACAAGAAAGTGATGTCCAATTCATTCGACTGTCTGTCCCATTCCCATCACCCTCCCTTCCCTTCATTCCCCTTTGTCTACTCCAGCCCTTGCACTTATTCTCCATGTGAGTTTTTCCATGATCTACTTGGCTGATTGGATTGCCTGAGATATTGGGACAATCCCATTCCTGGTTGATATGGCAGAGCAGGAGAAAGAAGGGGACTCTCCAGTGGTGACCTTACCTGTATTCCACTCATGGTGGCAGCTTCCCAGGGGAGGTCAGTGGTGAAGCTGCTGAAGAGGTAGAAGAGGGCCCAGGCCAGGACAATGATGTAATAGATGTTAAGGAGGATGACAATCATCTGGGAGGCATAGCCAATACCTGAGGAGTAGGGGCTGCAGATTAGGCTGGGATGGTACCCAGATTCTTCACATACCATACACCCCTATATAGGAAGGGGCTTGCACTCCACTATCAGTCCCCTAAAGCAAACAATGTTGGAGTAGAGGTTCCTGGTCCAACTCTTCCACTCTGGCACCAAAAGTGAAATTTCTGGGCTCCAAAAGCCCTCCCGGGCAGACTAGGACCTTTCTTCTGTCTTCTGCTGCACTAGGTTTGCTTTGTATGCACTTTAATCTTCCATTGTTTGTTTTTTGTTTTTCTGTATTAAGGACTGAACCCAGGGCATTGAGCATACCAGACAAGCGCTCTGTCATTGAGCTATATCTCCAGCCCTTTTTTATTTTATTTTGAGACAGGCTCTTGCTAAGTTGCCCAGGCTACCCTCAAACTTGTGATCTTCTTGCCTCAACTTCCTGAGTCGCTGAGCTTACAGGCTTGTGCCATCACATCTGGTCAAGTTTATCACATTCTCAAAGTTCATGAAGTCAGTTTTGAAATGTGTAAGACTACCTTCATCCGTGATCCTAATAGCTAATGTTCCCCAGAATTATTCTGATACGTTGCTTAAAAATACAAGCACAAGTTAAGAGCAGGAACATAAGATTTACATAAGGAGACGGGGGCTGGGGTTGTGGCTCAGCGGTAGAGTACACGCCTAGCATGTGCGTGGCCCAGGTTCGATCCACAGCACCATGTAAAAATGAATGCATTGTATACAACTAAAGCAAATAAATAAATATTTTTTTAAGAAAATATTTTACATAAGAAGAAATACAAATAGTGAATGAACACTTTTAAAATATGTTCATTCTTTCTAATAATTACATGTGTATAAAATGAAACACTAATGAGGTATCATTCTGCAGCTATAAACTTACTGCAAGTTTTTACAAATGAGGTTAACTCAGTGGTTTCCAAACTTGTCTGTGTATTAGAATGACCTTAGAATAGTTACAAACTTCCAAAGCCCAGGACAAACCTCAGACCATTTAAATCACAACCTCTAGGAATGGGGCACAGGCCACAGGTATGTTGAAGGTGCTCAGGTGATCCCAGTGTGCAGACAAGTTTGGGAACCACTGATAGAACTCAGAATTGTTCAAGATATGGAGAATGATGCCTACTCATATCTAGTGACACGGTTAGCTAACACTCTCCTAGGACAATTTAATAAGTCATATCAAGAAATATCAACCTAATTACCCGTTTGATCCAGTTATCCTAATCCTGGGAATTTACCCCAAAGAAATAATTCGAAACTAGGGAGGAATCTAAACAAATATGTATGGTAGAAGAATATAAATGTTATGAGTACTTAAAAGATCTATTTACAACTAAAAATGTTTTTTAAAAATAAGCAAAAACGCCCCAGGGAACTGTTAATTATGATATATGTACTTGATGGAAATTTTATAAATCATTAAGTGATTATTGTGTAAAAAATGGAAAATAAGAGACTGGGATTGTAGCTCAGTGGTAGAGCACTTGCCTAGAATGTGTGAGGCAATGGATTCAAATCTCAGCACTGCATATAAATAAAAATAAAGGTCCATCGACAACTAAAACAAATTTTAAGAAAAACAGAAGCTTTTTTTAAAAAATGGAAAATAAAATGAATTGAAGAGAGAATACGTTGTGTATATTCCATGTTAATAAATTATAAACTATAGCCAGGTACAGTGGTGCACGCCTGTAATCCCAGCACTTGGGAGGCTGAGGCAGGAGGATCGCAAGTTCAAAGCCAGCCTCAGCAATGGCGAGGCCCTTAGCAACTCAGTGAGACCCTGTCTCTAATAAAATACAAAAAAGGGCTGGGGATGTGGCCCAGTGGTCCAGTGCCCCTGAGTTCAATCCCTGGTACAAAACAAAATTATACACTATATAGAAAGAGAAAGAAAATTTGAAATAAAGTCACAAAACTGTAAATGGCCCAAATACTTCTCAGCAAATGAATGGGTAAACAAACCGTGGTACATCCATACCAAGGAATACCACTCAGCAATGAAAAGGAAAGAACTAGTGATTCACAAAACAACCTGGATGATCCAGGGATGTGAAGGGTATCATGCTTAGTGAAAAAGCCAGTCACAAAAGTTATATCCTGCATGAGCCCATTCATATGACATTCTCAAAATGACAAAATTACAGAGATAGAAAACAGAATAGGGGAAGCCAGAAGTTAGGGATGGGGTAAGTGTGACCATAAGGAGGTGGCATAGAGACCACTGTGGTGATAGAACAGTGGGTGTCCTGATGGTGGTTACATAACCCTACACGTGTGATAAATTACGCAGACATACACCAAAGAAGGTATGGAAAACTGCTGGAATATGTCAATGTCCAGATTTTGCTATTATTATACTGTTTCTCATTGGGGAAACTGGATAAAGAGTACACAGACCTCTCAGTACTATTTTTGTAACTTCCCGTGAATATATAATCATTTCAACATAAAATCCTATACAAAGAGAAAATCCTATATATAGAGAAAAATTTAAAAACACTTTTTTTTTTTTTTTTGTACTACGGATTGAACCCAGGAGTGCTTAATCAATGAGTTACATCCCCACCCCTTTTTATTTTTCATTTTGAGGCAGGATCTCACTAATTTGCTTAGGGCCTCACTATTTGCTAAGGCTGGCCTCTAACTTGCAATCCTCCTGCCTCAGCCTTCTGAGCTGCTAGAAGTACAGGTGTACACCACCACAGCCAGCACAAAACCCCCTAAATTTTAAAGTTATTATGTCAAGATGATAGAACTATTACTGAAAGAATTTTTCTCAATTTAAATTCTTTTTAAATGTTTTTAACTAATTAAAATGTCTTTAAAATACAAACTTATGGCTATGTATTTAAAATATAATTATTGTTATATATTTAAAATACACATAGCTAAAATAACTTTACACTCATTTAACCTAAAACCTTTGCCCCATCTTATCCTTATTTTTTCCCTCATCCTCTAATGGACCAAGTAACCAGCTCAGTATTCAGTCCACAAACCAAAGGTTTAACATGTAGACTTAGAGTTTTATCTTAATCCCCAAACTGCTGCACTTTACTCAGTCATCCCAAGTAAGGTCTACAACCAACTAGAGCAGATGCCTGGGAATCAGGCACTGAGTTACTCACCCTCGAAGATGGGGCAGATCTTCCTCCAGGCTGTGATTCCTCCCTGGCTAGTGTACTGACCCAGCGCTGTCTCCAAGAGGAAGACAGGAATGCCACAGGTAAAGAGGAAAATGAGGTAGGGGATAAAGAAAGCACCTGTAGGTAGAAAACAGACTGTTCATTATCTGTCAATATCTTCTTCATGATCCACATTTCTGTCTTCCCCTAGCACCCCACACTGCTCCTGGGAGTTAGGAGCATGCACACTGTAGGAGACATCTGTCTAGATGTCTGCAACCACAACAGGAATCAAGAATGACCAAGTTGCCTAGGACCTACAGTGTCCCAAGCCTTTTTCATTGTGAGGTTTCAATCCATACCTGTACTCTACCAAACACCAATCATTCCCTAACATAACTCGTGACAATAGCAAGGAGTTCATTGAATAACAAATATCCAAGAGCATTAGCACAGCCCACAGCCTATAATTCTTTTCAAAAAAATATTGCTCTTAATGTCAGGTAGGGACTTTAAGCAGGCTGAACTCAGATTTCCCTTTAGTAATCTTTCTGCTTCTGTTTTCATTACCACTGACTGAGATCAGCTATGAATGTCAGAAATGCTGGTGTTTTTTTCCTACCATGGACCTCCATCTGCTACTAAAATGGACAGAGAAGTTCACAGGAAAGAGTACCAGAGAAGGGAGAGTTGCACAGAGAAGGGAACCCAGATATCTTCACAGGGTCCCCTCAAGCCCTTAACTCAGTCCTGGTCAGAACATGTGTGTGAAGATACTAACTGAGACAAGGGAAAGAACTATTCGAAAAGGTTAAAAGTGCCAGGCCAGGCATGGTGGCACATGCCTATAATCCCAGTAGTTGGAGGCTGAGGCAGGAGGATCGTGAGTTCAAAGCCAGCCTCAGCAACATAGTGAGACACTAAGAAACTCAGTGAGGATACTGTCGCTAAATAAAATGAAAAAAAGCAAAAAAGGGCTGAGGATGTGCTTCAGTGGTTAAGTGTCCTTGGGTTCAATCCTCAGTACAAAAAAAAAAAAAAAAAAAAAAAGAAGCTTTTTAATTTGAATCCATCCCATTTATTGATTCTTGATTTTACTTCTTGTGCTTTAGGAGTCTAAGGAAGTCAGATCCTAGGCCAGCATGGTGCAGATTTGGGCCTACTTTTTCTTCTATTAGGCACAGGGTCTCTGTTCTAGTGCCTAAGTCTTTGATTCACTTTGAGTTGATTTTTGTGCAGGGTGAGAGATAGAGGTTTAATTTCATTTTGCTACATATGGATTTTCCAGCACCATTTGTTGAATAGGCTATCTTTTCCCCAGTGAACATTAAAACCAGCATACTATAGTGACACAGCCACATAAATGTTTTATAGCAGCTCAATTCACAATAGCTAGACTATGGAACCAACCTAGGTGTCCCTCAATAGATGAAGGATAAAGAAAATATGGTATATATACTCAATGTAATATTACTCAGCTTTAAAGAAGGGTGAAATTAGGGCATTTTCCAGTAAATGGTTGGAGTTGGAGAATATCATGCTAAGCGAAATAAGCCAATCCCACAAAACCAAAAGCCGAATGTTTTCTCTAATATATGGATGCTAATTCACAATAAGGTGGTGGGGGCACTAGGGGAAAATAGCATTAAATTAGGTAGAGGGAAGTGAAGGGAGGGGAGGGAGAAGATGTGGGATGGGAAAGATAGTGGAATGAAACAGACATTATTACTGTATGTATATATGTGACTACATGACCAATATGATTCTGTAACATGTACACTTTTAAAAATGAGAAATTATATCCCATCTATGTATAAATAGTGCATAAATGCATTCTATTGTCATGTATAACTAACTAAAACAAATTTTTAAATTTTTTAAAAAGGTAAAAGTAATGGTGCTCATACGGTGCCTGTTCTCCCCTGCCATGCTGAATAATCTCAAGAATCACCTGGTATTAACAGACTTTGCAGAAGACCATTTCCTCAGTCATGGGGAATAATTAGCCCTGGACTGAACACAACTCCCAGGCCTACCTAACAGATCTTAAAAGCAAGATGCAAAAGGATCAAGAGGCAGCCGGGCGCGGTGGCGCACGCCTGTAATCCCAGCACTTTGGGAGGCTGAGGCAGGAGGATCGCGAGTTCAAAGCCAGCCTCAGCAATGGCGAGGCACTTAGTAACTCAGTGAGACCCTGTCTCTAATAAAATACAAAAAAAGGGCTGGGGATGTGGCCCCAGTGGTCGAGTGCCCCTGAGTTCAATCCCCAGTACCAAAAAAAAAAAAAAAAAAAAAAAGGATCAAGAGGCTTTGCTGCTCTCAGAACAAAGCTCAAGAATATTTGGAGAAATAGTTTTCTGTCTAGCAACCAATAAAGCAAAATTTCAACAGGCCTGGAATCCAATTTCTTTGCCACAGAGCGAAGAAGTAAGAAAATGTTACTCATAATAAGTAGATAAATTAATCAATTGAATCTGACCCATATAATTTAAGCAGATGTTATAATTAGCAGATGAGGGCATTTTAGAAGTTATCATGCCAGGTGTGGTGATGTATGCCTGTAATCCCAGCAACTTGGGAGGCTGGGGCAGGAGGATCACAAGTTCAAGTCCAGTCTCATCAATTTAGTGAGGCCATGAGTCATTTAGCAAGACCTATCTCAAAACAAAAATATAAAGGGTTAGGGATGTAGCTCAGTGGTTAAGCACCCCTGGGTTCAATCCATAGTACCAAATAAATAAATAAATAATATCATAACTATATTGCATATGTTTTTAAAAGTTAAAACATGAAAGAGGAAGGGAAGTTCCCTCCCTGAGGACTATTGTCCATATCTTTCACTGTCTACCAGAGTTTATCGATTCTGCAATCCAGGAGCCATCTTGGGACTGCAACGTGGCGGAGCCTATGGAACCTGAAACCTGAATCTGCAAGGTACTGGAAACCTTTAGGGGCACTATAAGTCTACAGGGTAGAAACTGTACTGCCTCAGATCCACACGGCTAAATGGAAAAACACACAAACAACATGAAAAAACAAGGGAATAAAGCGCTCCAAACAAACCAAGATGCTCCGATAACAGAATCCATTGACAAACAGTAGAAGAAATGTCAGAGAAGGAGTTCAGAATCTACTTAGTAAAACTGCTCTGTGACTTAAAGGAGTACTATAGAGTGAAATCAGAGATACATTTCAGGAGGTGAAAGATCACTTCAATAAAGAGATAGAGATCCTGAAAAGAAATCAAGAAGAAATCCTTGAAATGAATAAATAAAAAAATAAAATAAAATTCAATGGGAAGTATCACCAACAGACAAGACCACTTGGTAGACAAAACCTCAGGCAATGAAGACAAAATATATAATCTTGAAAATACAGTTGACCACACAAAGATGATAATTGTGTGACATTCCCTCACCCAGACACAATGCCTGAACAGCAACTGCTAAAGCCAACAGAGTAGAGCTACTGAGACTACTTCTGGGCTGATAAGAAGGACCACCAAGGCAATGGCACTGTGGCTGGGTTCAAACTGCTGCTCCAAAAGCAAATGCAGAAAGAAATGTCTGAATTCATCCAAGAGAGGATAAAGATTGAAGAAGAATATGCAAAGAACTTGGCTAAGCTCTCTCAGAACTCCTTGACTGCATAGGAAGAGGCTCCCTGGGAGAAGCATGGGCAGATGAAGCAGACATTCATCTCAAGTTCTCTGCCAAGCTTTGCAATGAGATTGAGAAGCCCCTAATGAACTTACATAAGAACTTCAAGGAAGACGGGATGAAGTATGACCACCACATCGCTGACCTCCACAAGCAACTTGCCAGCCACCAAGCGTCAGTGGAGAAGGCTCAGAAAGCCCTCAGAGAGTGGCAGAGAGGCCTGGAGATGAAGACTGAGCAGCTGGAGAACAAGCTGAGGAAGGAGACAGAGGAGGACTTCAAGAAGGCATGGAGGAAGTTCACACCTCATGCACTGTGTGGACCGCTTACAACCAGGCCCAGTCCACATGGTTGGAAGAGATGGGGGCCACCCCGTTGAAGCTAGAGCGGCTGAGGTGGAGAGGGTGGAGATGATCCAGCAACACCTGTGCCCATACTCACAGCTGCGGCGTGAGACCGACATGTTCAACCAAAGCACAGTGGAGCGTGTGGACCAACTGCTTTGAAAAGTGGACCTGGCCAAAGACAGAGTGCTATGGGTCAGAGAGCACAAAACAAGCAACATTCGGTCTGTGGACGTGGAGATCTAGACACACCTGTGTGGCCCTGAGGATCGTGCCCAGGAGAAAGGCTGGGGGTCACACAGAGAGGAGGTGGTGGCTCCCACTGGGTGAAGCTGCCCTCCCCACCCATTCTCCTGTCCACTGAGGAAAGAGGAGAGAGCTGGCGATTCCAGAAGGGTGATCCCCATGGCGCAGCAGGGGGATCCCAAATATTCCCAGGCCAAGAAGACAGACCTGCAACCCTGCCCTTGCCCAAGACTAAAGCCCCCCAAACCCCGTGCCACGCTTGTTGCTCTGAGAACAAACCAAGGCTGGAACTTGGTGGTCCCTGCTGAGTTCTATAGGGGTGGCCATCACACTTGTGCCCTTGGATGCCCCAAGGCCCATCCTCCAGCTGGTCCCTTTATCTCTGGGGCTTTGGAAGATCAGGGAAGGGCCGTCTCTGCCTCCAAGCCAATGTCAGGATCAGAATCACGGATAGAAGGCACCATCAGCTCAGCCGGCACCTAGAGTCCTTTACAGCCCTCTCTCTCTCTTTTTCTCATTGCATTCTGGGAGCCCAAATCTGGCTTTTCTTGGCCACTTTTCATCCCTGTGGGTCTTGGGAAGATCTGTTTTCTGTCTTCCCAGACCAGCCCTGCCTAGAAAGGTCAGGATGGAACTATCTCATACGGCAAATTAGCCCCAAGCCGGAGCATTGAATCATGGTTCCTATGAGACCGGGCATCATCTCTGAAGTCTCTGGAAGTCCTGATTCATCCATTCCTCAGCTGCTTTCTCATGGCAGTCCCCACCCCCCCTGCCACCCCTGCCCAGTCTCACTAGAGGGAAACAAAGTTCTCAGCCAGCAAGACCTCCTTCAGCTGTGCATATCCAAAAGCTCTGAGGGATAGAGATGAACCAGAAACCAGATGGGGTCTGTCTACCATGGTGTCCTGTCCAACACTGGGCTCCCCTGATCCCCACCCAGCCCCACATGGGAGACAGGTTAGGCAAGTCTTTGTCATCCCCCATATGACTCCATCTGCTTATGCACGATAGGGTTTGGGCTGCTGTCCCTTGTATGGGCATTGCAGACTCTCATGGCCATAGGAGTTCGTTGCTACCCAGGTGTGTCCTGCCACTGGGGCCTCCAGCTCCTCTGAACTTTCCAGAACCCTGTGCCAAGCCCTGACTTGGTGCCAGCACCTCCTTTCCCTCTGTCCATTTTCCCTGGAGAAGCCTGGGCCAAGTGTGACTCGGGAAGCTTTTTTGCACCGCCGCTGGGTTCAGCCTGTCACTTCCTTTCTCTACTACAGCAAACACGATCTCCACCATATTAACCTAGAGAATCAGCCTGAGGCTGCTGGGAGAAAAAAATGACATAGTGAGGAAGCAACAGATTCTAGCCAGAACCTCATGCTCTCAGAGTCCATCTTTCTTCATCTTTCCCATTGACGGCTTTAGACTTGACCTTTGTATCTCCCATAGGGGCAGAATTCTACAAGCACAATTCACTGATCTTTCCCTCAGTTTTACAAGCTAATAGTGGACATTAATCTTGAATCTTTCTGCATCTCTTCCATTGAATCAGAATTTCTTAGCCGGGCACGGTGACTCATGCCTGTAATCCCAGCGGCTCAGGAGGCTGAGACAGGAGGATCGAGAGTTCAAAGCCAGCCTCAGCAATGGTGAGGTGCTAAGCAACTCAGTGAGACTCTGTATCTAAATAAAATACAAAAAGGTCTGAGGATGTGGCTCAGTGGTTAAGTGCCCCTGAGTTCAATCCCTGGCACCAAAAAAAAAAAAAAAAAAAAAAAAAAAAAAACAATGGAATGAGTTTATAACATATGGAAAAATAAAATGTGTAACAAGAGCACAGAAGTCAAAAGAATAGAAATTTAGTTGTAATATAAAGTTCTTATATATAAAGTGGTACAATATAACTTGAAGATAAACTGTGATAAGTTAAAGATGTATACTACAAAGTCTAAAGTAACCACAAAAGTAATACAACAAAGAATTTTGACTAATAAGCCAACAAGGGAAAAAGCTAATAATGGAATAATTTAAAAATCCAATTAATCTAAAAGAAGGCAGGAAAAGAAGAAAGGAAGAATGAACAAAGAAAGGAAGGTAGGAGAACAAAGAAGAATGAATAGGACAAATATAAAATGTGTACTAGATGATGGATTTAAATCTAATCATATAGATAACTGTATTAAATGTAAATGGTCTAAATATCACAGTTTAAAAGAGATCATTAGATTGATATTTTTAAACATTTATTTATTTGCTTTAGTTGTACACGATGTGTTTATTTGTACGTGGTGCTGAGGATAGAACCCGGGCCGTGCACGTGAGAGGCGAGCGCTCTACCGCTGAGCCACAACTCTAGCCCTAGATTGATTTAAAAAAAAAAAAAAAAAAACTAGCAAGACTCAACTATATGCTGCCTAAAAGAAATGCACTTCAAATAAGAAAGACATGAAGAGGTTAAAAGTAAAAGGATATAAAAAGATTTATCAGGGCTGGGGATATAGCTCAGTTGGTAGAGTGTTTGCCTCGCGTGCACAAGGTCCTGGGTTCAATCCCCAGCACCACACACACAAAAAATATTTATCATGCTAGCAGGGTGTGTCAGCTCTGGCCTATAATCCCAACAGCTCAGGAGGCTGAGACAGAAGGATTGCAAGTTCAAGACAGCCTCAGCAACTTAGTAAAACCCTGTCTCAAAAAGGGGTGGGGATGTGGCTCAGTGGTAAAGAGCCCCTGGGTTAAATCCCTAGTACCCTCCTCAAAAAAAAAAAAAAAAAAAAAAAAACATGTTATGCTAATAATAATCGAAAGAAATATGGAATATTTACCTTAATTATCACATGAAGTAATTTCAGAACAAAGAATATTTCCAGGGGTAAAGAAGGTCATTTGGTAATGACAAAGGAGTAAATTCATCAAGAAGACATCATGTCTTAAACTCACATTCTCCTAAAATCAGAACTTTAAAATACCTGAAACAATCATTAATAGAACTGCAAGGAGAAATAAATTACTCAACAAAGTCAAAGATTTTAATATCCTCCTCTCAATAGTTTATAGAACAAGTAGACATAAAACCAATATGAATATAAATGATTTGAAAACCATATCAACCTACTTGACTTACACAACATTTACAGAACATTCTAACCAACAACAGTAGAATATAAATTATTTTCAAGTGTACATGAAATATTTACCAAGACAGACCATATCCTACTCCACAAAACAAATCTCAACAAGGTAAAAAGGATTCAAGTCATACAAAATACGTTCTTGGACTAAATTAGAAATTGATAAGACAGGGGCTAGGGCTGTAGCTCAGTGGTAGACCACTTGCCTAGCATGCGTGAGGCACTGGGTTCAATCCTTAGCACCACATAAATATAAACAAATAAAATAAAGGTATAAAAAATACAATAACATTATTTTTAAGAAAAGAAATCAGTAAGACAAATACCTCAGAAACTTCCCACATATTTAGAAATTGGGTAACATACTTCTAAATAACACAAGGGTCGAATAAGAAATGAAAAGAGAAATTAGAAAATATCTTGAGTGGGCCAAGTGCAGGGGCACATGCCTGTAAGCCCAGTGGCTCAGAAGGCTGAGACAGGAGGATTGTGATTTCAAAGTCAGCCTCAGCAAAAGCAAGGCACTAAGCAACTCAGTGAGACCCTGTCCCTAAATAAAATACAAAATAGGGCTGGGGCTAGGGCTCAGTAGTTGAGTGCCCCTGAGTTCAATCCCTGGTACACCTCCTTAAAAAAAGAAGAAAGTATAAAAAAAAGAAAGTATCTTGAGTGGAATTAAATAAAACACATCATATCCAAATTTGTGGATGCCACTAAAGCAGTATTTATAGAGAAATTTACAGTATTAAATGACTATTACTACAAAAAAAGACAAATTTCCAATCAATTACCTCAGCTTACACCTTAAGAAGTGATAAAATAAGGACAAATGAAACCCAAAGTAAGTCAAAGGAAATAGTGAAAATCGATGAAATGGAAACTAATAAATCAGTGAAACCAAAAGCTGGTTCCTTGAAAAAATACAACTTATAAACTCTTAGATGATATAAATTACCAGTCTGACAAATGAGAGACATGTCATCAATAAAGATTCTATAGGCATTAAAAGGATAATATGAACAACATGTATGAACAACTTTAGGCCAATAACTGCAACAATTTAGGTAAAGTAGACAAATTCCTTGAAAAACACAAACTACCAAAGCTCACTCAAGAAGAAACAGAGCCGGGCGCGGTGGCGCATGCCTGTAATCCCAGCACTTTGGGAGGCTGAGGCAGGAGGATCACGAGTTCAAAGCCAGCCTCAGCAATGGTGAGGCACTTAGCAACTCAGGGAGACCCTGTCTCTAATAAAAAAAAACACACACACAAAAAAGGGCTAGGGATGTGGCCCAGTGGTCGAGTGCCCTTGAGTTCAATCCCCGGTACCAAAAAAAAAAAAAAAAAAAAAAGAAAAGAAACAGATAATCTCAGTCTGGATGGCTCTATAAAAGTTAAAGAAATTAGGGCTGGGGTTGTGGCTCAGCAGTAGAGCGCTTGCCTAGCACGTGCACGGCCTGGGTTCGATCTTCAGCACTACGTAAAAAAAAAATTCTCTGTGTACAACTAAAGCAAATATTAAAAAAAATTAAAGAAATTGATTTTGTAGGGGGAGGGGGTAAAAAATATGAAGAAAACTGCAGGCCAAAATGACTTGACTGTCGAATTTTCCAAACAAAGAAATGATGCCAATTCTACAAAAACCTGATAAGCTGTTTTAGAACATTGGGGAAAGGGGAGGAAAGCTTTCCAACTCATTCTATGAAGCCAGCATTATTATATATAACAAAAGCAGACTAAGATAGTAAAGGAAAAGAAAATAAATATCAATATCTTTTATGAACATAGAATCAAACGTTTTGCATATAATATTAGCAAATCAAATAAAAAAATATGTAAAAAGAGCAATATATTACAGAGTAGAGTTTAGCAGAGGAATATAAGATGGGTTTAACATTTTTAAAAAATCTTATGTAGGGGGGTGGAGTTATGGCTCAGAGGTAGAGTGCTTGCCTACCATGCGTGAGGCACTGGCTTTGATCCTCAGCACCACATAAAAATAAAATAAAGATATTGTGTCCACCTATAACTAAAATATAAATATTTTTTAAAAATCTATGTAGGGCTTGATAGATAGGCTTGGGCTGATGGGCCACTTCCCCCATGGAAATTTCCATGAGAAGCAACCTTGTTTCATTTTCCCTGGGCAGGAGCCAATGGGCTTAAAGATCACTCTGTTCCCCAGGCAGGAGACAATGGGCTTAATGGTCACTCTGTTCCCTGGGGGAAAGAGCCAATAGCGTTAAAGTTCACTCTGGTACACCCCCAACCATAAATCCCTATTTAAGCTCCCATCCATTCGGAGCTCAGTCTCAACAGATTGTCCCTGCTGAGAGGAGGCGGCCACTGCGACAGCTCCCGACCCATTGCCTCCAGTCTGACAGCAGCTGCCCCAGCTGATAGCTCCAGCCTCTAGCCCGACGGCAGCTGCCTTAGCCAACAGCTCCAGAGACCACAGCTGGCGTGACCAGGCACCCATCTTCTGTTCAGAGCTCACACACTCTCCTCTCCCTGACTCCTCTCTCCCACCAGAGCTTGCACACTCCCCTCTCCCTGACTCCTCTCTCCCCGTACTTCTTCTACCTCCAACCAGCCATAAAGGCTGGTGAATAAGTCTCTTGGCTGCACGGTTGTCTCTGGTGTGATTTTTGCCCTTCAGGGCTGGGGTGCAGCTCAGTAATAAAGTGCTTGCCTAGTATGGCCCAATCCCCAGCACCACAAAAAAAAAAACAAACAAATCGATGTAATTTTTCATATTAACAAATTAAAAAGGAAGAATCATATGATCATTACATAGATGAAGAAAAAGTATTTGACTGAATACAACAGTCATTCCTCATAAAAACTCTCAACAAATGAATAGAAGAGAACTCCCTCAACCTGATAAAGGGTATCTACAAACACCCTACAACAATAGCATACTTAATATTGAAAGACTGCTAAGACTGAAAATAAGACAAGGGTGTCTTTTTCTTTTATACTGGGGATTGAAACCAGGAGTGTTTGACATTTGAGCCACATCCCCAGTCCTTTCTATTTTATTTTGAGACAGGGTCTCACTAAGTTGCTGAGGCTGGTCTTGAACTTGTGATTCTCCTGCCTCTGCCTCTGGAATCACTGGGATTGCAGATGTGTGCCACCACACTTGGCAAAGGTGTCTATTTTTACCACTTCTATTCAACACTGTGCCAAAGATTTTAGCCGGGGAAATAAGACAAGATAGGGAACTAAAGCCTATTTAGGTTGAAAAAGAAAAAATAAAACTATTTTATTTGTAGATGATATGATATTCCATGTTGAAAATCCTCTGGAATGTGAAAAAATAAACCTACTAGAACCAATAAGTGAATTCAGCAAGGTTTCAGGATTACAAGATCAGAATACAAAAATAAATTGTGCTTCTACATATTGGGGGAAAAATACACAAGTTAAGAAATAACACATTCCAGTAGCATCAAAAATATGAAAAATTTAATAAATCTGACAAAAGTCATAAAAGATGTGTGCAGTCACAACTACAAAATATTGCTGAGAAAAAATTAAAGACCTAAATAAACGGAGAGACATAATCATGTTCATGGGTCATAAGAGTCAATATCATTAACATGTCATTTTTCCCTAAACTGATCCATAGATTGATTATAATCCCAATCTTAATCTTAGTGGGCTTTCTGATAGACATTGACAAAACAACTCTAAAATTCTAGCCAACCAACTTTGAAAAAGAAGAAATTTTTGTCTTAATTCAACTTTAGTATTTATATTGTTATAAAGCTTCAGAAATTAAGATGGTATGTTATTGGTATTAAACAAATAGATAATTGGCACAAAAGAGAGCTCAACCTCAGGCACACACATATAGAGACAGTTTATTTTTCACAAAGACATAAAGGGAATTCATTGGAAAGAGAATAGCCTTTTCAACAAATGGTGCAGTACCAAGCAAACATCCACACACCAAAACAAAACTTCAATCCACAACTTCTCTGTATTAAAGAAATCAACTCAAAATCAATCATGGACCAAAATGTAAAACCTTAAACTGTAAAACTTCTAGAAGGAAATATAAGGCTATGAGTTGGACAAAGATTTTTTTTTTTTTTTTACGTGACACCAAAAGTAGTTCATAAAAGAACAGTGATGAACTGGACCTCATGAAAACTTAAAAGGCCTGCTCTTCAAAAGACTGTCAAGAAAAGGAAAAATTCATCCAGGTGTGGTGGCACATGCCTATAATCCCAGCAGCTCAGGAGGCTGAGGCAGAAGGATCACAAGTACAAAGCCAGCCTCAGCAATATAGTGAGGCCCTAAGCAAGTCAGTGAGACCCTGTCTTTAAATAAAATATAATAAAGGGCTGGGAATGTGGCTCAATGGTTAAGGGCCCCTGGATTCATTCCCCAGTACAAAAAAACCAAACAAACAAACAAACAAACAAAAACCCACAAGACTCAGGATGAAGGCATATTTGATAAAAGACTGTGCCTCGAATATATAAAGAAGTCTTAATAGCAAGGGATGAACTACTGACACAAGGAAACTATGGATGAATCTCAAAACGATTATGCTGAGCAAGAGAAACCAAATTAAAGAAAAGTACACAGTTAACAATTACATTTATATAAAATTCCAAGCAAAACAAACTAACATGTAATAATAGAAAACAGATCATTGGTCGCACTGGGATGCCATAGCAGCAGTGGAAGAGGGAAGAAGGGGTAGGAAGGGATAGGAGAACACCTGGGGGTTATGTTAATGGACATGTTTATTATCTTTATTGTGGCAGTGGTTCTGTGAGTATATATGTAAGTCGAAAATTAACAAATTGTACACTTTAAATATTGTAGGGTATATTAAAGTCAAAGGGAAACAGACTTCTCACATTCTTCACCTTCTAAATCTCCTTCCAAATCTCTAGTTTGTAGTCTACACATCCATAGTTCAGATACTCAGGGGGCACTTGATTACTGTGAGGGCAAAGAAATAAAGGTTGTAAACAATTCATCCTAATAAGTCCATAAATCAATCTAAGATGCGTTGGATGAGGGGGAGACAGTAGGGAAGACAGACCAGCAGCTGATGTGAACATATTGGCTGAGTGACCCAGTCACTCCAGACTTATCAGCTCATCTCAAGCCCTTCCCCACGCCTCTGCTGCCTGCTCTTTCCCAATAAACCAAGACAATGTTTAACTGCCTGGTCTCATGGTCAGCTCTGCTCCCCTCCTCCTCTGCCTCATTGAGCATCAGGGCAGCCTGCCGCAAGGGACAGAGTCCACACTTGTCAGGAGGAACTATTGGCTCTAGAAGTGTGGAAGGGACCAGGGGTGGGATGGAGCCCACGCGGGACACAGGTGCAGACCAGGGAGTCCTGACGCACACTCTGCCTGTTTTGCTCCCTCAGGTTTCACCATCAGAAGATGGAGATGGCGAATGGAGTTCACATTACCTGTACTCCCATATCACCAAGCTAACCTCGTCAAAATTCTAAAATGTGCTGGCTTTTCCCCCATGAGATAGGACAGACCACACTCCCATTCCAGGAAGGAATTGTTCAGCTGGTTATCCCTCTCAAAAGGAGTGTCACTGTAATGTCCCAGCTACTTTTTAAAGATATAAACTGATATCCTACATGAGCAACAAAAGAGAGAGCATACATGAATGTTTATGTGTTATAATCAACATTAGCCTGACCAATAGTGGTCACTGAATCATTCACTAAAAATGGTAACAATTGTCAAGCACTACTAAAATATTAACTATTGCTTTTCTAAGAAGAAAAGTCTCCTTTCTCTTTATTCTTTGGTATCTACAAACAGCATCAAGGGTAATGGTTTTCACTTAGTCCTCTTTACATCACTGCCCCTATTCATCTTCTTCTCTCTTTCCTTGTAGTCTAGAGCTAAGATTCATTTTCTTACTGTCCTTCCCCTCCAAGATGCCTATTTCTGGGAAGTCTAGCTGTGATACATTCTGCTGTGGCCTCACATGGCCAGGTCACGGTCCCAGGTATTCTGCTGAAGAGGTCCCAGCTAAAGGCTGAAGTCTTACAATGGCCAGCAAGGCCCTAGCTGGTCTACAACCCACACCCCACTTACTTCTCAACAGCACCTTCTATTCACTCATCCTGCTCCAGGCTCAGGGGCCTCTTTGGGGCTTCTCAAACAAGACCTTCAACCTCTTCTTTAAGACCATTAAACCTTTATTTTCCTTTGTCTGGAAATTTTTACCCCCTACATCCTAAGGCCAACTCTCTCACTCCTGGCAAGACTTTGCTCAGACACTCTCAAAGAAGCCCCCTCTGACCAAGCTTTTTAAAATTGCCACCACCCACATCCACACTCCTGATCCCTTTTACCTAACTCTATTTGTTCTTTCCCCATAGCACACCTTAACTTCTGATATGATGTCAAGTTTACTTGTTTGCTATGCTTATTGTTTATTTGCTGTCTCCCTCCTCTATTATGTAAGCCCCACAAGGGCTGGGCCTTAATCTATTGTTTATAAATGTATCCCCTAGAACAATTCCTGCCTCAGGGAATATTTGTTGTTTAATGACTGTGAAAATCAGGGCTTGGTTGGTTATGTGCTGATCCAAGTGACAGACTGAAGATACCAGAAAGCCTTTAGGGCAAGGCAGGTGTGTGGGGGTAGATGGGCCACAGGTGCTAGACACTAGGGGAGTGTTTACCTAGGAGATGACTGAGGTAGGCATCACTCCAACCATGTCCCTGAAAACCCTACTGGTTGCTTTTTATCTGAGATGGACCTCATTATAGTACTCTCTCAGTCTCCCCATTTTTCAAATACACTTTTCAACTGTTTACACATTCTTTTCTCTCCCTTGCCTCAGCCTCTCTCCTGCTCTGGAACTCGTTTCAAATTAGATCTACCAAATGTTAAAGCTGAAAGAAACCAAAGAAGACATCACTTATATTTTCAGTGTGGAACTAAAACTTGCTTTGGGGACTTTTTCTTCCCTGACCTTCTCACTGAACAAATACTATTACTAATAAAGTTCCTCCAAGTACAAAAGTGGCTGTGTGAATCAGTTAGTTAGTTCAAGATCCCAGAAGCAGGCTGGCATTAGCTGGGCTTGGTATATCCCTGGAATATCCCAGCATCTTTCTCCAGGACTTGTTCAGAACATCCCTGTCATCCCCTGAACCCAAACCATAATCTGGGAACCATGAGTTTAAATAAAATCATAAACCAGGAGGAAAGAGGTCAAACCAATCTGATGGTGTCCATTCTTGAACCCTTCTTCCCCAAATCAGCAACAAAAGATTCTTTCAGGAAGAGGCCTCAGTCTCTTCTTTTGACAAAAAGATGACACGTTGAAGTGCTCAGGCCCATTCTCTGTAGGAGATTGTTTTCCTTGGGAGATGAGGGGAGTTAATTGGTGATTAAAAGGAACATAAAAAAATCAGAAAAATAGGCAGGTCTAATTTCCTCTAATGATCATACATATTCCTGATCAATCTTTGGCAAAGGAACCTTTTCATTAATTCACCCAGTGGCCCTAAATGACTCATGCCCTTCAGAGCAAACTTGGGCATTAACCTGTAGCTCCAAAGTCCTTCATAACACTCCTCTCCAGGTGCTGTCATCCATCAGCAAATAGAGAGGAGGGGTGCTAAGGCCCAATGCTGGGTCAGGGGATGGAATTGTGAGAGGTTGCCTAAGGGTTAAAAAAGGACTTGACTAAATCTGAGGAACCCTAAAAATGTCTCGACTATCTGTTGGGATCAGCGTGTGGAAGACAGGCTCTATTCACGAGAGGAAGAAGCCTCAGAAACCACCCTACTGCCTGCCTCCACCTTCCCACACAGGTACCCACACAAGAAACCAAGGGCCATAGGTAATCTTTTCTTCCTGTGCCCGAATTTTGATGCAAGGTAGAGCCAGCATATTCTCAGGTCTGCACAAACTTACCATGAAACCCTGTTGCAGAACTTGGACCCAAAAGTTTCCAGACAAATGAAGCTGCTCCCTTTTACTGCCCCTTCTTCAGCCTAGTTGCTTTGCTTTAAACTTGTGCATCACTATTTCCCATCTCTTTATGCCATTTCTACTAATTCCCAGGCCAATCCTTACCCAATTCCAGAGAGGCTTGGAGAAAGCTGCTCACCTCCTAATCTTTCTGCCACGTGAGGAGCTAAGCTGGTTACTAAGTTCCAGATATGGAGTCCCAATGCCCAGCTTAGTCACCAACTCCTGTATGTGCCCTGGGCCAACCTCATCCCTCCACTGAATTCTCTAAAGGGAAGGTGCTCTGGCCCAAATTCCTCAACAAACATGGAGAGTGTCCAGGGCTACAGAAGAAGTTGGAAAACCTCCCTCCTTCCCTCACAATGCAGACTGAGCAAAGTCCTGTGATTACAGGCCACTGGCCAGAAATTTCTGGAGAGAAAGGACATTTTAGCTCATTCCCACCACTCTGGAAAAATACAAGTTTACTTCCAATCCCAGGGTCAATCCCCAATTGCCACAAACCTGGGAATAAGACTCTAGGGACCCAGACCCTGTGTTCTACCTCAGACCTTCCACCTCCACCTGGCATGGTGCTTGCTTTCTCTAAAATCACTGGGAGAATCAAGCTTAATGGGTTTGGAGGCCCTTACTCCCCTGAAAAAGGGTAGGTGTTGCATTAGAATACCCTT
Organism: Tamias sibiricus; assembly: GCA_025594165.1. NCBI lineage: Eukaryota > Metazoa > Chordata > Mammalia > Rodentia > Sciuridae > Tamias > Tamias sibiricus. The sequence continues at coordinate 13,662,386 of CM046661.1, read as the reverse complement.
TAATGCTTGTGGCCTGTGAAATGCCCACTCCTCTAGGCTGCAGCCTCTACAAAACCAGATCCAGAATTCCCAACCCCTTTCTGTAAGTTTTACACACCAACAGGAGATCTTCCTAACCCACACTAATTATCCAAAACTCTTATATACCTGGGAAATCCCGCTGGGGCTTCCCACAGGGATGTGGGTGGGATTCCCTAAAAGTGGGTTAGCAGTAACAGAATGACCTCCACTGCTATGGGGATGACAGAGTTTCTCCAAGAGGCTGCAATGGAAGTCAGTGAGGAGCCAACACACACAAACACACACACACACACACACACACACACACACACACACGTAGTGAAAAAATTTTTTAAAAGTCACTAAGGTCAAAGGTTATGTACTGATGGCAGTTGAGCTTCAGGAATATCATGATACCAGCTGAGTAGGGGAAAGAGACAAGGCCAAGGCTGAGGAATCTCAAGACCACAGATCAGTTTGGTATCAACATTATCATCAATGTAGCTACTATTTATTAAGCACTTTACATACATGAACTCTAGTCCTTACAACAACCTTGAAAGCAGGTATTTACAGTAGCAGCCATTGAGGTTCTGAGAGCTTAAGCAACTTGCCCAAGAGCACACAGAGAGTAAGTAGAAGAGCCAGAATCCAAACCCTGAACCATCTAGTTCCAAGCCTGTCTTCATACTTCTATAAGGCCATGCTATAATAAAAAGAGCCCGAGAACATTCACATAATTTTTCTGTTTCCTGCAGATTGGTCCTAAATGACCTCTCAGGATCCTTATAATTCCAGCATTCTATGCATCTATGGGACTCCCAGAGGGGCAATGAATGCAGGAAATGGAATCATCCTCCTTCTGGGAGTGGCTCTCACCTCCCCCATTTTTGTAGCAGAGATAGGGAAACCTCCAGACGTTGCCTAAGCCAACGATCTCCCCAGCCACTGACAGCACAAACTCCATCTTGTTGTTCCAGTGCCCTCGCTCCAGGGTGCCATCTTCCTCCGCCTTTTCCATGACTGGATACATTGGTTTTGTCTCTCCATTACTGGTTGTGCCTGAGACCTTGCTATCCATCCCACCTGGAAAACAAGTGGGATGCTCCGTTACTGTCAGGAACCCCAAAAGGAAAGCCTCCTCCCTGCACCAGAAAGCATCCAAGACCATAAATGCACTGGAAGAAGGTAAATTCCTTCTCCTTTGTCTGTAGACCCATGCCCTCCTTACCATCTCTCATTGGTAGAATTGGGTAACAGCTACTGAGATATTATATTCCTTTCCCATTTTAGCAAAAAAGCATTGATACTGAAGGACAGCTTCTTCTTCCACTACACTGAGTCTCTCTGGCTTAGGTTTCGGAACACAGAAGGAATCACAGCCTCTGGCTATTTCAGTTCTCCCCATCACCTACCCTCAGCCTCAGCTGGATTAGCTTGTGCTTCAGTTTCTTTACTCCATATTCTGGGACCATTGAAAGGATGAGATTTTACATATCCTCAAAGCCACTGATTTCCCTTGCAAGACTTGACCCTAATTAAGTAATTGTGACCGTGAGTAAAAGATTTGGTATTACGTCCATTTTTTGTAATAGCAAAAAAATTACAAAGTATATAAATGTTCAAAAATGGCAGATGGGTTAATAAATTGACAGATATTATACAACAAACTACAGTTATTAAAGACTTTGCTACAAAAAGTATATTGAAACAAAATGGTATTTATACTATATGAAGTAAAAACATATGTGTGATATAATTATTTTTGACAAATATTTTATAAAGTATTTATATGAATTCAAAGATTAGGATATACACAAAAATGTTTTTCTCTTAGGGGCTGGATTATAGTAATATTTTGCTTATCTACTTTTTCTAGTGTCATCAAATAATATGTTTTATTGAGTGAGACCAGTGACTTTGAATAAGATAAGCTGAGCTATGTAGGTGCTTTATTTTTGTTTTGTTTTGGTGATGACAAATGTAGGAATCTGTTATAGTAGAGAAGACAGTAAAAATGAATAGTCACAGTTCTAAGTTTACACTGCCAAAAATGCCCTAAATTTCTATTGGGATCAAGGATAAGATTGGATATGATTCACTTTAGTGAGCAACTACTATGGAATAGGCACTTTACATACTTCTCAAGGTAGCATGCTACAGCTGAAAGGACAGGGGTCATAGAGTCTGGGGAGCCTGGTTTCAACCCTTAGTCTTTAGTCTCATATCACTGCCTGGCTTTGGAAAAGTTAATGGATAACTCAGCCTTAGTCTGCTCATCTGTGAAAGTGGGAATGATGTGACATGCATAGCTGTAAGGATTAAATAAGGATGCTTTTCACTGAATAATAATTTCATTCTTACAACAACCCTGAGATGTAAGTATTATTACTGCCACTTTATAAATAAGGAAGCTGCTGCTCAGAGAAGTTAAACATGCCAAGCACGGTGGTGCACGCCTGTAATCCCAGCAACTCGGGAGGCTGAGGAAGGAGGACGGCAAGTTCAAAGCCAGTCTCAGCAACTAAAGCCCTGAGCAACTTAGCAAGACCCTGTCTCAAAATAAGAAATTAAAGGGATGGGGATGTTGCTCAGTGGTTAAGCACCCCTGGATTCAATCCCCAGTACAGAGAGAGGATAATGTGACTGTTGCCATATAGCTAGCAAATTGCACAGCTAAGACGAACCCATTCTGTCCCTCCTGCCCTTCCAATTATGTCTATTGAATTACACTGGCTGCCTAGGTTTCTCAGCATGTCTGATGTGTCTTCTAATGACTTCCCCTACCCTGATTTGATACGGTGGCCCCTTCTGTAGAGAAGTGGGCAGGTGGACTTTTTCATAAGCCTCAAAGAGTTCATGTTCACAAAACTTTCTCAGCAGGAGCTCCTTCAGGCCACAGCTCTGCTCAGCCTTTTCCTCCCCAGTTGAGCTACCCAAGGGATCCAAAGTGTCAATGAGAAAGTCAGGGAACACAACGTACCTTTGCTCATTTGATAAAATCGGAATGGGCTCCAAGATTATTTGTGGGCTAAGAAGGAGAGACTCTAGCAACTGTCTCTAAGAGTGTTCCTCAGTCCTTTTGAGATAGTTGACAAAAGCCTTGTGATGATTCTGGGCCTCCCTGACAGATGTCTTGCAGTGATGGAAAAGCCATCTCCCTTTACTTCTTCACTCTCTCAGGTCCTAGGAGAAACAGTAGTCCCTTCCCTTGGCCTCAATATAGCTTTTCTCAGGGGTAGCATGCTACAGTTGAAAGGACATGAGCGTAGAATCAGAGGAACCTGGTCTCAACTCTTAGTTTTTTCTGGCTTCAGAGAAGTTAATGAATAACTCAGCCTTAGTCTGTTCATCTGTAGAAGTGGGAATGATGTGACATATATAGGTATAAGGATTAAATAAGGAGATATTTCTTCATGCAGTAAAATATCAGGCACTCTTTTTTTAAATTTTATTTTCTCCCAGTTCTGTTGAAGAGTTGATCATTTTCTCATTTCACAAAGAAAACCTTAATTTTCTGGGAATTGAACCCACATGTATTTCCTCTCAGTCTAGTATTCTTTTTCTCCAGCTCACATTATCCCTTTTAAGTTATCAGCCATGCAAATTTCAGAAAGTCAAGAAAATATCATACAGTCTTTGCATATGCACACCTAAGTGTCAGAAACTTTTTCTAGGAGAAGATCAAAAAGCCCTTGGGTCATAGTTCCTATGGATCCCACCAACCTGCAGTCTGAGACCCAGAAACAGAAAACAAGAAGAGAAGAAAACATTCCGAACCTTAGTGAAGTTGCTGCCAGAAGTCCAGTCAGGGGAGAAGAATTATCTAGGGGGAAGGGGAAGGTGCTGGCTATTTAAAGTGTGACTGGAGAATGCCTCTGTGGCACTTGTAATCCTAAACTTGGCCCAGCCCACATTCCGCCCTCCTGCCTCCCGCCCTCCTGTTCTCCCCTCCCCTAGGCCACCAGACAATCCACACATGAGTGATTTCACAGCACTGGGGACTGTGTGCACACCCTGGCAGGTCAAGCCAGTGCTTGTGAGCTCATCACACACCGTGTCTCTTCCCCATAGCTCAAGTGCCCTCCCCTTTAGGGACTTTGGAATCTCTCTAGAGGGATCTGGCCTTCCACTCCCCTCCCCAACTCAGGTGCACCACTAATTTATGAAGAATAGGTGCTTTTTTGGCCAGGTGCAACACAGATTAATTTAAAAGCACATTTATCTTATCCGTTTGCATCTAACAATCTGGAATGGTGAATGATTTAGAAAAAAGATACACCAACTTCAGTATACCTTTCTAATTAAATATGTGCTATAATTATGTAATTATGGATTTTATTTTATACAGTTTAAGAATAAATCAATTTGCTATTTAAAAAAAAAAAAAAAAAGATACACCAACTACAGAACTCTGAAAAGTCAGAAAAACTTCCTAACACACACACACACACACACACACACACACACACACACATTTAAATACATATAGAAAAAGTTGGGAAAAAAATTCACTCACTGGTTAATAGTAGTTCTATTCAGAGTAGGATTGGGATCAGGAGACAATTCTAGTACATTGTGTGAATTTTTAAATAATATACTAGAATTACTTTATTTTATTTTACTTAAAGATAGGGTCTCACTGGGGCTGGGATTGTGGCTCAGCAGTGGAACACTCGACTAGCACGTGTGCGGCCCGGGTTCGATCCTCAGCACCACATAAAAACAAAGGCATTGTGTACAACTAAAAAAAAAAAAAAAAAAAAAAAAAAAATCAAATAAATAAATATTTAAAAAAAAAAAATAGGGTCTCACTAAGTTCATGAGGCTGGCTTTGAACTCATGGTCCTCCTGCCTCAGCCTCCCAAGCTGCTGGGATTACAGGCTGCACCACTGCCCCTAGAAATATATATGCTGGAATTTTAAAAAATATTTATAAAATATAGGGCTGAGGGGCTGGAGTTGTGGCTCAGTGATAGAGTACTCACCTAGCACATGAGAGGCCCTGGGTTTGATCCTCAGCACCACATAAAAATAAATAAAATGAAGGTATTGTGTCCAACTACAACTAAAAATTAAATATAAAAAAAAAGATAGGGCTGGAGCTGGGGATCAGTGGCAGAGTGCTTGCCTGGCATGAAGCACTGGGTTCGATGTTCAGCACCACATAAAAAATAAATAAATATATTCTGTCCACCTACAACAACAACAACAACAAAAATTTAATATTTACAAAAAATAAACACAGAAAAGGAAGTGCCAAGATTTAAAACCAAAGCAAGCCGGGTGCAGTGGCGCACGCCTGTAATCCCAGCACTTTGGGAGGCGGAGGCAGGAGGATCGCCAGTTCAAAGCCAGCCTCAGCAATGGCAAAACACTTAGCAACTCAGTGAGACCCTGTCTCTAATAAAAATACAAAAAGGACTGGGGATGTGGCCCAGTGGTCAATTGTCCCTGAGTTCAATCCCTGGTACCAAAAAAAAAAAAAAAAAAAAAAAAAGCAAAGTCCTGTCCCAAATGGAGTTAGTGGCAAGCATGAGGGGACAGAGCTAACCACAGGAACGTCAATTTTAGGCAGGAATGGCCCACGGAGGCAGCCATAGAGAGTAAGCATCATTCTCTGGGCATGGAGCTGAGGGACCAGGTTAGATCCTTGGTTGGGAAACTGCCTAGGCTTCCATACCAGCCAAGTACAGGGCCTGAGAGCTGCTTCTATCACTTTGTAAGTCAGGGTCTTAAGCAAGGTACCCAACTTCCTTTTTGTTTGTTTTGTTTTGTTTTTATTATGGGGTATCCAACTTCTCAGTCTTCTTTTCTCAACTATAAAATGGGGAGTATGCTCCTTATCTTGAAAAATTGCGTGACATTTCAGGAGATCATGAGTCGCTAAGCAGTAGCTATTATTGATGCAGTGAGCAGGGAACTCTTCTTGAAGCCGATGGAATAGCAAGATCCCTGTGCAAAGCTGGGCTCTGGTCAGACTGTAAGCATGAATTAGGATGAGGGCTTACAGTGTATGACTGCATGAGGTCATAGAAATAGACTTCCATGACAGAGAGGAGTGGAAAGGAAGGAAGGAAAATCAGAGACTCTAAGGGACTCTCTAAATTGCTGAGGCTGCCTTTGAATTTGCAATCCTCCTGCCTCAGCCTCCCAAACTGCTGGGATTACAGGCATGCGCCACCACACCCAGATGTTTCTTTGATTTCTGACCCACCTCTATGGTATGGGATGGGCAGGGAAGTAGGTCATGATAATTCCTTCATTGGAGTTTCAATACAGTTTATTAATTCTTATGTTTTAACTGCCCTCTTTCCTCTTCCCTTCCCTTTCCATCTATCTCTCTGATATAATTGTATAAAGCAAAAGACCAAAAGGGTTCTTCAAGAAGGGCTGCAAACTCAACATGAAAAAGCTTACCTTCATAGCAATACTATTGACTTCTGTTTTTACTTATCGTTGAGTAGTATTAACTAATGGCCTACTAATTGAACTATTAAGCATTATAAACTTGGGCATTTGTAATCTAAAATCACCAGATAACTGGAGTTTACTTAGGACTCAAATTCACTACTATAAGATGCCAGAATACCATATAGCCTTAGGCAATGTTACTCAACCTTCTCTGTGTTGGCAGATGTGCAAATGATTGGAACTTTCAAGAAAGGCTTCCAGTGATCAGGTCATCATCAGAGTTATCTAGAGTTGATCTTGAGTTACTGTCTTATCCTCTGGTGTTTATGTAACTTCTGCTTTATTACCATTTTGATTGCTATTTTGTTCCTTTCCAAATTTTTGTTATCCACAATTTCTTCTTTTGCTCTATGGAGTGGAATGAATATGATAGATATTTTTCCCTGCTTAGGTTGACCAAGATGAAAAGAAGGAGAATAAAGAAGAAGTAGTAGTTTGAGAACCACTGGTAGATAGGTAGTGGTGACAGTCCCTCCCCACTGGCTGGCTAGGGTTCAGCACATATCAGACAGGATAAGATTTGCATCTATCTCATGTTTCTATCATCCTCTGGTCTCCTGGGTACTAGGTCAAGAAACATAGAAATAGGTAATACCAGAATCAGTATTCAAGAGTTCTTACTCAAAGGCTGCATCCCAGGGGCTCAGGGGCTGAGGCAGGAGGTTCCCAAGTTCAAACAGCCTCAGAGGCCCCAAGCAACTTAGTGAGACCCTGTCTCAAAATAAAAAATAGAGGTGGGGATGTAACTTAGTGGTAGTGGTTAAGCACCCCTGAGTTTAATACTTGGTTAAAAAAAAAAAAAAAAAAAAAAAAAGAGTCTACATAAATTTGAAGACTCCCTAGAGATTGACATTGAGGATGACTGAAGGCTATTCCCAAAACAGAACTATCTGAAACAAAGTGAGCCATGGAAAAAGCAGGCCTAGGAGATCTTGGTTTGTATTAAATTGATCCTGGGCATATTTAAATGCCAATATGCTCTGATACACTCTTAAACATATTTTGTCTCCATGAGGAATAGAACAAGAACAAATAAATTTTAAAAGAAGCACAATTTGTTTCAAAAATAACCTTTCTAAGCAGCATCAATTTCAACACTGGAATAGAGGTAAAGGAAGTGGTAGTTTTCTTCTTTGAAGACCTTTAAATTAAGAGGTACAGGTTTTTGTTTTTTTAACCACAGAAGTGAGGAACCTGTTGACTTTTTAGATCCCTTTTCAAATATCACACTGAAAGAAAATAAAGGAGTAAGTGGAATAAACTAAACTGACTTGCTAGAACTGAAACAATTTGAGCAACAAAATGAATAATTACAGTATTGGACTATGACTCAACAAAATGCATGCTAACATAAATAATACATTAAACAAATAAATGGTGGGGAAAAAGGACAGCTCTTCCTTACAAGTTTCCAATTAATAGATGTAGAAGAAAAAAGAGAACTAAAAAATTACCATAGACAAATAGCACTATAATAATTGTTGCAGATAAAATCCACCAGTGAATATTAAAATTAGTGAATTAGTTTGAGGAGGAACAGAGCTTAAGAGTTTCAAAGCATCTCCCCAAGATATCTAATAACAATAAAGGAAAGATAATAACTTTATAATAGAGAAATCAGGCAGAATCCTGGTCAACATTCCCAGTAATAAGACAACATCAATAATAAAACATATCAATATCCATATCATTAACCATGTAATATGATGTACAAAGGACACAGCAACATTTATGTTGTATCCTTGCCAAAAATGCAGTTCAATCACGAGAAAACATGACAAACCCAAAGTGAGGGACATTCAACAAATAATTTATCATTGCTTCTCATTGTCCAAGTTATGAATGAGAATAGAAAACTGAGGATCTGTTCAGGCTGCAGGAACTAAGGAAAATTAACAACTGAAAGTGACATGGGATCCTAGATAAGATGGTAGACAGGAGCCTGGGATAGAAAGGGATATCAGTGTAAAAACTGGTGAAATATGAATAAGGTCTTGCATGATACTCTACTAATATTAATATCCTAGTTCTGATAATGCACTATGATTATATGAAATGTTAACATTAGGGAAAGCTATATAAAACATATGTGGAAACTATTATTTTTGCAAGTTTTCTGTAAATCCAAAATTAGTTTAAAATTTAAGGTTTGGGTGGGGTTTGTTGTTGTTCTTAAAATTATGTTTCACTGGTTTATGTTTTACTATTATGACCATCTTAGTCATAGAGATGACTTACAGAGGCTTGGAGAGAATTAAATGACATGTTCAGCGTCATTTAAGAGTCAGGATTTGAGAGACAGAAGTTGTCAGGGTCCTTGGAGACGGTCCCCCAATAACCTCCCCCAAGTCCTTGGGAGCACTTGGGTCCCCAGAGCTGGGAAGATGGTTTGTAGAGGCTTTGCCTGCTCCAAGAATGTGCTGTGTGCTCTCAACATGGTCTACACGACAGACATCATCAGTGCCTCTTGGTGGGTCAGGAGCAATAACACCAGGCATGAACTGGAAAGAAGTTTTGACTCTTGTGGCTTGTTTAACCTCACAAACCTGCACCAAGATGACCCTTCCTGCAATGCAATCTGTAAGAACAGGACTTCCACATGCCAGATGTGCGGAGAAAAGTTTCTTAAGCATTCGGATGAAGCCCTGAAAATCCTAGGGGGTGTTGGATTATTCTTTAGTTGGACAGAGATCCTTGGTGTTTGGGATAGCAATGAGATTTTGGATTCAGAAGGATCCTCACAACAACCCCACTACCTTTCTATGAGACTATGGATCCTTCTGACTTTTCCCTGTTCTCTCTCAGCTTTTTATTCCTCCCTTTGGGAAAACCTAGGGTCTATAGCCCTTTTCGCTTAAGAGAAAGGAAAGACCCTTTGCCACATTCCCTAAAACAAACTGAATGGCTAGACTTTATGTCCTGACATATTTTGGAGCAAGATTAAGTAAGGAAGAGAAAAACTCCCTGTCTCCCTAGGTGAATATAGACAGAGCCTGGGAGTGCATGGATGTGGGGTGGAGTCACTCACAGCTGTTTCCCTTTTTCACTCTTCCACATACTGGACCACCTCAACACGCCTTGGCCTGGCTCCAAGACTAAATTGGATAAAGCCAAGGAGAAAACCAAGAACACTTGTAATATGCAAGACCCAGTTTGGGAAATCTTAGTGAACATAAGCCACCTTAACCTCCAGTCAAAGGGCTCCATAGACAGCGTAGGCCTTGTGTAACTTAAGGAAAGTGTCTTTATGGTTGTGCAGGGAAGTTCCTTCTTTCAAGTGTTTTCTCAAATCACCTAATGGAAAAGCTAATCAGAGTAAGAAACAATTAAAAAAAAAAGACCATAAAAAATGAATTCAGGTTTGTAAGATTTCTAAAGTCCATGGTTTATAAATACCATGCTACCTTAAACTCTAGTGGGGAAAAGACAAGAAAAAGTCTAAAATTCTAGTGCTGTGTTTACTTTGGGAAAGAGGTCAGTGGAGAAAATGGCAAGAAAAAAAAAATGTTTCTTTCACTAAAAATTTCATCAGCCTTGAAAAAGAGTTTAAAAATTGAATTAGAAGGCTCTTTCCTATTTCAATGTGTTCTACTATCCTTCCCTACCACTCTGCCTTCTGTTAGATGGGCAGGAACCAATAGGCTTAAAGGTTGCCAAAAGTTCACCCTTTTGACCCTCTGCCTATGGAACATCCACAGGCAGAGGGTCAAAAGGTTGCTCCATTCTCTGGACAGGATGTTTCATCATCCCCGGGCAGGAGCCAATAGGCTTGAAGGCTGCCCTCACACCACGAGCAGGAGCCAATAGGCTTAAAGTTCACCCTCACCCCACAAGCAAAGATCCAATAAAGTTCGCTCTGGTACACCCCCCACCAGTAATCCCTATATAAGCTCCCGTCATTCAAAGTTTGGGAGAGAGACGGAGGAAGAGGAAGACAGAGAAAAGGCAGCCACTGCACCAGCCTTAGACCCACCATCTCCAGCCCGACGGCAGCTGCCCCAGCCAATAGCTCCAGAGACTGCAGCCAGCGCGACCAGATTCCCACCTTCCGTTCAGAGCTTGCACACTTCCTGAGCTTGCACACTCCCCTCTCCCTGACTCCTTTCTCCCACCAGAGCTTGCACACTTCCCTCTCCCTGATTCCTCTCTCCGTTCCTTTTCTACCCTTAACCAGCCATAAAGGCTGGTGAATAAATCCCTTAGCTGCACAGCTGTCCCCAGTGTGATTTTGATTTTTGCCCTTCACCCTCCTTAGAAAAAGAGGAAAATCAGCCCTTTCTCTTTAACTCCAGAAAAGTAATTGTAGTTATTTTCCAATTGTATCGAGTTTCTTCCAATCCCTGATTTTCTGATTCTTCTCTGATTCTCAAAGTACAGAGTTTGCAACATTTATGTAACTAGTCTCAGCAGGAAGCTCTTGGCTGATTAACAGTGAGCAGGGGCTCTTAGTGAATGGGTAAATCTCAGTACAGCTCCCACACCCTGCACTACTGAGCCAGGGTGAAGGATTAGGGCAGGGTGACAACATTGCAAAAGAGCAACTTCAATCATTGGACAGCCTTTTATCCTTCACATTTTTGAACATCACCTCAGGAGCTCATTTGTGATGAGTAAAGAAAATATATTGATGTGCTGATCCCTTAGCTGACTGATGTGGAACACAAAGTGTGGCCTGAGTCTCATCTCTCAGTGCTCATGGATCTTTTCCAATCCAGAGGGAGAGAAGACCTAGAAGTAGGAACCCAAATACTTCACTCTGTGTTAACCAACTTTCTGTTGCTGTGACAAAATACCAGAGAAAATCAACTTTAAAGGCTCACAGTTTCAGAGGTTTCAGTCCATAGTCACTTGGCCACTTGGCTTTGGGTCTGTGACACAGCAGAACATCATGGTGGAGAACAAATGACAGAGCAAAGCTGCTCACCTCATGGCAGAGAGAGGAAGGAGCTGGAATCCCAATATGCCCTCAAGAGCCCACTTCCAATGACCTACTTCCTCCCACTAGGCCCCGCCTCCTAAAGTTTCTACCATCTCCCAATAGCACCATTAACTAAGGACCAAGCCTTTAACACATGAGCCTTTAGGGACATTTAAGATTCAAACCATAACAAGCTTTCATCTGCCCTGGTTTCTCCAAACAAGAGAAAAATAGGGCATAGTCAAACTGTATGGTGCCAATGTCCACCAGCTAAAGACCACAGAGACATGCCTATTGATAGGCTTGGGCTGATGGCCACCTCCCCCATGGAAATTTCCATGAGAAGCAACCTTGTTTCATTTTCCCTGGGCAGGAGCCAATAGGCTTAAAGGTCGACCTGTTCCCTGGGCAAAGAGCCAATAGCATTAAAGGTTGCTCTGGTACAACCCCCACCAGAAATCCCTACTTAAAGCTCCTCCCTACCCGGAGCTCAGTCACAATAGCTTGTCCCTGCTGATGGGAGGCAGCCACTGCAACAGTTCCAGACTCACCGTCTCCATCTCCAGCCCTACAGCAGCTGCCTTAGCCGACAGCTCCAGAGACCACAGCCATGTCGACCAGGCACCCACCTTCTGTTCAGAGCTCGCACACTCCCTTCTCCTACTCCTCTCTCCCAGACTCCTCTCTCCCCGTACTTCTTCTACCTCCGACCTGCCATAAAGGGTGGTAAATAAATCTCTTGGCTGCACGGTTGTTTCCAGTGTGATTTTTGCCCTTCACCTGCAGTTAATCAAGTTGAGTTTATTGCTCATTGCAATAAGGGAGAATGCACAAGCAAGGAACCATGCAGTAAGAGGGTGATGGTATGGATTTATTACAGGATGAGCTTATGTTAGGCAATTCCAAGGAGGGTTCAGTAAGCAGAGTTTTGCTCTAGATTAAATGTTTTTAAGAAGCAGGGATAGTTTTATGATTAGCTTTGTTGTTGTTTTTTGGTACCAGGAATTGGACCCAGGGGTGCTTAATCACTGAACTACATCCCCAGCCCTTTTTGTTTTTTGTTTTGAGATAGGATTTCAAGACCTCCCTAAACTACTGAGGGTGGCTTTGAACTTGCAATCCTCCTGCCTCAGCCTCCGGAGCCACCGTGCCCAGGGGGTTTCTTAATGAATCTTATTATCTAGAAGCAAGAAGAATGAAGTGAAGTTAAAAGCTGTGGTTGGTAAAAATAAAAAATAAATAAATAAATAAATAAATAAATAAATAAATAAATGGAGCAGTCACCTGCATTATCATAGGGGGGTGTTTGGTCATTTTTTGTGGTTTGAACAATGTTCGTTTTTTTGTCTCTCTTCAGACATGATCACAGAGTAGTGTTATTTGTGTCTTGATCTATCCTGCTCACAAAGTGGCCTTGTTTGATGTTTGTGTCCAACAGAGCAAAAGATCCAGCTGTGTGGGCCCAGCTGTTGGCAATACCAAGGCCTAACTAATAGTGTCTAGGTCTCAGCTGTCAGGGACTTCTATTCTCTTTCTTAGCCATAGTAGCCACATACAGAGAGACAAATGAAATATAAAAAAGGGATGTAGCTCAGTGGTTAAGTACCCCTGGGTTCAATCCCCAATATGAGAATATGAGAAAAGGGGGGTGGGGGGAGAAATGACCTGAGATACTAGAAGATAATGTCCCTACGGAGAAGAAGGATCCTTAAGCTTACTTATTCACAAGGCCTTGGACATAGCTCCACTTCCTCTTCCCTATATTTTCTATCCTTCAAAGTAAGCCCAACCCCAACTTTCTTTACTCTTATAATTTATCCCTACTACCTCAATTTAAGAAAATATGTATATATTTTTTTAGCCTATATTGACATCATTGGGCCATTTTCCTCCCCATTCTTTCAATATTTTAATGTTCAGAATCAGAAGTCCCAAAGCTTTAACTAGAAGTCTGAAGGAAGCCTGTTTCAGTGGGCCTTTACCAAATGGGAATGAAAAGATTTCAGTGAAGTGTTGCTGACCCTTCTTTTACACTATCTCACCTGTCCCACTGAATTGCCTGCTTTGTTAAGAATTTTAGCTTATGACCGGGCACAGTGGCGCACACACTGTAATCCCAGCACTTGGGAGGCTGAAGCAGGAAGATTGCGAGTTCAAAGACAACTCAGTGAGACCCTGTCTCTAAATAAAATACAAAAAAAAAAAAAAAAAAAGGGGGGGGGCTGGGGATGTGGCCCTGAGTTCAATCCCCAGTACAAAAAAAAATTTTTTTAGATTATGGATAATGACCGAGCACAATAACCTGGCCCCTCCACGCCTATGGACTTGACTTCTTTTTACTCTTCCACATGCTCTTTCTCTTTAGCCAAACTCTTTTCCTCAAGGTTTCCCAAAGATATCCTATTTGTTCCTGTCTCACCTGGCAATGCCCTCCTTTATTCACTCTCTTTTCAAATCCTCAAGACCCAGCTCAAACCCACACTTTCCATGAAGTCATCACCAGTCATTTCAGCCCTTGCTGATTTCCCTTTCAACGGAATTTCTGTGGAAATATGCACAAAAAACACTTAGCCTTTTTTGTGTTGTTCCCTAATTGGTCCCAATGCAGGAGTTTGTGAACTCCTTAAGAAGAAGAAATCTCAGTATTATCTATTTCCAAGGGATACAATAGTATTGAAGGTGCTTAATATATGTTTGCTGATTGATTGGTGTTAGGCTTCTGCCTCAGGTTGGCATATGAGTGTGTTTATGAGGAAGGGAGAAAATAAAGGTGAATATGCATTTCTTCCTAAGCATTCCACTCATAATGTTTTTCAAGACAAAGTTAACCCTGTCAGATCTGCATAGCTGGCAGGGGTGGGGAGGAATGGGAATAGGAAAGATAGTAGAATGAATTGGACATAATTTTCCTATGTTTACATATGAATATACCACAAGTAAAATTCCACATCATGTACAACCACAAGAATGGGATCCTAATTAGAGCAAGTTATACTCCATGGGCATATAATATGTCAAAATACACTCTACTATAATGGATATCTAAAAAGAACAAATAAAAAAGGAAGAAAAAATCTGCAATGCCTTTCAGAGTGGATGTTAATGAGAGAAGCAGCTTACCTAGGAAATCAGTATATGATCCTTCCCTACCCATGATTCCCAACACTAACAGTGTGTCAGAATCACCTCTAAAGCTATATGTAGAGAAATATGGATAGATTTATATCTAACTATATCTATTTGTGCATGTTACATATAATTTAAATATACATTTTTTGCATTTATTTATTTGTTTTAGTTGTATATAATGCCTTTATTCTTACGTAGTGCTGAGGATCGAACCCAAGCCGCGCACATGCTAGGTGAGTGCCTACCGCTGAGCCACGACCCCAGCCCTAAATATACATTTATTTAATGTATATTAAATGTACATTAAGTGGGTATGGGCCCCACCTAAGAGATTTGGATTCTATATCTTTGGGTGGGCTCCAGAAAGCTATATAATTTTAAAGTTCCACAGGTGATTCTGATGTATAACCAGGACTAAGAACCATACGAAAATCTGCCTCTAAAGAAAATCCTAAATACCCCAAGAAGCTAAAAGGATGAAGGATGTACTTCAACCATTTCCAACACTGAAGGATGTACTTCAACCATTTCCAAGTAGGAAGACCATACATCCCACTCAATGACTGCTGTAACTTGGCTCTTGTATGTTTCCAAATGCCCATGTGTTGAAGGCTTGGTGCTCAGCCCATAGTGAGGCAGGAACCAGAAATATGATATGCTAGACAGAGCAGGGACCTCCATTGCAATAATTCCATATTTCTTATCCTGGCATGCCCAATGTCAAATACAAAGTATCTGATGAGCCAGAGAGCACATGATCAAGCACTTGATCAACATCTTGATTAGACAAGGGGCACTTGATCACCAAATGTCTCATTCTGATTGGATGTAGAAACTCCCCTCCCTAAAAGTCATTAACTAATAGCTTTAAAGCTCACCTCCAGCAGCACCATACAAACCCCTAGATAGGAGCAACTCAGTGGCCGTCCACTCAGGGTACCTCCCTTGTGGGAGCTCACTTTCTTTCTGTTTCAAAAATAAATTCTGTTACTTTTCTGTCACCCTCCATTGTCCATGGGTCTCATTCTTCCAATCTGCAAGCCAGAGAACCCACACCATGCTGCATCTCAATGGCAATCTTGGGAGGTAGCAGAACCTGTAGGAAGTGGGGCCAAATGAAAGGGAGTAAAGTCACTGGGATGGGGGGTGTACTTGAGGGCCTGTTGGAACCTCTTCCCCTCCTCTTTTTCTGTTTCCAGGTCACCATGATGTGGCAGGTGCTGCCACGTGCTGCCTCACCACCGGAGCAAAGCAACAGGGCCAACTGATCATGGACTGAAACCTCTGAAAGTAAAAATAAAACTTTCCTTTTTTGATTATCTTAGGTATTTTGTCAATGGAAAACTGACCTACACAGTGACCCTTTCCCAAATCACATAATCCTCAGCAATTAACAAGCTTTTCACCTTTGGTTCAAGGGTTCTCAGTCTTGGCTACTCTTTGAAACCACCTGGGAAACATTAAAAGACTTTTGTTTGGCTCCCACTCTGAAAGATTCTGATGTAGTTATCCTGAGTTGCAGCTTGGACACTGAGACTTTTTTATAAAGCTCCCTGGATAGCTCTAACGGGTGGCTAAATTTGAAAACCTCTGTAGCCTAAAGCTTCTTGCTGTTGTTAGCTAATTTCTCACTGTAGCCTCAGGAAGATGTTCTACAGCTGGTTTCTTTCTCAAAGCCACCTCAGCCGTCTCTTCTCCAAAATAAATACTCCCAAATCCTTTTATCTTTCCTAAGAATTCTTACTTCTCACCCCACCCACTGTTTTCATTGCTCTTCTCTGGATGCTCTCCAGGTTCTTAACATCTCTGTCCAGCTGCGGTGTCCAAAACTTCCTCATGCTTCCCTCATGCTGCTTTCTTGTTGACTGGCTAATGGGGATCTTGGCTTTAACAATGGCTCTGCATTGCCAACTTAACTCTTGATTTCCATCTGTCAAGAAATTCAGCAACTAAGAGAACTCTACCTACACACTAGGAGGCTAAGAGAAGCCTAAAGAAGGTCTAATAGCTGACTATTAGAATAGGGTGGCCTTCCATAGAGTTTTGCAAGGTAGCCTAAGCAGGGCGGGGAGTAAAAGAAAAGGGCATGGAGATAATATGAAAGTAAATTTCAGTGTGAAAAATAAAAGGATAATTGGGAAGCAGAATTCCAAAATCCTAATCCTGGACAAAGCCCTAATTGAACACATAATCTTGCATGACTCATTTTACCTTTCTAGGCCCTGGTTTCTCATATGTAAAATGAGAGGCTAAGACTGGATCATCTCTAGGTTTCCCTTCAACTCTGTGTCTTCTGTAGCTGATCTCGGGCTCTGACAGAGAAGAGAGACAGCTGATCTAATCCTTCTCCTTTCTAGTTCTTCTACCCACAATTCTTTCTCCAAGCAACACCAGTCATTCCAAGAGTTTTTATTTTCCCAATTCCCACAATCAATAATTACAGCTTAGATCCAACATCACTATATTATAAGCTTCTTGAAGACAGTATAATATTATCTTGTGAATATAGATAAATCTAGGAGCACTCAGAAGATAATTGAAAGATTTAATCAAGTTACAAACAACCTGCTCATGCTACCCTTACCATACCTATAGCACTGATAAGCACTGAATAATTTTCCACAATATTTTTCTTCTTGAGACTATCAGAAGGTAGAACAACAAACTATGTTAATCCTTTGAGATTGGCTTTTCAGTGTCTTTGCAACTCATCTGTTTGTTGCATGTATTAATAGTTTTTTGTTTTGTTTTGTTTTGTTTTTGGTACTGGGGATTAAACTCAGGGGCACTCGACCACTGGGCCACATCCCCAGCCCTTTTTTGTATTTTATTAGAGACAATGCCATTGCTGAGGCTGGCTTTGAACTGGCGATCCTCCTGCCTCAGCCTCCCAAGTGCTGGGATTACAGGCGTGTGCCACTGTGCCTGGCTTAGTTTGTTCCTTTTTACTATGGAGTAGCATTGCATTATACTTAGATGTGGTGTCCTCCAAAAGCTAACCTGTGAGAAAATGCAAGAAGATTTGGAGGAGAAATGATTGGGTCATACCCTTAACCCAGTCAATGGATTGATCTCTGATGGGATTAACTGATGGTAACTGGAGGCTGGTGGGGTGTGGCTGGAGGAAGTGATTCATTGGGGGCGTGGCTATGGGGTATATATTTGTATCCGGCCAGCGGAGTCTGAGCCTCCTGATCACCATGATGTGAGCTGCTTCTTTCCTCCACACTCCCCCACCATAATGTTCAGCCTCACCTGGAGCCCTGAGAAATGGAGTGGGCCTTCTATGGACTAAGACCTCTGAAACCATAAGTCCTCAAATATACCATTTTTCCTCTACAATTGTGCTGGTTGGGTCCTTTAGTCACAGCAGTGAAAAGGCTGACTAAAATACTGCCTCAGCTTTTTACCTACCGAAGGACAATTCGGTTGTTTCATGATTCCAGTTGTCACAAATAAAACTGCTATGAATGTTCATGAATAAAAAAAGAAAGAAAGATTTAATCAAGTTAAAGTTTTTTTCCAGGGCTGGGGTTGTAGCTGAGTGGTAGAGCGCTTGCCTAGCACGTGTGAGGCACTGGGTTCAACTCTGAGCACCAAATATAAATAAATAAAATAAAGGTCTACCAACAACTAAAAAAATTTTTGAAAAAAAAAAAAAAAAAGGTTTTTTTCCCTTGACCTCTAGTCACACAGGGGCTCTGACCCAGGAAACAGATTCGGGGTTCAGCAGGTACAAGAAGACACAAGGCAAAGTAAGAATATTGGTCATACTTCCTTCGGAGGTGGCCATAGCCATTAGCCAGCCCCCCAAGTCATTTTCATAGGCCCTTTTTATATACAGCTGAAACAAAGAAGGCATACTGCCAACAGGTTACATAAGGGGAGAGGAACATGCTCATTAGTTAATGTTTATGACCTTGAGTCTAAACACTGAATCACAATGTTTCTGGCCTTGACTAACATAGCTAGTAACAGCTCTGGCTACACACTGAAAAAAATAACATAGAAGTCTTAACAAGGGAGCCTAGCTAAAGCCATTTTTGGGCCTGCCCCAACAACCTCCAAAATTAGAGCTGTAAACAATAATGACCAAGATGATTGATATTCACTTCTCATCAACATCCATGCTTACCAAAAGTCAGCACCACATAGTGTCATCAATGTTAACAGTATGGCTCTGCGCTAGACACCTTCACATACATTCTCTCACCTTTAGTCTTCAGTGACAACCCAGAAATATTGGCATTATTCATCCCTATTTCATAGGTAAGAAATTGAGCTTCAGAGAGGAAAACTAAATTGTCCAAGATTTCAAAGCTACTAAGTAACACAGTATTTAGCAGATCCTTCGACTTCACCCAACAGAAGTCCCATTTACCTTAAGTTAACAAAGCATAAGCTCCAAGGCCCCTTACTTGCATGTGTGCCTTCTAGTCTACTGTTCCTAGTTTCAAATTCTTAAGTTTGTGCTATTTTTCATGAAGAGAGCCCCCACAATTGTCTAAACTTCAAGGCCTATGAAACCTAAATCCACTCCTGAACTCAGCTTCCCAGGTTAACATAAACGCTACTCTGGGGCTGGCATTGTGGCTCAGTAGTAGAGTGTTTGCCTGGCATGTGTGAGGCACTGGGTTCAATCCTCAGCACCACATAAAAATAAATAAACAAAATAAAGTTATTAAAAAATAAATAAATAAGGGCTGGGGTTGTGGCTCAGCGGTAGAGCGCTCGCCTAGAACGTGCGTGGCCCGGGTTCGATCCTCAGCACCGCGTACAAATAAACGCATCGTGTACAACTAAAAGCAAATAAATAAATATTTTAAATAAATAAATAAGGGGCCAGGCGCCATGGCGCACACCTGTAATCCCAGCACTTTGGGAGGCCAGCCTCAGCAATGGCGAGGCACTTTGCAACTCAGTGAGACCCTGTCTCTAATAAAATACAAAAAAGGGCTGGGGGTGTGGCCCAGTGGTTGAGTGCCCATGAGTTCAATCCCTGGTACCATAAAAAAAAAAAAGGGGGGGGGGGCTGGGGATGTGGCCCAGTGGTTGAGTGTTCCTGAGTTCAATCCCCAGCAGCAAAAAAATAAAAAATTTAAAAAAATAAAATAAACACTACTATCTTGTTTAGTAATTTCAGTCTGAAGATCTATTTTAAATATGAAGTTAAGAAGAATCCTCTAGCTTTCTGCTCTGGGAAACTATGCTGGTACTTTAAAGAAATAGCAGAGGGCTGGGGTTGTGGCTTAGCAGTAGATTGCTCACCTAGCACGTGCGCAGCTCGGGTTCAATCCTCAGCACCACGTAACAACAAAGGCGTTGTGTACAACTAAAAAACAAATAAATATTAAAAAAAAAGAAAAGAAAAGAAATAGCAGAGTATGGTTTCACCTTGAGCCATGTGAACATGGGTCACTTACTATCCATTCCATCCCCACTTACTTTGTACCCGTGTACTCTTCTCCAAGTCAGGCCATGGAATGTCCCCTCCCTCATGACAGGCCTTGCTGGTATACTTTCATCCTGTACCTTGTGTTTCCATTCTGGTTCTCAGATCATCTCACTCTGCACTGGATGCATGGTGATAGCTCTGTTCTATCCCTCCTGCTGCCTCTTTCACAGTCTGTTCTTTGGACCAGAGCCTGCAGCTGCTCTGCTACTGGGCCCCAGCTGCCTTTTGTAGCCAACAAAGCAGTGCTGTTGTTCACTTGGAAAGGGATGACTTGAAAAGAGGGGGAGAAAGAGGGAGGCTTTTATACCTCAATTTCTGTTAGATAGGCCCTAATACCAGAATTCACATTTCATTCCAGCTTCTTGCTATAGCTCTTCATTTCCATCCATCAAAATATTCTAACATCATTTTTTACCTACTATTCCTTCCCTTCATCTTCACCTTAGTTACTGGATCTCTCTCTTTTTTTTAATAAATCATATTGTGTGTGTCTGTTTGTGTGTATATACACATATACACACACATATTATTATCTCTCCATATCCCATAACATGTTGTATACATAGATGTTATGGGATATGGAGAGATAATAAAATGGCTACTATAGTGAAGCAGATTAACATATCTATCATCTCACATCTTTAGATTTTATATGTATAAAGTATCTTTTCTCTCCCCCTGTGCAAATTTGAGAGGATGCAGGTACAACTTTGGAAAAACACAATAAAGAAATAAATACCTAGGGGGGCTGGGATTGTGGCTCAGCGGCAGAGCGCTCGCCTCGCACGTGCACGGCCCGGGTTCGATGCTCAGCACCACGTAAACATAAATGCATTGCATTGTGTACAACTAAAGTAAATAAATAAATATTAAAAAAAAGAAATACCTGAGAAGTTAGAAATTTCAGCACATCATTTTCTTCTCCCTCTAGTCTGTCCATTAGCCGTCTCCCTGTCTCAATACCACCCACGTAGCAGCAACCATCTCACAAATGAGAAAATCTTTTCTCAGTAAACAAATATTTTATCATGCAATGGTAGCTTAATTAATAATATTGGAAAAAAGGAGTTGGAACTAGCTATTATGCATAATATTTCCCAGACACATTTTTTTCATGCAGGTATTAGGCATCTTTTAGGAATGGTTTAGATACATTCCTAAATGTGGATGGTTTAGATCCAAGACATAGCAGAAGCATAGGAAAGTTCACACATTAAAATGCCATGACCCTAGATCAGTTAGAATATTAAATATGCCCCAGAAAAGAACTGCAGGTGGCACATGCCTGTATTCCCAGCAGCTTGGGAGGCAGAGGCAGGATGATAGCGAGTTCAGAGCCAGTCTCAGCAATTTTATGAGGTACTAAGCAACTCAGTGGGACCCTGTCTGTAATAAAATACAAAATAGGGCTGGGGATGTGGCTCAGTGGTCGTGTACCCTTGAGTTCAACCCCCAGTACCCACCCTCCCACCCCCCAAAAAAGAAAGATAGAAAAAGAAAAGAACTGCAAAGCAAACATACAAAGCCAAACATACAAACCCATGCCTTTGCTGAGGTGTAAATGAGTCTGTTGGCAAATGGATACACACTGGAATTACCTATCAGTAGCAGAACTGGCAATTTTATCTTGGAAAGGTATTTTTATTAACCTACAAACTTGGGATGAGACACTTGAAAACTCTGAAATTTGCTTTTGGTTTCTCTTGCCTCCACCATGCATCAAGAAATCAATTTTCTAAAGCTCCAATTAACTCGGCCCTTAGGAACAAAATAGATGCACAGGAAAGATAAGAAGAGACTAATATCAACTCTGAGAGAATCTTCACATTTCTGTATTTGTGAATGGAAAATAGAGCAATTTTCCCCAACAGGTCCAAAAACACAAGGCTGAAGAAGGAAAAAAAAAAAGAAAAAACCTGTATGGAGAGGAAACACACTTGCAAATACTCATCACCATGCATACTGTGAATGTTATGAATTTTTAAAGCCAAGGAGGTAAGATTCCTTCATCCACAGTTGTAGTTTGAATACTAAAATAATACTTTGCATTGACATTAAAGAGGATATGAACAATATTGTGTTCAGAAGAGAACAACCAGTAAAATTAAGGAACTCAGAACATGTAGAAATAGACTTGAGATTTGGAGATTTCTATTTTTTTTTTTTTTAAGTAGAAAAGACTTTTCTATTGAGTACCAGGGACTGACCAAAGGGAAGTTATAAATGGTCCAAATTGTAATAGTATTATAAAATTTTAGCACCCTGAAAAAACTACTGCTTTTCTTCTTATGAATATTAGAAAAACAAAGACATGCTGGGCATGGTGGCTCATGCTTATCATTCCAGCAACTCAGGAGATTGAAGTAGGAGGAGGATCACAAGTTTGAGGTCAGCCTCAAGCAACCTAAGGAGACAATGTCTCAAAAGTGTAGCTCAGTGGTAAAGCACTCTTGGGTCTAATCCCCAATAAAAAAGGCATTACACTTTTCCTTTTCAATCTAACTTCAATAGGAAAGTATGGACAGAGGGAGTTGTAAGCCTAAGGAAGTTAATTTCTTTTTTCAGGCACTTGTTTTAATGTGATATGGTGTATTTCTCATACTATGTGAATTTGGCAGAAAAAGTTGACCTCTGCCTCCTGGTATTTATCACCTTCTGTGAACTCCTCTTAGTATGAGCAGAATCTGTGACTTTCCTTTAGCCAACAGAATATGGCAAAGATGATATAGTATGTGACTACATATACAAAATTACATTACTTAAGATCACAGCATCTGTCTTGCTTGCTTTGAGGAAGCAAATGGCCATGTTGGGACAACTCAGGAGCCAAGGAATTAAAATTGGCCTCTGTTTGCCAGCTAAAGACTGACACCCTCAGTCCAGCAATTCTCAGGGAACTAAATGCTGCCATCAACCACATGAGCTTGAAAGCACATTCTTCCCCAGTCCAGTTTCAGATATGACCATAGCTTCAAACACAACCTTGATTAAACCTTATGAGACCCTGGAGCAGAGTACCCAGTAAACTTATGTCTTGATTCCTGACCCACAGAAATTGAGAGGTAAGAAGGTTGTATTGTTTTAGGCTGTTAAGTTTATAGTGATGCTGTTATATAGCAATCGATAACTAACATAGCTGGGTATATTGAAGTGTCTACACATGTGTTAAGTGCTTGCATTAGAGGTTTTGGAATGACTATATGTATACATGCATAGAAATGCAAAGCATGGCGCTGGGGATATAGTTCAGTTGGTAGAGTGCTTTCCTAGCATTCATAAGGTCCTGGGTTCAATCCCTAGCACCACCAAAAAATAAAAAATAAAAGAAAAAGAAATGCAAAGCAT
Source organism: Tamias sibiricus (assembly GCA_025594165.1). Classification (NCBI taxonomy): domain Eukaryota; kingdom Metazoa; phylum Chordata; class Mammalia; order Rodentia; family Sciuridae; genus Tamias; species Tamias sibiricus. Next base: position 13,639,065 of record CM046661.1, on the reverse strand, counting down.
ATGCCAAATATTCTAAAGGGTAAATAAGTATGGTGGAAGGAACATAAGAAATGTAGCAAGGAGAAACACAGTCTAAAAAATTTGGCATTCTTCACACCTTAATTCAAGATAGAACAAAAATTTAATGAAAAGAATAAAACTGTAAAAATATTAAGCAACATCATGTAGGTACTTTTATTATCTTGTAATGGGCGGGTCATTTCTAAGCATGTCAGGAAAACCAGGAATTATAAAATTGAAGAAGTTTATATCCTAAAGCTTAATAATTTCTACAAAGAAACCAATTATAAATAACATTGAAAGATGAGTAATAAGGGGGCTGGGGTTGTGGCTCAGCGGCAGAGCGCTCGCCTCGCACGTGCGCGTCCCGGGTTCAATCCTCAGCACCATGTAAACATAAAATGCATTACATTGTATACAACTAAAGTAAATAAATAAATATTTAAAAAAAGAGACGAGTAATAAGATGATCAAAATTTGCAACACAACACAAAGAAATAATGTCCTCAATATATGTAGCTCTTAAAACTAAAGTAAATAAATAAATATTTAAAAAAAAAGTCATTAAAATTCCATATAATACAAACCTTCATAGCCATTTAAAATGATACAAATTGGGCTGAGGCTGTAGCTCAGTGGTGGAGCACTTGCCTAGCATGTGTGAGGCACTGGGTTGGATCCTCAGCCCCGCGCGTAAAAATAAATAGAATGAAGGTATTGTGAAAAAATTATTTTAAAAAAATTATATAAAGCCGGGTGTGGTGGCGCACACCTGTAATCCCAGCACTTGGGAGGCTGAGGCAAGAGGATCGTGAGTTCTAAGCCAGCGTCAGCAATGGTGGGGCACTTAGCAACTCAGTGAGACCCTGTCTCTAATAAAATATAAAAAAGGGCTGGGGATGTGGCCCAGTGGTTGAGTGCCCGTGTGAGTTCAATACCCAGTACCAAAAACAAAAACAAAAACAAAAACAAAAACAAAAAAAATTATATAAGCATATTGTGATATTGTGAAAAGCTGGAGTAGGAGAATCCCCTCTTCACCACTGGGCAAATTATTTTATTTCTCTGTGTCAATTTCTTACTTTGTAATATAGGAATAAAAATAATACTAATGGACAAAAAAAGATACAAATTGGTATTTATGGTCATGTACAAATGTTCTCAATATTAACCAAGAAAAGAAAGTTACAAAGCAGTACACAGAGTGAGATCTCACTTAGGGGTAAAGGTTTACATATTTTCATATATGCATAAATATACACAAAGTTGCCTCAAAATAAATTCAGTTAAATCTTAACAGTGGTCATTTTTGGGCAAAAGATGATTTTCCATTATTTTTGTTTTTTTAAACAAATATGCATTATTACAAAGGAATATATTTTTAAAAGTTTTGAAAATACTAGCATATCTATGAAGAAAACATCTATTGACACAGAAGTTAATCAGGTAGCAATGACACAGAGAAAATACAGAGCTTTGGCTTATCTTTGGTTTCCACTGTACACCTCCAACTACACAAATGGAATGCTAACCATGTTCTTTTGTGAATTCTGTCTTGTTAGAGGTGATAATGCTGACAGATAGTCCCTCTATTCAGAATTGTAGTTTGAAAGCCAAGATGATGCCCTGAATATATATTTAAGATGGATATGAAGTTGGAATCTGCTCAATGAGTAAGGTGAAGGGATTCAATCATAGCACGAGAAAGAATAATATTAATTAATGATATTAATCCAGGAGTTGAGGATGAGGGCTGGGGTAGGGCAGAGATAATAGAATATTCAAAATGGATAATTTGAGGATAAAGATATCCTCAAATGTGGAAAGGCTGTCAGGAATTTGAATTAGTTGTTCACATCCTCACAAGAACTTGGATGGATGAGTTCTTCCAGACAATGGATTTCAGATCTTTGTAATAATCTTGTTCTAGGCATTGTCCTAGAGACATGTGGTTACTTACTATACTCTGTGGTTCTCAAACTTTATCAGCAGTTATTACAATCACCTGGAGGGCTTGTTAAACTGCAGTTTGTTGGCACCACTCCCAGTTTTTGAGTTAAGATGTCTGGGGTAGTGTCCAAATAATGTGTATTCCTAACAAACTACCCTGTTGTATTGGTGCTGCTGATTCAGAAACCACACTTTGAGAATCATTATATACTCTAAATGCTGTCAGAGCTCCAGGAAAAGACATCTAAATCAGATTAGAAGAGTAACCTAGAAAACTTCTTAGAAGAGTTTGGAGATAAGCTGAATTTTGAAAAATGAGGAGGTAGTAGTTGAGAGTATAGCAGTACAAACATAACAGAAAGGGCCAGGTGTGGTGGCACACACCTGTAAGCCAAGCCACTTAGGTGGTTGGAGAAGGAGGATCATAAGTTCGAGGCCAGCTTGGCAAATTAGTGAGACCCTCAGCAACTCAGGGAGACCCTGTCTCAAAATAGAAATAAATGAGTAGAAAGGACTTGAGTAGCCCAGTGGTAAAGTACTCCTGAGTTCAATTCCTAGTACCAAATGAAAAACAAACAAACAAAAATTAGAAAGGGATAATGATATTTAGGGAGGAACAAAGGCACAAACCAACATTCATTCAATAGTTATTTATTATATGTCTACTATATGCATAGTATTGTTCTAGTTGCTAGATTTAGAGAGAGAAAGGAAAGTAAGGCCCCTGCTCTCATAAATATATCACACATTACAAAGTCCTACAAAAGAACAGAAAAGGTTATTGTGAGAGAATAAGAGGGCCTTTGAAGAGATAGCATTTAAGCAAATATTTTAAAGAATAAAGCTAGAGGGTTGGGGTTGTGGCTCAGTGGTAGAGTGCTCTCCTAGCATATGTGAGGCACTGGGTTCGATCCTCAGCACCATATAGAAATAAATAAAATAAAGGTATTGTGTGCACCTAAAACTAAAGAAAACTTTTTTTTAATAAACTTTTTTTTTAAATAATAAAGCTAGAAGGCATTAGAGAACGTAAACGTGGTAGCCTGGTACATGTAGAGTGAAAATATGGCTGAAGCACAGTAACAGAAGGTGCATGTGGAAAATGAACTTAGAAGAGAGGGAAACAGATTGCACAGGACAAAGAAAATAATGAACAGATTGGCTCTTTGGACAATTTGTTCTGGTAGTAATTTGAAAAATAAACTAGAGTCACAAGATTGAAGGCTGGTAAAGAAAGTCATGTGAAAAGTGATGGCAATAGAGGAGATGGAGATGAAACGTAAGTGAATAGAAAGGATTTAGTTGCATCTAATTGCATATGAAAAGTGAGTGGCAAGAAATAACAGGATGGTTCAAAGGGTACTGCCTGGCAAATAGCCATTCTTTTGAACAGAGAATAAAGGAAGAACTGGTTTGGGGCAGGAAGAAGATAAGTTTGGTTTTTTACAATGATTTGGATTGAATAAAACAAATACAAATGGAAATGTTTCCTGCAGTTGATTAAAGAACTTATTTTTTAAAAAAGCATGAGCCAGTGATAGAGACACGGAAATCATCTGAATAAAAGTGGTAGTTGGGAGAGGACTAGAGTAGCCACAGTGCATAGAGAAGATCCCTGATGACATTACTTTAAGCATTAAAGAAGAAAAAAAAAGTGTTTTTAAAGTAATGACCAAGAAGCCAATAAAGAAGGAAGTGAACAGTGTCAAATGCTAAAGAGAGATGAGAAAAGCATCCACTAGCCTTAGTAATATGGAGTTCACTGGTGACTTTAGTAGGAATAATTTCAGTGAAATGTTGAAAATCCAGATTACCATCAACTGAGTGATGTGAAAGTGAAACAGAACAGATGGGCTTGGCTATAAAGGAAAGATAAAGAGCAAGAAAAAGAGGGAAACAGGTTAAAAGGATAGTACCAATGTAGGACAGACCTGAGCATATTTATATGCTAAATAAGTGAGACACTAACTAGCTCATTCACATACATATTGCTAGTGTTGGCACTTCTTCTGTGATAAATGAAGATGCTGATGGTAATTTTTTTTTTTTTTTTTTTGGTGGTACCGGGCATTGAACTCAGGGGCACTCGACCACTGGGTCACATCCCCAGCCCTTTTTTCTATTTTATTTAGAGACAGGGTCTCACTGAGTTACTAAGAGCCTCGCCATTGCTGAGGTTGACTTTGAACTCACGATCCTTCTGCCTCAGCCTCCCAAAGTGCTGGGATTACAGGCATGCGCCACCGCGCCCAGCTGATGCTGATGGTATTTAAAACTAAGGAAGCTTAGAGTTCTCTTTAGTTCAACTTCTGCAGTGTTAGATGGGCCTAGCAGGCCTCTGCTGAGGGAGGAGAAGTTTGCGTATGACAAGAAGTGAAGTCTGAAATGCCCTTTAAAAATGGGAGAGGTTAAGCCGGGCGCGGTGGCGCACACCTGCAATCCCAGCACTTGGGAGGCTGAGGCAGGAGGATCACGAGTTCAAAGCCAGCCTCAGCAATGGCAAGGCACTTAGCAACTCAGTGGAGACCCTGTCTCTAAATAAAATACAAAAAAGGGAGTGCCCCTGAGTTCAATCCCCGGTACCAAAAACAAAAACAAAACAAACAAAAAAAACAGGAGGGGTTGCAGGTTCCTTAAGGGCCCCTTTGCCCAATTGCTTTGAGAGTATTACCCACCTGAGTATGGTGCTACCAATCAATGGTGTGCAGTAAGCAGATACAGCAACCCACGAAAGCAAAGTCAGATGGCTAAACCAATCCAAGGATAAGTTTCTGCAGAGCCAGACTGACAGGAAAACAACAGACCATGAGTGAGAGACAGGTCATAGTCTAAACTAAATGGAGGTATTAAGCCTGAGTGAACTGACAGATTGGAAGAAAAAAAGTGGCTAAGGAATTGGAGGTTGCTTGAAGTCTATGCCTTGTGAAAGGGATCAAAGGACAAAGCATTAAAATCAGAGTTGTATGAAGAGGATCCTACAATTTAATATTTCAGAAACAAGCTTTTGACAAAAGGTGTGGCCTTGAAATTGGTTTACTAAATGGAGTGAAAAAGCTATTGGAGATGGAGGCCTAAAAATTTAAGGTCATCCATGATCAGTGAAATTGCCCAAAACGATGGCAGAGCTGGAGATAAAGGGTTCCACAAACTATTGAAATTCCTCAACAAATGTAGAGGAGGAACAAGAGATGACAGCAATGAGGACAGATGATGCAGCTGGGTATTAGAGGCCTCAGAGTGAAAAACAAAATCCAATAGTATAAAAATGGCAGTCAAGAACAGGGGTAAAAGACCCTATACCCTACCCATGCCCACCTATTTATTATTCACAGTCAAGTGAATGAGCACTTTCCACATGAAATTGCCCTAAAGTATATGTAGCTCAAGGAGAGCCAATTTCCAGTTAGGAAGTAGAGAAATCTAGTCTCTACTTCTTAGAACAGCAAAGGAAGATCTTTTTAATGCAAAGAATTGGCAGGGAGGATAGCAATGGTGAATTGAGGAGAGCAGTAACAGTCCTAGAATATGACCAAGTATTGATGACTGGATGGGCTTCTACTTCAGATGTCAGCAACACATACAGTGATAAGAAGCAAAGTGATTAAACCAGCCTCAATGTTCCAATTGGAACTCTACAGTGAAGATGGTTCTATGACAAACAGAAGCATGGGGCACTGACCAAGACTAGATGTGCTTTAATTGTTGTGCTGGATTCCCAAGAAACTACTAGTAATAAGCTATTTTGCATCTCAACAATTTAGCCCCAATCAGAGAAGGTGGCAGGACAAGGTCAGAAAGACTAAGTTGTTCAGTACCCAAGTGGCCTACTGGTTACAGCATAGCAGCACAGTATGCAGAAGGGAGAGACCAAAGTCCTGATTTGGGGTGCAGGGAGGAGTGGGAATTACTTACTAGGGTTAGGTGCCAACTCAGAATGGGCAGTGACATGGTTAGGTCTCTCAAAATGTCTTTCACCTTACCTCCACAGATGCAGAACATGCTGGTTTGGGGATATACATGGTAGTGCTTGATGAACTCTGCAAAATTTAGACCTAAGTGGAGGAAGACTACACGTAAACTTGAGGATGGGTTTGTCTCATTTATTTTTTTTATTTTTATTTATTTATTTATTTATTTTGTGTGTGTGTGTGTGTGTGTTACTGGGAATTAAAACCAGGGGCATTCTACCAGTTACATCCCCAGTCCTTTTTATCTTTTTACTTTGATACAGGGGCCCATTACCTTATCCAGGCTGTACTCAAACTTATAATCTTCCTGCCTCAACCTCCCAAGTAGCTGGGATTATAGGCACCCAGCAACAGATCTTCTGAAAATAGGACAGTCAGTATAGATTATATGTTCCCTCCTCAGGAATATTGAATAATTTTTTTAATCACTAAGTGGGGATTTGGACTACATAACCTCTACTATTTCATTAAATTCTATAAACTATTAAGGAGGAAACATCCTTAAAAATTGTCCATGTTTACTCTGTCAAGCAGAGTGGCTTTGAATTAAATTTCTTTAGATCCATGTGAACTAACCTGAGATGGTAGAAAACCAAGGCCCCAAATAGCTAACAATAACATTACACAGAGTAGAAATCCAGTGTTCTTCACATTATGTAATTCTAGGGTTCTCATCTGAGTTTCTGAAAGAAAAAAACTTTCCTAATACACATTTAGATTTTTACTTAATCTTTCTTACTTCATCCCCGACAACTCAAAAAGTTTCCTTTAAGTTCGCCAGCAGGAAACAACTAGCCACTTCAAGGCTTTTTGTGGTAGTCTTTTCCCCCCACTGACAAGATTCACAGGCCAGTTCTAAAGATAAGGTCAAAGTCTTCCTAATAAATTTCATGGAATACTATGTGGAAATATTAATTTTCTTTCTTCCTTCCAGAGTACAAGCAGAAATATACTTTAAAGAGCAAACAGATGAGAGAGACTGGCGCGATGGTGCACACCTATAATCCCAGCACTTGGGAGGCAGAGGCAGGAGGATTGTGAGTTCAAAGCCAGCTTCAGCAATGGCGAGGCATTTAGCAACTCGGTGAGACCCTGTCTCTAATAAAATGCCAAAAATCAGGGCTGGGGATGTGGCCCAGTGGTCGAGTGCCCCCAAATTCAATCCCTGGTACCAAAAGAAAAAAAAAAAAAAAAAAAAAAAAAAAAAGCAAAGAGGTAAGAGTTAAGAAATTCCAAAATTTATCTGAAGTTTATTCGTAAAATATGCTACTCAGTTGAATTCTTTTGTATTGTTCTCTCCTTTCATCATGTGTGATCTTCCAATGAGTGGTCCTTAAAGGAATTCTGGATCTTATATTTATTGGTATCAACCACAATGTCAAGGCCCCAAGAAATAAATACTCAATATAAATTGTGAGGATTCTCCACAGTTTTACATAGGAAAGTATTTGTCATTTTATGAAATTTCAGATATCTTTTTTTGTTGGCAAGAAAATTAATTTTTTTCTTCCCTTTTCCCACCAACTTTCTCCCCAACCTATACATAACAAGAATCACACACTTCATGAAACCACGACCAAATTCACTGTAAGCAAAACCTTACTATTTTCAGCAATTTCTCTGTCCTTCGTGCTTGCAAAACCTGGTGACCTTGGCAATTGGGATAAAGTGCCATTTACTTTTCTGAAGTAACTTGGGGTTTGAACTAGTTCTGAGCATTAGGAGGCCAAAGAAAAAGGAGAATGTTTCTTCTTGTTCCTACCACAGGTTGGCAGTAAAGGGATACAGTTCTCAAAAACGGAAGGTGAGGACATGTCTAAGTTGGTCATTACTGGTTTCTTGCTTAAAAAACAGAGGACAAGGGGCTAGGGTTGTGGCTCAGAGGTAGCATGTTTGAGGCACAGGGTTCAATCCTCAGCACCACATTAAAATAAAGATATTGTGCCCACCTATAACTAAAAAAATAAACATGTTTTTAAAAAACAGAGGACAAGTGAAATCTTCAGGAATTACACCTCACACTTTCCCCAAACACTACTGTCAGCATAACAGGCTAATCACACCACTCATAAAAAAATTATTTGAGCTCAGTTCTTTATTTTATAGTTAGAGAGCAAATAAAATGCTAGAAACTGCTTTGGCACAGATTAAAAGTGGCTCCCATATACTTTCTAAATTTCCTCAGAATTGTCAATACTCATCACCAAAATTTACCTTTATTTGGTTACTATTTAAAGTTCTACCAATGTAAATGACAGGAGTTGGGTTGGGAGTAGGGATGGAGATTGGGAACTGAGTGCACACACTTTTTATTTTATTTTTTTTAGATGTAATGCAATTAACCATATCTAATATTCTTTCAGAAAGCAAAAGAAATGTAAAACATGCTTAAAATCAGGGAATGAAGTTATACTTTTCATAAGGCACCACCAATAACCCTGGTAAATTGTAAATAAATATGTAGGCAATAATAATAAGGGGCCTTGAGGTTTACAAAAGACATTCCTGTTTATACAATTAGAATATTGCAATAGTAAGAGCAAGCAGGATACATCTTTCAAAACCCATCATATCATTTTCCAGTGTATATCCTGTGTTGCATAGTGGTGACTATAGATATGATCCAGGTCAAGAGAAGACTGCAACTCCAAAAATATACTAACATCCATTCCTTCCCTCTCATGCTGTAAATACCACTTGGCACATTCAAAGGTAAAGAAGTAACAGTATGCTTTAATTAAAAGGAAGGGGGGGGGAGGATTTCAAAAGGAATTATACTTAAGGACCTACCGCAAAAGCAACTTTCTACACACATATGAAGCTAATTCACATGTGAAACTTTATTGAACCTAATTATATGTGGAATTTCAACAGCTCAATTTTTCCACAATTTACAATTTTCAAATCCCACTCCAAACTGTTGCTTTCTCCTTTTAAAAAATGGATAATTCCACCCTTTTAAAGAGGACTTTTTAATTTTTCTTTTTATCCTCCTACTTTAAATACTGGCTGATATGTATACAAATGTACTATAGAATTAAAATAGTGGAAAGCAGGGAGTTTGTTTACATGCACTGAACTTACATCCAGAATCCAACAATTAAGAAAAACAAATTGACATTTCTTGGACACATGGTAAAGACAAAAGTAGAGAAGAACAGAAGTGAAACACAGGTAAAATCATGCAAATCTTATAGTTCTGTCAGCATTTGCCATGTTTTTGATTATTAGATTGTGGGCAACCATAGATTTAATGTTTGCCTTTTCAAAGTATGACATGCAGTAATTTATAATTTTACTGAGGCACGAGTTTGAACCATGCAGGCAAAGCTGGTTTGCAACAGCTTAGTGAGTAAGCCCAGCATCTATATTAACATGGCTTTTTTCAGTAACTATCAAAAAGTAAAATAAACATTTGTGAGGAAAAAAAAGTCCCTCTTCTTTCCCCAACTAGAAAGCTAACTACTAATGGTATTTGGGAATTTGCACAGTTCTAATGACTTTACCCTTTTAAGAATTTATTAAAGACCTGCCATTCCCCCACCCTGCCCCCGCATGTTTCTTTCCTACTACCTTTGTCAAAATATTTGAAATGAAGGCAGTAAAAAAACTTTAGAAAGAATTAAACACAAGTTAAAATATGGTGAAGGGAGCTGGGGTTGTGGCTCAGCGGTAGAGCACTCACCCTAGCACGTGCGCGGCCCAGGTTCAATCCTCAGCACCACGTAAAAATAAAGGCATTGTGTACAACTAAAACAAATAAATAAATATTTTTAAAAATATGGTGAAGAATGGCAAATTTGAGGAGACAAGAAGGGTACAGAAACATTTTAAATCAAGTTTTAATACAAAATATTAAGACAGAAGTATGGAGTAAGTTGTAAATAAGTAATTTTCTCTAAGTGGCATTTAAGCTTTATATTAGAATACCAATATTTCTTTAACTAGATGAATCTTACTTTGTTAATTCCAAAACTGCAGATTTGTACATTTTGGGGAGGAAGAGGGCACTAATTTCTCTCTTCTGTTCTCCTCAGTTTAAATCTGTGGTCAAGACAGACCAAATCTTTCAAATAAATTCAGAAAATCCCACAGTTATCAATTAAATAATATATTTAAGCTTCAAAATGTCAGAAGGACAAGCAACTATTCATGGGTGAAGACTGCCTTGTATTTTCCCCAGGTCTCCAACAAGCAAATGCAATTATCAAACACACACAAATTATTCCCCAAATAGCCACCTTTATCCACTATGCACTTCAAGAAGCCAAGCACCCGAACAGCCACTCTTCTCAGCATTCTCATTACTCTCCATTGTTGATGACATAATTAACAGATGATTGGGAAGGAAAAATCAAATCTTAAAATGTATTCTAGGCATCCATTGCTTACATTTTGAATTTTTGAAAAAAACTGAATTACATTCAATTTTTAACCACAAGTATTGGAAGACTTTTACAAAGACCAAAAGGCAAAAAATATTGTGCTTTCTTCTATAACATTACCCAGATGGACTTCTTAATTGATGGTCTTTAGTTTAGCAAAATGAAAACATGAAATTGGTTAATTAGTTACCTTGCAATGTCCATTGAAATCTTAAATCATACACACATTTAAAATCTTAAGACACACACAGAGCAACATTTACAAATCTAACAGGTTGAAACACTCAAAATGTTATCAAGTACTACGGAAAGAGTGACCAAAAAGTAGGTAGTATGAACCATAGAGAAAGCATTTATAGAAACTGGATTTTGTAAGAAAGCTTTTGCTGTTTTTAAGTAAGATGACTTTTGAGTTAAATCTCATACCCACTCAAACTGTAACTGGACAGTACATTTCACTTCTAGTTGCTAGAAGACATTTCTTTAAAAGAGACTGGGGCAAAAAGGAAAAGGAGACTATAAGCTGTTTCTAGGCCCACCCCACCCCACCCCACCCCACCCCACCCCACCCCACCCACTTTTAAAAGGACAACTGATGAATTTAAGTCAAACCACAGATTTGTAAATCAAAATGAAGAACACAAGATAGTGAAGACAAAATGCTATTTTTTGTAATTATTTTGTCCTTTTAAAAATTTTAGTCCCCTTCTAGGAAGAGCTTACATACTACTCACCTAACCCTTTAACAAGAACAGAGAATGCAACAGGGGGGAAGAGGACACAGCACCATAGTTTCAAACATTTACATACAAAAGAAAAAACAGCCAGCACAGACTAGAGTAAGACCAAATTTCCCAAAAGACAGGAATAAATCCCAACACACAAAGGAAATACATCTCATTGGAACGAAAGCAAAATGGAAGATCTGGTCAAGCTAGGATAGAGAAGGGAGTGATAACTCCTTGTACTACAAGGAAGGAACTGGGATTTATCAAAAAGCAACAAAGAAATAGCAAGTTCCCAAATGGATTTTTGATGCTGAAACTGTCATATGCTGCTGGTAACAGTATATATATATATATATATTTGTATATTCATATATGTATATTAAAAAAGGAAAAATAATCTATTTATAGAACAGTAAGTAGTCAGAGACATTTAGAAAAAAGTAAAAACAAGTCCTTTTTTTCTTTTTAAAAATGGATTTACTAAAACAACTTCATCACCCAGAAGTACTACAACCCCACATCCTCTGATGAAGCCATGGTGTTATTCAACAGCATCCTGCTGTAGGCCATGTTCAGAGTTGCCATGTTGGAGACAGCAGACAACATTGGGGTCAGAGCTGAAAGGCAAAAAGCTGTTATTTGCTGGTCTTGCTCACGGCCATGCCTGAAGCCTGGTGGTATCTGGAATACTTGTGAATGAAGGTTTTCCCAAAAAGCATGCATCACTGGCTCAGTTAAGACATTCTGACTGGTCGTCCTCGTCGTCGTTGTTGTCATCATCATCTTTTTTTTTGGGGGGGGGGAGGGGGGTGGGGGTGTGCAGAAGCCTGGATCCATGTACCTCTCTTCTCTAAAATGTAGATCCAGAATCCAATCTAGTCAGATTTCTGAACTAGATGACATCCTCCTCCTCAGGAAGGTAAGGCGGTCGGCCCCACATGGTGCAAGGTTCTCTTATTTGGGTTTTCTTCTTGGTACAAACAAGCACAAGTAGCTAAGGCCTACAGACTGGGCTACAATCCCATGACTTCTAACAGGAATAACTCTAGCCTGTACCTCCTCATTATACTAGTAGAGCATTAAATGCCAGGTGATAGAAGGAAAGTAGTTCTCTTAACTCCTCTCCAATTACCCCAACTAAGTAGATTCAAGCAATCAATACCTTCTCATGGTGCTGCCCCTAAGGGGTAAGCCTCTAACTAATACCAACTGGCTATAAACCACATCCTATATGCCTTACTAGTGCACCAATGTATTAATGCCAACCAGCCACCTAAAAGCTCCATCAGGTGTCTGACTTTAGTGCAGTAAACCATACTCAAAGGAGATATGAGTTGAAACACTGGCTACTGTGCTAAGAAGATATTCTTTGCACAGATGTGTAGATAGAGAATGTAGCCCACATCATCCATGCAAAGAGGAAGCCAGAACTCAGAGGACTGTCTCTGAAGGCCATCTTTGGAAGCAACATTACGAGTGGATCTAAACCACTCTACTTGATGACTAAGGTCTCAATGTGGTCCATTTCCCCCCATGTCCCAAACTAACCAAGCATTTGCTAACTGGTCTCTTTAAGATCCTCCACTGGTAGTTTGTAGCTCATTATGAAGGAAGGAGGTGGTAAGTGACCTGGGCTATCTGGCCCCTGCTTCTTTGCACAGTTTATACAGATGTAATCTTCATTTTCAGCCATCTCTGGAGATACACCCACACAAACTTGATGAAACCACTCATCACAGCCACCATCACATTGTACCCAGTCTACCTGTAGAAGACAAGATTGGGGAATGTTTAGGTTACATAACATTAAGCCCAGAATAAAAAGCAAACCAAAGAGCTTTCTTGGCTTAAAAGATAGCAAACAACTGGAATGTCCAGAGACAGACAATGACTTCTTATGGGGTTATTTTTCAAAGAAAGAAGCTGAGAAGTTAATACCCCCAAATTACATTTTACCACAGTATGTCCACAAAATTAGGCCTCTTAGGTACTTCATTACCTCATGAATACCTGGGGCTCCTTGTGAGGCAGAAACATGTTTGGGAAAAACTTGACAAAAAAGAAACTTCTACTAGAGCAGCCAAGTAGTTTAGCTAATATTAACAATTTCTAGGCTCTAAGACAATGCAATTAACAATCAAGAAAGGAAGAGTACAACAATTGAAGGCAATCCTGTGTATTAGCTTTATTTCAAAGAGATAAGCCAAAGTACTAAGAGCATTAAATACCTTTTTAGAAAAGCAGTCACATAGGCCACTTTTAAAACTAATATTTTTTATTCTTCTCTTCTTCCGTTACAAATACAACTCCCTATAAAAAGTTAGCAAATATCAGAGGTCAAATCTTACAAATTAACCAATTATAACAGTCAAAGACACAGGTAAATAGGATCACTCTGGGGTTAAAATTAAAAAGTCTGGAAAACTGATAAGTGTCGGTGGCAGATGCCAGGCAAACTACAACTCTACATGGAAAATACTGTAGTTTGGCAACATTTTAAGCCTTAGACCTACAGTTAGCAATAAAGTGACTTTTATATTTGAAGGGTGATTGTGGTAGTTTTTATGTTAAGGCAGATGAGAACCTTTAAGATCAAAAGAGCTTATTCTCCCATACAAACATTGATCATTTCATTGGCAATATAGGAAGCCACTTAAAACCATGAGCTTTACCATTTATCAGAGAAAAGCAAGGAATACGAAGGGATCAAAGAAGCACCTCAGCTTAGCTTATGAGAAAGAACGATGGAAGTTTTGGCTAAATAAATGAGTTTCATTCTGGGAAAGTGAGTAATTTGCAAAATTAGCTTCCATGTCCTATAAAAATTTATCAAAACCATGATAGTCATGTCAGTAATTTTAGGCTTATAACAATGGGTAGGGAAAATAATTTGTACAATAATTTTTTTCTTTATTATTCCTGTTTTAAAGTTCTAGATCTTAAGAGACAATATTAAAAGTATAAAGATTACTGCACTCAGAAGTTATGAACTCTTGTGTATATAATTTAAGTCTAGCCATTTAAACCTCACTCAATTTCCCTGCCTATAAAACTGCCTGTAGCATTGCTTCACCTCTTCCATCAGAATCACCTGACTGTTCATTTAAAAGGTAGCTGGGAGGCTGGGGTTGTAGCTCAGGGGTGGAGCACTTTCCTTGCATGTGTGAGGAACTGGGTTTGATCCTCAGCACCACATAAAAAAATAAAATAATAAAGATGTTGTGTCCATCTATAACTTAAAAAAAATGTAGCTGGTACCCATCCCAGACTCAAAAATATATGGCATTATGAATCAGAAGCCTATATTTTTAATCAGTTCCCCACCTGATTCTTTCTTTGCTTGCTTATCTGTGTTTGTGACAGTCTTGCTATATTGCCCAGGCTAGTCTTAAAACTCCTGATATGCCTGCTTCAGCCTCCTAAGTAGCTGGAACTGCAGGTACATAACACTGAACCTGGCTTCCAAGTGATTCTTATATATTCTAAATTTGACCATCACTACTGCCTCTCTGTAATACTTCTTCCTATAATTTGAAACAATGTTAACAATTACTTCCTAAATTCCATTTTTACTGTGTAACTGTATAATGTTTCACTTCTGAAGTCTGTTCAATAACTAAATTGATCATAATGTTCTTTTTGGAGCACACTAATCAAAGACAAACTAGGGAAATAATGGCTTCTATAGAGCAAAGTAGAAATAAAGGTACTGCAAGCAGGTAAAGGCTTTCAAAGTGCTAACTGTATAACAGGTGAACTCAGGATAATAAGTGAAAGGGAATTGAAAAGATGAGTTTTCTTTAGATGCCTAGATTTGAGATACTATGCTGTTTCATAATGCTACCCCTAAACCAACAGATAATCCAATCCAGTTCCCATTCATGCTAATCCAAAAAAATTACCAATTTATCAGTATTCATTATCAAGAAAAATGTCCCATGTCTTTTTTTTTTTAATGGTACCAGGGGTTGAACCCAGAAGCATTTTACCACTGAGTCATATCCACAGCCCTTTTTGTTTTTTATTTTGGGAAAGGGTCTCACTAAGTTACTTAGGGACTCATTAAGTTGCAGAGGCTGGCTTTGAACTTGTTGTGATCCTCCTGCCTCAGCCTCCCAAGAAGCTGGGATTACAGGTGTGTGCCAATGCATCTCATGTCTTTTTAAATCTACTTTTGCATTATAGTCATTGGTTTCAAATTTCACAAAATTAAATTGACCATTCTCTTTCAAGAATGAAGATGGTATTTTCCCTTTTGTGATTTGGACTACAGGTCCCCTCTTAAGCCTAGCATATTCAAAAGAATATATATATACAATTTTCCACTTGCACCCAAAAACTTATTTATAATGTAACATAAAGTCTGTTATCTGTTATTTAAACACATCACAGCTTAGACTTTTTTAATATTGTTGTTATTTTAAGAGATGGGGTCTTGCTATGTTGCCCAGGCTGGACTCAAGTGATCCTTCTATGTCAGCCTCTCAATCAGTTGGGACTATAGGCATGACCACCACATCAGGATTTCTGTGAATCTTTTAATAATTATTTTTGTGACTCACTAAGCACCTTTTCCAGAAATAGTGAAGGGGAAAATGACTATTAGAATTCATATGCAGTTACCCAAATTATTATTATTATTTTCAGTTTTGATGGTGCTGGAGATTGAACCCAGGGCCTTATGCATGTGAGGCAAGCACTCTACCAACTGAGCTAGATCCCCAACCCCCAGTTACTCAAATTCTGTGTTCTTGAGTTTTCAAGTTACTATGCAGTCTATTGCCCCTGTGTCAAAATCTTCTGTGGATTCAGTGGACATTTCAAACTTTAGTGTGCTTTATGATTCTATGGGCTTTTTCAAACAAAAGTACAACTCAAGTTTGATTAATAGATGAATATGATTTAAAAATATTGGTTAAGAGAAGGACTTTTTTCTTGCTTTATCATCAAGGAAAATTACTATACGACCTACTGTCTGGGGTAAACTTCCCAGTGTGCCCAAGTATGATAAATTTGCCAGTAGGTGGGAATAACAGTGTTTAAACTGGTGAAGTCCCAGGCGAATTAGAACAGTTGATTATCCTATCTCAAATGTGTGTGTGTTACACATTTATTTAACCCAGACTTTGATAATCTTATGCTATTAGTTATGAACAGGTAAAGTCACTAACAATGCAAATATTCTGGTTGAGGCAACACCCCATGAAAATCTTCTTTAAAATCAGAGTGGCTAACAAATAGTAAATGTGAGGGGCATAAATTAATAAATTTAAATCTTTTAACTTACCATAATAAACTTCTTATTGAAGGAAGTAGTGATGGGTAAGGAAAAACCCCACAGTAAGAGAATAAAAAAGTAGAAGGGGGGGGAGTCTATTTTATATGTAAAATGATTAAGAATTTACTCTAACACTAAAAAGAAGTGCTACTTAAGGATCAGCCCCAAAGAAGTTGTTCTTCTAATGTTAACTTGTTTTATTCTTTGTACCAATAAGACTGAAGAAGCAGCAGATTTGGGGGAGAAAATATTTCTGATTTTTAAACTAACTTTTTGAAAAACAGTTATTGTTTTAAAGTTAATTTCATCTTGAATTTGATAATTGATAGAAGAGATAGTTTTTAAAAACCATTTTATAATATTCTGGTATTATCTTTTTTAATTTTTTCTAAAACATCTTAAAATTGAGGCTAGGTACATTTGAGTAACAATTCTTCTGATTTTTAAAAGAACATTTCTCAATCTGCAAAGTTTTAGGACAAAGTAATAGTAGTTACTGGTTAGAGAAATGGACATTTACCTAAAAATGAACCCTAGAAGTTATTTCTTGCTGCTTGACATTTAAAGAAAGACTTCCCTAAAAAGCATTCTTTTCTTATCCTCATTTTGTTCTAAAGATGTATGCTGTGCATTAATTACGTTTTCATAGACAGATACTACAAACCGAGAAAGTTGAAAATTCTTTTTAAAAATTTTAAAAGAAATGTACCAATTATTTAGTGAAGCTAATGTCAAGTATAAATATACAAAACCACAAAAGTTTCAAAATAGCAATAACAGGTGAAATATTTATAATATGAAATAATCTGTTTAAAATTCAACAGAGAGGGGCTAGGGTTGTGGCTCAGTGTTAGAGCAGGTGTGAGGCACTGGGTTCGATCCTCAGCACCACATGTTAATTAATTAATTAATTAATTAAAGGTATTGTCTCCACCTGCAACTAAAAAAAAAATTCAACAGTTGGCAAGGTGGCACACACCTGTAGTCTCAGCAGCTCAGGAGGCTGAGGTAGGAGGATTGAGAGTTCAAAGCCAGCCTCAGCAAAAGCAAGGCACTAAGCAATTCAGTGAGACCCCGTCTCTAAATAAAATACAAAAAATAGGGCTGAGGATGTGGCTCAGTGGTTGAGTGCCCCTGAGTTCAATTCCTGGTACCCTCCCCTGCCCCTCTCCCCCCCAAAAAAAAAATTCAACAGAGAAAAGTAACACTAAGCATAATTTATATAAGCTAATGACAGGGCAAGGGTTAGGGTTAAAATAGACATTTTCTCTGAATATTCCACTAAATCTTTGCTACATCAAAATGTACCTATAAGTCAAGAATAAATTTCAGGGTTTATGGAAAAGTAATGATCACGTCTAAAAATACTGCATTTTCTGTTAACAAGTGCATTCACAGAGATATTTTCATCTCTTCCTCAAAACCCTTTGAGTAAGCCAGGCATGTGTGAATTTATATTTAATTTTAGAGCAAATGAAAACAAAAACTGCCTGTAGTGTTTATATGTTACAGGAAAATGATAGGGATAACAGATGAATAGAATTCATATTTAAGTGTGAGCAGAGAGGGGAAAGATTAACTGATAAGGACAAAAAGAGAAGACAAAGGTTTCATGATGTATGTAAAAATTATAGGAAGAATGATTTTAAAAAGCTTAAAAGAGAAATACTATATCTCTCTAGTCTTGAAACTGCCATAAAATTAGATAAAGAAAAAGAAAAAGGTTCTGCCAACAAAGAGCTGTTAATACTTTGGTACCCAAAGAGAAACCATTAGCCCTCCATCAGTCTTTTAAGTAACAACTCTGGAAGAAAACAGATTCAAAATGAAAGATAAAAAATAATTCATATATATATTAACAAATCTATTGAATCTTTAAAAATGTTTATAATATAGAAAAATGCTTATGAAATGAATAAGGCAAGAAAGAGAATAGACAGTATGACAATGATATAAAACAAACTAGAAAATTGAGGAAGCAAACACATTTAAGTATTTGTAGCTGCTATCCTTGAAAAACTAGATTATGGGATAAATATTTTACTCTTAATTCATTTTCCAAAAGTGAATGGAAATCCCCTAAAATAAAACTAAGTATTAAGTGTCATTTTGGAATGTGTTTTCGTACTTACATCTCAGGACTTATCCATAGAGCTGGGATACTAGTGGAAAAACCTAGTTTGGAAGCCAGAGAGACAGGGTTCTGCCACCAATTTGCTCTATGACTTTGGTCATGGGATCTATCTTCTCTGAGTCCCCTGTTCCATCATTTGTAAAATGAGGAACCTGAACAAAGTGACCTCTTGGTCCCTTCAGTCTCTAAAAATGTGTTAAGTACCTGACTGAGAAGGTAAATTGGGATAGAACCTGTAGGGAATAGTGATGCAGTTTTATTTATTCTGCTCAGGCTTTAAAATTGAAGAGCTATTAAAATTCCTAGAATTTTAATATCTTAGAATTTTAATATCAAGTGTCTATTGGGCATAACAAATAAAACTATGAATTTAATTAATATTCTTGATGGGAATAATAGATGTCTCTAATCATTTAAAGAACTGAGATTTTTCATAGTCTATCCACTTTTCTCATAAGTTCACATCAGTAATACCTAAAGAATGCCATTTACTGAATTACTATATTAAAATTTAAGACTGAAAAAAATTTAAATAATACCTATATAGGTTTGAATTATTTGTTACGAAGGATTTTTTAAAAAATCATATTCTATTCAGTCACAAGTACACATGAGCCTGAGTATGGGTAAGAAATGAAAAGTTTTAGGTCTTTGGAACAAGATATTACTGCAATTTTAAGCTCTTAAAATATTGGCCTGTGATTTTTTTTCAGGCTGCTGTAGCTAATTGGTAAGCTCTAAGTTGCCCTACAGTAAAGACATGACTTATTTTAAAATTTGTTCTGCTCACTATATGTGAAATGCACTGCTTGCCAGGAAATGTCATATACCTTCTCTATGCTCCTATCTATTATGTTCACTAAGTATGTGATTTTTTTTTTTTTAAATAGAACACTTCTTCTATTAAGCACACTGACCTAATACATAACGTTGGACGTCCGAATCCTGGATCATAATTTTACTATTAACATGTCAAACATAAGCCTCTGTAACTCTTGTTTTTGACCTGTCTCACACCTATAAAAAGTTGGAACTCACCTTGTCCTTACAGGGCCTTTGGCAGTTTTGTGCTGCGCAAACAGCGTTCTCATCATCAGATTCCTCTGCTCCTGACCAATCATACTTTGAGGGGATGTCCAGCACTTTTTTTTTCTCTCTTTTCTTTTCAGTACTCTCTTTAACAAGTTCAACTTTGGCTGCAGCAGCCTTTTCTTTCTTTTTCTTTCTCTCTTCTTCTTTTGCCAGTTTCTTGGCCAATTTGTTTAGCTCCTTTGATTTGTCTGCATTTAATTTTAATTTCTTCTTTTTAGGTTTGTCCATTTTCTTCAGCTCCTTGGATTTCTGTTTTCCTTCTCCGAAAAGTTGTTCTGCCTTTTCTAGCTTCCGCTTCCGTTTCTTCTCTGAAGAGTCCTTGCCTTTCATTTTTAATGGTTTCTCTTCCATGCTGTCATCCTTCAAAGATATAAAATTAGAAACAATTTTAAAGTAAGACATTTAAAAATCAGTGTCATTCTCTTACATGAGGTACCTAGAACAGGCAAATTCAGAGACACAAAGTAGAATTGAGGTTACTGGGGGTGAGGGAAGAAGAAATGGAAATTTGTTATTTAATGAGTATAGAGTTTGTTTGCAAAAAGTTCTTTATTAACTCAATAAATTCTTGATGGTTAAGTAGTTATCAAAAATACCAGGAAAATAGATATAAGACTGTCTCCATTATCTCATTACAAAGGGTATATAGTGACTTTGGCAAGGATTAGAAACTAGTTTATGTGACAATGCAAAAAACCTGTCACTTTATGCTGAGTACAGTGGCACATGCCTATAATCCCAGTGACGCAGGAGGATTGCAAGTTTGAGACCAGTCTCAGCACCTTACCAAGATCCTATACAACTTAGTGAGATCCTGTCTCAAAATAAAAAATAAAAGGGGCTGGGGACGTAGCTCAGCAGTTAAGCACCCCTGGGTTCAATCAAGAATACCAAAACCAAAACCAAAACCAAATTTCACTTTTCAACTTTCTAATACTGTTGCCAGTATTCACCAATATAATAAACATTAAACATCTTAACAGAAAAAAATGTCTGGTAACAGAAAGAACTGGGGGTGTTAAAAAAAATACCTAAAAAATTCAAACTTGATTATTCCTAAGGTAAAACATTTGAGAATTCATTTTTCTGCAGATTTGAGACTTAAGAATCTTTGACAGGAACCTAAGAATTGCAGAATCTGCTGGATTATAAATGCCTTAAATTTTTTTTTTTTTTTTTTTTTTTTGGTACTGGGGATTGAACTCAGGGGCACTCGACCACTGGGTCACATCCCCAGCCCTTTTTTGTATTTTATTTAGAGACAGGGTCTCACTGAGTTACTAAGTGCCTCGCCATTGCTGAGGCTGGCTTTGAACTCGTGATCCTCCTGCCTCAGCCTCCCAAAGTGCTGGGATTACAGGCGTGCGCCACCGCGCCCGGCTATAAATGCCTTAAATTTATTACACCTTGTACAACATATGTAATCTCACAATACTTTGTTTCCTTGTATGTAATAAAGAAGATCATATGAGCTGGGCGCAGTGGTGCACACCTGTAATCCCAGCACTTGGGAGGCTGAGACACTTAGCAACTCAGTGAGACCCTGTCTCTAAATAAAATACAAAACAAAAAAGGGGGCTGGGGATGTGGCCCAGTGGTCGAGGGCCCCTGAGTTCAATTCCTGGTACTAACAAAAAAAAAAAAAAACATATGAGATAATGGATGTGAAGAAAATGATCTGTAGACTAGAAAACACTATTTAAATTAGGCTACCAAAACCAAATTATAGTACCCTAAATATATTTGTATCAACAATTGGTGACACTGTCCACTGACTCCAGTACATGGAAACCAGGAGGCTAATGAAAAGAATACTAGGAGTTAGATGCCAGAGTTAGAACCTAAGTATGTAAATTTTTACTAGATGTGTGATCTTAACTTTCCATCTCTCTGATTCTTAATTTCTCCATATGAAGAATGGGGTTATTGGATGGGGGTACATAGGATTAGAGGAACACTAGAATGGTCAAAGGAAAGGGAGGGAGCAGGGGGTTAAAGGGGGGGAAAATGGTGGTTGAATGAGATGGATATCACTATCCTAAATGCATGATTAAAGATCTGAATGGTACTTATATACTTTGTATACAAGCAGTTGTATGTAAAAAGATGATATACTTGTGCATTTTGAATAAGTAAATAAATAATCTAAAAAAAAAAAAAAAAAAAAAAAAGAATGGGGTTAATACTTGCCCCATTCTTCCCTTATCCTTCCCCTGACTCTTTAGGATTATGGTAAAAATCCAATGAGATCATGCATGTAAAAACATTATATGAATTACAAACTGCTATGAAAGTGTAAGATATGAATATAGACTCTCTCCCCCACCTAATCCAGTTCTATTTAACCATTTCCTTGATTCTTTTTTTTTAAATCCACTACATTTTCTTGCCTAATTTTGGGGATTCCAAAAGTGGAAGGCTAGGCTAAGGAGATTGTTTTAAACTAGTTGTTTTCAATTGCCCTGGGGGGGAAAATTTTTTTTTTTGCAAAAATAACCTTTTATAGTAAATTTTAAAAAAACAATAGTAGTAATAAAACAAACACCATAATCATAAAAATTAATATTACATAAAATAGCAATAAAGAAAATCATAAAGCAGAATTACTCTGTCTTAAGTGAGAAGGCACGACAGCCAGATTACCCCCACTCAGTCATCATCCAGTGAACTAAGAAATCTAAACATTTTAATGGTTTTAAAACCACTATTTAATTACCGTAGATCCGTACCTCCATGATATGTAGGAATCTGTCTTCTGAGGGTGGGTGTGTGGCCTGCAAAATCCTCCATATGTGTTGTGTCTCATCTAAAGACACTTCTAGGAGGTCTCCAACCATCATGAGCTCTTCTAGCTGGGCTTTAGCTCCAGGTGACAACTCCAACACGGGAGGTTCCAAACTTCGAGGAACCAAAGGGCTCTTCCGAGGTTGTTTTCTTGGAGTGCTAGAACCTTTCACAAAAAATACCATAAGACAAAAAAGTGAGAAGCATGGACAAATGTAATGTTTTCAAAGTAAATGTTTAGCACAATGGGTCCCCCCCCCCTACACTGACTTCATATTTCTGGATTCATTATATGAGTACAAACGTAAAATGAGGTTTGCTTTGTTTTCTTTTTTATTTTTAAATAACTTTATTTATTTACATGTGGTGCTAAGGATTGAACAGAGTGCCTCACACATGCTAGGCAAGCATTTTATCACTGAGCCACAAACCCTGTCCCCGTGCCCCCCCCAACTTTTTTTTTTTGTACCAGGGATTGAACTCAAGGGTGTTTAACCACTGAACCACACCCCCAGCCCACTGGGATTACAGGCGTGCACCACTGCATCCGGCTGTTTTCTTATTTTTTTGAGATGAGGTTTACTATGTTTCTGAGAGTGGCCTTAAACTCTTAAGCTCAAGGGATCTTTCTGCCTCAGCCTCTCCAGTAGTTGGGATTACAAGCACACACCACTACATCCTAGAAAGAGAAAATGAAATTTAAAACAAAAAAAGATCTACAATTCCAAGGCCCACTTTAAAAAACTGGTTTAGAGTTTAAAATCGTTTCTTTATCCTGATTACTGCACAATCTCTTAACCCAGTCTCCATTTTAGACTGTACCAAAATATTATGGAGTTAGCTGCCCTACATAAATAAATGCTGGCTAGTCATGTTGGCTGATGTCAGTAATCCCAGATACTCAGGAGGCGGAGGCAGGAGAATTTCAAGTCTGAGGCCAGCTTTGGCAACTTAGTGAGACCCTATCTCAAAACATTTAAAAAAGGAGGGTGTGTGGGGGTGGTGAGGGTGGAGGAGCTCAATGCTAGAGTGCTTGCCTAGCATGCATGAGGCCCTGTATTCAATTGTTCAATCACCAGTACCGCATATACACACAAAAATTAAAAATAATTTTAAAAAATGGTTATCTTCTAAATGAATAGACAGTAATATGGCTTTTCCATAAAATCTTAAAGGTTTATTATATAGAGAGACATTCTCCATATTCCAGTGTTGTGACACAAAGCAGGGTGACTTGTTTTTACTAGGGAAAAGAAAAGCAAGGGCTGGGGTTGTGCTAGCCTAGCATGTGTGGGGCGCTGGGTTCCATCCTCAGTACCACATAAAAATAAAATAAAGGTACTGTGTCCAACTAAAACAAAATATTAAAAAAAAAAGAAAAAACAAAAGAAAACATCAATGAGAAATCATCCACCAAGGAAAGAAAGAACTTAATTTTAACAATTAAAGCTACCCAACCCAAAATGAATATTCTTAGAGAGCAGCGAATTTTTCAACAACTGGTAATGATCAAATGGAGGATAAATGAATGCCTAACAGGGATTTTATAAAAATGAGGTATGTGATCATACAGAATTTAAAGTTCTCATTAGAATGCTATAATTCAATGTTCATTTTTAAGGTTATCTAATGATAGAAAATGCAAATAGAGACTAGATTTCCCAAAATAGCATTTTCAGGTTCTATTAGCATTTCATGGTAGTCATCATACTCAATTCAAGAGGGATTCATAGTCTTGAATAATACAATGCTTCTTCTCATTTTAGACTTATCTTCTCTAGATTTTTTTTTTTCCTTACAAAAAGGTAATACCTTGGGAACAACTCTTAGAAGCAGAAGAATAAGCATGTTCTGCACAGAATGAAGGTGCAGTCCACATGTGAGTTACCACTTCCTCAGACTTGATGGGAATTTCTTCATCACAAAAAAGATTGGGTTCTAGACTACTAGAGGACTTCACACTGGCTGTGTCCTGCAGAAGAAACAATAAGAGGTGTTCAAAATTAATTAACCACATAGCTTGTCCTAATGCAAGGATCTAAATAATGGTTTTCAGGAAGCTTCTAACATAACATGCTAAAAATATGACATTAAAATTAATTATATGGCATTAAATAAAATAGAAAATGTGTATATAGGATTAAAAAAAAGGAGTACAATTCAAATCAAAAGGGAAAGTAAAGCTAAAAATAATAATCCATAGAGATAATAAACCTACAAAAAATATACAACTAAGTAGTCTACCTTCCACAGTCTATAACTCACAATAACTTCTACAACAAGTTAAGGAATATTGATCCTTTAAAAAGAAAATAAAATGGACTTAAGAGAAGAAGGTTTAGAGGTGACATTATTTTTTAATTTATTATTTTTTAAGTTGTAGATGGACACAATACCTTTGTTTTATCTGTTTTTTTCTATTTTTGGTGGGGGGGTGGAGGGGTACTAGGGATCGAACTCAGGGGCACTCACACACTGAGCCATATCCTCAGCCCTATTTTGTAATTTTTTTAGAGACAGGGTCTGAGTTGCTTAGCACCTCGCTTTTGCTGAGGTTGGCTTTGAACTTGCAACCCTCCTGCTTCAGCTTCCTGAGCCACTGGGATTACAGGCTTATGTCACTGCACCTGGCTTATTTATTTGTTTTTATGTGGTGCTGAGGATTGAACCCAGTGACTCACACATGCTAGGCAGGCACTCTATCACTGAGCTACAACCCCAGCCCTAGAGGTGACATCTTGAGACACAAACCATTTAATCCTAAATTTCCAAACCTACTATCTTCCCATTTGTTCTTAATACAATGAAGAGCCTGACAATATACAAACTATACAACTCTGACAGCTCTAATGAGGTCTCGGATGATTTTTCATAGAATTCATTTCCACAAGCTCACCTATATAGCTTTAAAGGTCAGAGTATAGTTATGAAGACAGAAATCACATCAGGTATTCAGACAGGTTTTTGTTTGTTTGTTTGTTTATTCAATATACTGGGAATTGAACCCAGGACTGCCCTACCACTGAACTACATCTCTAGCCCTTTTTATTTTGAGACAGTCTCCCTAAGTTGCTGAGACTAGCCTCAAACGTAAATGAACTATCATCTCTAGGGTTGGTGGGGTTAGGAAAACCTAAAGGCTTAAGGAAGCGGCCCTGCAGAGTTGGAATGCAGATCTCTGAGGAGGAACTACTGGACAGTTAATTAAGTTCTACGACCTCTGACAGAAGATAATAACGTTGGTTTGGGGAAGAAGAGAGACAGGGAAGGGGGTTAGGGTTGGAAATTTGAATCAGTTGCCTATGCCAGGATTAAAAAAATGTACACACACACACACACACACACACACACACACACACGTACACAAAATGATTATGACAAGAACATGGAATAACATTTTCTAATGTATCCTACTGTCAGAAGAGTCATCTGGCAAAAGACATCTGGTAAAGTAAGGGTTGGCAAACTATTGCCTGTGGGCCAGACCCAGCTGGCAGCCTAATTTTGTATGGATTGTGTTTTTATATGGATCATGAGGTAAAAGTAATTTGAATATTTTTAAAGAGGAAAAGAAGGAATGGAGAAAGGGAAAAAAGGAGGAAGGGAAGGGTGGGAAGCAGCAGCAACAACAGAGACCTTAAAATATTTACTATCCAGCCCTTTATAGAAAAAGCTTGGCAACCCCTGGTGTGAATTCCAGTCCCAGAATTATACAGCAGAATATAAAAGAGTGTGTTAGAAGTTCAGCAAAAGTAGCTTAATGACTAATCCAACACCTGATTCTCTTTTAAGGGTGCATGACAGGAAGATCTATTGTTCATTATGAAGCTATCCTTAAACAGGATACTTTCCAAAACCTGTAAGTTTCAAAGTAATGGTTAACTATGAAGGACAACTTAGAAGAAAAATGGTTCATAAGAGAAATCTGTAAAACAATGCCACTTGCTGAGGATTTAGGAATAGTCCACAGTCTTCTTCCCTATTCAAGAATTTAAGACCTAAAAGGCAAAGACAAAAGAGTATCTACTTCAGTTCCCAGATGCTTCTTACTACTGACTGGAATTATTTTTCTTACTTGGACACTATTCATGTCATTTTAACTCATCCAGGAAAGCTTTCAAAATGGAAAGCCAGGCATGTTGGTGCACGTAATTCCAGCAACTTGGGAGGCTAAGGCAGAATGATTACAAGTTCAAGACCAGCCTCAGCAACTTAGGCCCTAAGCAACATAGCAAGACCCTGTTTCAAAATTAAAAAGGGCTGGGGATATAAAAGTGGTAGAGTGTTCCTTAGTTCAACCCCCAATACCAAAAAGACAAACAAAACAAAATAACAAGGACAGTGATTAGAAAACAATGATGGAAACTAATAAAAGGATAAACAAATTTGCTTTCAAATCTTTCCTAGTGTAAAGTATGAAATATGAGAAGTACCACGTATGTGTGTGTGTGTTTGTGTGTGTGTGTATGTATCAAAGCATCATACTGTATACCATAAATACATATTTCTGTTGGTCAGTTTTAAAATTAGTTTTTTAAAAAATTACTCTCCCTAAAAGGAAATTTACAGTTTGGTACCAATCATGGCAAATCAGCAGGCAAGGAAAAATGGTCTCTCACCAAGAAATTGTTTTTACACAAAGATCTGTCACTGCACTCTAATATTAAGTGGAACAAAAGTCTCAGTCAGGCGTGCCTATAATCTCAGCCACATGGGAGGCTGAGGCAGGATTACAGATTTGAGACCAGCCTCAGCAACTTAAAGACCCTGTCTCAAAAAAAAAAAAAAAAAAAAAAAAAAAAAAAAAAAAAAAAAAGGCCAGGGATGTAGCACAGTGGTAAGCGCCCTTGAGTTCAATTCCCAGAACCCTCAAAAAACAAATTAACTACAATAACAACAACAACAAAATAACCTCTCGCAAACTCCACTATATTTCCACCCAAGTTCAAGCTACCCAAAAGTATTAACCAGTGTGAAGAAGAAAATATGAAAGAGGGCTGGGGTTGTGGCTCAGCGGTAGAGCGCTTGCCTAGCACATGCGCGGCCCGGGTTCAATCCTCAGCACCACGTACAAATAAACGCATTGTGTACAACTAAAGCAAATAAATAAATATTTAAAAAAAAAAAGAAAATATGAAAGAATCTAAATGCTTAACTTACCTTTCCCTAAAATGAGCAGTTACTAGGATACATTAAGGAACACTCTGGGAGATAATACCTACTTCTATTCTATATCCTCCTTTCTGATGTGTATTTGCAAAATATAAACTGTAATATGGACAAAGAGTTTCAGTAAAGGTAAATAATATACTTTAAAAAGGAAATAATCAGCCGGGCGCAGTGGCGCACGCCTGTAATCCCAGCACTTTGGGAGGCTGAGACAGGAGGATCGCGAGTTCAAAGCCAGCCTCAGCAATGGTGAGGCACTTAGCAACTCAGTGAGACCCTATCTCTAAATAAAATACAAAAAAGGGCTGGAGATGTGGCCCAGTAGTCGAGTGCCCCTGAGTTCAATCCCTGGTACCACAAAAAAAAAAAAAAAAAAAAAAAAAAAAAAAAAAAAAGGAAATAATCATGGATATTTCCAAAAAAGGTTATCCCAGACACAATTCCAAAAGATCCATGAGACTTTGCTTCCACATTAAATGAATGTTTTCCTAAGTAATGATTTTCTTAATGCTGCTCAAAGTATTTTAGTGGTGATTCATATGAAGTAATTAAACAATACAAAGGACAAACCACCTGTTTTAATTTTTAAATGTTGTAGTAACTAAAATCAAATGACTCATTTATTTTATTCCTAAACTGATAGGGACTCTTCCTCAAGCAAATATATTAAATTCAAAGTATTTTAAGTATGAATTCATGATCATAGCAGGGGACATCATACAAAGGGGAAAAACATCAAGCCAAATGCAAATAATTCTGCAAATAAAATTTTCATTACACAAGCCAGTTTGTGCCTGGACAACACAGCAAGCACTTGTCTCAGAGACGGGAGGGGGGGGACACCACAGTCATTACACAGCACATATTCTATGAGAAAATGAATGCTCAAAGTGTATTTTTTTCATCAATGTAAATTTAGCCTTAGATTACTGTAAGTCTTGCCTCCATTCTTCCACTCTTCTAAATTGTCAAATACATTGTTGACACTACAAAACTCCACAATATTGTTTTTTCTACCTTGCCAATACCCCCTCCAAAGAGACTATAAACTAACTCTAATATAAATTCTGCAAAAAATAAAACTACTTGGGGCTGGAGTTGTAGCTCAGTGGTAGAGTGCTTGCCTAGCATGTGGGAAGCACTGGGTTCGATTCTCAGCACTATAAATAAACAAACAAACAAACAAACAAGGTCCATAGACAACTAAAAAAAAATTAAAAAAAAAAAGAGCTACTTCACACAACTATATCAAACCTTTTTTTTTTTTTTTTTTTTTTTTGGTTTTGTTTTGTTTGGGGGGGGAGGGGACTAGGGATTAAACTCAGGGGGACTCCACCACTGAGCCACATCTCCAGCCCGATTTTGTATTTTATTTAGAGACAGGATCTCACTGAGTTGCTTAGCAATTCACCATTGCTGAGGCTGACTTTGAACTCACAATCCCCATCTCAGTCTCCAAAGCCACTGGGATTACAGGTGTGTGCACCGCTCTAGGTTTCAAATCAGTTTTGATCCATGCAATACTTGTGATGTTTTATTTTCATAGGTTATTGATCTGCTTCCACGCAAAGCCCACCATTTTTAATTCTAGAGCAGTGGCTGATAATTAATGTTCTAGAAAGCAAACAACGTTAAGTACTGGAGGTCTCTTGTCTATATGATAAACAAGTGATTCTAGTATTCAAGTAAAAAGCTAACTTGGGCTGGGGTTGTGGCTCAGTGGTAGAGCATTCATCTAGCACGTGCGCAGCCCGGGTTCAATCCTCAGCACCACGTAAACATAAATGCATTGCATTGTGTACAACTAAAGCAAATAAATAAATATTTTTTTTTAAAAAAAGCTAACTTATACTTGGCATGAGCTGTGTTCCCATTTAGCTGCTCCTATTCAACTCTGAAAACAAAAATGGTCATTAACTTCAGGATAATAAGGTGCTTTAGAAGCTTAACTGAACAAGCTAACCCAAGTTTCAACTTCTCTCTAGTCTTTAATTCATGCAACTGAAAATTCCCTCACTAAAACATTCCCTGAATCCATTTTTATCTTGAGAAAAATATTTTCCAGTAGATGAATTTACAAGTGTCTCTCCTAGATGATTTTATTTTACATCCTTAAGAGTGTCTTACGCGGGCTGGGACTGTGGCTCAGTGGTAGAGCGCTAACCTCGCACGTGCGCCACCCAGGTTCGATCCTCAGCACCACATAAAAATAAAGGCTTTGTGTACAACTAAAACAAATAAATATATATATTAAAAAAAAAAAAGAGTGTCTTACACTAATGGGATTCATGCTATAAGAATGAGCAGTACTGACCAGATCTGCATACTGAAAAGATAAATTAAAGGTAGTCAAGGGGTAGGGATGAAATTCCCTCATGTTCTATATAAACAGTCTCAGAGTACAAACTCCAGGTTACAGACACAAATTCTAAACAGAGCAACTGAGTATCATATTAAACAAAACAATTCAGGCAAAAAGCAAAGAACTTGCACCTGATACTAAGTGACAATACAAGGCCAACTGGATCCAATACAAACTTGCCAAAACCTTCTCTTCACCATCAGTGTGGTGTCATTATCAAAATAATCATATTGATAATAAATAATTAATGCAACTACAACTCTGCAAATTCTAATGATAAGCCCAGTATTACCTATATCTGAATATGACATTATACTTAGTACTATCCAGACAAGAAAGCAAAAGACTCATAGTATAGCTAGAATGGGATTCTTAAAAACATAACTAGGTACACTTTAATAACTCAAAGAAAAAAATCTGAAAATTGAAATTGGCCATGAAAGCTTTCAATAAAGTCCAGGCACATTTATTCTAGTCCCTCTAGGTCATAAGGAATTATGAAGGAAAAGGAAATAATACAAGTTTTTAAAAAATTCTTTAAAAAAATTGTTTTAGCAATATATCTTTGTTTTCCCCCTTGGAGTTTTGAATAAAATGTGATCACCATACACTCAGGACAAATAAATGACTTGCTTTTTCTTCCCCTTTCAGGCCTCATCAGCATTCAATAGCTTTTTTACAGATAAACTCGCCCAGCACAATGGCACTATACCTGTAATCCCAGCAACTCAGGAGGCTGACGCAGGAAGATCAAAAGCTTGAGGGCCAGCCTCAGCAACTTATGAGCCCCAAGCAATGTAGACCCTACCCCCAAAATAAAAAATGAAAATAGCTGAGGATGTGGCTCAGTGGTTAAATGCCCCGGGTTCAATCCTGGTATATACATACGTACATAAATAAAAATAAAAACAAACTCATTGAACAGGTATGTACCCAGACAGCTTGTCCGTATAATTACCTTCATGTCATAGCCATATGTCTCCCGAATGTCTTCATCAGAATCTGTTTCTTCATCATCATAGTCCATTGTTTGTCGAGGGGAAGATGATACACTGCTTACCACCCGGTTAAAAGCAGACTGCTGGAAACTGGGTAAGTGTCCCTAAACAGCAAAGATTTCAAGATGAACAGAGAGACATACGAAAAATGGGTAATTAATAAATGCTTAGGATAACAAAATGTATTGAAACTGCAAAGCCTAACAGTTCTTCAGTTAGTAGAAATTAAATTATTTGATTATGATGCTAAAGTCTACCTGAATGATATTTCCACTAAAATGACCTAAGTAGGTACTCAAAGAAAAAACTACGATTGTATGTAGAAGGAAGATGCCATGAATAATACAATTGCTGACAAATTACTGTTATTTCCCAGTCAGTTGGTAAGATTGATTTTACTGTTCACACACTGACAAACACTACCACATGAAATTGAAAAAGAATATAAATGCTAAACTTGCCTGTAAATCTGGATTGGCAGCTGCTTTTTGGAGTTCTGCACTGATGATCTTTTCAGTTTTTTTTCCCGAGCTGCCTGTTCCACCATACGCTGGCTTAACACAGAGAGTTTGGCTAAAGCAGAGGACAGTTCATCTGTGGCTAGGGCCTGCCGTGCCCTATCTTGCCAACTCATTGCACGTTCTGTCAAACACTGTAGGGCCTCTCCTTCAGGCAACCGTACAGGCAACTTCTGAAGGGATACAAGCAATGACAGAATAGTCTCTAGTCTGGGCCTTCGAGACCGCATACAAAGAGGGCAAAGGAATTTTACTTCTTTAGCCTGCCAGCTGGAACCTTTTTTCTGGGAACCCGATTTAGGAAGGGGAACACAGCTGTTATGGAACCAGTCTTTGCAGAGCTCACACTGTAGCATAAACCCACTGGCCGTCTTGCGACAAATGCAAAATTTTACTTCTTCTATGCGGTCCACCATTGTCATCTTGGCTAGGTTGGCTGCTCTGAGGGAATGCATGGCTTCAATCTCTTTTTGTTCTCGTTCTTTGAAAACTGCCACCTGTATATGACAAACATTTCAATGAAAGAAATCACTGCAATACACCCCACAATACCAAATGCTTATGGCTGAGGAATCTTTCTCCAAATGTGGCCTTGTGGTAACAAAGCATTATCTTAAAAAAAAAAAAAATCAGTTGTAAACAATTTCCTAAAATTTGGGTACCCAGCCAGTATGAACACAAACATTCCTCATCTGGGAAATAGGCAAAGTGCTACCATATTTGACAATTTACATTAGTGGAATACTTTGAATTCTTCTGTAGGGCAGAGCAGAAAGAGGGTATTCCTTGTTCACTGTGACAGAACATATCTGAAAACCCAGCAAGTTGGGAGGCTGAGGCAGAATAACAAGTTTGAGGGCAGCCTCTGCAACTTAGTGACACCCTGTCTCAAAATACATAAAGAACAGGGGTGGGTATGTAGCTAAGAGATAGAGTGCCCCTGGGTTAAATCCCTAATACCATAAAAGGGGGAGAAAAAAAAAGTATGCCTTGAAATCAAACATCTTGGGAATAAAATCTGGCATTGTTGATATATAAATACAAGTGGAGTACAACTTTTTTTAATCCATTTTCTGAAAAATGCAGAAACACCACCAATCTCATCTTACTGTTTTAATGAATAAATAAGGTAATAAACGAAAGTGCCTAACTGGTACCCAGCACAAGGTAAACACTCAATACTCAATAAGTATTAGTTTCTCATTTCTCTGTAATTCATTCCCTGAGGGAAGTTCTATACAAATAAATTTTTATTTCTCTCTAGAAGGTCTCTCTCCATTTCATTTGGAAGTAGAGAAACAAAGCCTGATTATCAGTTACAACAGTGTTTTATGAAACTCATTTCAACAAAGTAAATAAGAACAAACAAAATCTAATTACCATGAATATTATCAGTGCATTTTCTTTTTAAAATTACTGGTAGCTGTGAAACAACTTTGAAATTATTTCCAGTTCTACTTGTCTGGCAAGATTGACATGTTAGGCAGACTCTCATTAGAGATCATTCTCAATGGCCTCAAAATAGGATAATTCGTAGGCAACAAGATCCATATTAAGTTACTCAGTGTATACAATTTCCTACTATTATGTATTTCCCAAACTAATTTTTGTTTTTGCTCTATTTCCTCAGGCTCTTAATAATCTTAACATGATCTTTCTACTCTCAAAAAAATCATAATTCTCACAGCTATAACTTTTATTGAGCATTTGGTATTATTCACTATGCTGTTTAATGCTAATAGAAGTGAGACATTATTAAAAACTGGCATCAGTAAGCTCGTACAATTCCTTTGAAAAGTATGATAGCACAGTCACAAAATGCTATCAAATTCTAAGCCAGGCAAGGCGCAGTGGCACACACCTGTAATCCCAGCACTTGGGAGGCTGAGGCAGGAGGATCACGAGTTCAAAGCCAGCCTCAGCAATGGCGAGGCACTTAGCAACTCAGTGAGACCCTGTCTCTAAATAAAATACAAAAAAGGGCTGGGGATGTGGCCCAGTGATTGAGTGCCCCTGAGTTCAATCCCCAGTACAAAAAAAAAAAAAAAAAAATCTAAGTCAGCAACTCTAGTTATAAGATTAGTCAACACTAGGAAAATAATTTTTAAAAAATAAGAGCTATACAAAGAAGTTCACTTTATTACTTATAATAGGAAATTTAGTTTACAGGCAAATTATTCAATGTTAGAAAACTACTCAGCAGACTAAGGGTGTAGCTAAGTGGAAGAATACTTGCCTAGCATGAGAGACATGCCCTGGGTTTGAGGCCCAGAGTCCCCCCCAAAAAAATAATAAAGAAAACTACTTGGCAAATTAT
This sequence comes from Tamias sibiricus, assembly GCA_025594165.1. Taxonomy (NCBI): domain Eukaryota; kingdom Metazoa; phylum Chordata; class Mammalia; order Rodentia; family Sciuridae; genus Tamias; species Tamias sibiricus. The sequence continues at coordinate 13,605,382 of CM046661.1, read as the reverse complement.
GGGCAACTTTGTAAAATATGACGCAACTATTAAAATACCAATAAAGAATAGAGACGGGCGCGGTGGCGCACACCTGTACTCCCAGCACTTGGGAGGCTGAGGCAGGAGGATCGCAGTTCAAAGCCAGCCTCAGCAATGGCGAGGCACTTAGCAACTCAGTGAGTCCGTGTCTCTAATAAAAATATAAAAAAGGGATGGGGATGTGGCCCAGTGGTTGAGTGCCCCTGAGTTTAATATCCGGTGCCAAAAAAAATAAATAAATAAATAAAGAATATGTGGAAAAGATAAAACAATTTTGGGAAGAAAGCAGAGCAGTAAACTTTTCTGCACTACCATTACATATATATCTCCAAACATATATATCTCCAAAGAGAAAGTATACAAAAGTAAAAGTAGTTAAAAACAGTAAACCTGCTTCACAGAATTTTGCATTCAGAAAGCAAACTCAATATGTATTACATAGTTTCTTACCACCATAGCTGTATCTCTAGTTTCTTCCAGTCCTTCCTCCAGATCACTCAAAGGCTCAAGGTCCAGGTCCTTTTCTTTTTCTTTTTCTATTAGTTCTTTTACTTTTTTCCTTCTGTTTTTACCACTCCCATATATACCAATGTCAGTCCGGGGACTTAGCACCTACAAAAATAAAACCAAACTATGAACTATCATTTTCAAAACAACCTTAAAAAGTGAAACTAATAAAAGGAACCATTTATAGACCACTCCCCATGTCCCAGGCACTTTCTTAAGGACTTTATACACCTTACCTAATTTATTCTTCAGAACATCTTTATGTAGGAGGTATTATTTTCCACATCTTACAAATAAGGGGAAAAGGGTCGGAAAGAAAGCAACTTATCCAAGGACATAGGGTTGGCAATTAGGAAGTCAGTCCTCAAACCTGAAAACTATCTTAATTACAAAGCCTATGCTCTTAACTACTATGTTCAATTGTGCAAGATAAAAAGGACAGTTGAGTTTTAGTTTAAATTTGTACTTCTGAGAAAGACAACCTTTCAGTGATAGACTTTAATAACAATAGAGATATGAGCCAAGTTGGTTGCTTTTACTGGACAATGCATGAAAATTAACCAGAAATGAGTCTTAACTAAGGCTTTAGATTTCAGGTCAACATCAGATATTACTAATAGGAATCACCTGTCATAATGACCAGATACACTGAATACAACCCTTACCAAATACTACTGCCTACAGGTATTTATTTATCAGCTGCTGATTATAGTGCTGAAGTACATATAAAGTATTCTCTACCTGTAACAATGTATGGCTGGAATTCTTCTTAAGAAAGGTCCGCCCAGTCCGTTCTCTCCATGCCCGTGCTGCTGCTACCTGTGACTCTACTTGGGGCAGTGCATCAAGGCGCACAGGGATAGGGCGCCCTTTAGCAGATAAACTCTCAAGCTGCTCCAAATAAGCATAGTTGCTGCCACTCTGCAAAACAAAAATAGATTCTCACAATTTGAGTTCTATTAGGGAGCCTAACAACATACTATTGGAAGAATCTATTAAGTAAAACTAATTGTACATCTTGAATTAATATAGCTTCCAATGCCCTATTTTAAAAAGATATACATAAATTAATTTTAATGTTTTAAATTTTAATTAGTGCATAATAATTATACATAACAGTGGGATTTCTTATACCATTTTTGTAAATACATGTTAATATAATTTGACCAACATCATTCCCTAGTACCTTCCCAATCTGTTTGCTTTATTCTATTAACTATCTTCTATTATTAAAGTTATCCTGTTTTTGGGGGGGCCGGGGTACTGGGGATTAAACCCAGGGCCACATCCCAGCTCATTTTGTGTTTTTTGAGATGGTTTTACTAAGTTGCTGAGGCTGGCTTTGAACTTGAGATCCTCCTGCCTCAGCCTCCTAAGCCACTGAGATTAATGTTATTTTAATTAGTGATATATATATATATATATATATATGTGTGTGTGTGTGTGTGTGTGTGTGTATACATATATATACACACACATACATATATATACATCAAATATTACTAATAGGAATCACTTGTCATAATGACCAGATACACTGAAAACAACCCTTACCAAATACTATTACCTATAGGTATTTACTTCTCAGCTACTGATTACAGTGCTGAAGTACATATAAAGCATATATATATGTGTGTGTACATATATATATGAAGTACACACATATATACATATATGTGTGTGTATATATATATATATATATATACACATATGTATAGCATAATTTGTAGATTTCATTCCCCAGTATTTCCCGAGGCCTTTCCCTCCCTTCCCTCTACTCTATTGGTCTTCTATATACCTTTTTTTCTTTGGTACCAGGGATTGAATTCAGGGGCATTCAACCACTGAGCCACATCCCCAGCCCTATTTTGTATTTTATTTAAAAACAGGGTATCACTGAGTTGCTTAGCGCCTCACTTTTGCTGAGGCTGGCTTTGAACCCTCCATCCTCCTGTCTCAGCCTCCCTAGCCACTGGGACTACAGGCATGCACCACTGCACATGGCATACATTCATTTTTTTTAATGAACATGTGGTCAAAGATCTTATCTACTTTATTAATTAATGAGAAAACAAGAAAGACATAAAAATCAGTTCAAAGGACAATCTGAGGAACTGACATAGATAATACAAATAGGAATGAGGAAATGAATTTTGCTGATTGATGGAAACAAATATTTAATGTCATCTAGAACAATGGAATCATCATTTCGACAGTGTGGAAATCAAGTGTACCATTACAGACAAATTTAATTTTCTATGGACACAAACCTAAAAGCAGTATTTTAGTTCTAATAACCACTTTCATTTTATGTTATATAAACAGAGATAAGATTGAGTATTTTCTTTCTAAGTTAATAATGTTTCTATATTTCTATATTAAATACTACATTCCAGTAAAAAGTTATTTCTCATGTATCTAACTGAAGCATTTGCCTATACACTCATTTTGAGAAATACACTGAAGCATATGGAGTAACAAATAGAAAAAAGACCTATAAATTTAAAAAAAAAAATAACGAAGAGGTTCTGTCCCACAAAATATTATAATGACATAATTAAATCACTATGGTGCCAGGATAAGGATAGCTAAATGGAATAGATTAAAACGCTCAGACACAGTTTAGGATCAAGCAATAACATTTATATTCAGGCATGGTGGTGAACACCTGTAATCCCAGTGGCTTGGAGCTAAGGCAGGAAGATTGTAAGACCAAAGCCAGCCTCAGCAACTCAGCGAGGCCCTAAGCAATTTAGTGAGACCTAGTCTCTAAATAAAATATAAGAAGGGCAAGGGATGTGGCTCAATGGTTAAGTGACCAAGTTCAATCCCAGTTACCAAAAAAAAAAAAAAAAAACAAAAAACAGAAAGAAAGAAACAAAGAAATGAAATAACATTTATTACTATCATCTCCCCTTGTGCCTAGCAATAGCTATTTGACTACAGAACACCTTCTGGGTAAGTCTAGACCTAGCCTACTCCAAACCCAAGTATTCTAAAGAAAAGTCTGCCTATCAACAGAATCTTACACAGAGCCTAAAAGTTATTACTCCAATGAAGGGAAGAGCCTAACAGAAATAATTATTTCAAAATTACAAAGGAGATACAGGACAGCTTGTCAACTAGGTCTTTCAATCATAAATCATGTTTAAGGATTATCAGATTTTGAGGACAACCAACTGCCTGAAACAGGTCAAAGACAAAACAAAGAAACTACCCTGATGAAAACAGAGGTAATTTTTAAAAGAAAGAAACAATGGCAGCTAAGGAAGCCCCCAAAAAAGTCAACAGAAAATTCAGAAAGTAAAAGAGAAGTCATAGCCGGGCGCGGTGGCGCATGCCTGTAATCCAAGCACTCTGGGAGGCTGAGTCAGGAGGATCGCGAGTTCAAAGCCAGCCTCAGCAATGGCGAGGCACTTAGCAACTCAGTGAGACCCTGTCTCTAATAAAATACAAAAAAGGGCTGGGGATGTGGCCCAGTGGTCTAGTGCCGCTGAGTTCAATCCCCGGTACAAAAAAAAAAAAAAAAGAGAGAAGTCATTACAACTTAGTACCTAGAACATGTTCTTTGTTGGGGCAGCAGTTTACTTAAAGTGATTTGATTTTCCTTTTCTTTGGATATATTTCTACAATTAAATATATTTATACATATAGTACTATAGATGCTGCTTAATGGTTTTTTGCAGTCTAAGTATACTTTTAGCACTGACTTCACTGTTTTTAATTACAGATGCACAATATGTCGTTCCACCTAGAAAATTTGCTATTTTGAAGCCAGTCCTATATTTCTTTCTTATTTATTTATTTTTAATCCAACTGCTATTATTTTTAAAAAAAATTTTAAGGTCTACTTTATTTATTTTTATGTGGTGCTGAAGGATAGAACCCAGTGCTTCACATGTGCGAGGCAAGCGCTCTACCGCTGAACTATAACCCCAGCCCCTGCTATTATTTTTGTTTATTTTTATGTGGTGCTGAGGATCGAACCCGTGCCTCACATTTGCTAGGTGAGCACTCTACCACTGAGCCACAACCAAAGTCCCCAGAGTCCTATCTTTCTTTATACCCTTTCCCTTATATTCCTGCTCCCAAACACCTTTTTAGGTATTTTAGTACCCAAAGTATTGTGGTGCTTAGTAAATGTTAATTTCATTTTATTTTTCTGCCTCTTATTTTAATAGTAATTCATACTTAGAAAAAGATTCCAAGAATGTACAGCAGGTTAAAAAAAACCTACTAGTAAGAGTTGAATAGCTAAGTTCTACCACTTTTCATAACAAAACTTATTAATGTTTAAGTAGGTAATATTTATTACAAAATCAGACAGAATAAGTGAGTTTTAAGTACCATGATTATTTTTACTATGATTATTCTATTTTAAACAATTAAAGGTATAAAGGTTCCATTTCTGAGATAGGTACTACATATGATGGGTAGGTTAATACAAAAGTCTGCTTACCTGAATAGCTTCTACTTTAGCTGTCCATTCTCGAGCCTTTTGTAAGGCTTCTTTTAGGGACAACACATTGGGTAGAAAGGCTGGAATGTTCTTAGCTTCATTCACAATGCTTTCTAAACTTGCCACACTGTGCCTAGGTCTAAAAGAACAATAAAAACAGGGTAAGATGCATGAGGAAAAGTCCAAATGATACCAACATCTGAACAGTTCTTTATAATGTGTAGACAATGTTGATATACATGATTTCATTTAATTCCTACCACAATTCTATAAAGGAGGCAAATAAGTTATTATCTTTATTTTCACTTTATAAATAAGAAAACTTTAACTCAAAGAAGATAAATTGTTTTCCACAAAGTCATTTAATGCAATAAATGACACACCTGAAGTACTGATTCAGAATGAGTCTCAGCACCAAGCTCCTTTTACTACTCAGCACTGGACTGCCTCTACTCTAGCTCTCTACAATACCTGAAATGGTCAGAGATGCATATTTATTAGCAGTACAGAAGGCAATAGACTAGAAATCTATTAATGTTAATCATGTACATTTAATTTACCACATTCATTAGTAACTAGTTAAACAAAGATGAATAAAGCATAGACTGTATTCTCAATTAATCAGAATACAAGATAAGAATTATACTAAGAATAAAATTACTATGGACTCAACTGTGGGAAGTAGTAATTACTTCTACCCAGAAGAATTAAGAGCCTTGACCCAGGCCTTAAAAAAGTATGATTTTATCAAATGAAAGGTTAAAGAAACAAAACCAGGAGAAGAAAGGTATGGACAACCATTTAAAAAGAGGTTGAGGATATCATCAATAGTGGCTATGAAGCTGGCCTCATGAAGATGAAACTGTTCACAGATGTGCCTAAAATGGCTAAGAGCAATAGGCAGTTCTGCACTGGAGAATTCAGAAGAGTCCTTTGGCCATAGTGTGTCCTAAACTGAAAAAACCTATGATTACCTGTCATCATTCCACATCTTTTTTTTTTTTTTTTGGTACTGGGGATTGAACTCAGTGGCGCTTGACCACTGGGCCACATCCCCAGCCCTTTTTTGTATTTCATTAGAGACAGGGTCTCACTGAGTTGCTAGGTGGCTCGCCGTTGCTTAGGCTGGCTTTGAACTCGTGATCCTCCTGCCTCAGCCTCCAAAGTGCTGGGATTACAGGCGTGTGCCACTGAGCCCGGCTTACGTCTATTTCTTTTTGATTACAGAAAATATGGGGTGCCAATAAGATACAAAGGGAGCATCTTCCACAAGATAAATCACTAATGGACTTCATGTGATGAGAAAGATTGAGAATATACCCACAGGCCTAAACAATAAACAATTTGTGGTAATCCCACAGTGTGGAAAATGTAGTTCAGAACAAGACTGAATCAGATTATCCCTTGCTCTGAGTGATGTTCTTGAGTCAGATAAACTGAGCCAGCCTCGGTCTTTGCTCTCCTGACAGCTGTGGCCCCATTTGATCAAGAGAGACCTTGAAAGTATCACAGATTCAGAACCATGATTATCTGTTTAAATTTTCAACTATAAATAAAGTTTTTTGTGTGGAAAAAAAAAGAAGCTGGTAGCTCAGTTTCAGATGGGGGTAGTGTGTTGGATGCAAGGAGGCAGGTGGAGTAAGGGGATTTGGCAGGAAAAAAAGATGCAAGCAGATTAGGAATTTTGACAGCCATGAATTTTACTATGTAAAGCAAAGACAGTGATTACACCATTCATGAAACTTTTTGATCTTGGGGGGAGGATTATTCATAAGGAGTTATGATGCACTGTGATACCTGCAATGATAAAGAAAAGTGAAGGTGCTACCAAAATACATAGTGGAAGGACCTAATTGACTTGACAGGGGAAAGAAGCCTTGCTGAAATGACATTTAAGCTTTCTCATTCTTTCTGAATAGAAGTCAATCAGAAAAGGTGGGGAAAGGACAGGGCAGGGATGGTGGAAGCACACCACAGAGAATGGGCAGAGGTAAAAGTGCTCCACAGAATAAAATAAACACACACAAAGATCTCAAGAAAGAAAGAACATGGTATGTTTGAGGAACTGGAGTGGGGAGATTACTATGTTTGGAACATAGAGTATGAGGAAGAATGACAAAAGATGAGGCAAGATATGTAATTAAGCAAAGAGTTAGATGACAAATGGCCTTATAAATTAGGTGGAGAAATTCAGACTGCATCCTGTGGGTATTGGGAAAATAGGGAAGTGCTCTAGGCAAGGAAATGAAAAGGGACATCATTAGCACAATACTAGTGACAGGGTAGAGAAAAGATCAGAGACCACTGGCAGAACCTGATGCTAATGGCCTAAACTACTATGATAGCAGCCCAAGGGAAAGGAAAAGAAAAAATTAATCCTACTAGCAGAGGAAGCAAAATGATTCTCTTCAAAACAACAGACAAGATATATTCAAAGTACTGAGACAAAATAATTAGCAAGCCCAGCCCAGGGGCACATGCCTGTAGGCCCAGCAGCTTGGGAGGCTGAGTCAGGAGGATCATGAATTCAAAGCCAGTCTCAGCAACTTGTACCAAAAATATATATGTATTATACATATATATTTTAATAGGTTGATATTTATATCAACCTAGAATTCTATACCTAAAGAAGAAAAACATCAAGGAAGTATATTTAATATGATTGAATCTAAGGGTAAGGAATAAAGTTACCTAAATAAAGTACCTGCTTACTTGAAAAACTGTGCTCTTTATATGTAATATGAAATAAAATGTACTCTGCAAACATGTATAACAAATTAGAATAATAAAAAATTTTTTAAAAAAGTACCTGCTTGTTCAAATTTGTGCAAGATGCTATAATTTACAGAATAAAAACAAAGAAGGGGGCTGGTATGAAGAGTTAATTCAATTTGGATACAAGAAATTTGAGGTACCTGCAGGGATATCTACTGGAATTATCTAAAAAGCAGAGGTTATCTATGAAAGAAATTTATATTATAGATGAGAATTTAGGAGTTATTCACTATAAAGATGGTAAATAGAGCCAATGAAATTTCCAGGAAGACTATAGAGAGTGAAAAAAGAAAAAGATCTAGGTTAGAATCTTGAGGAAAGCCATTATTTGAAAGGCAGAGAGAAGGCCAAAGGCAAAGAAGAAAGAATGGTAAGGACTTAATAACCAATGCTGTGAGATCAAGAATATTAAGGATGTGTTTCAGAAAGATAATTCTAACAGAAGATGGAAAAGAGTCTACCTCCCACTATCTCCACTAAACTCTGTTTCTTCATTAATTTTATTTTCTTCATGACACTTATTATCTGAAATTAACCTATTTATTCCTCTCTCTCTCTCTCCTCACTAGAATGTTTGTTCTATGACAGCAGAGAGACCTTATGTATCTTATTCAGTACTGTCTCCATAGAACTTAGAAATAGCGCAGATACATGATAGGTACTCTATAAATATTTACTGCACAGCAAAGATAAAGGGAAAATATAAAAGGACTATAATTAGGTCAGTGACATTGGAGTTAAAAGAGAGAGATGGGATATTTTGGATGCAAAAGCATCAGAACTTGGTGACTAATTAAATACAGGAGATTGAGAAAAATTTTTCAAATATTACCCCCAATAAAATTTCTTTTAGTAGACTACTATCAGTTGCATCAGGTATACCAAATCATAGTTTTATATTCCAAAATCATTTAGCTTAATATGCTTTGATGAATCTGAAGACACAAAGTAATTTGAATACTTCAGATAGGAAAAGCTATGAATAAATTTTAGTACACATTCTGCATGGCACCTGGAAAGCAAAGAATCCAGCATCCACGGAGACTCCTCTTAACTAAGCAAAGCTCTGTTAATCAAGTCACCTAAAGAGTTTCCTACAAGCCAGGCGCGGTGGCGCATGCCTGTAATCCCAGCACTTGGGAGGCTGAGGCAGGAGGATTGCGAGTTCAAAGCCAGCCTCAGCAATGGTGAGGTACTTAGCAACTCAGTGAGACCCTGTCTCTAATAAAATACAAAAAAGGGCTGGGGATGTGGCCCAGCGGTCAGAGTGCCCCTGAATTCAATCCCCAGTATCAAAAAAAAAAAAAAAAGAGTTTCCTACAAATGCTTCCAAAGTAAGTGGCTGGCAAAGTAGTTAAGTGCATAGATACTTTGGGAGGATTGCAAGAGGCTTTAAATTCCAGCTATGCTGTTACTTAATAACCATGTAACTGCTCTAAGCAACCCATTTTCTCATCCTCATAATAGAAAATTATGTAAATGTTAATCAGCTGCTGGAGAAATGCTTTCACCAAAAATTCCCATGGTTAATTACTAGCCAAATTAAGTGAAATACAGTCAAGTATGATGACCCCTTCTTAAATCTCATAAAATCCAATGGGGTACCAATGCTAATACAACTGCTAACCTGATTCCTATCTCTTATTACTTTCCTGCAAAAATCTTCCACTCTAGTAACATTTATTTTCTGTCATCTGAACATATCCCTACATAGTCCTAAACTTTGCTTACAACATTTCTCATATTTCCCCCTACCTACTTAAATTCTTATTTTTTTTTTCTCTCAAGTTTCTCAACTGACCATCCAAGCTCAGATCTTTCCTTATTCCTATAAGATTTTTTCCATACCTCTCATTTAATAATAAGACATTTCAATGAACTTTATAACTACTATTTCCTAACTATGTCATTAATTGTAGTTCTAAACAAAACACTACTTTGTATCATTTAAATTTACCTAACAAAGTACTCTGCACTATAGTTTGCACATATGTGAAACAGTCTACCTACTTAAAGCACCATTTGATAACTCAGTGACTGGTAAAGGAGGCATAAAACATTTAAATAAACATGTAATAAAATAGGTCCTTTTGTTCTTCTTTCCCATTCTTCCTTCTATCTTGGTTATTAAAGAGGCAACAGTCACCAAAATATGCGTTCACCTTGCCTGTAGGCAGACCTTAGCCTTTTCTTCCCATCGTTCAGAGACAGTGAGAAGCTCCTGTAGTTCAGCCATTGCTTTCTCCACAGCATGGTGGGGTGCTAACCCTACTCCAGAGTCAATCAGTTTCTTCATGACATCCAAAGTGACTTGTTGTGGATCTGACAGGGTCAGTCTTACTTCATCTAGCCACCGAGCCTGCTGCAGCTCTTGCTTAAGTCGAGGTAATTCAGGTAGCTCCACATAGAGACTAGAACCCATGTCTATCAACATCTGAAGTTTGGAAGAGTCTGGCGTTTCATCCATCATGGCTTCCTGAGCACGTTCATGAAATTCTTCTACATCATCCAGCAAATTCTGAACAGGTAAAAAAAAATAAAAATGAAAAGAAAATTTTGGCTGAGACTATAGCTCAACTGGAGAACACTTCCCTAGGATGTACAAGGCCCTGAGCTCCATCCCCCAGAAACGTGCAAAAAAAAAGGCAAATTAAAGATACAAAAGAAGCATGGAATAGAACAAAGTTCAGGCAAACTATCAATTCTAGACTCTCTTATAACCTCATCAACATAGCATCAAATATTCAGATACGATAGTTAAATTCATTATGATTCTCAGTAATTCTATCTATAATCTTATTTTTAAAATACAATTGATTCATTTAATAAATATTTAGTGACTGCTGACTTAGATGTAGCCACTGCTCTAGGCACCCAGTACTAAAGACATACAAAAGTCCATGTCTTTTAGGGAACCATATACTCATAAGAAAACCAATAAACGTAAGAAAAAAAAGTTTGTTAGTATTAGGTATTCTGAAAATAAAATAAGGCAACACAACATAAAATGAGCAGAGGGGCAAGAGGCACATTTCTCAGCAATGGTAGTCACAGAAAACAGTGAACCAAATCTAAATCAAGGGAGTGGGAGTGGGAACTATATGCAGATCTGGCAGAAAAATAGTTCAGGAAGGGCAAATATTAATTACAAAAGCTTTGAAAAAGGAATAAGCTTGATGTGCTGTTACAAGTGGATGAGGGAGGGCTGGGGTTGTGGCTCTGTGGTAGTGCACTCGCCTAGCACATGCGTGGCCTGAGTTCGATCCTCAGCACCACATAAAACACGTAAAAATAAAGGCATTGTGTACAACTTAAAGCAAATAAATAAATATTAAAAAAAGAAAAACATGGATGAGGGAAAGACGTAAAGAATAAGCAGAGCTCAGATTACATAATGTCCTATGGACAATGAGTTTGGATTTCATTCTAATGGCTTTGGGAAACCACTGGAAGATTTTAACCACAAATGAGTTCTATGATTTGAGTTACATTTTAGATAAGCACTCTGGCTACCAAACAAAAAATAAACTGCCAAGAACAAAAGTAGAAGAGAAAGCAACTAAGAGGCTATTGCAATAAGACACAGATGCAACTGCCACACAGCAGTTTCAAGCAATGATACTAGAGCAATTTTAATCAGAGATGATGATAAAAAATGTGGTTCACTGTGGGGTATACTTTGGAGGTAACTGCAGCACTTATTTAGAGATTAGATATGGAGTATAGGATTTTGATTCATTTGACTAATTAAAAGGTTTTTCAGATATCTATTAGTCTGCCAAGAAATGTAGCGTATGCATCTGAATACACAAATCCGTAGAAAAGAAGAAAGACAGTAAAAGCTGGAGATTTGGGAATCAACCAGATATAGGTGACATTTAATGACACTGGACAAACAAGAAGATATCAGGAGAGGTTATACCTAGAAAAAAGAAATGGCTGATGAGGCCCTAAGCAACTCAGTGAGACTCTGTCTCTAAATAAAATACCAAATGTGCTGGGGATTTGGCTTAGTGGTTAAGCATTCCCAGGGTTCAATACCAAAAAGAAAGAAATAACTGAGACTCCTAATACACTCCAACACTAGTCAAGCTAAAGAGCAGAAAAAAACACAAAGAGAAGTAAGAGAAGGAATGTGTGTCATCATAAATGTTTATAGAAGAAAGCCATTGAAAAAAGAAAGTAGCTAGCTACCAAAATGAAAATGTTCTTATGAAATACAGTAAGATAATAAATTATACTAGATTTTACAAGGTGATAACCTTCATAAAAGCTATTTTAGACATCATAGCCACCTCCAAAACACAAAAACAATCAAAATATTACCAACCATACAAACTAACATACTTTTGAGATTTTACATATTTAATAAATCATTGGACCTGAATAATTTCAGAGCTCTGTATTTTTAAAAGCTCTTGTGTATTGGAAACTTCCTTCTATACTCAAATTTTAAAACCAATGTACTGTGTTTCAGCTACCCTTACTTAAACAGAGGCTCAGCCAGGTGGTGCATGTCTGTAACACCAGCAACTCGGGAGACTGAGGCAAGAGGACTGCAAGTTCAAAGCCAGCCTCAACAACTTAGCAAGGCTCTAAGCAATTGAGAAAGACTGTGTCTCAAAATAAAAATAAAAAGGGCCAGGGATGTCGCTCAGTGGTTAAGCACCCAAGGGTTCACTCCCTGGTACCAAAAATAAATAAATACATAAATAAATGTATAGAAGCTCTGACCTAAAATATTAAAATTTTTTTTAGTTTACTTAGTTTCAGAATTTTAAAAGGTATGAAAGCTAATAATAAAACTAAGAAACTGCCTACTAAATAACATTTAATAACAGAATATATGTGAGAAAAGAAACCAACACAACAAAGAAACAGACATACAATTTTGTTAAACCAAAACAGTGGTCCATATTACAAAGGATATTACCCAAGAAAAGAATTTTACACTTCACCTTTACTTGTCGGGCTTGGCTGATGACACAGGGAAGACTAAATAATTGTTGGACAAAGGCCTTTAATTCTTCTACTGTCAGTTTGGTCCTAGTCCTCCCACCATCTGGGCTCTGCCTGTTGTGAAATAATATTGAGCCATAAGTAAGAATAACAGTCATTCTGATATAAAATAGGGTTCTTAGTCTATTTAGAATTGAAACCTAAGCAATCTTAGAATCCTGGTGTTAGACAGAATCCTTTATAAAGGTAATCATTTCAAAATAAATTTTTAAGCTCTTCAGTTAATGATTCTAAGATTCAACTCTCCAAGTCACATTTCTTCCAATCTATAAGTGCTAAATATCTCCAATGTTAAATAAATTCACCCATGTTAAGTTTATTAATAAAATTAAATCCTGTATGTTAAGATGTCTACAATCTGAGCCGGGTATGGTGGTGCATGCCTGTAATCCCAGCAACTCGGGAGGCTCTGAGGCAGGAGGACTGAGAGTTTTTCAAAGCCAGCCTCAGCAGATTAGTGAGGTACTTAGCAACTCAGTGAGATCCTGTCTGTAAATAAAATATAAAAAAGGGTTGGTTGAGTTCAATCCCTGGTACCAAAAAAAAAAAAAAAAAAAAAAAAAAAAGATGTCTACAATCTGAAACAAGGGCCTTTCACCTGCCTTAGATTAACAAATCACCTGAAATTATTTCAAAATCTTGTGAGTACATGCATTTTTCTAAAAGGCTCTCTAAGCTTTTGTTAGATTCCCCAAAGGATTCAGCAATCATTAAGTGACAAGTTAAGATCTATTGGGCAATGTCTCTTAAGAGCCGGGCACAGCAGTACATTCCTGTAATCCCAGCAACTTGGAAGGCTAAGGGAGGAGGATCACAAGTTCGAGGTCAGCCTCAGCAACTTAGTGAGGCTGTAAGAAATGTAGCAAAATCCTATCTCAAAAAATAAATTTTAAAAGGTCTGGGGATGCAGTTCAGTGTGATAAGGCACCCCTGGTTTCAATTCCCAGTACCAAAAAAAAAAAAAAAAAAAAAAAAAGCCTCAAAGATTCTCTGATAAACTGGTAGATTTAAAAAAATAAAATAGACTTCATTTCACAAAGTAATTTAGAACTCAATGTGAAGTACTATAGACAAAAGCTATTCAGATATAAGGAATATGTTGGAATGACTATTAAATAATACTACAGAAAAGTTAATGCATATGAATTACATTAAAACAAGGGCATACCCTCCTGTGCTCCTTAACCAATCACAGCTTCTTCTGAATCCATCAAAGTTACTCTTTGCTGCCACCTGCCTTTAGCTTGTAGTATCATTAATTTGTTTACAAATATTTATTGCACACCTACCACACACTGTATTTGTAAGCACAAGAAATATAGCAATGAAGACCAAAATCTCTGACATTCTAGTGGGAAGAGGGAAGAATGGAGGAGATGGACATGTGTGGTGGCATGGCATATGCCTGTAATCCCAGCAACTCAGGAGGCTGAGGCAGGAAAGTCATAAATTCAAAGCCAGCTTCAACAACTTAGCAAGACTCTAAACAACTTAACAAGACCCCATCTCAAAAAATAAAAAAGGTGGAGCTGGGGCTATGGCTCAGCGGTAGAGCGCTTGTCTCTCATGTGTGAGGCCCTGGGTTCAATCCTCAGCACCACATAAATAAAAATAAAAGTATTGTGTCCACCTACAACTTAAAAAAAAGGGGGGGCGCTGGAGGGCTGGCTCAGTGGTAGAGCGCTTATCTATCATGTGCAGGGCACTGGGTTTGATTCTCAGCACCATGTATAAATAAGTAAATAAAGTAAAGTCCATGAACAACTAATAAAAAATTTAAAACGGAGGAGGTGCTGGGGATGTGCCTCTGGGTTCAATTCCCAGTGCCCCCGCAACCCACCTGCCTGCCAAGAGAGAGAGAGAGAGAGAATGGAAGAAATGACATTATATAAGTAAACTGGTATATCGAAAAGTGATAGGGTTAGAATAAAAACAAAGTAGTAAAAAAGGTAGGATTGCAATTTTAAAGGATTGTGAGAAAAGGCCTGTCCAAGAAAGTGACTTTTTCTTTTTTGGGGTACTGGGGATTGAACCCAGGGACACTTAACCACAGAGCCACATCCCTAGCTCTTTTTTGTGTTGTATTTAGAACAGGGTCTCACTGAGTTGCTTAGGGCCCTGCCAACTTGCTGAGGCTGGCTTTGAACTCACAATCCTCCTGCTTCAGCCTCCCAAGCCACTGGGATTACAGGTGTGTGCCACCATGCCTGGTTTAAAAGTGCTATTTTTAAAAGACCTGAAAGAAGTGCAAGAACAAGCCACCTGGATATGGTGGGAAGAGAATCTAAACAGAGTGAAGAGAAGTGAGAATGTAAGAGCATGCCCGGTATGTATGAAGAGTGCTCTAGAGTGGAACAAAAAAAGGAAGATTTTTTGAGGAAAGGAAATGTGAAATAATGTATATCACCCCCCCCCCCTTTTTTTTTTTTTTTTTTTGTGGTACCGGGGATTGAACTCAGGGGCACTCAACCACTGGGTCACATCCCCAGCCCTTTTTTGTATTTTATTTAGAGACAGGGTCTCACTGAGTTGCTAAGTGCCTCGCCATTGCTGAAGCTGGCTTTGAACTCACAATCCTCCTGCCTCAGCCTCCCAAAGTGCTGGGATTACAGGCGTGTGCCACCGCGCCCGGCTGTATATCACCCCCTTTAATAAAGTATACCAGTTGTAATAAAAGGTGGATTAGGAAGTCACCGAAACTCAAAATACATTACTCAGATCCCATGTTATTAAATATTCTTGATCTATGTTTTTAAGAAATCTGATTTGGGACCTGAATGAATGAAAAGACAGCCCTGGTTAGCTACTATCAATTTAAGGTGGATGGTCTTGAACTAAGGTTAAAATTAACTATCCTCTTTTCTTCTTCCATAAATGATATTTTTCTTTTCTGGGTTTTCCCCCTAGTACTCCATATAATAAAATGATACTACTGCTTTCCAAATGTCCATGGGCATCTGCTTTATCTACCTTTTTGAAAAAGTAAACTTTCATATTTTCATAAGCCTCAGAACTTGGGGACCATGTTTCATAAATCTGATTTGAAAAGTCATTAAACATGTCTAGGGAGGAAGAGAATGCCAGGTCATAAACTACACATGCTGTTAATTCCTTTAGACACAAATGAATATAAACTTAGTGGGTCTTCAAAAATTATTTTTCTGGCTATAGGTAGGTCTTTGTCCCATAGATACTGTATAAACTTCAGTGTTGATTTCCAGCATTGAACCCAGAAGGTCTGTCTGCTGTCTTCCTGATAGAGTTATTTACAACTAACTTGTACCATTACAATTTTAAAAGTTTCTGACAATTGAGGGAGGGAGAGAAGGAATCGCAGAGACTGGGGCACTACTGGAAAAGACATGGCCATAAGAAGTCAGTGATAACATAAGGTTTCATAAGGCCAGTTAAAACTTTGGCTTTTAATCTGAGAGAAACAGAAACCACTGAAAAATTAAACGCTTAGGTTTACCTGTGTTTTTGTTTTTTGCTCAGAAGCAGCTGAGCCACAGAAGCACAAGTCTCAGCTTCTTTTACAGCATCCCTGAGTTTTCGAAAGAGATCATTCTCTGGGTATTTTCTATCTTCAGCATCCTCCAGCATTACTCGCAATTCAATCAAATCTGTAAAAATAACAAGCCATATGCTATGATCACAGATGAAACCATTACAAAATCCTCACCAATCTCACTCAAGTGAATCATCAACTTACTAGCAGAAACATAACTGCAGCTATGAAAATCTCTCCAATGCAATAAAAGTCATGGGCTCTTCTGACCAAGAGCCCATGACTTCTCTCCAATAAGGTCACTTCATTTTCAAAAAAAGCCTTCAGTTGATCCACTGGTTAGCAAAGGCTCCACCAAATATCTATCTACTCCAAGTTATCTGTTCCATTTTATGTCAGTTTTTTTTTTTTTCATTTAAATGAAGATTCTCAAATAGAAAATTAAGCCTATATTCAACTAACCCATTAGTCTCAAAACAAAAAAACCTTAAAACTTTTGCCTCTTTAAAAGTGACAGTGATTTCAGTATATTATACAAAAGAAGAAAACTTAACCTTTTTTGTGGCTGAAGTTAGCAGATAATGCTTCTGTAACTCGACTGACCCAAGTGTCATAGGACTGTGCCCTGACTTTTACACCATAAAGAAGAGAAGGGAGGTCTTCTAGTGGGTAGCGATATCTACGAAACAAAACAAAACAAAACAAAACAAGAAAGAAACAAACAGACATACACAAACACACACAAATAAAAACTTCAAAATCCAACAACTTGAAAACAAGTTAAATTTTAAGTATAATCAGCTTAAGGAAAGTACAATGGCCAAGGGAATGGAATCTTGGTTCATATTAAGCAAAAATTGAACCAGGTGTGGTGATGCAGGCCTATAATCCCAGTTATCAGGAGGCTGAGACAAGAGTATCACAAGTTCAAGGCCAGCCTGGACAATAAAGGGAGACCTGGGTTTCAAAGAAAAGAGAGAGGGAGATGATTTAAAAAAAAAAAAAAAAAAGCCCACAGTTTTAATGCAGAGAAAAACAAGGAGCATATGGAATTAACTAGTAAAAAAAACTAATTTTAGCTGCCACGTTTAGGGCCAACTTTAAAGGAATGGCCCTCCAGTAGGAAAGTTGAATACAGAAGTTGTTAGCAGCTGGGCATTGCAGCACATGCCTGTAATCCCAGCAGCTAGGGAGGCTAAAGCAGGAGGATCAAGAGTTCAAGGCCAGCCTCAGCAACCTAGTGGCCCTAAACAACTTAGTGAGACCCTGTCTCTAAATAAAATACAAAAAGGGTAGTGGGACTCAGTGGTAAAGCACCCCTGGGTTCAATCCCTGGTACCAAAAGAAAAAGAAAATTACTAGCAGTTTAGGGTCAGGGAAAGGAATAATTAAGAACAACATTAAGATTTGTTGTTATTTCTTAAAAGGTAACAGAAATTTTACAAGTTCCTTTTGGATACCTAAGACATTTCTTCTGCATGGGGCAGGGACACAAATCGGTTGGATGGTAGAGACATACAAGCCGCTCAGGATTACAGGAGCACGTGAGAGCAGAGAGAAAACATGTGGTTCTGCATGCTGAACATTGTCGCTCATCATCAGGAACAAGTTCAAACACTTCTTCTTCTGACATCAAGACACCCTGAAACACAATTTATGTCACCAGATCAAGTCTTTCTAGTCTTTAAAGCAAAGAACTTAAATTGTGTTTTTCTATAGATAAATCTCCAATTTAAGGCATAAATATGGAAGGTACAATGGTATGACATCAAAATATTTCCTAAAACATGACTACTTTTTTAATGGTACTAGAGATGACTAAATCTTTAAAACTGGGCAAAACTTAAACTTTGCTGTTGAAGAATATATGTTTGAGTGATAAAACTATAGACATGCAAGAAAATAATTACTACAAAAGTTAAGATAGTTTTTTGAGGAAGGAAGGGAAATTTTAATTGGGAGGTTAAGAAATGTAAGGTTGTCAGGTTAAGAAATATAAGTTTGTCAGTTTTGGGGGTAGCTGACTTTTATTTCTTGACCTGAGTGATGATGAAAAGAAGGTTTACCACATAATCCATGAAAATACATACACACAACACAGGTTTTAAGTGGTTTTCTTTGTCTTCTCTTTAAAAAAAATTAAAAGATTAATTTTTTAAAAAAAATTACTACTCCAGTAATTTGAACCAGATAAATTAGTAATCTGAAAATAACATCGATGTGTACAAACATATGCAAGGACAAAGAAATATAAAGTTATTGGAATTATGAAAATCAAAATACTTCAACAAGATGTCAACAGAAGAAAGTTAAATCAAATAGAAAGTAACAGCACATGAAGTGTATTATACCAACACTTGCATTTATTACAAGAGTTCCCTTTATGGTTTCTGCTTATTTGAGCAAAGTACTTGTAAACCCAATTTTGCTATAAGAGCAATCTTTTTTTTCATTTAAACAAGGTAGAAACCTGATAATGTGGCAACTAACAAGATCTCTGGCAGCTTCAAAAAATTCTAGGCCATTTCACAAAGTGTATACACAAAGTATATACTTCAAGGACTACTAATCCTAAAAGATACCCTAAACACAAAATTCTTTTTTGGATAATGCTATAAATTATGTCCCTAACACTTTAGAGACTAACTGTTAGTACAAGGATATTAAGGGACCAGATAAGTTATGTAGTAAAGAACTCCACTTATCTTTTAACCCCCCATTTCTCCAAATTTTCTAACAAACAATTTTTTTCTTGCAATATATTCTAACATACTCTAAAACTTACATTCCTGAGAATATATTTTGAAAAAATCATAAATTATCAGGAAATAAAAGAAGCCAGAGATACAAATTAAAAGGCTATTTTAAATAATCCAGTTGAGAAAATTATGGAATTGAACCAGAATGGCATAGCAATAAGAAAAAAAAGGGTGAGGAGAGTGATAAGAGACACTGCTAAAGCAACACCAACCAAAAAAAAAAACTTAAATAAAATAAGAGATGACTATGAAAGAAATGGACAAGTCAAGTCTATACCAACTTTTTATATCATGATCCTGGCACTTGGTGCACAGTCAATTAAGAATGGAAAATAGTTTGTAAAAGGGTACTTAGTAGTGGAGATATGCTATTTTGGGTGGGAAAATTGAGATGACAACTATCTATGCAATAATAAGCATGTGGCCCAAGCATGGCAGAGCATACCCATAAACCCAAGAAGCTGAGGAAGAAAGATTGCAAGTCTGAAGCAAGCCTGGGCAACTTAAACTTAGCCAGAACCCCTCTCAAAAAATAAAGTAAAATAATAAGGGCTGGGAATGTAACTCAGTGATGAAGAACCCCTGGGTCCAATCCCCAGTACCAAAATAATTAGCATGTAGAGAGATGACAAATGATGGGCACACGGTCTCTTTTTTTTCCTTTTTCTTTTTTATGGTGTCGTATTAGGGACTGAATCCAAGAGTGCTCTACCGCTGAGCTACATCCCTAGCCCTTTTTATGTTTTATTTTGAGACAGGGTCTTCCAAATTGATAATGCTGACTTTGAATCTGTGATCCTCTTGCCTCAGTCTCCCAAGTGGCTGGGATTACAGGCATGCAACACTGCACCTAGCTTATGTTGCCTCTTTCAAAGTAACAATAATTCCTGTGTTTTCATAGAATAGGAGGAAACATTACAAGTTAAGAACTAAAACCTCAAGTTAGTACTTTAAAGAGAGTAAAATCCTAATGGACAAAGCTGGGCAAAGTGGTGCACACCTGTAATTCCGGTGACTCAGGAGGCTGGGGCAGGAGGATCACAAGTTCAAGGCCAGCCTCAGCAACTTAGCAAGATCCTGTCTCAAAATAAAAAATAAAAAAAAGGGTTGGGGGTGTAGATCAGTGGTTAAGTGCCTCCGGATTCAATAGTCAGTACCAAAACAAAAACAAATTCTAATGGATGACAATTCCTTGAAAAGTAAATAGCAAAAAAGGGGACAAAAAAGATCAAAGGTTAAACACTGCAAACACTGGCAGCTGAGGAGATGAGGAAAAAGACAACTAGAAATGATAGGCAAGGTGGAGAAAAGAGGCTGGAGAAAAGAGTAGAGCAAATGTTAGCAAAAGAAACCAAAGAAATATATAGTACAATAAACAGGTCATGGGAATGGAAGACAGAAGAAAAGAACAACACTGGAATTGGCAATAAAGTTATCACTAGTAAACTTAGAGAACTTCAAAAGTATGATAGGAACAGAATGAAGGTAATGATGAAAGGATAAACAGGAAATGAGAGCACTAGCCATAGGAAAACCACTCATGAAAATTTCTAGGAAAAGGTAAAATAAAAACTTCTCTCAAGATAGGAAAAACAGGGCTGGGGTTGTGGCTCAGCGGCAGAGCGCTCGCCTCGCACGTGCGCAGCCCGGGTTCGATCCTCAGCACCACGTAAACATAAAGGCATTGCATTGTGTACAACTAAAGTAAATAAATAAATATTAAAAAAAAAAAAAAAAGATAGGAAAAACATACATCTCAAGACAGGAAAGTGCATAGTGCAATGAAATGGCAGAAGTACGTGGAGCAAAGCTTAAGAGGAAGGTAAATTTAAAGGAAAAGGGTCTACAGAGAAATTTAATGAAAGTGTCACAACATGATAAAGGATCAGGAAATGTGATATGTATTCAAATTATGAAAAATAAAAAATAATGCACCATCAAAAAACTCAGATTAGGTGGGCACGGCAGCACATGCCTATAACCCCAGAGACTCAGAAGGCTAAAGCAGGAGGAGCCCAAGTTTGAGGCCATCCTCAGCACCTCAGGCCCTAAGCAACTCAGTGAAACCCTGTCCAAAATAAAAAATAAAAAGAGTTAGGGATGTAGCTCTGTGGCAAAGCATCACTGGGTTCAATCCCCAGTACCCAAACAAACAAACAAAAAAATAAAAAACCTCAGGTTGAATGTGAAATGTGAGAAGATGATTCCCAGCCCAATACCCAATCAATATATTTAAATTTCAAAATTAAGACTCCCACAAAAAGAAAAGAAATTCAATTTTTTTAAAAAATATTTTTATTTATTTGCTTTAGTTGTACACAATGTGTTTTTTATTCAATGCATTTTATTTGTACGTGGTGCTGAGGATCGAACCCGGGTCGCCAACGTGCTAGGCGAGCGCTCTACCGCTGAGCCACAATCCCAGCCCCTCAATTTTTTTAGAAAAGTAAAATAAAATCAAATTTTAAGAACAAAGGTATAAAATGGGACTACCTAACTACCAAACAAACTGTCAAACATCTTCAAAGAAGTAAATTTTTATAAACATCAACTTGTATCTTGTGTTTTTCTTGTTTCTATCATAGCTGATTCAAACAACTAGAAAAAAAAAATTGAACCATTTAGTCCTCTAAGCTAATATAAATTCTTAAAATAATCAGCTTTAAATATTTTGTAGTAATAATATTTCTACTGTGTCAGCTTTATATTCTGGTTCATTGAGATTTTTCCCATATATGCCTATAAAAATGAAGTGAAACTATCAGTTTGGCTTTTCAGATTCAAATCACTATATCATTATAGTATTTTCCCTTAGCTTAAACCTATACTCATTCCGGGGGCTGGGGTTGTGGCTCAGTGGTGGAGCGCTCGCCTAGCACGTGCGTGGCCCGGGTTCGAACCTCAGCACCACGTAAACATAAATGCATTGCATTGTGTACAACTAAAGCAAATAAATAAATATTTTTTAAAGAAAAACCTATACTCATTCCTCTCAAGATCCTCCAAATCTAATATATACTATTCATCATCTGAAATAAATTTAGAAATATAAACTTCTTCATTTTTTGGATTAAACAAACTTCCCCAACTGAAGTGTTACTTTAAAAAAAAACTTGATTTCAGTCAAAGGAAAACAAGTCTCTATTGTTAAGCATCTAAGGTATGTCAAAAAATAAAATGTAGGCCGGGCTTAGTGGCGCACGCCTGTAATCCCAGCACTTGGGAGGCTGAAGCAGGAGGATCGTGAGTTCAAAGCCAGCCTCAGCAATGGTGAGGCACTTAGCAACTCAGTGAGACCCTGTCTCTAATAAAATACAAAAAAGGGCTGGGGAGTGGCCCAGTGGTTGAGTGCCCCTGAGTTCAATCCCTGGTACCAAATAAATAAATAAATAAAATAAAATATAATAAAATGTATTCACAACATACCAGTTTTTTTGTTTTTGTTTTAGCTATTAAATATCTATCCTCCTAAAAAAGGAGATCTCAAATTAGTATCCTACTAAGTGAGCTTGAAAGTATAAGTGATGTATGCAAAGAAATAAACTTTGATCCATACCTTGCTCCACATACAAAACTAAATTGAAATAAGTCAAATTCTTAATATGAAAGCTAAAACTGTAAAACTTCTAGAAAACATTGTAGAAAACCTTTGTGACTTTGGGTTAGGCAAAGATTGGTTTTGGGGGGTTGTTTTTTTTTTTTTTTTTTTGGTACCGGGGATTGAACTCAGGGGCACTCGACCACTGGGCCACATCCCCAGCCCTTTTTTGTATTTTATTAGAGACAGGGTCTCACTGAGTTACTAAGTGCCTCGCCATTGCTGATGGCTGGCTTTGAACTCGCGATCCTCCTGCCTCAGCCTCCCAAAGTGCTGGGATTACAGGCGTGCGTGCGCCACCGCGCCCGGCTGGGGTTGGTTTTTTAGATACAACCAAATGTCCAACCCATAAAAAAAAAACTAAGCTGAACTTCATAAAAATGAAGAATGTCTATTCTTCAAAAAGAGACTGTTAAGAAAAGGAAAAATCAAACCACAGACTGGGGGAAAATATTTTCAAATCGCTTATCTGACAAAAAATTTGTATCTGGAATATATAAAGAATTCTGAAAACTCAATAACAAAACACCCTAATTACTAAATTCACCAAAAGATTTGAAGAAACTCTTCCCCAAAGATAAATAGATGGCAAATAAGTATACTAGAAAATGATAAACATCATTATACAAAAGATTTGAAGAAACTCTTCCCCAAAGATAAATAGATGGCAAATAAGTATACTAGAAAATGATAAACATCATTATACATTAGGGAAATGAACATTAAAACCACAATGAGCCAGGCGTGGTGGCGCATGCCTGTAATCCCAGCACTTGGGAGGCTGAGGCAGGAGAATTGTGAGTTCAAAGCCAGCCTCAGCAATGGTGAGGCACTTAGCAACTCAGTGAGACCCTGTCTCTAACAAAATACAAAAAAAAAAAAAAAGGGCTGGGGGAGTGGCCCAGTGGTCCAGTGCCCTGAGTTCAATCCCTGGGGAAAAAAAAAAAAACACACACACAATTAAATATAAACCTATCAGAATGTTTAAAGTTAAAAAACACTAACCATACCAAGTATCAGTGAGGATGTAGAGCAAGTGGAACTCTCATAAACTGCTGGTGGAAATATAAAACGCTACTACCAATTTACGGTTTGGCAGTTTTTTGGAAAAAAAATTAAAACATACACATACCACGAGACCCAAACATTCCACTCTTAGTATTTATCCAACAGAAGTGAAAACATATATCTGTACAAAATCTTGTACCCAACTATCTAGAGCAGTTTAATATGTAACAGCCAAAATCTGGAAACAATCCAAATGTTTATTCACAAGTGAATGAATAACCTTTGGTAAATCCATTCAGTAAAAAACTACTCAGCCATAAATATATGCAACAACAGGATGAATTGCAGGAGTAAGCACAGTGAGAGAAGCTAGATAAATGGGCACAATGGCATATGCCTATAGTCTCAGCTACTTGGAAGCCTGAGGCTGGAGGATCATTTGCACCAATGAGTTCTAGAGCAGTATAGGAAACATAGTGAGACCCTGTTTCAAAAAAAGAAAAAACCCACAAATTGTATGAATTGTGTGATTCAATTTATATTAAACTCTAATAAAAACCTAAAGAAAGTAGATTAGTGGTTTGGGGTAGGGTAGTATGAGGCAAGGGAGAAGGATCACAAAGGGACATGAGGAAACTTTTAGAGGTGATACATATATTCACGATCTTTTTTTTTTTTTTTAAATATTTTTTCAGTTGTAGATAGACACAATACCTTTATTTTATTTTTATGTTGTGCTGAGGATCAAACCCAGTGCCTTCCACATGCAAGGTGAGCATTCTACCACTAAGCTACAACTCCAGCCCTATATTCATGATCCTGACAGTGGCAACAGTTCCATGGGCACAGAATCAAACTTTATCAAATTGTATATACTAAACATCTAACTTACTGCATGTATCAATTACACCTCAACAAAGCTGTTTTAAAAGTGGGGACAGAATATCAGGCAGAGAGGAAAGTGTGACGTTACAAAAGCAGGAGGGAGGGGCTTGGAGTTGTGGCTCAGTGGTAGAACACTTGCCTAGCATGCATGAGGCACTGGGTTCAATTCTTGGCACTGCATGTAAATGAACAAAATAAAGGTCCAAATAAAATAACACCAACTTTGTAAAAAATAAAAATAAATAAAAATAAAACAAAGCAGGAGGGAAAGCTGGGATGCAGCTCAGTGATAGAGCATTTGCCTAGCATATACAAGGCCCTGAATTTGATCGCCAACACTGGAAGGGTAGGGGAAGGAGGCAGCATGGTAGACACTAGCTATTTAGGAAAGATTGCAGAGAATGGGCCAATGAGGCTGATGATACAGATTTTTCTCATTAATATCAATGTTTCAAATGTTTAATTTATTTTAGGCATTCAAAATCCTAACCTTTGCCAAGCATGGTGGCACACATGCTTGTAATTTCAGATACTCAGTAAGCTGAGGCAAGAGGATCCCAACTTTAAAGCCAACCTGCACAATATAGTGTAAGATCCTGTCTCAAAATAAAATTTCTAAAAAAGGCCGAATATAACTCTGTGGTAGAACACTTACCTAGCATACAAGAGGCCCTGGTTTCAATCCCCAGTACTGGAAGGCAGGGGAAAGACAGATTAATGTAATCTAACAGTCTACAATCACTAAAATGTAACTTTTATACAATGTAAGGCTCAGAGGAAAAAAAAGAATTTTAATTTTCTTGTTTAAAAAAATAATACTACACGTGGGATTTTGCTGGGGTGGGGGGAGGTAACTAGGTATGAACCGAGGGGTGCTTTATCAATGGACTATACTCCTAATCCTTTTTTAAATTTTGAGACATGGTTTCACTAAGTTGCCCAGGCTGGCCTTGAACTGTGATCCTCCTACCTTAGCCTCGTGAATAGCTGGGATTATAGGCATGTACCACCACAGTCAGCTTAGAAAATTTGAAAAGATAAATACATACCTAAGGAATTCTACCTGATAGGATTCTAATTTTAAAAGTTAGAGATATTGACACTGAGTTTCCTAAAACGTTTCAATCTGAAGAAAACAAAATGGAGATGATAAAAAATATAAAACTTCCAAAATTAGTGACTCCTCTGTTCAACACCTAAAGGGAACTAAGGTGAAATAACTCTTTTCATAGGTTCAGTTTTTTCTTATTCCGTAAGTAATATCAAATATAGGAGATGTGGAAAAAAAAAAAAGCATACATAGGATGTGTTCAGGAAACTCACCATTTGTACAACAGACTCCCTTAAACGTGTTTCTTCTTCAGTCATAAGAGTCAATTCTTTGCAGACCATAGCAGCCAGCCCCACATCTAAGCATTCTGGATCTGCTGCCATCTTGAAAATGAGCTCCTCATGTGAAAAGACACAATGACGCCTTAGCCGGCGATAATGATTTACACACTGACGTCCAATAGGCAACTAAAAACAAGAGATTTCCAAATTAAATTACTTATTTATAACATTCCAGATGGAACCATTATTTATCCTTCAAATCTTCTTTTTTAATATAAATAAGACATAATAAAAATCCCATCTAAAAAGGGATTATAAATAAACATGCTATGAGCCAGTTAAAATTTCAAAGGCCCATCCCACATAAAATTTCCATAATTTGAGATGCGAAACTCTGGATCTAACATGGTAATTTTCTACTTATTATGTGTATCAAGAAGCAGGGTTCCAAATAACAGTGTTAGTGAGGATGTAGGGGGAAAGGTACATTCATACATTGTTGGTGGGACTGTAAGTTGGTGCAACCCATCTGGAAAGCAGTATGGAGGTTCTTTAGAAAACTTGGAATGGAACCACCGTTCAACCCAGCTATCCTATTCCTCAATCTATACCCAAAGAACTTAAAAACAGCATACTACAGTAATGCAGCCACTTCAATGTTCACAGCTGCACAATTAACAATAGCTAAACTGTGGAACCAACCTAGATGCCCTTCAATAGATGAATGAATAAAGACATTGTGGTATATGTACACAATGGAATATCACTCAGCATTAAAAAAGAATAAAATTATGGCATTTGCAGGTAAATGGATGAAGTTTAAGAATATCATGCTAAGCGAAGTAAGCCAATCCTCAAAAAACCAAAGGCCAAATGTTCTCTTTGATAAGCGAATGCAGATCCATAATGGGGGGGTGAGGTGGGTGGAGGAACTTTGATTGGGCCAAGGGGAGGGAGGAAAAGGCAAGGGGGATGGGGTAGGAAAAATTGTGGAATGAGATACCCTAGGTACATGTATGACTGTACATGTAGTGTGACTATATCATGTACAACCAGAGAAATGAAAAGTTGTGCTCCCATATGTGCAATGAATCAAAAAAGCTTTCTGCTGTCATATATAACTGATTAGAACTAATAAAAGATAAATTAAAAAAAAAAAAAGAAGTAGGGTTCCTTGGCATATAAATGAAGCGGCAAACTCTATTGGACCAGTGTAACATGGCTACTCTGATAAGAAAAGTAAAATATTGTAAAAATAAATAAGAATTGTAAAATTTCAGGCCATAAAGGATTAAATGCAAGTATTTAGATGCCCTAGAAGAAAAAGAACAAATACTATTAAAAGAGAGAAAGAGAAATCAAAGAGGGCAAGTACTACTTAAGCAATCCATCCTGACTTTTTATATATTTTTAAGAAAAAAAACCTAAAGATAGTTTAAATTTTCACATTTCTAGGAATACTTTTAAAAATGACCAGCCTCAGCCAGGCGAGGTGGCGCATGCCTGTAATCCCAGCACTTTGGGAGGCTGAGGCAGGAGGATCATGAGTTCAAAGCCAGCCTCAGTAATGGCGAGGCACTTAGCAACTCAGTGAGACCCTGTCTCTAAATAAAATACAAAAAAGGGTTGGGGATGTGGCCCAGTGGTCAAGTGTCCCTGAGTTCAATCCCCAGTACCAAAATAAAATAAAATAAAATAAAATACTTGGGAATCAACAAAAGAGATGAAAGACCTATACAATGAAAACTACAGAACCTTAAAGAAAGAAATCAAAGAAGACCTCAGAAGATGGAAAGATCTACTTTGCTCTTGGATAGGCAGAATTAATATTATCAAAATGACCATACTACCAAAAGCACTATACAGATTTAGTGCAATTCTAATCAAAATCCCAATGGCACTCTTCATTGAAACAGAAAAAGCAGTCATGAAATTCATCTGGAAAAGTAAGAGACCCAGAATAGATAAAGCAACCCTTAGCAAGCAGGTGGCGTCACTATACCAGACCTTAAGCTATACTACAGAGCAATAGTAATAAAAACAGCATGGTATTGGCACCAAAATAGACTGGTAGACCATTAGTACAGAATAGAGGACACAGAGACTAACCCACAAAATTACAATTATCTTATATTAGACAAAGGTGCCCAAAACATACACTGGAGAAAAGATAGCCTCTTCAACAAATGGTGCTGGAAAAACTAGAAATCCATATGCAACAAAATGAAATTAAACCCCTATCTCTCACCATGCACAAAACTCAACTCAAAGTGGATCAAGGACCTAGGAATTAAACCAGAAACCCTGAGTCTAATAGAAGAAAAAGTAGGCCCTAATCTCCAACATGTCAGATTAGGCCCCAACTTCCTTATAAGACTCCTATAGCACAAGAACTAAAATCAAGAATCAATAAATGGGATGAATTTAAACTAAAAAGTTTCTTCTCAGCAAAAGAAACAATCAGTGAGGTGAATACAGAGCCTACATCATGGGAGCAAATTTACCCTTCACACATCAGATAGAGCTCTAATCTCTAGGGTATACAAAGAACTCAAAAGCTAAACACCAAAAATCAAATAATCCAATCAATAAATGGGCAAAGGACCTGAACAGATACTTCTCAGATGATGATATACAATCAATCAACAAATATATAAAAAAATGTTCAGCATCTCTAGCAATTAGAGAAATACAAATCAAAATTACTCTTTCATCTCACTCCAGTCAGAATGACAGCTCTTGGGGCTGGAGTTGTGGCTCAGCGGCAGAGCACTCGCCTAGCACAGCCCGGGTTCGATCCTCAGCACCACGTAAAAATAAAGGCATTGAGCCGGGCGCGGTGGCGCACGCCTGTAATCCCAGCACTTGGGAGGCTGAGGCAGGAGGATAGCGAGTTCAAAGCCAGCCTCAGCCGTGGCGAGGCACTTAGCAACTCAGTGAGACCCTGTCTCTAATAAAATACAAAAAAGGACTGGGGATGTGGCCCAGTGGTCGAGTGCCCAAGTTCAATCCCTGGTACCAAAAATAAATAAATAAATAAATAAATAAAGGCACTGTGTACAAGTAAGACAAATAAATAAATATTAAAAAAAAAAAGAATGGCAGCTATTAAGAATACAAACAACAATAAATGTTGGCAAGAATGTGGGGAAAAAGGCACACTCATACATTGCTGGTGGGACTGCAAATTGGTGCAGCCAATATGGAAAGCAGTATGAAGATTTCTTGGAAAACTGGGAATGGAACCACCATTTGACCCAGCTATCCCTTTCCTCAGTCTATAACCAAAGGACTTAAAAACAGCATACCACAGGGACACAGCCACATCAATGTTTATAGCAGCACAATTCACAATAGCTAAATTGTGGGACCAACCTAGATGCCTTTCAGTAGATGAATAGATAAAGAAAATGTGGTATATATACACAATGGAATATTACTCAGCAATAAAAGAGAATAAAATCATGGCATTTGCAGGTAAATGGATGAAGTTGGAGAATATAGTGCTAAGTGAAGTTAGCCAATATCAAAAAACCAAATGCCAAATGTTTTCTCTGATACAAGGAAGCTGATTCATAGCAGGGTAGGGATGGGGAACAAGGGAGGAATACACAAACTCTAGGCAGGGCAAGGGGGAGAGAGGGGAAGGATGGGGGTAGGGGGTTAGAAATGATGGTAGAATGATATCCAAAGTATGAAGACATGACTGGAGTGAATATACTTTGTATACAACCAGAAACATGAAAAATTATGTCCTATATGTGTAATATGAATTATAATGCATTCTGCTGTCATATATAACAAATTAGAATAAAAAAAAATAGGAAAAAAAAAAAAAAAACACCGACCAGCCTGGCAGAAAGAAAATTCAAGGAAGTGAAATAATGAGATTAAATACTTTGTTTCCCTAATAGTGAAATAAATGGCTAAAAGACCACTTTTCATAAGTCAATAGATACTAAGTATGTAGCTCAGTGGAAAAGTGTGGACTTAACATGCTCAAGGACCTGGGTTAGAACCCCAGCACCACAAAAACAAAAAATATACTCTTTAAGATAATTTCTGAAAATTTCTACAATGATCAAGCTATAAATCAAATTATGATATCAGCCACACTCTACACCATGCACATGTACACCCATTCTAACTTCAACTTCTTTCCTATGGCTAAAAGTTGTTCTGTTTGTATTTGGAAACTATAATGTAAAAGAAAGAAAGTAAGAAAATGAACCTTTAAAAACCTTTTCAAATTCACCTCCTTTTTGAGAAAGGCAGAGAGGAATCAGAGGACTCAAAGAATATGAGGTTATCTCTGAATCAGACATGCTCTTCAAAGAAACAATCACTTCCAAAATTATGTATTTTTAATGTATGACTAGTAGTCATATTGTCTATTAAAAACATATTACTCGGGCTGGGGTGAAGGAGCCCTAATCAGAGAGATGGCTATTGCGGTTAGCTGGGAGCCATAAGTTCCACCTGATAGAATAAAAGATTCCTGCCACCGAATTTCCTCCCGCGGTGTTGTGGCTGCAACAGCATCAGGCAGCTACAAATGGTGGCCCGTACGGGGAATTCGGTCGGTAGGTAAAAAATAAGAGAGAAAAACAAGAAAGCATAGCCTCCGACTCAGATAAGACCAGCAAGAATGTAAATTCAAAATCCACAAGCAAAAAGAGTAGTACAAGAAATAGAAAGTAGAATTAAAGCACGGTGAAAAGCCATGCAGAGAAAGCACGGCGAAAAGCCATGCAGAGAAAGCATGGCGAAAAGCCATGCAGAGAATAAGAAAGTCAAAAAGTAAAAGCTACAAAAGCCATCAAACTGCAGCTTGGCAAAAAGCCATGAAGAGAAAGAAAATAAAGCACGGCGAAAAGCCATGCACATAAAAGTAAAAGCTGCAAAACTGCAGCTTGGCGAAAAGCCATGAAGAGAAAATAGATTAAAGTACGGCGAAAAGCCTGCAGAGCCAAGAAAATAGAAAGAAAATAAAGCACGGCAAAAAGCCAAGCAAATACAAGAAAAGTAAAAGCTGCAAAAGCTATCAAACTGCAGCTTGGCAATAAGCCATGAAGAGAAAATATAGAAAACAGAATTAAAGCACGGCGAAAAGCCTGCAGAAAATAGAAAGAAAATAAAGCACGGCGAAAAGCCATGCAAATACAAGAAAATAGAGAAAGAAAGCTAAAAGAGAAAAAATAGAAAATAAAATAAAGTAAAAGCTGCCTATTCAGTTGTGCTTACTGAACATTAATTCAGAACTTGATGAAACTTAGGGCAGCTGATTTGTTTACGCTATGGAAACTTGGCTCGTCAGCAGTAGGCTTGCCGCCTTAAAGCCACAGCATCTCCTCGAAATTGGATGGCTGTAAGTCAACACACAGTCGATTCTGAAGGGCTCGAACATCCCCTCTTTTAATGTAAAAAATAGAAAGATAATGTAAAGCCTCTAATAAAACAAAAGGGGGGAAATGAAGGAGCCCTAATCAGAGAGATGGCTATTGCGGTTAGCTGGGAGCCATAAGTTCCACCTGATAGAATAAAAGATTCCTGCCACCGAATTTCCTCCCACGGTGTTGTGGCTGCAACAGCATCAGGCAGCTACACTGGGGTTGTGGCTCAGTGGTAGAGCGCTCGCCTAGCACGTGCGAAGCCCGGGTTCGATCCTCAGCACCACGTAAAAATAAAAACATATTGTGCACAACTAAAGCAAATAAATAAATATTTTTTTAAAAAACAACATATTACTCTTTCATGTCTTCATTCTTAAATGTTTACTTTTTTAACATTTCTCACACAGCTAAAATACAAGAGCAAGCAGGGGAAAACAATCAAACTGTGAAGACTAGGGATGTAGCTCAGTGGTAGAGTGCTTGCCTAGCATGCATAAGGCCCTAGGCTCAATCCCCAGTATAGCAAAAAACAAACAAAAATAAAAAATAAAAACTGGAGATTTCAGTTCTTAGTTATTATAAAGGAATTCACATAAAAGAGAACTGATTACTCTTTGCAGCTTAAAAAAATTAGTCCCACTGCCTTATTCCAGAGATAAAGCTATTTTAACTTTTCATTAGATCACAATCTTCTTCTAAAGAGTATCAGGGACCCTCACCCACAACATTTGACCTGCTTGAGATTATTCAGTGAATTTATTAGCACCTTGCATATCAGGTAAGAAACAGGCCCAGTGAAATTAAGAGCTACCCAAGATCAAATTCTGTTACAGTGAGCATGTTAAAGGCAGAAACCATCATCCCTAACTCATATGTGAATCATCTTGCTTCCTACCCTACACCTAGCCAAGTACTAGGTAAATCATAATCAGGCAATAAATGTTAGCTGAATTTTTGAAAATAAAGCTCAAGCTCAAGGCAAAACCTAAACTTAGTCTTGTTCATGCTAAGTTATGTTGTTTCCAAAGCATAATAAGTTTAAAATTACTGAACTAAATACAACTGTTCACAAGGTAGGCATGATGTATACATGTACAGTCCTAGGTACTCTGGAGGCTGAGGCTAGATTGAGCCCAGGAGCTTGAGGACAACCTGGGCAACAGAGCAAGGCCCTGTCTCAAGACCAAATTAAAGCTGGGCATGGTGGCACATGCCTGTAATCCCAGCAGCTTGGGAGACTGAGGCAGGAGGATTGCCTCAGCCAAGGCAAGGTGCTAAGCAATTCAGTGAGACCCTGTCTCCAAATAAAATACAAGAAACGGCTGGGGATGTGGCTCAGTAACTGAGTGCCCTGAGTTCAATCCCCAGTACCCCCCCCCCCCCCCCACACACACACAAAAAAAAGAAATTAAAATAAGACAAGACAGTTCATTGTATCATCTTATTCATTAGCCAAGAAAACAAAAACTCTCTATGATAAATCATGTACTTTAATAAATTAAGGTACCTACAGAAATACAAGATCCACTATTACTTAATAATTTTCCCCATAACATTGATAGTCATCAAAAGCAGCATTACTAATAGAAAAATGAAGTCAGGGAGTAGATATTATAAATATGCAGTCTTTTCCCAATCAATATAATGTAACTGTAACTAATTATGTTTAATATCTATCTCATACAAAAGCAAAGCAGCAATCACTGGCATTGTCATTTACACATTTTAAGATTCCAAAGTGCTCAAAGCAAAGTCTAAAGGAACCATATACTCCCTCAGAAAAGGGCTCAGACAACAATCAACTGCCCATTTAAAGTTCAATAGAATGGGGAAAATAATGAACAGAGAAGTAAAAAAAACATAAAATCTTCCAAATAATGTGATGGAATCTCTACTTTTAACTTTCTAAATTACAAGAGCCACTCCAGTTTCTACTGAAATATTCATGAACCCTACTCCGAACCCAGTTAAGCAAAATACCGCAACTAAGCTGCATTTTATAGGGGTGTTAGTGGACGTACAACAGCCACTTGCTATAGAACAGACCCAGTCAGCAGTACAGAAGTTCACAGCTTCAGCAAAGTTGTAGCCCTGGTTAAATCCAGAGTGATAGGCACGAGGAAATGTCACAACAAACTCGCCAGCACACTGATTGGTCCTGTACACCTAAATGCAAATTGGGAACAGGAATACAAAATGAAAAAATAAAAAAAATAAAATAAAATAAAAACAACAAAGAAAAGACAGATTTTATCAGTCAGATAGATCCAGAAGCACTTTCTAACCTGAAAACAATAAAGCATTATCTTAAGGCATATCAGAAATAATATCAGAGTTTAAGAAACAGCTAGAATTCTACATTCTTAAAATAGTCACTGATAATATATTATAATTTATAACAACAATTAGCAACCAAAAGAGAAAACGTTATTCTTACTGCATGACTTGTCTTCTAAAAAATAATAATTTTTTTTATAATTAAGAGAAATTTTTTTATTCGTGTATTATAAAATACCGGGAAAGCATGAAATTTTCTACTACCTTTAGATAAGTTTTTTTTTTGGAAACTAACTGATTAACTTATACATAATGAAATAATCTCCAAATAGTTTTCCTGAATCTTACTTTGTTTTACAATACTATGGGTATCTTGAAAAGTCAGATTCAATTATAAATTCACCCTTTAGGGACAAAATAACACTATAAATGTTAATCTACTTTTCTCATTAAAGTTATGACAAATATTTGATTTTATGTAACAAACATTTCATTTACATTTTATCAGGTTTTAGTAATTTGAAAATAATTTTTAAGAAGAACTTTAAAGGAGAAAAGCTATTTGTAATATGTTTTTACTTCATTATTCTCATGTATTAAAAACTGTTAAATCTTTATATAAAAAATAAGGATAAGAATTAGTCACTAGAGCTAACACTTCAAATACCTGTATCCTAGCTAAACAGAACATTGGACATTCCTATTCTCTCCACAAGGGATAATAAAGAAAATAAGATTTTTGTTCAAACCAGGAAAAAATGATTTGCTGAAAACAGAAGGCTGTTTGAATAACTAGCTATATATAAAGTATGACTCACACCTTAAAATATTCCTTCTGGGTTGAGGATGAAGTTCAGTGGTTGCCTAGCATGTAAGGCCTTGGGTTCAATCCCAAGCACCACAAAAAATAAAAATAAAACATCCCTTCTAGCCGGGCGCGGTGGCGCACGCCTGTAATCCCAGCACTTTGGGAGGCTGAGGCAGGAGGATCGCGAGTTCAAAGCCAGCCTCAGCAATGGCGAGGCACTTAGCAACTCAGTGAGACCCTGTCTCTAATAAAATACAAAAAAGGGCTGGGGACGTGGCCCAGTGGTCGAGTGCCCCTGAGTTCAATCCCCAGTACCAAAAAAAAAAAAAAAAAAAAAAAATCCCTTCTTACTCAAATAAGTTATTTCCTAATTTAGCTAGAAATCACAGAATCTTTCACTTCCAGTTACAAAACAAATGTGACTCTATCCAATCAAAAGCTAAAATAACTTTAAAAATACTGAAGGGAGATACAAAAACTCACAGGCACACCATGCTCCATTAGCACATTGGGGTTCATGATGGTGACTAACTGATGTAGGAGATCAGGCTGGGATTCAAATAACTCAGGTGCCAACTCCCTCATCACCTCCTCCAGTTGTTCTGCAGCATGAGATGGCACACCATACCATGTCTTTGGCTCCCCCCTAGCAAATGAAATAACTTGTCAGCCAGGTAGAGCACAGCTCCCAGGAAGTCAGGGCCTCTGAATCAACCCACTAATTATAATAGACTATGTCTCATTCCGTGGCCAGATTAAAGTCCTGAATCCTCCTAGAGGAACACTAGAAAGGTCAAAGGGGAGGGAGGGGAAAGGAGGGAACTAGGGGGTATGGAGGGGGGGAAAAAAAGGTGGTAGAATAAGATGGATATCATTATCCTAAATGCATGATTGAAGACTTGAATAGTACGAATATACTTTGTATACAAACAGTGTTATGTAAAAAGATGCTCTATATGTATATTATGAATTGTAATACATGCTAATGTTATAAATACAACAATTTTGAATTAAAAAAAATAAAGTAAATAAAAAATAAAATAAAGTCCTGAATCCTGACAACCACCCCACAAATGTTTGTAATAGGAAGTAGTGCATGAGTATATGAATAGGTATATGCACTACCTACTACTATTATAGGAACAACTCCAAGTACATGAACTTTTCAAGGGAGATCAGTAATAGTATCTTTGAACAGGAAAGACACAACACAAAAACCACTGTTCCAAATGATATTGACGAGCTGTCTCAATTCATTGGTCCACTGGACATTCCTATTCTCCCCACAATGAACAAAATAAAAAGTCAATGGTTTCTAGAATACCTATAAGTTTAATTTATTTCTAGGTATTTCTTTAATTTTGTTATCCAAAGAAAAAGCCAAGATTAGGAATTGTTGAAACCTTGAATATAGTTGTCCATGAACCTTATGGACCAAAAACTTGGCATCATTGAGATACTAGATTTTAGTAGACTAGAGTTCATTTAGAATACTAAGTAGTTATACTCCAAAGAAATGAATTAGTCAAGCTATTTACAGAACAGTTGTATTTCTTTTTTTCTTTTTCTTTTTCTTTCTTTCTTTTTTTTTTTTTTTTTTTTTGGTACCAGGGATTAACTCAGGGGCATTTGACCACTGAGCCACATCCCCAGCCCTATTTTATTTAGAGACAGGATCTCACTGAGTTGCTTAGTGACTCACTTTTGCTGAGGATGGCTTTGAACTTGTAATCCTCATGCCTCAGCCTCCCAACTACTGGGATTACAAGCACGTGCCACCGTACCCAGCAATAGCTGTATTTCTTAATTCTTACACAATTCACAAGACCCTAGACCACTACTCTCCCCGTAAGGCTTACTGTGATAATAAAAATATTTTGTTTGTGATGGCCAATACAGTGGCCCCTAGTTATGATCACAGAGAACATGAAAAGTAGCTACTGCAATTAAGAAAATAAATTTTTAACTTTACTTACTCTTAATTAATTTAAGTAGCCACATGCGGCCAGCAGTTATCACACTACACAGCATAGCAATGGAATAAGAAAATCACTAGTTTTCAATGTATGCTGTGATCTAAGTACTATCTTCAAAGTGAAGACAAAAATACCATCTAGTTAAAATATCAAAATAGTAGGCAAGAAACTAGGTAAATAAATAAAAGCTGTGAAATAAAAAAAAAAATCAGCAAATGAATTGAATGACTACACATGTAACTTGGGCAATTTGAAGGAAAATGTTACTGTAAAGAAAAACATCATTTGAATATTTCAACTACTAAAGTTAGTCATATCTTCACATTATATTTGAACTTTAAACACCATATTTTGCATATCAAGATATACCAAAACTGGGTTGGGGATATAGCTCAGAGATACAGGGCTTGCCTAGCATGTATGAGGTCCTGGGTTTGATCTCCAGCACCATTAAAAAAAAAAAAAAAAAGAATGTCAATAATTTTAATTTTCATGTATACCAAATAACCATCATTTCAGCTAAAACTTTAGGCTAAACTATGTGCACACACTTTATAAGGGGACAACCTGAGACACCTCCACTTTCCTCCCCAATATGCTATCCTACTTTCGGGTAGAAAATATTTTTGAAGTGAGCTCTCCCTAATACATATTAAATCTACTACTATTAAATTAAAACCAAATCTTTAAAAAATAATAATTATCAGGGTTTGAGGTATAGTTGAATGATAGAACATGTGCTCAGCTTGTGCAAGGCCTAGCACATTCCTGCCTCAAAAAAATCACTAAGTACAAATGCTGTATTGAAGATCATACATACCAGTGCAAGTAGTTAATGGAATAACTCCAATGATCTTCAATGTGCCAGCAAAAAGAAGAGAAACACATTCCTACATAGAGCCATGGCACCTTCATACCAGAAATGTCCACATTAATATGTGCAAGAACAGACTGCTCCAGGACAGGCATGTTATTCAAATTCCAACCACAAAGTGCATATTCCTTAAAAAATAAAAAAGTTAAATGAAAAATCAGAAATGATGAGAGCTCAGTAGAAATCTCAAGAGAATCTTTCCAAAAGAGAAAGTAATTTATGATATCTTCCATAATCTAGTTCATAGAATCTATGCTGTTATCTAATACTTGTAATTAATCTAGCTATATATTTAATCCTATCTCCTTTTAAGGTTTTATTTAGATTTCCCTTTATTTCAGATACCTTGATTAAGCATATGAGCAAAGCTCCAGTCTGCCAGTAAAATAGTGTAATAGACCCATTTTTAACAAGTCACTACTATATGTCTACTTTATCTCCAGCAGCATAAGTTCCCCAAATGTTTGTATTATATGTACTGAATGATGCTACATACAGTCTGAAGACAAAACTTAAGATACATAATCATGAATTTGTGGCAAAAACTGAAGGCCAATATGATGCAGAAAGTCACCACCATCATCTGTCACTACAGACACATCTATAAACATTAGATGAATTATAACAGTAACATGGTTAAATTTCATGGTTAAATTTGAAAGAAAAGGGAATTCTTAGTTTATAAAACAGATGAAACAATGCCAC
Organism: Tamias sibiricus; assembly: GCA_025594165.1. Lineage (NCBI taxonomy): Eukaryota > Metazoa > Chordata > Mammalia > Rodentia > Sciuridae > Tamias > Tamias sibiricus. The sequence goes on along the minus strand of CM046661.1, from coordinate 13,567,478 downwards.
AATGGAAAAGAAAGCTACAGAGTTTCTTGCGGGTTTCTAATGGGACATAACGGAATAATTGAGTTTCAAACACCCACCCCTACACATAAAATAGAGACTTAAAGTGCTTATCAACCTTATGCAGAGCAGTTCTCAAAGCGAGGATGATAGGATCCATGAAGTCAAACCATTTTCATAATAATTCTAAAATGATATTTGCTTTATTCACTAAAATCCTTGCAGCAGTGTGTGAGCTTTCCAGAGAAAACATATTTCAGGACCCATCAAAAAAATGTAATTTTTTAAAAATTATAAATCACTTTCTAGATTTTACAACAGCAAAAGATTGGCAAATTTTCAGAGCAGTTAAAGCTTTAAGCTAATTATTTTGAAATGGAGTTAAATAGTTTTTAAAGATATTTTAAATTGTTTTTAAAGCTATGATTAACATTCAAAAATAAATCATACAAATAAATATAAATCCTACATACTTAATATTTTTTTAATATTTATTTATTTGCTTTTTTAGTTGTACACAATGCATTTATTTTTACGTGGTGCTGAGGATCGAACCCAGGCCGCGCACATGCTAGGCAAGCGCTCTACCGCTGAGCCACATCCCCAGCCCCTACCTAATTAATATTTTTAAAAGAACATGTCCTTTAAAATTAGAGAAGGGGCGAGGTGTGGGGGGCAGGAAAGATGGTAGAATGAGATGGACATCATTACCCTAGGTACACGTAAGACTGCATATATTTACATTGTACATGTGTACATTGTGTACAACCAGAGAAATGAAAAGTTGTACTCCATTTGTGTACAATGAATTAAAATACATTCTGCTGTCATATACACCTAATTAGAACAAATAAATATTTAAAAAAAGAAAGAAAGAATTGCTCCAGAAGGCTGAGGAAATTTGTGGATGCTTGGATTGTACCTTAAAAAAAAAAATTAGAGAAGGCTAGTTTTCTATGCAAAAACTAAACCAGTTAAGCACAAGTTTAGATAATACTATTTGTACCTCTTCTTCTGGCAACATCTTTCTCCGACCATCCTTCACAGGAAATCCACTTCCAAAGTCTTTTGAGGAGATATCAGCTCCATACTCTACAATAACATCTTCTTCAATGCTGCTGACCAGGCGCCAGAATTCCTTTTCCACTAGTTCTGTGGGAACCATCTATAAAAGAAAACAAAGTTGAAACATTATTAACCTACTGTAACTATAATCTACTATAACATAATACACAGGCCAAGTGAACATAAACTCGTAACTAAAACTTTCTCATTTTGCAAAACAGAAATGATTATGGTCCTAGCTTTTCCCACTAAGAAAGGGGAACTAAGAATAGGGAAAAGCTGGGCTGGAGTTGTGACTCAGCGGTAGAATGCTCACCTAGCACAAGTGAGGCCCTGGGTTTGATCCTCAGCACCACATAAAAATAAATAAAATAAAGGTATTATGCTCAACTACAACTAAAAAATAAATATAAAAAAAGAATAGGGAAAAGCTAAAGATAATTTGGATATTCAGAAAAAAACATAATGAACTTGAACTGTCTTTTTCTGAAAGAAACTACTTCCCAAGAAAGACAAAGTTGAACTAGGACATCAAGCAGGAAGAAGGAAATGAAAACGACAAGACTGAATTTTAACAGCTTTGGCAAAATGTTTTGATAGGAACTAAAAAATAACCTGAGATCCTCCAGCAGCAAAACCCATAATACAAGTAATTAAACAAAAGCAGCAATAACCAAACTGCTTCATATTTTTCTGTAAAGATTTCTCACATGCACATCAAAACAGATTTCTTAGTAGAAGATGACAAAATGCACATTAAGAGATTAAAAGAAACAGAAACAGATGACAGGTCCCTAATTTGTCAAGATTTAGTGTTATCTTTTCTATTCTGCCCATTTCCCACACAGTCTTAAAAGTACAAAGCAAACCAAAAGCTTTAGACTCAGATAAATCTTTGTAACTCTCCAAACTAATCTACTGTTGCTACTCACATGGACTGGCATATTGAAATAATCAGACTTAAAATTATCTGCCATCTCCCCAAAGCTCTGAAGTGTATATTCTCGCACAGCTTGTTCAAATCCAAAGGCTTCTCGAGGTTTGTTACATTCCTGAAAAGGAAACAAAAATATATAAGATTATTCACTGAATCTCAACTGGAGGAAACATTAAAACTCAGATAGGTACTACCTTCTTTGATCATTTCCCTAAGTGAAACATATCCAGTTAACCCTAGACAGCAAAGCAAGTATCAGAAAGTGATGTTCTAGCCGGATCAGTGGCGCAAGCCTATAATCCCAGCATCTGGGAGGCTGAGGCAGGAGGATGGTGAGTTCAAAGCCAGCCTCAGCAATGGCAAGGCACTTAGCAACTCAGTGAGACCCTGTCTCTAATAAAATACAAAAAAGGGCTGGGGATGTGGTCCAGTAGACGAGTGCCCCTGGGTTCAATCCCTGGTACCAAAAAAAAAGAGAAAGTAATGTTCTAGAACCTCAACAGCATTTTCACAATCTTCCAGCAGAAAGGTAGTAATGAGATAGCTTCAGATTCTGGAGTTGGTGTTATCCTCTGCTACCACAACAAGCACCTGGGACAACTAGCTTGGAATCAAGCCCAGGAATGCCTTTTTTTTTTTTTTTTTTTTTTTAATACCGAAGATTAAACTCAGGGGCACTCAACCACTGAGCCACATCACCAGTCATTTATTTAATAGCATGAAAACTGGATGTATGACACCTAAGTTCTAGAGTTTCATACTGATTACAGTTTTCATTTTTTAAAAATCCCATAGCTTTTATTCATTTTTATTCCAGCAATATGAATATTCTGAGCAAAAGTCTCATTCAACTGTAGCAATAAGTAGGATTACTTAAGAAATAGTCAGAAAAAAGAAACTCTGAGGGCAAGCTGCCACAACAAAGTTGTTACATTCCCATTCAATAGAGTTCTTCTTAAAATCTTCGAAATTTTTCACACTGAAGAACAAAGAGAGCAGGACAAGCTTTTGGGAATTTTACATATATTTTTTAAAAGGGCCCAAAAAGGTTAGGCATGTACCTCAGCAACACATTTAGGACACCTCCAGTCTCCTTTGGGTACATCAGGTAGTGGTGGAATTAGACAAAATGTATGATAGCTGTCATCACATCCATCACACAAAAGCAATTTATCCTCATTGTTTCCCCGACCACAAAACATACAAACATAGAGATCAACCTGTTAAAATAAATAAATGAAATAAAAGTCGATTTTCTATAATAAAGAATTCTATATTTTTACCAGGAGCTCCATAGTTAAAACACAATAATGTACTCTAAAAAGTAAATGTAACTTTAAGTCCTGCGTATCTATTTCAAATAATATTTCAATGGCTCTTCATAAAACTTCCTTAATTTCCCTCCAGAGCTTCTACAAGCAAATTAATAAAAGCCTATCAAGTTGTTAGAATAAAAAGAAAAAAAACTACAAATCTAGGATATGTAAAAATTAACTTGTATTTTTAAAAAATGTCAGTTTTCCTACATATAAATATGCTTTGGTAAACAACAAATATTGAGAACTGCTTGTAATACATCTAGGTAATTTACAAGTATTCTTGGTATCTGCCAGGATTGACTCCAGGATCTATGCCCCCACCCAGCCCCAGGGATAACAAACTCCACAGATATTCAACACCCTTCTATAAAACAGCTTAGCACTTGCATATCTATGCATATACTCCCTTATATACTTTAATTCCTAGATTACGTAAAATACCTAATTACAATATAAATGCTACATAGCTGTTATACTGTATTGTTAGGGAATAATGTTAGGTCTTTACTTATTTTGTAGAGATACTTTTTTTTTTTTGCGGTACTGGGTATTGAACCCAGTGATGCTCTATCTCTGAACGATCCCAACCCCTTTTTTAATTTTACTTTTGAGACAGGGTCTCACTAAGTTATCAGGCTGGCCTCAAATCTATGATGTTCCTGCCTCAACCTCCCAAATTTTGGGGATTACAGGCAAGCGCAACCAAGCCTGGCCACAATTTTTTAAAACTATATTCTACACTTTAAAACAATGAATGTAGAACCTAAGGATATAGAGGGATGACTGCTCACAGATTCACATTTATTCTCTCACATAGTTACATAGAAGGCATATGATTTTAGGGGAAATAGTCTACATACAAAAGACAAAGCAAGGTTAACATTATATAAACAATAACTGCAACTTTAGATATGCCATCAAATCTCCTAATCAACAGAAAACCAAGATAAAAAGTGCAAAACTGAAATTAAAATAAATCCTTTCCCTCCTGACACATCCCAAAGCACTTACAAAGTTAACAGAGAGAGTTCCTTTCCGTTGTCTCATTTGCATGTTAAATGCGTCTGACCTGTTGGTAACTTTTCTTCTTCGGGTGACCTCATCTTGAAATAAAAAGTTATATGATAATAGTAAAAAACTAATGTTGAGAGCTTACTATGGACCAGACACTATTTAAAATTATTTAAATTAGTAAAAATCTCAAAACACTACGAGGTAGATATCATCTCCAGTTGAAGATAAAGAACCTAAGGTATAGAGAAGTTAGATAACTTGCTCAGAATCACATAGCCAGTCAGTGGCAGATTTGGGATTCTAATCCAGGCAATCAAGCTCCAGAGAATTTAACCATTAATGCTATACTACCTGATGTATGACTTTTAGGGTCTCTCAAATTAGGGGTTAATTTTTTAAGATCATTGCCAGTCAAAACAGCAATAAAGTTTAAAATCACTGCCAGCCAATACAATTATAAGAATGACAAAGATGAAGTACTTAATTCTCAAAAGGGTAATTAAAAAAACATAATAACATATTTGGTAAATCCTTTTATACTGAATGATTTGAGTGATAAAACAATATTATCTGATCCTCTACAGTTCAGTTGATAATGTGAATTATATGATTTAACTATCATATCATAAAATGAATAATTAATGATGTGACTGTAACATTTTGTTAAATACATGTCCAGTCTATTCTTTGATAAAAGGTTACATAGGGAGAAGAGTAGGAACTTGATTTTTTCTATTAGAAATTCTACTCACAAAAGTTTCAAACATGCAAAGCCAAAGAGAACTAGGCTTTTTGAAGACAGCACAAGAATTTATTTAAACAGTATTGTAATACATTGAGGGAAATTATTTTTAAAAAATCAAAATTATGGTTAGAATTTAAAAGTTCTAAGCTCTTCCCAGTAGATTTCATACTAAAGGTCAGAGAATCCTCTATTTCATTTTAATTTAAAAGTCATAATAAGCTTTAGCTCAGTAGGTGAAAACCAATCATTTTACCATTATAGGTAAAACTAAACTATCCTTTAGAAACTGCAATTAATCTCTGTATAGCATATTAGACATGGAGAAGGAAAAGTCTCTCTTCTAATATCATAAAAAATCAACATAACATTGCTCCTCACACCTTAAAGATATCTGCCAACAAAAATGGTGATTTGCCTAGAAACCATGTAGCAAGTTTACAGTTCTTAAGAAATTCCCAGTACAGACTGAAATTCAAATTTCATTTGAATTTTTCTATAGCAATATTACTTGTAATTCATTTCTTTTCACAACCAATACAACCAATAACAGATTTTACCTTCTTTATCTTTTCCTCCCACTGCCAGGCCCACAACCTTGGGTCCAGCTCCAAAAATCTGAAGCTTCTTCAGTTCTGTGTTTCTAGTCAGTTCTCCAGATTCTGACTAAAAAATAATAAGCAAAATTCACATTAGCATAATTATACCAATTTAAGCTTCCCCAGCCCTCCCCCCGCCCCACCCTGGTACTAGGGATTGAATCCACGGGTGCTTTACCACTGAACTACATCCCCAGACCCTTATATTTTGCTAAATTGTTGAGGCTGGCCTTGAATTTGTGATCCTCCTGCCTCAGCTTCCAGAGTGCTGGAAATATAGGCATCGTGTCCCCATGCCCAGCATTTATTTAATTTTTTTTTTACTATTTTTTTTTTTAGTTGTCAATGTACCTTTATTTTATTTATTTATACGTGGTGCTGAGAACTGAACCCAGTGCCTCACACATGCTTAGGCAAGCACTCTACCATTGAGCTACAACCCCAGCCCATGCATTTATTTTTGAAACAAGGTCTTGCTATGTTTCCCAGACTTGCTACAACTTCTGTGCTTGCCTCTTGAACCAGCTGAGACAACAGGCATATGCCTACACATCTGGCTGGCTTATGTATTTATTTTATTACCTAAGAAAAGTGTCTTGATCCTCTTCAAAGTGAAGGAAAATACTATTTGATTTCTTTTAAATCTACACACTGCCTCATTTACAACAGTCACCAAAGCACCATGCAACCCCCAGATTCCTTCCAACAAAATAAAATTCATCTATGTCTCAAAAAAGCATAATTGTCAATTTGGTTCTGTCTAGAGACAGACACTACTGGTTATCATGCAATAGAAATTCCCACTTCTAACCTGTTAATGGATACTTGTCTTTGATTAGAGAGTAGTATGACTATCTCAGGTGATGAATCATAACTACCTTAAGATAAACATGCTAATTTCATGGTCAAAGGGAAGGGAGAGGAAGGGAGGGAGCAAGGGGGTAGGGAGGGGAGGAAAGAAAAAAGGAAAAAAAAAAGAAAAGAAAAGGTGGTTGAATGAGATGGATATCATCATCCTAAATGCATAATTGAAGACCTCAATGGTACAAATATACTTTGTATACAAACAGTTGTATGTAAAAAGATGCTATATATGTGCATTATGAATTGTAATACATACTAATATTATAAATAAAAATTTTTTTAAAAAAAAGATAAACGTGCAAATCTCATATCTCTTTATTGGTGATGACCTATCCTTTTGACTCACCCCTTCCTGCTAGGACACTCAGCCTGGTCAAAGCAAACTGCTGGCCTCCGCAAAAACCACACAACAATTAACAGGCAAGTTATTACCCGCACATTAAAACAAGCAAGACAGGGCTGGGGTTGTGGCTCAGTGGCAGAGTGCTCGCCTCGCATGTGTGCAGCCCGGGTTCGATCCTCAGCATCACGTAAACATAATGCATTGCATTGTGTATAACTAAAGTAAATAAATAAATATTTAAAAAAAAAAAAGCAAGACAGAAAGATGGAAAGAGCCTGCATCCTTAATGACAATATTAACATGCTATAACAATAGTAAAAACCTTCATGTTGCAAATATGTCCTTATGTGGAGAGCTTGTTGTTAATGTTTAAGTTTCTATCACATGGCATTCTATTATGTAAGTGCATGCTGACAAATCAGTGTTAAATCTTGAAGTTAGATAATCATAATCTCTGAATGCAGACTAATAACCAAAATTTATTTAAATTTATAAATAGGAATAAGAATAAATATGAATAAAATAGACTACTTGATAGTGTATAGCTTGGTAACAAATGACGTATGCAATAAAGACTAATAAAAATAATCTAAATACAAAACCAACCTAAAATCACATTTCAAAATTTATCTTTAAAACTTTGCAAACTGACTTTTTTTTGGAAACAGCTTCTTATAGTTAGTTCAATGATAAACACAACAATATACATCATTTACCATTATTAAAACAGAGTACAGGGGAGATCCAAGATGGCGGATTAGAGGAAGCCGCACTTCAGGACAGTTCCGTAGAAAGAATCCAACAAAGCAGATAAATTGCCTTTCATTATATATATATGGACTGAAAATACCGATATCCTGGATGGTTTGATTACCACTACCAGAGAGAGAAAGAGACAAGCTGTCTGCAGCGGCTGGAGCCGCGAGGCTCCTGCAAAACCGCCTGGGCGGTGCACAGGCCGTGCGAAACAAGGTCAGGGTGAGGAGACCGCGCTACTGCTGCAACCCCAGCCAAACTCACTGCACACTAGCGTGAAACCGGCGATAAAAACCAGCGATAACAGCCGGCGGGATTGGTGCTGGGGAGCCACGGGAGACCGCGGGTCCACACACCAGTTCGAATCCACACTCCGCCTGACGTGACCCTCGGTGTGGCTTCCCGGTGCGATCGGCAAGGATACAGGAGTCTGGGAGTCTGCGGAGCTACTGTTGACTGGAAGGAGAGCGCCGCCATCTTTGAAAGCTGCAGGGGCTGGTCCTGACAAAGGGGAGGAGACTGAGAGCGACTGCCGCATCCACCCAGGGACTCTACAGCTCTCTGAAGACAACACACAATTGGGTGAGACTTGGTTGGTCAGCAGGGGAAGGCGTTTCTGAGGCTGGCACAGCGGCCACAGGGGACTGCAACTGTGGGTGGGCTTGGGGAGGTGGTGCCTTCTGGAAGATCCCCCTTCCCGGCGCCATTCATCTGCTGACACACACGGTCCCCCTGGGCCACTCCTTCACTGAACCGTGCAGCCGCTGGCCTAGGATGCAGCCTTGATTTCACTGACAGGATCACAGACTGTGATCCAATAGCAATTGGTTTGAACTGGAAAGGAAAAAAAGAGGGGGGCTTCCCAGGGCCCGTTTTGTCTGAGACTTGGGGTTTGACTTTTTTTTTTTTTTTTTTTTTTGTTTCCCTTTCTTTTTATTGGTCTGCTTGATTTTCTGGATTGCAGGGAGGGGTTTTTTTTTTTTTGTTGTTGTTGTTGTTGTTTGTATGTTTGTTTGTTTATTTTTCTTTTTCTTTTTTTGGCTTTGTTTTGTTCTGCTTTTTTTTTTTTTTTTTTTTTTTTTTTTTTTTTTTTTTCCTTCCGCATTGATTGTTAGTGTGTTTATCTGCTTCCGCTCCCTTTTTCTTTCATTCTTTTACTCCTTCTCACCCTTGTATCTTTTCTTCCTCCTTCATCTTTCATGTTTACATCCTGCCAGTGCATACTAAACAGAGCCAAAAACAAGTTATACGCAAAACTTGGGATTTCTAGAACCGGCGCAATTGAATTGGGTAGCAAAGTGGTGTTATATACAGTTTACTCTCTATTTCCTTGATTCTCTCTCTCCTCTCTCTTACACCAATTCCTACTCTTTATCATTTTTTTTTTCTTTTCCAACTTACTATATATATAAATTGATCTTTTTACCTAATTGTCAACCCCATTCTCTTTCTTCCATCGTCTACTGATACTAAACCACTTCCACTAAACCATTTCAATAGATATCTCTTTTCATACTTTCCAAGAAAGAACAATTCAAGACACTTCCTTCTTCCTAAACATAACACCTCTGTATCCAATACTTGAAGCTATAAAACCCTATCAGAAACGTACAGAGTAAATTGGAAATAATATCTGGGATAACAAAATCTGTACATTGTGACCAAACTTGGATTTTCTGAATAGAAAGTGTTAGGTTTTAAAAGTATAAAGGAATTATAAGGTGATCTGATAGCATTGTACTACAGGAACAACATAAGGCTTTAAGGTAAAATTGAAACAGTCAAGGTCCCACAGTGCAGGAAGAATAGACACACAAGCAACATGAAAAAACAAGGAAAGAAAATGACACAAACAAATCAAGATACCTCATCGGCAGATGTCATGGCAAGCACAGTTGGTCAAATGCCAGAGATGGAATTTAGAAATTACATATGCCAAATGTTTATGGAACTTAAGAATGAACTCAAAAATGAGATGAGGGAGCAGGTACAGGAGGCAAAAGATCATTTTGACAAAGAACTCCAAAAACAAATACAGGAAGTAAAAGATTACTTCAATAGGGAAATAGAGGCTCTAAAGAGAATCCAAACAGAAATTCCAGAAATGAAAGAAGCAATAAACCAAAATAAAAGCTCAATTGAAAACATCTCCAACAGAATAGACCATCTGGAAGATAGAACCTCAGACAATGAAGACAAAATATATGTCTTAGAGAAGAATTTAAACCATACAGCAAAACTTGTTAATAATCATGAACATAACATCCAGGAATTATGGGACAGCATAAAAAGACCAAACTTAAGAGTGATTGGCGTAGAGGAAGGGGCAGAGTTTCAAGCCAAAGGAATGAGTAATCTATTTAATGAAATAATTACAGAAAATTTTCCAAGCTTGAGGAATGAAATGGAAAACCAAGTTCAAGAGGCATACCGAACACCAAACAAACAAAATCTCAACAGAGCCACACCTAGACACATTATAATGAAAATGCCTAATACACTGAGCAAGGAGAGAATACTAAAAGCCACAAGAGAAAGGAAGCAAATTACATATAGGGGGAAACCAATCAGATTATGTTCAGATTTTTCAACCCAGACCTTAAAAGCAAGAAGATCCTGGAATAGCATATTTCAAGCTCTGAAAGAAAAGGGATGTCAACCAAGAATCTTATATCCAGCAAAATTGAGCTTTAGATTCGAAGATGAAATAAAAACCTTCCACGACAAGCAAAAGTTAAAAGATTTCACAACTCGAAAGCCAGCACTTCTGAACATCCTGGGCAACATATTTCATGAAGAAGAAGAGAAAGATGATAACGAAAATCAACAAAGGGAGATATTAAACTAAAGGAAATACCAACCAGAAGAGAAACCAAATCAAGCTAAAGACCATAAGTCAAATAAAAATGGATGGGAATAAAAATCACATCTCAATAATAACCCTGAATGTTAATGGCCTAAACTCGCCAATCAAAAGACACAGATTATCAGAATGGATTAAAAGAAATGACCCAACAATTTGCTGTCTCCAAGAAACACACCTCATAGAAAAAGACATCAACAGACTGAAAGTGAAAGGCTGGGAAAAGTCTTATCACTCACATGGCCGGCGGAAGCAAGCAGGGGTTTCCATTCTCATATCAAATAAGGTAGACTTCAAACCAAAATTAATCAAGAGGGACAAAGATGGATATTTCTTATTACTTAAGGGAACTATCCAACAACAGGATATAACAATCATAAATCTGTATGCCCCAAATAATGGAGCACCTACATTCATCAAACAAACGCTTCTTAAGTTCAAGAGTAAAATAGACCACAACACAGTTATTCTAGGGGACTTCAACACACCTCTCTCACCAATGGATAGATCATCCAAACAAAAGCTAAACAAAGAAACTTTAAGCCTCCTCAAAACAATTAACAATTTAGACCTAACAGACATATATAGAATATTTCATCCCTCAGTAAACGAATACACATTTTTCTCAGCAGCACATGGCTCCTTCTCCAAAATAGACCATATATTATGTCACAAGGCAACTCTCAGCAAATATAAAAAAATAGAGATACTACCCTGCATGCTATCGGACCATAAAGGGATAAAATTGGAAATCAACGACAAAGCAAGGAATAAGAAAAACTACTCCATCAACTGGAAGCTAAACAACATGCTACTGAATGAACAAGGGGTTGAAGAAGACATCAAAGAGGAGATCAAAAAATTCCTAGAGGTAAATGAGAACACAGATACATCATATAGAAATCTCTGGGACACTATGAAGGCAGTAGTAAGAGGAAAATTCATTGCACTGAGTTCATTCCTTAAGAGGAAAAAAAACCAACAAATAAATGACTTAACATCACACCTCAAAGCATTAGAAAAAGAAGAACAGACCAACACCAAGAGCAGTAGAAGACAGGAAATAATTAAAATCAGAGCAGAAATTAATGAAATTGAGACTAAGGAAACCATTCAAAGAATTGACAAAACTAAAAGTTGGTTCTTTGAAAAAATAAACAAAATTGACAGACCCTTAGCAATGCTAACGAAAAGAAGAGAGAAAAAAACTCAAATTACTAACATTCGTGATGAAAAAGGGAATATCACAACAAACACCTCAGATATACAGAATATAATTAGAAATTACTTTCAAAACTTGTACTCTAATAAAATAGAAAATACTGAATGCATTGACAGATTTCTAGAGTCATATGATTTGCCTAAACTGGATGTGGAGGCTATACATAATTTAAATAGATCAATTACAAGCGAAGAAATAGAAGATGTCATCAAAAAGCTACCAACAAGGAAAAGTCCAGGACCTGATGGGTTTACAGCCGAGTTCTATAAGACTTTCAAAGAAGAACTAATACCAATGCTCTTCAAACTATTTCAAGAAATAGAAAAAGAGGGAGCTCTTCCAGACTCTTTCTATGAGGCCAATATTACATTAATTCCAAAGCCAGGCAAAGACACATCCAAAAAAGAAAACTTCAGGCCCATATCTTTAATGAACATAGATGCAAAAATCCTCAACAAAATCCTGGCAAATCGGATACAAAAACATATCAAAAAGATAGTGCACCACGATCAAGTGGGGTTTATCCCGGGGATGCAAGGCTGGTTCAATATTCGGAAATCAATAAACATAATACATCACATCAATAGACTTAAAGACAAAAATCATATGATCATCTCAATTGACGCAGAAAAAGCATTTGACAAAATACAACACCCCTTTATGTTGAAAACACTAGAAAAACTAGGAATATCAGGAACATATCTTAACATAATAAAAGCTATTTATGCAAGGCCCCGAGCTAACATTATCTTAAATGGAGAAAAATTGAAAGCATTCCCTCTAAAAACTGGAACAAGACAGGGATGTCCCCTTTCACCACTGCTATTTAACATAGTACTGGAAACTCTGGCCAGAGCAATTAGACAGACGAAAGAAATTAAAGGGATTAAGATAGGAAAAGAAGAGCTCAAATTAGCACTATTTGCTGATGACATGATAATCTACCTAGAAGACCCAAAAAACTCTACCAGAAAACTTTTACAACTAGTAAACGAATTTGGCAAAGTTGCAGGATACAAAATCAATACACATAAGTCAAAGGCATTTGTGTACATCAGCGACAAAGACTCTGAAAGGGAAATGATGAAAAATACCCCATTTGCAATAGCATCAAAAAAAATAAAATACCTGGGAATCAACCTAACGAAAGAGGTGAAAGACCTGTATAACGAAAATTATGGAACACTAAAGAAAGAAATTATAGATGAACTCAGAAGATGGAAAGACCTACCTTGCTCTTGGATAGGTAGAATTAATATTGTCAAAATGTCCATACTACCAAAAGCATTATACAGATTTAATGCAATTCCTATCAAAATCCCAATGTCATTCTTCAAAGAAATAGAAATAGCAGTCATGAAATTCATCTGGAAAAATAAGAGACCCAGAATAGCCAAAGCAATCCTGAGCAAGAAAAGTGAAGCAGGGGGCATCACCATACCAGACTTTAAATTATACTATAGAGCAATAGTAACAAAAACAGCATGGTATTGGCACCAAAACAGACTGGTGGACCAATGGTACAGAATTGAGGATACAGAGACTAATACATTTAATTACAGCTATCTTATATTAGACAAAGGTGCCAAAAATGTACAGTGGAGAAAGGATAGCCTCTTCAACAAATGGTGCTGGGAAAACTGGAAATCCATATGCAACAAAATGAAATTAAACCTTTATCTCTCACCATGCACAAAACTCAATTCAAAGTGGATCAAAGACCTAGGAATTAGATCAGAGACAATACACCTAATAGAAGAAAAAGTAAGCTCCAATTTCCAACATGTTGGATTAGGCCCCAAGTTCCTTAATAAGAATCCTGTAGCGCAAGAATTACTACCAAGAATTAATGAATGGGATAGATTTAAACTAAAAAGCTTCTTTTCAGCAAAAGAAACAATCAGTGAGGTGAATAGAGAGCCAACTAATTGGGAACAAATATTTAATACATGCACATCAGATAGAGCACTAATCTCTAGAATATATAAAGAACTCAAAAAACTTTACACTAAAAAAACAAATAACCCAATCAATAAATGGGCTAAGGAATTGAGAAGACACCTCTCAGAAGAAGATACACGATTAATCAACAAATACATGAAAAAATGTTCAACATCGCTGGCAATTAGAGAAATGCAAATCAAAACTACTCTAAGATTTCACTTCACTCCAGTCAGAATGGCAGCCATCAAGAACACAAGCAACAATAAATGTTGGAGAGGATGTGGAGAAAAAGGCACACTCATACATTGCTGGTGGGACTGCAAAATGGTGCAACCGTTATGGAAAGCAGTATGGAGATTTCTTGGAAAACTGGGAATGGAACCATCCTATGACCCAGCCATCCCACTCTTGGGTCTATTCCCAAAGGACTTAAAAACAGCATATTACAGTGACACAGCTATCTCAATGTTTGTAGCTGCACAATTCACAATAGCTAGGTTGTGGAATCAACCTAGATGTCCCTCAGTAAATGAGTGGATTAAGAAAATGTGGTATATACGCACAATGGAATTTTACTCAGCAATAAAAGAAAATAAATTAATGGCATTTGCAGGTAAATGGATGAAGTTGGAAGACATAATGCTAAGTGAAGTTAGTCAGTCTCAAAAATCCAAGTACCAAATGTTCTCTCTTATATAAGGAGGCTATTTCAAAGTATTGTTGGATGGGGTACATAGGAGGATTAGAGGAACACTAGAATGGTCAAGGGAAGGGAGGGTAAGGGAGGGAGCAAGAGGGGAGGGAGGGGGGGAAAAAAAAGGTGGTTGAATGAGACGGATATCATTTTCCTTAATGCATGATTGAAGACCTAAATTGCACGAATATACTTTGTATACAAACAGTTGTATGTAAAAAGATACTAAATATATGCACTATGAGTTGTACATATTAAAAATTATAAAAATAAAAATAAAAAAAAAAAAATACAAAAGAGAAAAAAAAAAAAAAAAAAAAAAAACAGAGTACATAATAATAAAAGCTAATATACGTAAAGTATATACTAAGTGCCATATCTAAGTATTTTAATTACTCCAAACAACCACATTATCAGACAGGCAATAATGTTCTAAAAAGTAAAATAAAAACAATATTCTCTCATCTTTTTTTTTTTAATAGTTTTTTAGTTGCAGGTGGACACAATACCTTTATTTTATTTATGTGGTGCTGAGGATCAAAACCAGGGCCTCACGCATGCAAGACAAGCGTGCTACCACTGAGCCATAGCCCTACCCCCAATATTCTCTCATCTTAATGGAATGAAACTATAAGTAACAAAATTACAACTCAAAAAGACCTTTTCCCCTGGAAATTTCTAACTATTAAAAGGTAAGATTAAGCCAGGAGTGGTGGCGAACACCTGTAATCCCAGCACTTGGGAGGTTGAGGCAGGAGGATCAAGAGTTCAAAGCCAGCCTCAGCAATGGTGAGGCACATAGCAACTCAGTGAAACCCTGTCTCTAATAAAACACACAAAAAAGGTCGAGTGCCCCTGAGTTCAATCCCCAGTACCAAAAAAAAAAAAAAAGTAAGATTAAAAACTACACATCAAATCTTTGGAACAAATTACAATAGTGATCACAGGAAACTTTATAATACGAAGCACATCAATAAAACGAAAGAAGAGAAATTAAATGATTAGATTCCCAACTCAAAATGCTAGGAAAAGAACTATAAAATAAATTGTGTGGTGCTGGATCAGAATTAGACTTTTCAGTACAAATTCAAAATATGAAGTCACAATTTTTTTTTTAAAATTACCTAGCCCTGACCATTAAACAATGGTCACCATGCTAGAAAATGTTAAAGGAAAAAAAGATTCAGAAAGTGTGGTAATAAATTATGTCTGAGATACAACGAATTTCTCATACCTGTGCTATGGCCAACAAGAAATACACATAAATACACAGATATATACACACCTGGTAAACAGAAAAGCTGTGTGAATGTTAACACATATTCAGGGGTCCTGAGTGTATAGGAAGTAAGTAACTGAAATCACAGAGTAGATGAAACAGCTAAGGAGAGTGACAATAGGGAAAAATAAATAAATATACAAAATAAAGCAGAGAAAGAAGAGACAACAAAGACGAATAGGGAATGGTCAGAGGGTAGAGATGAATACCAGAAGAGAGATATTAAAGAAGCCAAAGAAAAATCAAGCTAATTGAATTTCAAAGAGAAGAGTCAACAACCATAACCAGAGATCAAATATGATACCAAATGGAAAGGGGCCCCAGAATTTGACAAAATGGTAAAATTATTTTTTAAAAACTCACCTCAATTGTCACTTGGACAGTGTAGTTTAAATGAAATTATTTAGCTCAAAGTCAGATTAGAATATAAAAACTAAACAGGTGTTGAGGAAACTGACACAATATAGACTTTTTCCAAGAAACTTTTCTGTGATAAAAGGTAGGGAATAAATTTTATTTTTAAGATGATAAAGACTTGAAAACATGTATGTGGTTGGGGAGCAAGATAAAAATCCAGCAGAAAGAAGAAGCAGAAAAGATTTTTCAACTAATACACTGAAATCACTGAAGAAGCCAAAAGGGATGGTGATGGAGGGATTATCCTTGGAAAGAAAAGGTACACCTTTGCCACCAGAGATAGGCAGAGACTAAGGATGAATGTCAGTAGTTTTGTATGTAAGGAAAAAAAGAAGAAAAAGTTCTACCCAATGTTTTTACATTTTTTCTGAAATACAACACTAGGAATGAGAGGCAAATTGGCAATATAGCAATTAAGTACAAAAATTTGAGTCAAAAAAGAAAAATATTCTTAGCTGGGCACCACCCAGCCATACAACTATAATCCCAACTCTCAGGAAGCTGAGGCAGGAAAGATTCCAAGTTTGAGACCAGCCTGTCTCAAAAAATAAAAAAGCTGGGGATATAAGTAAGTGGTAAAATGCCCCTGGGTTCAGTCCCCAGTGATGGAAAAAAGAATCTTAATTTCAAATCCTGAAGTAACTATAGTAACTATCGTCCGACTTCAATGACAATGACAATTACTACAATGAGCAAGAAAATTCTAGGGGTTGGGGTTGTGGTTCAGCGGTACAGAGCTTACCTAGGTTCCTGGGTTCGATCCTCAGCAACACGTAAAAAAACAAATAAATAAAATAAAGGTATTGTGTCCAACTACAACTAAAAAATAAATATTAAAAAAAAAAGAGGGCTGGGGTTGTGGCTCAGCGGTAGAGCACTCGCCTAGTATGTGCGCGGCCCAGGTTCGATCCTCAGCACCACGTAAATAAACGCATTGTGTACAACTAAAGCAAATAAATAAATATATATTAAAAAAAAGAAAACTCTATATGGTTGCTATTTTTATACATATATAAAGAAAAGGAATTAGAAATAGGCAGAAGGCTGGTGATATAACTCAGTGGTAGAGAACTTGCCTACCATGCATAAGGTCCTGAATTCCAGTCCAAGAAAAAAAGAAAAACACAGAATGAATGAATGAATAAATGAATGAATGAATGAGGCAAGTCTTTCATGATTTCAGAAAGAACATCAAAAATAATTTCATCACAAGCTGGCAACTGGTTAGAGACTGGGCAACTCTTAAAAGCTGAGTCACAAAGTCAAAAAAGACTAGTGCAGAGTGTTCCAGGTCCTAAAATGGAATAATAATTATATACCCAACAATGATCAGAACTTCTGAAATCAAGCACACTAATAAAAATCTCTTAATGACTAAACCAAAGTAAATTTGTAAACCAAAGTTTGTAAACCAAAGTTTGATAACTCCATTTATAATGGAGCTATCAGTTTCCCATGAATTTCTATTAAATCCACATTCCTATCCAGAACACCTAATTTTCTGCTATCAAAGTATGTAAAAGGCAGAGTTCTTCAGTGAGCATAAACTCAAAACAAGAAGAGCAGGAATGGCCTGATGGAGTGATAGCCCCTGAGCTCTAGAAAAGCAAAAAACATCATTAGCCTACTAATGACAAGACTCCATACAACCCTGGATCCAATGTTTCTTGTTATTAACAGATTTATCTTGCTTCTGATTCCCACTTACAATACCAACCATTCCCATTTTTTGTTTTGTTCTTCTAAATGTTAAAACAATATTTGGAATCCAGCTAAGTTGCTATTCTTCTCTCTTTATGTGTTAATTTAATATATCAAATATTAGAATTCTAAGGGCACCTCATTCTCTCAACCTAAAGACTTATCTTTATTAACAACTTAAAAAAATAAAACCCTTAGCCAGGCACAGTGGCACACACTGTAATCCTGGCACTTGGGAGGTTGAGGCAGGAGGATCGCGAGTTCAAAGCCAGCCTCAGCAATGGCGAGGTACTTAGCAACTCAGTGAGACCCTGTCTCTAGTAAAATACAAAAAAAAGGGTTGGGGATGTGGTCCAGTGGTTGAGTGCCCTGAGTTCAATCCCCAGTACCAAAAATAAGTAAATCGATAAATAAATAAATAAAACCCTTAAGGCCTCAAAGAAAATAGGAGAAAAAAAGAAATCATGGCATTTTTCTTCTTTAGGTTATGTGACCATTACACTAAGCTGGGCGCGGTGGCACGGCACACACCTGTAATCCCAGCACTTGGGAGGCTGAGGCAGGAGGATCATGGTTCAAAGCCAGCCTCAGCAATGGCGAGGCACTTAGCAACTCAGTGTGACCCTGTCTCTAAATAAATACAAAAAAAAGGGCTGAGGATGTGGCCCAGTGGTCAAGTGCCCCTGAGTTCAGTTCCCAGTTCCAAGAAAAAAAGAAAAACACAGAATGAATGAATGAATAAATGAATGAATGAATGAGGCAAGTCTTTCATGATTTCAGAAAGAACATCAAAAATAATTTCATCACAAGCTGGCAACTGGTTAGAGACTGGGCAACTCTTAAAAGCTGAGTCACAAAGTCAAAAAGACTAGTGCAGAGTGTTCCAGGTCCTAAAATGGAATAATAATTATATACCCAACAATGATCAGAACTTCTGAAATCAAGCACACTAATAAAAATCTCTTAATGACTAAACCAAAGTAAATTTGTAAACCAAAGTTTGTAAACCAAAGTTTGATAACTCCATTTATAATGGAGCTATCAGTTTCCCATGAATTTCTATTAAATCCACATTCCTATCCAGAACACCTAATTTTCTGCTATCAAAGTATGTAAAAGGCAGAGTTCTTCAGTGAGCATAAACTCAAAACAAGAAGAGCAGGAATGGCCTGATGGAGTGATAGCCCCTGAGCTCTAGAAAAGCAAAAAACATCATTAGCCTACTAATGACAAGACTCCATACAACCCTGGATCCAATGTTTCTTGTTATTAACAGATTTATCTTGCTTCTGATTCCCACTTACAATACCAACCATTCCCATTTTTTGTTTTGTTCTTCTAAATGTTAAAACAATATTTGGAATCCAGCTAAGTTGCTATTCTTCTCTCTTTATGTGTTAATTTAATATATCAAATATTAGAATTCTAAGGGCACCTCATTCTCTCAACCTAAAGACTTATCTTTATTAACAACTTAAAAAAATAAAACCCTTAGCCAGGCACAGTGGCACACACTGTAATCCTGGCACTTGGGAGGTTGAGGCAGGAGGATCGCGAGTTCAAAGCCAGCCTCAGCAATGGCGAGGTACTTAGCAACTCAGTGAGACCCTGTCTCTAGTAAAATACAAAAAAGGGTTGGGGATGTGGTCCAGTGGTTGAGTGCCCCTGAGTTCAATCCCCAGTACCAAAAATAAGTAAATCGATAAATAAATAAATAAAACCCTTAAGGCCTCAAAGAAAATAGGAGAAAAAAAGAAATCATGGCATTTTTCTTCTTTAGGTTATGTGACCATTACACTAAGCTGGGCGCGGTGGCACGGCACACACCTGTAATCCCAGCACTTGGGAGGCTGAGGCAGGAGGATCATGGTTCAAAGCCAGCCTCAGCAATGGCGAGGCACTTAGCAACTCAGTGTGACCCTGTCTCTAAATAAATACAAAAAAAAGGGCTGAGGATGTGGCCCAGTGGTCAAGTGCCCCTGAGTTCAGTTCCCAGTTCCAAGAAAAAAAGAAAAGAAAAGAAGTTATACTATAATTGCTCAGACAATGAGAAATTTATAACCCTGTTTTTAAAGGACTAGTGAGTAAAAAGTAAAACCATTCTTTTTTACTCCTCTCTGCTAACCCTGAAAATAAATGTACTAGAATTCAATAGCATGTCTTCCAGGTACAGTGGAGCATGCATGTAATCCCAGAAGCTCAGGAGGCTGAGGCAGGAGTATCACAAATTCAAAGCCAGCCTCAGCAACTTAGCAAGACCCAGTCTCAACATATTTCTTCTCCATTCACCTGAAAGGCGAACAGAAGAAGGGATGTAGTTTATTGGTACAGAGTCTACCTAGCATGCATAAGACCCTGGCTTCTATCTTCAAAACTTCTTTAATTAAAAAAAAAAAAAAAAAAAAGAAACAAGCATATGGAAACTACGCCTCCTCAAGTGTTAAAGAACAACAGTAGGCTGGGCATGGTGGTGCACGCCTGTAATCCCAGAGGTTTGGAAGATTTGAGGCAGGAGGATCACGAGTTCACAGCCAGCCTCAGAAAAAGCAAGGTGCTAAGCAACTCAGTGAGACCCTATCTCTAAATAAAATACAAATTAGGGTTGGAGATTGGGTTCAGTGGTTGCGTGCCTTTGAGTTCAATCCCTGGTACCAAAAAACAACAAAAAAAAGAACAGTATATTGCAAGAGCCCTGTTTGGGGAGATGGCTAAGATTGCGACTGACTACGGGCCATGGAGATGTTTGGGCATTGCCGCCTTCTGTAGTCTCACAGGACTTGGCCCGGGATCTCAAGAGACTTGAGCGAGACTGCTGATCCTGTCTGTGCCATTTGGTGTGTTGGTTGTTTGGTGGTGTGTGTGGTGTGTGTTAAAGTCATTGTTAGAGCCAGAGAGAAAAGTTATCAGAATAAAAAGGCTGTTTGTTTCCAGTTCGCCTCTGAACTTCTTCCCGTGGCTTCGTTGCTCCAAGCGGCCATTGCTTCAGGCGGCAACAGTATATGAATGGCCTCCTATGACCAGAGAACCATTCTGTCAATAAATGCACTTGAAATTCCTATTAAAAACAGCGCATATAGCTGGGCGCGGTGGTGCACACCTGTAATCCCAGCACTTTGGGAGGCTGAGGCAGGAGGATCGCAAGTTCAAAACCAGCCTCAGCAAGGGTGAGGCACTTAGCAACTTAGTGAGACCCTGTCTCTAAATAAAATACAAAAAAGGGCTGGGGATGTGACCCAGTGGTCGAGTGCCCCTGAGTTCAATCCCCGGTACCACACACAAACACACACACACAAAAAAACCCAACACATAGAGAATATAAAGCTAAGTGAAATTAGTCAATCCCCAAAATCCAAATGCTGAATGTTTTCTCTGAGAAAAGGAGGCTGATTCACAGTGGGGTTGGGATGGGGAACACAGGAGTATTAGAAGAACACTAGAATGGCCAATGGGGAGGGAAAGAAAGGGAGGGAGCAAAAGGGTGAAGAAAAAAAAAAAAAAGATGGTAGAATGAGATGGATATCATTACCCTAAGTGCATGTATGAAGTCACCAATGGTGTGAATATACTTTGTATACAACTAGAGATATGTAAAAATGTGTTCTATAAGTATAATATGAAATGTAATACATTCTGCTGTCATTTCTAACAACTTAGAATAAAAGATAAATTTGGAAAAAAAAAAAAAAAAACAGCATATGGCTAGGCACAATGGCGCACGCCTGAAATCCCAGCACTTGGGAGGCTGAGGCAGGAGGACTGCAAGTTCAAAGCCAGCCTCAGCAATGGCGAGACACTTAGCAACTCAGTGAGACCCTGTCTCTAATAAAATACAAAAAAGGGCTGGGGTTGTGACCCAGTGGTCGAGTGCTCCTGAGTTCAATCCGCAATACCAAAACCCACCCCCCCCAAAAAAAATCAGCCCATGGACATTAATACCTGAGACTTGACACGTCTTGTTCTCTTTGGCAGAATGTTCACTCTTGTGCCCGGCTCTGGAGAAGTTTGGATATCATTGCTGAGAACCTCAGACGCCACTTTTTCCTTAAGATCTAAATTAGGCATCTGTACACCCTGAAAGATCAGACACAGAAGAGAATAGATTAATTGATAAGAAACAATAGAATCAGTAGAAAAATAAAATAATAAATTTCTAGTAAATCCCTATAATTATACGAAACCAGATAGCAATTCCTCCTTAAAATGATATAAAGAAGGCAATCCTATCAAACTCCCAACATGAAGCCAAGCACGGTGGCACACACCTGTAATCCAGGCAACCTGGGAAGCTGAGGCAGGAAGATGATCAAGCTCAAGGCAGCCTCAGCAACTTAGCAAGTATCAAAACTAAAGTAAAAGAGCTGGGGATTCAGAAGTACAGCACACCTGGGTTCAATCCCCAGTACAATAAAACAAACAAAAAATCCCAACACACTTTATTTCTGTGCAAACTAAAAGCTGATTCTAAAACTGATGTGGAAACAAATTGTTTTTAAAATTCTGAGAAAGAGCCGTGAGGACTTACATAATGGACTATCAAAATTTACTATAAAGCTACAACACTCAAGACAGTGTGGTAATGTTGTTATGGTAGACATTTAGAGAGGCTGCCTATCTGCAAGGCATCCATTCCAAGATCCCAATGCATGCCTGAAGTAGAAGATAGTATAACCCTATGAATACTACTTATTCCCCTATATATTTGTACCTGTAACAGTTTAATTTAAAAATTAAGCACAGTAAGAGATTAACAACCAAAACAGAGCAATTATAGGCAATATACTATAATTTTAAGAAGTTATGTAAACATGGTGTTTCCTGCTCAAAATAGCTTATTTACTTTTTCCTTTTCTTCCACAGCTGCCCCTTTCTTGGTACTGAGGAATTAAACCAGGAGAGCATTACCATTGAGCTACATCCCCATCCTTTTTATTTTTTTATTTTGAGACAGGGTCTCACTAAGTTGCGTAGGGCCCGCTAAATCCGAGGCTGGCCTCAAATTTGTAATCTTCCTCCCTCAGCCTCCTGGGTCGCTGGGATTACAGGAATGTACTGTTACACCCACCTATGTTTGCCTTTTTACCTTTACAGCTTCTCTTTGGCATATCTGAAGGGCCAACAGTACTATTCTTGTTCTTGGGGACCATTATCAAGTAAAACAAGGATTACTTGGATACATTGTGAAATGGTGACACTAGATCTAATAACCAAGATGGCTACTAAGTAACTAAGGGGCAGGGACAAAACAGGAAGGCACATTATTTCATCATCCTACTAGAAATGGCATAAGCTTTTAAACTTACAAATTATTTCTAGAATTTTCCATTTAATACTTTCAGACCCAAACAACAATTAAGCACAGTAATGTGAAACCACAAAGTGGGGACTATTGTACATCAATGAAACAATACAGAACTCGGAAATAAACTCACACATTTATGGTCAAGTGATTTTCAATAAAGTAACAAGGCAAATCAATGGGAAATGGATAGTCTTTTCAGAGAAATGGTGATGGTACAACTGAGTATTCATATACCTTCCCCACAAAAATGAATTTACACCTTTTACTTCACTCTATACATGGGGGGGGGGACTGAATGTGCATCACAAAACTAAATCTAAAAGCTAAAATTGTAAACTTCTAAATGAAAAAGAAGAAACATCTTTGTGACCTTGTGTTAGGAAAAGATGCCTTAAATATGACACTAAACACAATCTTTTTTTTTAATGTTTATTTATTTGTTTTAGTTGTACACAATGCCTTTATTTATATGTGGTGCTGAGGATCGAATCCAGGCCACTCACGTGCTAGGCGAGAGCTCTACCACTGAGCCACAACACCAACCCTAAACACAATCTTTAAAGGAAAAAAAAATCATAAATTGTTCTTCAAAGAGAAGAACATTACGAAAATGAAAAGACAAACCGCAGGTTAGAAGCAAATATTTGCAAATCTTATATCTGATGAAGGATTTACATCGAGAATATATAACGAATACTTACAAGTATAAGACAAATTAACCAATTAAAAAAAAAAAAAAAGCCGGGCGCGGTGGCGCACGCCTGTAATCCCAACACTTTGGGAGGCTGAGACAGGAGAATCGCGAGTTCAAAGCCAGCCTCAGCAATGGCGAGGCACTTAGCAACTCAGTGAGACCCTGTCTCTAAATAAAATACAAAAAAGGGCTGGGGATGTGGCCCAGTGCTCGAGTGCCCCTGAGTTCAATCTCCGGTACCACAAAAAAAAAAAAAAAAAAAAAAAAAGGATCTGAATGGACATTTTGCTAAGGTAGCTATATGAGATGCTAATATGAACACGATAAGACGCAAAACATCAGTAGTCTTTGGGAAATAAATATTAAAACCTCAATGAACTATCACTATATACCTACTAAAATGGCTATAAGCAAAAAGACTGACAATATCAAATGCTGGCAAGGACATGGACAAACTAGAAGCCTCTCCATTATGGTGGGAATGTATAATAGTTCAGCCACTTCAGAAAATAATTTGGAATTTCTTAAAAAGTTAAGCATAAACTTACCATATAACCCAGCAATTCCACTCCTAAATAGAAACACATGTCCACACAAAGACTTGTACATGAATGGTCATAGTATTATTCATAAAAACCATAAAATGGAAACAACCCAGCTGTTCATCAACTGGCAAATGGATAAACAAAATATAGTATATCCATATAACAGAATAGTATTCAGCCATAACAAACACTAAAGTACTAATACATCCTATGATATGGATGAACCTTGAAAACATTTAGATAAAGAGGACAGACACAAAATCTTACTATATGTGAAATTTCTTAGACAAACCTAGAGCCAGAAAGTAGACAAGGAGTTGCCTAGGTTTGAGAATAGGAAACATGAACCAATGTGGGGACTGCTGCTTAAGCATAAATTTATTAAAGCTTAATGTAAATTCTTTTTTCTTTCTTTTTTTTTTTTTGTGTGTGTGTGTGTGTGTGTGTGTGTGTGTGGTGGGGTTACTGGGCATTGAATCCATGGGTCCTAAACCACTGAGCCACTTCCCCAGCCCTATTTATTTATGTATTTATTTATTTGTTTGTTTTGAGGCAAGGTCTTGCTAAATTGCTTAGGATATCATTAAGTCCCAAAGCCGGCCTAAAACTTAACCTCCTACATCAGCCTCCCGAGTTGCTGGGATTGCAGGCATGCACCACCACATCTGGCACAACAGGTCAATTCTATAGCATATAAATTATACCTCAATAAAGTTTTTAAAAAAATATATGAACTGGACATGGTGGCGCATGCCAATAATCCCAGCAATCGGAAGGCTGAGGCAGGAGGATTGCAAGTTCAAGGTTAGCCTCAGCAAATTACCAAACGTCCTTTTGTCTCAAAAGAAAGAATAAAAAAGGCTGGGGATGTAGCTCAGTGGTAGAACACCCCTAGGTCAATCCCCAGCACCAAAATAGATAAATAAATATGTGAAATAAACAGAAAGAATTTTTTGAAAAGCTTGAAGCATATAAAGATTTATTTTAAACAAATAAGAAAACAACCTTTGTACCCATTATCCTTTATCTTATAAATCATCAAATATAGCTTTGATTTTTAAAACTAGGATATACACCTTGCCCTCCCACATTTTAGTGCCTGGAGAAATCTATAACACTTTGTTATGCATAAACAACCATAACCTTATAATGAATGAGGCCTAAAGTTTTTAAACTGGATTTACCCACTCTAAGAACAATAATGCATCTCACCATAAGGCTGACACCAGATTGGAAAAGCTCGTAAGGGTATAGAATCCTTTCATAGTGTGACTTCAAAAGAGACCCAGTTCCTTTTCCTGGCAGATATCCCAAGCGGCTACCCACTTTAGACCATTTCTTCTCTTTGGTGACCATTTCAAAACCTCCTTTGCTGGCCACAATCTGAAAAGAAGGTAAAAATTATTTAGGGAAAGAAGGTAGATCAAGCATTCTGACTCTATTTTGTCCATTAAATATGAAATTTATTCTGGGCTTAGATTACAAATTTCTTTTCAACAAATGTGACCAAACTACTTGTCAACATTTAAAAGAATAGAGAAAATTATTTTTAATGGTTTTAAACTCTAAAATTTAATAAACATTATTATACCTACTTTCAAACAAGATGTTCAAAAATATTTAATAAATTTATATTTTGCAATTATGCACTGTAAGAAAACTAAGCACACATATATATGCAATATTCTTAGGAACTAACAACATGAAATAAGCATAAAAATAGACATGAGAATAAATACAAGTAATACAAAACAAAATGAACAAAAGTCCTGAAATTACAAAATGTACCAAGAAATTTATAAAACTTAACAAAAATGTCAACCAAACCATAAATGGAGAGGACAGTTTCAAAAAATGAGGCTATAATTTTTCAAAAAGAAAAAAATGGTTGGGAGTGTACTTCAGTGATGGAGGGTTTCCCTGCATGCATGATGCCCTGGGATCAATCCCCTGCCATCACAAAAAAAAGGAACGGGGGCAATTTTATATGGAAGACTATGAAGGAATGATAGGCAAAATCAGATTGCAGTAGATTTACTAACATACAACATATATTAGTAACACATAACATATTAAGGTGTGAGGTGATAAGATGAATTGGCTAACTTGGCTAAAATGCTCACATCAAACCAGATATTTATCATGTCCCTCTATCTTCCTGAAACTGAAAATGTACATTTATCACACCCTAAAATATAGGCAGTTTTCAGCTTTACTGAGAACAAAGAGGACTGTGACACAGCATTTGAAATCAGTTTCTCCTCTGTAAATATATACTGCTATATCTTACTACATGGACAAGGTGAAAAATTAAACATAAAGTTAACATGTGGTCCACAGCAGCATTACTCATAAGAGTCAAAAGGTGGAAACAACCCAAATGTTCACCAACAGAAAAATGGACAAACAAAACAGTGTTTCTGTGTACACACACACACACACACACAATGGAATTATTATTCAACCTACAAAAAAGGAGAGGACAGGCATGGTGGCACAGCCTGTAATCCCAGCAAGTAGAGAGGCTGAGGCACAAAGATCTCAAGTTCAAAGCCAGCCTCAGCAACTCAGCAAGGCCATAAGCAACTTATCAAGACCCTGTCTCAAAATAAAAAATAGCCGGGCGCGGTGGCGCACGCCTGTAATCCCAGCACTTTGGGAGGCTGAGGCAGGAGGATCACGAGTTCAAAGCCAGCCTCAGCAATGGCGAGGCACTTAGCAACTCGGTGAGACCCTGTCTCCAAATAAAATACACAAAAGGGCTGGGGATGTGGCCCAGTGGTTGAGTGCCCCTGAGTTCAATCCCCGGTAACACAAAAATAAATAAATAAATAAATAAAAATAAAAATAAAAAATAAAAAAGGCTGGGGATTTGGCTCAGTGGTTAAGTGCCCCTAGACTGAATCCCTGGTATCTAAATAAATAAATAGATAAACAAAAATAAAATAAAAAGGAAGAAGATTCTGATACATGCTACAACATGGATAGTAACTGAAAACAATAGCACATGCCTGTAATTCCAGCAACTCAGGAGGCCAAAGCAGGAGAGGAGGATCACCAAGATCAAGGCCAGTCTTGGCAACTTAGCGAGATTTTGTCTCAAAATATAAAAATGGCTAGGAAAAGCCAGGTATGGGCCATGGTGCATGCCTATAATCCCAGTGACTTGGGAGACTGAGGCAGAAGGATCACAAGTTCAAAGCTGCCCTAAGCAACTTAGCAAGACCCTGTCTCAAAAGAAAAAAATAAAAAGGGCTGGGGATGTGGCTCAGTGGTTAAGCATCCCTGGGTTCAATCCCTGGTACCAAAAAAAAAAAAAAAAAAAAAAAAAAAACCCTAAGAGAATGCTTTCTGAAACCAGATCACTACATGCTACACAGTTACATGACATTAAAGTTATATACATTGAGACTCAGTTTCCTCGCTATTATGAAAACAGTTACACCTCAATGTAAGAGTTTATAAGCTGTGAAGCAGCATGAGAAGCAGCAATCTCACAATGACATTTAAGAACAATTATAAAGTATAAAACAACTCAAAGTTTGTCTTCTTTTTAGCTTTAAATCTATTTTTAAGCATTTTGACAAGTTAGGGAAAAGAGATGTCCATGGGTACAAAAGGCAAGACTCCAATATATCCCGGACAAACAGATTTAACTACAACCTATTTTTAGTAAGTATTCTTAAGTATTTAAACAAGGTATACTTTGTTAGTAGTACTCCC
This sequence comes from Tamias sibiricus, assembly GCA_025594165.1. Lineage (NCBI taxonomy): Eukaryota > Metazoa > Chordata > Mammalia > Rodentia > Sciuridae > Tamias > Tamias sibiricus. The sequence continues at coordinate 13,539,461 of CM046661.1, read as the reverse complement.
GTTTTTTCATAACGTTTTTATCAGAACATTATAGTTATACATAATATTAGGGTTTATTTTGACATAATCATACATGCATAGAATGCAATTTCAGTCCTCTATTATTAGATTCACAATCTAACGTTTTACGTACAGTAAAACAGTAGTCAACAGTACTACTTCTTTCTCTCCCCCACTTCCTGCCCTGTTCCTCTTCCTCTACTGTCTTTCTTCAATTTACTTATTGGTTTTTTAATTGGTGGTTCACAGATATACATAAAGGTGAGATTCACTGCAGTATATCCATATACGTACACAGCATATACTTCCATCAATTTCATTTTGCAGCTCCTCAGTATTCCTCTTTTAACAAAAAGGAACTGGGTTTCTCAAGATGGAGTAATGCAACTGACAAATATTATAAGAACTATAAACAGGTATTCTGGTTAAGTTAGGTCTAAAGTCCTTCCTGATTTTGAAATTCTACAACTTTTGAACAGGAATTCCACGCCACAGGCCTATAATCCTAGCAACTCAGGAGGCTGAGGCAAGAGGATCACAAGTTTGAGGTCAGCCTCAGTAATTCAGTAAGATCCCTATCTCAAAATAAAAAAGTGATGGGGATACAGCTTGGTAAATTAGTAAAGTACCCCACATTCTATCCCCAGCACACACAAAAAAAGCAATCTAATCATCATATTAAGTCTAATGTATCCCCAGCACCAAAAAAAATAAAAATAAAAAAGGAATGCAATCTAATCAGATTACATCTAATGTTGTTTACCTTTCAATTTGAAAAATCTCTGGAACAGAAAGTTTCATAGATTAACTTAAATACTTAATAATTTTTTAAAATATTTTTGTATTTTATTCATGCTATGAATCAAATCACATTTAAAACCTTAAGTATTATTTAGCAAAACTTAGATAAATTTTGGCTGAATAAAAATTTCAAAGAGATTTTTTAATATAAATTAAAAAAAATAAAAATAAAATTTTATCCTAATGGTTCCCTACTAAATGATAATCTCAACTCTCAAATTTACTATAAATTGCTCTTCAGTATTACAGGTTTTCATATAATTGCACTAGATAATTCTTGACAGTGCTTTACTATTGACTTACAAAAACAAACTAAAAGCCAGGCATAGTGGTGCATGCCCCTAATCTCAGTGGCTCAGGAGACTGAGGCAGGATGATTTCGTGTTCAAAGCCAGCATCAGCAACTTAGTGAGACTGTTCTCTAAATATAAAAAAGGGCTAGGGATATGGCTCAGTAGTTGAGCGCCCTGGGTCAATCCCCGGTACAAAAAAAAAAACTAAAGTTGTATTTTAGCATAAGACTATGTTTTTTAGCTGAGCGCAGTGGCACACACCTGTAATCCCATGGCTCAAGAGGCTGAGGCAGGAGGGTCGCAAATTCAAAGCCAGCGTCGGCAAAAAAAAGTGAGGTGCTAAGCAATTCAGTGAGACCCTGTCTCTAAATAAAATATGAAATAGGGCTGGGGATGTGGCTCAGTAGTTGAGTGCCCCTGAGTTCAATCCCTGGTACCCAAAAACAAAAAGACTATACTTTTTAGAATTTTTAGGGAGAATTCTGGCATGACACTAACTTTAAAATGAATCATACAAATAATTCAAATATAATTTAAATACAGGCAAGGTGGCACATGAATGCAACTCCAGTGACTCAGGAGGCTGGGGCAGGAGGATCACAAGTTTGAATACAGCCTGGGCAATTCAGCAAGACCTTATCTCAAAAGAAAACATAAAAAGGCTGGGAATGTGATTCAGCAGTTAAGTACCCCGGTTCAAAATCCCCAGTACTAAATAAACAAATAAGGGCTTGGGGCATAGCTCAGTAGTTAAGCCCTTGTCTAGACTGCACAAGGCCCAGGTTTCAATCCCCAGTATCACAAAAAACAACAACAACAACAATAATAACTTTTATATATATATCATTATTCTTACTTTTTTCCTTGGAAGTGAAATCTTCAAAAATTAACTCCACAATATAAATGAGATTATCAATTATTATTTCAAAATAACACAGCAATCTTAAGATATCAAAGGCCACAAAAAGTCCTGCAAAATGTCTCAAATAATAAAGCTATCTTCACTCACAAATCAGAGCAGACACAGATTTTAATTATCATATTAACAAAACATATTTTCAAGGTAGTTATTATAATCTGTTGCCAGTCAGTTGGTTGTGTTCACTTCAGGAAATGTAATGTTACAACCTAAACATAAATTTGGGCAAAAAAGAGTCTAAACTCTTCACCTTTAAGTTTCCAAGTTATTATTCACTGTACTGGATAAAGCTGGCTTCAGCCTTTAACATTATAAGTGCTAAACTGATAATTACACTGATCAATGTCAATAATAAAACTGATACATGGGCTGGGATTGTGGCTCAGTGGTAGCGTGCTCACCTAGCATGTGCACAGTACTGCACTGAGTTAGATCGTCAGCACCACATGAAAATAAACAAGCAATAAATAAATAAAATTACGGGTATTATGTCCAACTACAACTAAAAAAAATTTTAAAAAACTGATACATATATCACACAAGAATGCTGACTACCATGAATCCCTTTAAAACACTATATTTTCAGTTAAACAGAAAAGACGACAAGCTCAACACAGAACATTATACACTCAGCATGCTCCAAGAGTATCAGTAGACAGGTATTTCTCTTCCATATTGTACACCATGGAGCCATTAATCTGAGTCATTAATCCTATAACAAATTATAAAATAGCTTTTTTTGAGCAGTACTAGAGGTTAAATCCAGGGATGCGCTACCACTACACTATATCCTCAGCCCTTTATTACTTTTTATTTTGAGACAAGAGTCTCACTAAGTTGCCCTAGCTGGTCTTGAGCTTATGATCCTCCTGCCTCAGGCTCTTGAGTTGCTACAATAAAACAGCTTTTAAAGATAAGTCTGAGGCCAGTCGTGGTGGCACACACCTGTAATCCCAGTGACTCGGGAGGCTGAGGCAGAAGGATTGCAAGTTCAAAGCCAACCTCATCAACTCAGTGAGGCCCTAAGCAACTTAAATTATGAGACCCTATCTCAAAATAAAAAATAAAAAGGGATGGGGATGTAACTTAGTGGTAGAATACACCTGGGTTCAATCCCCAGTATAACAAACAAACAAAAAATCCTGTAAGAGCCTTTAATGAAGACAAGTAGCTAAGATGGCGGCTGGCTGAGAGCCAAGAGGAGGCGTTTACTTGTTTACACCTGACCTTAATGTAATTGACTAAGAATCTTTCTGTGCCCGTGGGCACTGTGTACCGCACCTGTAAGTTGAGCTTGTAACACGTGTATGCTTGTTAAGGTAAAGAGTATTTAAAGAGACTGTGGGGGAGTCAGGGGGGACAGAAGAGGAAGATAGAGAAGAAGCAGCAGCAACAATAAAGGAACTACTCATTCCCAGTCTGCCTCCGATTTCTTTCCCGCGGTATCATTGCCTTAGGCGGCAACAAAATCCCACCAACAAACCTTTGAGATCTGTTTCCATTTATTCATTGCCAAACAAATCCTACACAGAAAGCAATGTTTCCCACCAAGTTTCTTTGAAATTCTTTATCGTAAATTCCCAGACTTGTGCTCAATTTCTTGGTACATGAATGTGCATGTAATGCTGGGGATCAGACCCAGGCTCTTGCACATGCTAAAGCATGTACTCTATATTTTAGACCCTCTGTTCAATTTGTAAACGAAGTACAAAAATGAGTTTAAACTTTTCACTTTAAAGTTTCTAAGCTATTATTCACTGTACTGGATAAAGCTGGATTCAGCCATTTACATTACGTAAGTGCCTCACCTTGCTCAAAGCATACAGATCCAGGATTTTTCTCTCCACCACAGGAATTTTCAAAGTAGACCCTTGAAGTTCCCAAAATTTTGCCAGTTGATCCAAGAAGTCCAGTCTCACTCTGGTCATTGCCTAAGATTATTAAAATATAGATATTGACAATAGGAACTGGTATGGCTGAAAATAGATCAATGTGTCTTAATCTAGAGTATTCAAAGACTTCTTTACTGTTTAGTTCAACACTGTTTAAAAAAAAAAAGCCAATAGTAAAGAGGTTAAATACTTCTAATGAGGTTTATTCACTAAGGAAAAAACAAATTACTCTAAAGCAGGTGTGGAAGTATATACCTATAATCCAGTTTGAGGCAGCCTGGGCAATTTAGCAAGATCTATCTCAAAATGCAATTTACAGATCAGTGGTAGAATGCTTGTTTTGCATAGGCAAGGCCCTGGGTTGAACCCATAGAGCAACATCAACAAAAAAAGTAATTTTAATATGTAAAAAGCTCTCATTAGCAACTAAAAGAATTGTAATTTGCTTAACTTTATGCTAACCAAAATATGCAGTAAATCAGTAAATTATTTCTAGTTTCTAAGCATCCATCTTATCTGTAGGTAACATGCACACTTTAAGTGCACCAACTCTACCTCAGTGATATTAAGATGCTTCGTCAAGTATCTAACTACAAGAGTTTAAAAGAAAAATATGTATTAAAATCTCAGAAAATACATGTTTTGGTTTTTCTTATTTTGGGAGGTGTGTGTGTGTGTGTGTGTGTGTGTGTGTGTGTGTGTGGTGCTGGGATTAAACTGAGAGCCTCATGCATGCTAGGCAAGCACTCTACCACTGACCTACATCCCCAGGACATCAAATAAATGTTTTGGAAGCAACTGGGAGAAAAATAAAAACTGCGGCATCATATAATAATCCTTAGCTATCAAAGATTTCCCTTTTGTACTCTCAAATAGTTTTCATAAATCACACTGAACAATCTTATGAAAACGTAGCAATGTGGCAGGCAGGGGGGAAACAAAGCAATATTTAAACAGATTTTACTTTAGGAAAAAAAAAAATGGGGACAGGTACTAGGGACTGAACCCAGGGTATTCTACTACTGAGCTATACCCACAGCTCACATACCTTTAGTTTGAGATAAGGTCTCGCTAAATTGCTTAGGGCCACATTAATTTGATGAGGCCAGCCTCAAACTTGGGATACTCTTGCCTTCGCTTCCCATATTACTGGGATTACAGTTGTGTACCACCACAGCCAGCTCACTTTAGAAAATTTAAAAGATATTAAGTTTTATTTTTATTTTTGGTGCTGGGAACAAACCAAGGCCCCTAAGTGTGTTAAGTATATGCTCTACCAGTGATCTGTACGCACAGTCCAAGAGAATTAGTAATATTTAAAGGGAAATCTTACAAATAAAATTAACAGGGGCTGGAGTTGTGGCTCAGTGGTAGAGCGCTTGCCTAGCATGTGCAAGGACTGGGTTGGATTCTCAGAACCACATAAAAAAAAAATTTAAAACAAAGATATTGCGTCCATCTACAGCTAAAAAATATTTTAAAATAAATAAGTAAAATTGATGGTCCTGGAGAAATTCTACCAAAACAAAACAAAAACATTTGAAAACTAGATTTATAGAGTTAAAAAACTAGATTTATAGAATTAAAACACTTATCTTCTAGGCTGGGGTTGTGGCTCAGTGGTAGAGTGCTTGCCTAGCATGCGTGAGGCACTGGGTTCGATCCGCAGCACCACATAAAATAAATAAATAAATAAAGGTATTGTATCCATCTACAACTAAAAAAGAAAAAAAAAAAAATTTTTTAAACCCTATCTTCAAGGACCACAAGAGGCAGAAATCTTCTGATATTAGCCCCTGAAAAAAATTAGTAAAATAATAAACATTGGAGAAAGTGGAATTCAAGAATTTCAGGGGCTGGGGCTATGGCTCAGCAGTAGAGTGCTCCTCTCGCATGTGTGAGGCTCTGGGTTCAATCATCAGCACCACATAAATAAAATAAAGGTATCGTGTCTACCTACAACTAAAAAAACATTAAAAAAAAGAATTTCAGGTCTCTAAAGCTAAGTACTAGACACTCCCATGATGAAAAATATAGTAAGAAACAATTTCCCATAATCTCAGCTAAATAAAAAAACTCTAACAACAAGCTTCTAAAAATTAGACACTTGCTGAGTGTGGTGGCGCACGCCTGTAATCCCAGCACTTGGGAGGCTGAGGCAGGAGGATCACAAGTTCAAAGCCAGCCTCAGCAATGGTGAGGCACTTAGCAACTCAACAAGACCCTGTCTCTAAATAAAAATACAAAAAAGGGCTTGGGATGTGGCCCAGTGGTCGAGTGCCCCTGAGTTCAATCCCAGGTACCAAAAAAATAAATAAATAAAAAATAAAAAAACAAAAATTAGGGCTGGGGTTGTGGCTCAGCGGCAGAGCGCTCGCCTCGCACGTGCGCGGCCCGGGTTCGATCCTCAGCACCACGTAAACATAAATACATTGCATTGTGTACAACTAAAGTAAATAAATAAATATTAAAAAAAAAAATTAGACACTTCTTCCAAACATTAAATAAATTTTCTATTCAATCCCAATTAACACAAACTCTGGGCCCTGGTACATGAACTAATCAAAGTTCTCTACCTAGAGGCCTAACATAAAAAAATCAGGAAGGAGAATTGTTAATATAACACTTACCTCAAGTTCATTCAGGCGCTGGACTCTTGGAGTGAACCGAAAGCTTTTTACTTCACATGCAAATGGAGGTTGCCAATCCTAAACAGAAAGAATATGTGTATATGTATATATGTGTGTGTGTGCATATATACACATATATACACTTTTTTTTAACACAGTAACATGGGTTGGGAAGTAGCTGAGTGGTAGAGCACTTGCCTAGCACATGCAAGGCCTGGGTTCAATGCCTAGCACCAAAAAATAATAGTGATATGTATGTAAGCAAGGAGTGCATTATTCATTAATTTAAGGGGTGAGTTGCCACAAATCACAATGACAATAGATTAGCTTACAAGTCTTCTTTATTGTAGAAACAGAATAATATTTTTCACATAAAATAATTTTAATTTTAACATCACTTAGAGTGTTCTCAAATCTCACCAGTCTCGCTATTTACATCCCACAGTTATGCTTTCTCAAATTACTCATGCAGAAAGCAATGAGTTCATGTACCACAGAACAGTATCCAATAAACATATAGGTTTACCAAATTTTAAAAAAAATCAAAAAGGGTAAAATTAAAGATTAGAAAGATTTTTTATAGGGCTGGGGATGTAGCTCAGTGATAGAGCACTTGGCTAGCATATGCCAAGCCTTGGGTTTGACTCCCAGCAATGCAGGAAAAAGAAAATAAATTTTTAAGTATTTATAAATCAGTTACAGTGGCACCTGCAAATAGTTCGTTATTCGGAAGGCTGAGGTAGAAGGATCATTTGACCCAGGAATTCTAGATCAGCCTGGGCAACACAGAGAGACCCTATTTCCCTCCCACAAAAAAAAAAAAAAAAAAAAAAAAAAAAATCAATTTTGTCAATTTTTAAAAATATTTTTATCTATGTGTAAACATAAGCACTTTACAGTCTATGTTGCACAAATGTTTTGATCAAAGCCCAGCTTCTAGGGAGCCAAATATATATAATTTTTTAAAAATAAGTAAATCCACAGAACAAGGACAACTTCCAGACAGATATAACTAACGTGAAACATCAGATATTTCAACTGGCATTGTAAAGAACATAGTTTGATTTGGCCTAAACAATAACATTTTAAAGATATGAGAAGTAGTCAAAGATTTGTTTTTAATAAATCTTATTATTGAATATGTATACTCTTTCAGCCTTTTTAATAAAAATATAACTTTGTTTTACCAAAAGAAGCCTTCAGTAGAATCTCTAATGAATAAATACAACATAAATGGATAAAAATATGGTTTAGGAAAAAACTTCAATGCTTATATCTTGGTCAGCATTAGATAATTTTGATAAAGAAAAAGTTAAGTAGAGCTTTAGGAGGATAGCAATGCATATCATCATAACAATTATTTGTTAATCCTTTCCTTGAAACTGATAGTCTATAATCTTCACTAGAGCATTCAGCATAGTGGGAGTAGGACCTGCTTTATAATCAGAAAACTTAAGTTCAAAATCTATTTTGCTACTTGCCCAAGATCACACATTTGATTGTTTTTTAACTTATCCAGACTTGCCTCATCTGTAAAATGAGAAATTTATTTATCTACTATGTCTTCAAAGATTAAATGAAACATTCTATAGATGCTAAATTAGCTCCTCCTTTCCCCTCTTTCATCGAAGCTTTTAATTCACTGTGGTGTAAATTATCATGGTAATCCTGATGAGGGTGGATGATTTTTCAAATGCAACACTGGTAACAGGGCTTAGTTTTATGTTTACTACCTCTAGACAAAACATAAAGCAAAATGTCTTTAAGAAGCAAAGGTTCTATCTACAGCAAAAATTCACAAACTTTAATCTGCATTAAAAATCATCTGAGCATTTGCTAGAAAAGCAGATTACAAACATTCCAGATCCAGAAATAGATTTTACCCTTTTCTTTCCCCACTTTTTTTTTTTTTTAATCCTCCCTCTTTTGGCATTTTCAATGATATGGAACCCAAAGCTTACACATGCTAGGTAACTGCTATACCACTGAATTACATACTCAGCCCCTGATTCTAGTTTTAATAAAGCCTAGGGATCTGCAGTTTAATAAACATCCAGTCAACCATGGTACAGATTGTCCAGCAACATCATTTGGAAAGCACTGGTGTAATGGGTAAAGAAAAACCCTTTTGACCTTGAGTGTATCACTAAAACTCTTAGGGCATTAATTCCACCCATAGGAGTAATATCTGCTTTTCTTACCTTAAAGATTGAGAATTATAATTATCCAATTTACGCAAACCTAGTCATTTGCAATCATTGCAATTCTAAAATCTTTGCTCCTTGGTTCCTTACATCAAGGGTTTTCAACGTTTTCTTCCACTTCCACTATTGACCAAGTCTTCCTAAACCTTTGAATTTCAAAATAATTGATAAACTGGGGGGGAGGAGTGGCCCACGCCTTGTAATCCCAGCACTTGGGAGGCTGAGGCAGGAGGATTGCAAGTTCAAAGCCAGCCTCAGCAATGGCGAGGCACTTAGCAACTCAGTAAGACCCTGTCTCTAATTAAAATACAAAACAGAGCTGGGGATGTGGCCCAGTGGTCCAGTGCTCCTGAGTTCAATACCCAGTACCAAAAATAATAATAACTGATGCACTTTCTCTTCCCCATGTAAGCTTTTCCATAGCAGCAGTAATCGGCCTGGAGTTCTTGCCTAATGATACCATTCTGGGAAACAACTAGAGCTCAAATTACATTTTTTTTTTTTTTTTTTTTGGGTGGTGCGGATTGAACCCAGGGCCTTGTGCATGCTAGGCAAGCACTCTACCAACTGAGCTATATCCCGGCCCCCTCAAATTACCTTTTAAGAAACGCTAGCCCTATGGGGCAATAGGCAAGCCTGTAATCCCAGCGACTAGGGAGGCTGAGGCAGGAGGATCACAAATTTGAGTCCAGCCTCAGCAATTTAGAGAAGCCCTAAGCAACTTAGCGAGACCCCGTTTCAAAATTAAAATATTAAATTCAAAGGGCTGGGAATATAGCTCAGAGATAGGGCGCCCCTAGGTTCAAACCCAGCACTCCCCCTGCAAAAAGAAAAAAAGAAAAAAAAAAACCCACTTAACCCTGAGAGATGACCTGCAAATGTTTAATAAACTAAGCAGGGCTTGGATACAGCAGAATTAGCCGAGGGACGGGTAGTTTGTACTATAGAAGCATATTGAGGATTGTACATAAGGGAGGGCATGTCATGTCATAACACTTTAAACACCTTTCCGGGCATCAAAAGGCCTGAAGCCTTTTATTACCCTTGCCCCCAATCCAGAGAAAAGTATCAGTGCCCAAGTTCTAAGGGGAAAGGGCCCCAGGAAGACCACTTTGTGGTGTTCAGACCTACCGACATTAGACTGCAGAAGAAACTAAGGTAAAAACATCCAGAAACGTAGCCTTCGGTTGTTGAGAAATGCGGAAGAGTATACATAAAAGGACAGAAGAACCTGAGAAGTCAAGCCACACCAAGAGTATCGAACCCCCCAGACTCCCTTCTCCCCGTCTCTCCTCACAGACTCCGGTACCTTGGGCGGTCGGATTTTGCAGATGCCAGTTTTCTCGGCCAGAGGCCGGATGCGGCCGATGAAGCTGAGCGGGTCTGTGAACTCCTCCCAGCTGGGCTCAAAGACCGGACACTCCGGAGGTGGCACAAACTCCGCCGCGTAGCCCCCCGGCCCCATGCCCGCCATGGCAATAGCCAGGGGACCCCCGTAGGGGAACAAGTGGAGAAAGGCTGGCTGAAGCCCACCGCGCCTTTTCACGTCCCCTCACGGGGACCGAAGCGCATCTTTTTGAACCAGAAGTGCTGGACACAGAAACCCCAAAATCGCTTCCTCCTGTCGTTTGTTATTGTTTCCTTCAGGGCTTTTCCTCTCAGGGACAGGACTTTTCCGGAAGTTAACGTACTGTCAAATTCCTCCGCCACCGCAGGAAGCAGAATTCCTCCGCCGCGACGCCTCGTAGTACGACGCTTTTCTTCTTCCTCCTTTTCGGGAGTGTCCGGTGTCGCTGTTTCTCTGGTTGCCCGCCACAGTTCTGGGCAGTCTGACGACTCCGGGAGGGTCACCCTCGAGGGCCCCACGGTCTCCACTAGGCGAGGTAAGGGTTGGGAGAAGCATTCGGGGCGAGGCAGAACGCGCTCTTCCGGCGCGGAGGAATGTGTAATGCCCCAGAGGGCAGAGGTTCTCTTCCGGCGAGGAGGGTGCAGTTCCCCTTTGTGTATTCATGGACGCGAAAACAAACCCGGCCTAACGGTAGCCACTCCACCTCGCCACAGGTTCGCCGTGATTTGTCTTAACCAGCTTGTTTGTATTTGACCAAGTAACTAACTTTTCCGGCGTATTTCTCTCACTCTTTTGTTCATCCTTTGCTAGTATCTACGAATAATTACTTTGGGCCGTTTTATACCCACCTCGTTTCCACGATAAGTTCTAATGGAACCGACCCCACCAAACCCTGCAGACTGGCTTTAGCCACCACCTAAGAATTGCTTTTTATTCTACACTGGAAACATCAGATCCTAACCTTTCTTTTCTAGCATTTGGCAGTCAACCCTAAATTATCTCATTTTAATAGTAACCAGCTCCCTCTGGCATCACATACTGTATTAATCCTTTATTCAGTTTGTTAAAAAAAAAAAAAAAAAAAAAAAAGCTACGAGCTACGATAATCGTTCAGAATTTGTCGAAAATCTCTATGCCAGGGCTCAGTGGTAGAGTGCAGAAGGGACACCCTGAGTTCAATCCCCAGGACCGCAAAAAAAAAAAAAAAAAAATCTCTATGCAAATGTCTATTTCTCACTTTTTTCAAATTATGGAAAGTAACGTAGACAGGATTAATGGAGAAATTGTGAAATGGTGTTTTTTAGTATTAAGTATCAATATGGTGGGGCATGTTGGCACACATCTGTTAGCCCAAGGACTCTGAAGGTTGAGGCAGGAAGTTCTCAAATTCAAAGACAACCTCAGCAGCTTAGTGAGACCCTGTCTCAAAATCAAAAGTAAAAATGGCTGGGGATGTGGCTCATTGGTTAAGCCCAATCCCTATCCCTGTTACAAAAAAAAAAAAAAAAAAAAAAATCCAAACTCAATGACTTCAAACAAATATTATTTGCTGCCGCTCTAAATCTTCATCTCTTCTGCTTCACCATATAATCTACAGACTTTTGTGGTGGCTTTACTGCACCAATCTTTTCCTTAACGATGAATCTTCACAGATTATTTCCTCTGGAACATTTTTGTAGTCTCCTGATAAAACCTTATCCCTACAAGTTCATGTATGTCCTTACTTATCTTCCTTCTAATTCAATTAAATAGCACTTGCTCTGGAAAGAGTTTCCGTAATCATCTAAGTTAGTCATCAGCAACCAGTACTTCCTTGTCCAACATTTTGTTTATTGTTGTTGTTTTTTGGTACCAGGGATTGAACCCAGAGGCCCTGAACCACTGAGCCACATCCCCAGCCCTTTCTATTTTTGAGACAGGGTCTTCCTAAGTTCAGGGCCTCAATAAATTGCTGAATCTGGCTTTGAACTTGGGATCCTCCTGCCTCACCTCCTGGGCTACTGAGATTACAGGCTTTTGCCACTGTGCCCAGCTCCTTGTCAAACATTTTGAAATAATTTCCTTTCTTTCTCAGACTGTAAGCTACACAAACGCAGGGGCATTGTCCATATATTGGCCATTGTTTTCCAGGCTCCTTGAATAGTCTTGGGGTATGGGAAGTATGCAATAAGAGTCTGTTAATTAAAATGATTCACCCTATAAATAAATGAATTGGACCACAAACCAATTTGATTTGTGTTTCATTGCCTCATCTTATATTTACATACACTAAAATTTGTTTGAGACTGTACCAGGAACGACATTGATAATATCCCTTCATTTTATTTATACCATCCACAAAAGGTAATGCCCAATTACTCATACCTACCAGCCTGAACCTCACACAGACGCTTTGAGGAGATAGTTCTATTTCAGTTACCCTTTGTTGAATACTACTTCAAAACTAAAAATAAAAATTATTTATCACAATTCTGTGGGTTTGCAATCGGATAGATTCTGGCCTTACCTGTGTTTACTCATGCAGTCACAGTCATCTGACAGCTTGACTGGTTTGATGGTTAAATTTATGTGCCAATTTGGCTGGCCTACAGTGGCCAGGTATGTGGTCAAACATTCTGGATGTTTGTGCCAGGTGCAGTGGCACATGCCTGTAATCCCAGCAGCTATACAGGTTGAGACAGGAGGATTGGGAGTTCAAAGCCAGCCTCAGCAAAAGCAAGCAACTAAGCAACTCCGTGAGACCCTGTCTCTAAATAAAAAACAAAATAAGGCTGGGGATGTGACTCAGTGGTCGAGTTCACCTGAATTCAATCCCCAGTGCCCCCCCAAAAAAACATTCTGGATGTTTGTGATGATGTTTGGGATGAATTTAACATTCAAATCAGAGACCTTTAAATAAAGCAGATTGCCATTTTTAAAGCAAGAGAGCTTCATCCAATCAGTTGAAGACCTGAATGGAACAAAACACTGACCCCTGAGCAATAAGGAATTTTGCCATTTGTTTTGGACTTCAACTGCAGCATCAGTTTTTCTTGATCTCCAGCCTGCCAATCTTCCCTGCAAATTTCGGACTTGCCAGCCTCTATAATCTTGTGAGCCAATTCCTTAAAGAGAAATCTCATATCCTACTGGTTTATTTTCCTGAAGACCCCACTAATACACAATTAGGGTGGGAGGGTGTAAGATCTTCTCACATGTCTAGCAATTGGTACTGTTTGTTGGCTGGGAAATTTTGGTTGACATGGTTTCTAATTTTAGAATTGTAAACTGGACTTTTTCACAGTATGGTGGTCTTACCATTCCAGTAGGATAGGACTGGAAGCAAAAGCCTAAGGCCTAGACTCACAAATGTACCAGAGCACTCTCAAATTCTGTTGGTCAAAGCAAGTCAAAAGAAAGGCCCAGAATCAGAAAGGTGGGGAAATAGCTGGGCACATGATGCATGCCTGTAATCCCAGTGACTCAGGAAGCAGAGGCAGGAAGATCCCAAATTCCAAGCCAGCCTCTACAATTTAGCAAGACCATGTCTCAAAATTTAAAATAAAAAAGGACCAAGGATTTAACTCAGTGGTAAAGCTCCCCTGGGTTCAATCCCCAGTACCAAAAGAGGAGCATTGTGAAATATATTTCGTTGTATTTTATTTATTCTTTTCCCTTTTTTTTTTTTTTTTTCTTTTGCCTGTACCAGAAATCAAATCCAGGACCTTGTGTAGACCAGGCAAATTCTCTACCCAGTAAGCTAGACCATCAGCCTAGACTCCATTTCTTGATAGAAAGTGACAGTATCACATTTCAAAGGGATGTGGACACAGGAAAGCATGACTCATTGTTTACAATTATAATGATTTACAGAAGCCTTAGATTTTCTACTACTCAAATCTGGAAAACCACAAGATTCAAAAATAGGGAAAAATGCTGGGGCTGGGGTGTAGCTCAGTGGCAGAGCACTTGCCTAGCATGTGTGAGGCACTGGGTTCGACCCTTAACACCACATAAAAAATAAATAAAGGCATTCTGTCCATCTACAGTTACAAAAATAAAACAGGGAGAAATTGGGGCTGGGATTGTGGCTCAGCGGTAGAGCGCTTGCCTAGCACGTGCGCGGCCCGGGTTTGATCCTCAGCACCACGTACAAATAAACGCATTGTGTACAACTAAAGCAAATAAATAAATTTAAAAAAAAAAAAAAAAAAAAGCTGGGCGCGGTGGCGCACGCCTGTAATCCCAGCACTTTGGGAGGCTGAGACAGGAGAATTGCGAGTTCAAAGCCAGCCTCAGCAATGACGAGGCACTTAGCAACTCAGTGAGACCCTGTCTCTAAATAAAATACAAAAAAGGGCTGGGGATATGGCCCAGTGGTCGAGTGCCCCTGAGTTCAAATCTCCGGTACCAGAAAAAAAAAAAAAAAAAAAGGGAGAAATGTCCGATGAGGTGGCACACATCTGTAATTCCAGACACTGGGGAGGCTGAGGCAGGAGAATTGCAAGTTTGCCAGCCTTAGCAATTTAACAAAATCCTGTCTCAAAAACTTAAAAGGGCTGGGCTTTGTCTCCTTCTGGAGCTTGCCCATGAATGTATGTTATCTCTTGAATGTATATTCCTTTCTTTACCCCAAAAGGTTGTGTGTCTCTCTCTCTCTCTCTCAATTGCCACTATTCTCCTTTGAATATGTATCTACTTTCCTTTAAAAAAAACAAAACTGTCTTAGTCTTTAAAAAAGAGTCTGGGCTGGAACTCAGTGGTAGCAGAAATAGAGCAGCCCTGGGTTAAACCCCCAGTACTGAAAAAAAGTGGGGGCAATGAAATTCTAACTAAAAAGAGTCAATGAGCCAGGTGCACACGTGTAATCCCAGCAGTTTGGGAGGTTGAGGCAGGAGGATGGCAAATTCAAAATCAGACCCAGCAATTTAAGGAGTCCCTAAGCAACTCAGCGAGACCTTGCCTCAAAATAAAACATAACCAGCTGGGGATGTGGCTTAGTGGTAAGTAAGTGCCTCTGGATTCCATCCAAAGAGTTAACAAAATAATTTCTTTTGCCAGGCAGAGTGGTACAAGCCTATAATCACAGTTACTCTGGAGGCTGAACCAGTAGTATCAGAAGTTCAAAGCCAGCTTCATCAATTTAGAAAGCCCTAAGCACCTTACCAAGACCTATCTCAAAAAATAAAAAGGGCTGGGGATGTGGCTCCCCTGGGTTCAATCCCTGGTACCAAAAAATTTCTTTTGTTGTTTTACCAAACATTAAATTAAAATATAAGCCGAGCACAGTGGCGCACGCCTGTAATCCCAGCCACTCGGAGGCTGAGACAAGAAGATTGCAAGTTCAAAGCCAGCCTCAGCAACTTCAAGAGGCACTAAAAAACTCAGTGAGACCCTGTCCCTAAATAAAAATACAAAATTGGGCTGGGGATGTGGTTCAGTGGTTGAGTACCCCTGAGTTCAATTCCCATTACAAAAAACTATATATATATATATATATATATATATATATATATATATATATATAATGGTTTTGAGGCCGGGAATGTGGTTCAGTGGTAGAGTGCTTACCTAACATACATGAAGTCCTGGGTTCCATCCCCAGCGCTACAAATAATAATAATAAAAATAAAATATAATGGTTTGACTTTATAATTGATAGACTCTCAGTCTAAGCATGAGCCCCTAAAAGCCTTTTATTTTTATTTTTTATTTTTTTGTGTGGTGCTGGGGATTGAACCCAGGGTCTTGTGCATATGAGGCAAGCACTCTACCAACTGAGCTATATCCCCAGTCCCCCTAAAAGCTTTTATTGTATGGATTATATATATTGATATTTACCATGTGTTAGCAATTAAAACTAATACACATTTATTCATTTAAAGTAAAATAAGGGGGATGGGAGTAGGAAAGAGTAGAATGAATCAGACATAATGTTCCTATGTTCCTGTCGCCGCCTGAAGCAATGGCCGCTTAGAGCAGCAAAGCCACGGGAAGAAGTTCAGAGGCAGACTGGAAACAAACAGGATCTTTATTCTGTCAGTTTCTCTCTCTGGCTCTAACAACTCTAACACGTACCACACACCAGCAAACAACCAACAACCAAAATGGCCCCGACCCGCTCCGCGCGCGGCCCAAGTCTCTCGAGATCCCGGGCCAAGTCTCGTGAGACTATGGAAGGCGGCAATGTCCAAAACTCCATGGCCCGAAGTCAACCGCAATCAATAGCCATCTCCCCAAACAGGGCTCCTACATGTTCATATATGAATGCTGGACTGTTGCTGCCTGAAGTGATTGCCACTTGGAGCAACAAAGCCGCGGGAATAAGTTCAGAGGCAGACTAGAAAGGAACAGGCTCTTTATTCTGCCAGCTTCTCTCTCCGGCTCCAACAACACCCCAACACGCAATCCACACTCCTCCAACCACCACAAAATGGCACAGACCCGATCCACAATCTTCCGGGCCAAGTCTCGCGAGATCATGCAAATGGCCCCAACCCAATCCACAATGTCCCGGGCCAAGTTTCACGAGACCATGGAAGGTGGTAATGCTTATGGCTCACAGCTAACCGCAATCTTAGCTATCTTCTTAATTAGGGCTCCTGCATTTTCCCCCTTTTTGTTTTAAAAGAGGGGATGCTCTAGGACGTCCATGTGCAACCAACATTCTTACCCGTCATCGGATAATCAAGTCTGTGCCCTTGACTCCTGTCTTAGGTTGATATGTCGGCCACATGAGACTGTCCCGTGCCGTGCGACTGTGCCTGTCATAGGTTGTCCCCCTCTGGGGATCTTACCCGTCGTTGGCTACCAGCCATCCAATGGAGCCCTTCAGGATTGACTGTGTATGATGACTAACAGCCGTCCAATTGTGGGGAGATACTGCGGCTTTAAGGCGATAAGCCTTCTGCTGACGAGCCAAGTTGCATAGCATATCAAATTCATTAAACAAATCAGCTGCCCTGAGTTCTATCAAGTAACACACTGAGTTCTCTAGACAAATACCTGCAAGGCATTGTTCCATAAAGTCCCAAACAATGAAAGATCAAAATGTCCACTTGTTATAACACGTTGATCTAGGAGGCCCCATGCGTGCAGAGCAGAGGCCACACTGCTGGTGAGGTTGTTTGATGCTTGAACAGCAGGGATACTTGCAGCTGTAGCAGCAGCCGTCTTTTTTATGTCTAGACAATGCCACCGGAAAATCTTCAGGGCCCACTACCTTGAAACTCAAGCATCAATTATTAAAGGAAAGGCAGTGCTATTCCAGCACTGAGGCAAGAAGCGAGTTGTCAAACTAAAAAATAGAATTATTAGATTAGAAGATTAAAGTTGATTTCTACTCACACACATTGCTGCATGAGCTCCCACAAACATAAGCTGGCAAAATATCATATTCAGAAAAAAACAAAGAAAGACTGAGGGTATTTACTGTATTAAAGATAGATTAGGGCTGGGGTTGTGGCTCAGTGGTAGAGCGCTCGTCTAGCATGTGTGCGGCCCGGGTTCGATCCTCAGCACCATGTACAAATAAACGCATAGTGTACAACTAAAGCAAATAAATAAATATATATTTTTTAAAAAGATAGATTAAAAGCCAGGCGCGGTGGCGCACGCCTATAATCCCACCTCTTTGGGAGGCTAAGGCAGGAGGATCGCGAGTTCAAAGCCAGCCTCAGCAATGGCAAGGCACTTAGCAACTCAGTGAGACCCTGTCTCTAAACAAAATACAAAAAAGGTCTGGGGATGTGACCCAGTGGTCGAGTGCCCCTGAGTTCAATCCCCGGTACCACAAATAAATAAATAAATAAATAAATAAATAAATAAAAAGAAAAGCTAAAGGCACTTTGGAAAAATAATTTGTTAGCTGGAATCCTCGAGTCTCTGCATACACAGCAATCCTTTACTTGTTGAAATAATTCAAATTAATCAGCTATTAAACAAATGAAGTTAATAAAAAATAAACAATCCTATGTCAAAACACCAGAATATCAGATTATACAGCACTAGTCATATTCTTCGCTAAAGAAAAGTCCCAGGGACACCTATAAATCAAAATTGAAAGTACCTTCACTTATAAAATTATTTACCTAAATTGAATACTCTTAAACTAAAATGAATTAAAGTTATTTGGATCCATATATATATTTTTTCATAAGCACTTTGTTATTTGTGACGTCACACTGGACAGACACACAAACATACAAACATATATTTGTGACGTAACATTAACATGAAACGTAGACAAATGCACAGACATAAAGACATGTATAAAAAGGAAAAAAATACAATTGTGTGCACACTAAAGAGAGATCTCCTCGTCCCGGCCAGGAGGAATAACACTTAAGTTGTGAAATATTTTGAAGGACTCTTTTAAGGGAATCATTCCATACCTTCATCTTGGTCCTCTTGATTTTGTACTTTTTTTTATTAATCTTGATTCCTCAACAACTTCATCTTGATCCTTTTGATGTGGTACCTGCTTTATTAATCTAGATGGTATCCATATTGGAGAGGATTCGTGCTTTGGAAAAACACAAACAGATCCTGTCCCCCAAATTAATACTGGATCTGGACCCTTCCGTGTACCTGAAAGAACATCCTTCCAGTAAACCAAAGGTTTATGTTGTTGGTGTGGGTTCCAATGTCTGTCTCCAGCAGAATAACCATTAGAGTCTAAAGTTAAAAAATTTAAGGTAAACAGGGCAACTGCCAATCTGTCTCTAGGACTTTTCCAATTTCCTTCT
This sequence comes from Tamias sibiricus, assembly GCA_025594165.1. NCBI lineage: Eukaryota > Metazoa > Chordata > Mammalia > Rodentia > Sciuridae > Tamias > Tamias sibiricus. The sequence continues at coordinate 13,520,648 of CM046661.1, read as the reverse complement.
TTTTGTTTTAATAACATGATTTTCAGTGTGCGGTTTGCTCTTTCAATAATGCCCTGACCCTGAGGATTGTATGGGATGCCTGTTTTATGGGATATATTGAATTTTGTGCAAAACTATTTGAAAGATGAGGACGTATATGCAGGGCCATTATCTGTTTTAAGCATTTTGGGGATGCCCAATGCAGCAAAAGCTTGCAAACAATGAGATGTAACATCTTTAACTTTTTCTCCAGAATGTAAGGAAGCAAAAATCATGCCTGAGCATATATCTATCGTCACATGAATAAATCGCAATTTTCCAAAACTTGGCTCATGAGTAACATCCATCTGCCACAAATGATTGGGCATTAATCCTCTAGGGTTAACACCATAATGAGGATTGGGCAAATTTGTCATACAAGATTTACAATCTTTTACAATTGTTCTGGCTTGCTTCTTTGTGATTTTAAACCTACGCTGCAAGGTGGTGCTATTGACGTGAAACTGGGAGTGAAATAAAGTAGCTTGCTGGAGCGCTGAAAGTATAAAGATTGTTTGGGTAAGGTCATCAGCCTTTTGATTACCTTCATGGAGGGGACCAGCCAAGTTGGTATGTGCTCTAATATGCCCTACAAATAGAGGTTCTTTTCTTGCCCACAAAAGTTTTTGTATTTGATAAAACAATTTAAAGGCTGGAGTATGAGGTGCTATTGGTCCTGCTAGCTCTAATTTTGGGACGGCATGTACAATATAGTGGCTATCTGAAAAAATGTTCATGGGCAGCTCTCTAAAATTTTCCAGAGCTCTTACCACAGCTTCCAGTTCCACTAATTGAGCTGATTTGTGTACAGTTATGTAAATCATATTTTCTTTTTTAGTGACTACTGCAGCAGTACCATTTGAGGACCCATCTATAAATACATTTAATGCCTTAAGAATAGGTTGATTTTTTATTACCTGTGGAAATATAATAGGATAATTGATACAAAAAGACAATATAGGAGACTTAGGAAGATGATTATCAAAATTTGCAGAAGTAGAGCATCTAGCTATAGCCCAATCATTATCATTGAAGCATAAATATTCAATCTGTGACAATGAATAGGGAGTAATAATAGTAGCAGGGTGAATGCCAAATATTTTAGTAGAAGTCTTAAGTCCGTGAAGAATAAGTTTAGCCAACATGGAGGTATAAGACTCAATTATACTTTTAGGAGAGATGGCAAATGTATCCATAATAAAGGCTCTTGTTGCCAAAATACTCCTGTGGGTGTATATTGTGAAGAAATAATAATCAATATCAGCGGTTGAGTTAAATCAAATCTATCACAATGAGCTCCTTCAATGGCTTTTTTCTACTAACTTTAAAGCTTTCCTAGCATCAGGAGTCACTGTTCGCGGTGAAGATGGATCAGGGTCCCCACGAAGGATGTCAAATAAAGGTTTTAGTTGGCCAGTAGTGAGGTTTAGTGTAGGACGAAGCCAATTAATATCTCCCACCAATTTTTGAAAGTCATTGAGAGTGGACAAATGCTCCTTATTAATTAATATTTTTGAGGCTTAATAAAAGTGCCCATAATTTGGAATCCTAGATATAATATTGGAGATCTAATTTGAACCTTTTCCTTAGCAATGTTTAGTCCATATCATTTCAAGTTTTCTGAATATGGTGAATAGGACTTCTTGATTAGGATGAGCAAGCAAAACATCATCCATATAATGGAGGCACATAAGCTCTGGGCATTTATTTTTGATAGGCTGAATAACTTTAGCTACATAGATTTGACATATAGTGGGGCTATTAGCTATTCCCTGCGGCAAAACTTCCCATTGATATCTCTGATCAGGGCCAGTATTGTTAATAGAAGGAACTGAAAAAGCAAACCTGGGGGTATCCAGAGGGTGTAGAGGAATAGAAAAGAAACAATCCTTTATATCAAGAGTAATAAGATGGAAATTTTTTGGAATAGCTACAGGACTAGGAAGTCCAGGTTGAGTAGGGCCCATGATTTGCATGGTTTTATTAATTTCTCTAAGATCATGTAACAATCGCCATTTTCCTGATTTTTTCTTGATCACAAATATGGGGGAATTCCAGGGAGAGGTTGAAGGTTCTATATGTCCTGCTTCTAGTTGTTCCTGAACTAGTAGGTGGGCCACTTGTAATTTCTCTTTAGATAGGGGCCACTGAGGGACCCACACTGGCTTATCAGAAAGCCATGGTATTTTCAAAATTATTTTCTCAATTGTCCCCCCCAAAAAATATCTTTTTCCTTTATGATAATGATTTCTTTTAGGGTTAAGATTACTCTGTACTTTTTGATAATGATTTCTTTTAGGGTTAAGATTACCCTGTAGATTTTCACATTTAACACCTGCAGGCTTGGTTGCAAGGTGTACTCCCATTTGTTGCAAAATATCTCTTCCCCATAAAGTAACCGGTAGGTTAGGTAAAACATAAGGCTGAAATGTTCCTTTATGCCCTTCGTCATCCTCCCATTTTAAAATTACCGAACATTTCTCTGGGAGGTTATTATATCCCAAGCCTCTTAAACTGGTTGAAGCTTTTTGCAGAGGCCAGTGCTTGGGCCATTGCCATAGATTAATGATAGAAGAGTCAGCTTTAGTATCTATCAGTCCTTCCATCTCTATTCCTTGGATTTTTATTTTACACATAGGCCTCCTTGAACAATCCCGAACCCAGCAAGCCATAGGTCCTTAGTCAGTGGAACAAAATCCTCTATTGTTCCTTTTTTGAGACATACTCATTTTAAATGAATTATGTAAATTGGGAAGGAGAAGCAACTGAGCAATGCTATCTCCTTGATTAACAGAACTTATACTTTGGGGTGAGCCAAGCATTATTTTTATTTCCCCTTTGTAGTCTGAGTTTATTACACCTGGGGTCACTTGCAAACCTAATAAGCTTTTAGGACTTCACCCGAGAATAAGTCCTATAGTCCTTGAGGGAAGAGGTCCCCTGACTCCTGTGGGAATCAGTTGAACCCCCATTTCAGGTGTTAACACTATTTGGGCGGTGGAACAGAGGTCTAATCCTGCATTTCTTCTGTTCCTCTGGCGAGGGAGTGGATGGGTAGTAGGGATTGTGTCGGGGAAGCATCTGAGTGGATACTTGAGGATACTCTTCCTCCAATGCTTCATACATTTGTGGGCCCCGGGGCATTGGGCCCCATGCCCTGTTTTTTGAATTCCTGAACAAATGATTTCCATAGATGTCAAATTTTGAATGGCATTTATTGGCCCAATGATTTCCCTTTTTACACCTGGGGCAGCAGCCTGGGGCACGGTATGAGCTTGGTCTTATTTCTCTTTGGGGATTTTGCCTAGAATAGCCTGATTGCTTATGATAATTTTGCCTGGAATATCCTAATTGATTATAATGTCTAGGTTGAGCCCTTGTGAAATTTTGAGGGGAAGCACCTCTCATTGCGGCTGCAATCACATTTCCTGTGACAAAGGCGTCATTTATATCTTTACATAGTTGTATATATACGGAAAGATACTTTTTAGTTCTCCATGGCCTGATGGCTTCCTGGCAGTCTTTATTAGCATTTTCGTATGCTAATTGAACAACTAATGGCATAGCTTGATCAACATCTGCAAACACTCTACCTGCAGTTCTCAAAAGTCGATCAGCAAAGTCAGCATATGGCTCATTAGGTCCTTGAATCACTTTTGACAAGCTACCTTGTAGATCCCCAGGTCCTTGTACAGTTTTCCATGCCTCTAAGGCAGCTGCGTTTATCTGAGCATATACACCTGGGTCATAATTTTTTTGAGCCTGTAAGTCTGCGAATTGCCCTTCTCCTGTGAGCATTTCTATATTATGGTCTCCAAACCCTGCAGCTGCATTTCTTTTAGCCGTTTCTATACAAAGTTCTTGAAATTGTGATCACCAAACCAAGTATTGCCCCCCCCCACTTAATGCTGCTTTACATAGACTTTTCCAGTCTGAGGGGGTTAAGCTAAAGGTATTAAAGGACTCCAGCATACTCAACGTGAAAGGAGCTTGGGGCTCATACATCATTACTGCCTCTTTGAGATTTTTTATTGTTTTGAAATCTACTGACTGGTGGACCCTGTGTCCATTTTTCTTTTCAAATACTGGCAGTTCCCAATGTATCTGTGAGTTACCCTCGAGAGCGCATAAGCGCTCAGAAAGACTTTCTATTTCTGTTTCTAGGGTATGCAAACGCCTAGTAATACCCTTCATATTTTCTGTAATGGATTCCACCCATGGGGGAGTAGAGGACACAAGTGGTTCCTCTGCTTGACGGTCCTTTTTCTTGGTCTTTTTTAGTTTCTTTTTCCTCATTTTCTCAGGATCACTTTTACTAGATTCCTCACTACTGCTAATTTCACTGACAGCAATATCCTGAGTCCCAGGTTCCATGAAGAGCAAGTATTCGTCAGCTATCTCCAATAACTCCCGAATAGCTCTAACAGTTTGGATTTTTGTCATTTTTGGGACTCTTCTAATACTCTCTTTACTGGTCTTAGTTGATCCAGTGGAAGCTTCGCTTTCTTGATCACTTTCACTTTTTTCTAAATCCTCCTCACTGAGAATGGAGTCAGGAATATCAAGGATTCTTTCCATAGCCTCTATCACTTGGGATTTAGTTATATTCAAACCCATCTTTAGAGACCTTTCAGTTCTTACCTGTCCGCTCTGAAGTCCCCGTACGGGCCGCCACCTGTTGCTGCCTGAAGCGATTGCCACTTGGAGCAACAAAGCCGCAGGAATAAGATCAGAGGCAGACTGGAAAGGAACAGGCTCTTTATTCTGCCAGCTTCTCTCTACGGCTCCAACAACACCCCAACACACAATCCACACTCCTCCAACCACCACAAAATGGCACAGACCCGATCCACAATCCCCCGGGCCAAGTCTCGCGAGATCATGCAAATGGCGCCAACCCAATCCACAATGTCTCGGGCCAAGTCTCACAAGACCATGGAAGGTGGTAATGCTTATGGCTCACAGCTAACCGCAATCTTAGCTATCTCCTTAATTAGGGCTCCTGCACTGGACCAGTGAAACCCCACACCATATACAACCACAAGAATGGGATCCTAAAGAATAAGTTATTCTCCATGTATGTATAGTACGTCAAAATATACTCTACTGTCATGTTCATCTAAATATGACAAATTTAAAAATGAAAAAAATTTAAAAATAAACTGTGACATGTTAGCATAAATGCGTTTTTCAGAATAAGAACTATGTTTCCCCCCCCCCCCCCAAAAAAAAAAAGGAGAAAAGTAGCAATGGTTTACATTGTTTGAAAATTTCTTAATGTTTCAAACTGGATTCTCATATCTGTTTCTGAATTTAATCTTTTGCAATATGTTATCTTCATTGAAGTACATGGAGAGCATTCAACTTGATCTAGACATAGTTGGAAAACAAAGAAGCTTTTTAAAATTTTTGGTACTGCGGATTGAACCCTGGGGCACTTCACCACTGAGACACATCCCCAGTCCTTTTTCTTTCTTTCTTTCTTTTTTTTGAGACAGGGTCTTGCTAGTTGCTTAGGGCCCCACTAAGTTGGTGAGACTGGCCTTGAACTTGCAATCCTCCTGACTTAACAGACTTAGCCTCCTGAGTCTCCAGGATTATAAGCATACACCACTACTCCGGGCAATCACTATGATTTCTTAAAGGCTAGTTATTCATAAACAAAGCTTTTATCAATTGACTTTTTCTTTTCCTTTTCTTTTTGACACTGGGGATTGATCCCAGGTGTGTTTTACCACTGAGCTCCATCCCTAGCCCTTTTATTTTTTATTTTGCGACAGGGACTCATTAAATTGCACAAACTGGCCTTGAACTTGCAATCCTTTTACCTCAGCCTTCCAAATTGCTGGGATTACAGATTTGTGCCCCCACACCTGACTCAATTGACTTTTTTTGTGTGGGGGGGGGGGGGTGGGGGGGCAGGGAGTTTACTGGGGATTGAACTCAGGGACACTTGACCACTGAGCCATGTCCCTAGCCCTATTTCATATTTTATTTAGAGACAGGGTCTCACTGAGTTGCTTAGGGCTTTGCTAAATTGCTGAGGCTGGCTTTGAACTCGTGATTCTCCTGCCTCAGCCTCCAGAGCTGCTGGGATTATAGGTATGCACCACTGCACCCTGCACAACTCAATTGACTTTTGTGTACTCTGTTAGAGTAAAATGATAGTTAACTTGTATTTGAATGGATTTTTTTTATCCAGTAATGATTTTGTAACATCATGCATTGGTCATTTGGAAAATATTGATTCACTGAGTTATACAGATCTTCCAAATTTGGCATATATTATATAATATCAAAATCACAAAAATATCACCATTGATAACATCATACAATTGGAAAGCTGTCAAAACCTCGTGATGTCAGAAACAAGTTTTTTACATTTACAATTTTCACTTGAAAGCTCAAATATCATCATTGCCAACAAATAGCATCAATTGTTTCCATTTCAAGGAAATGACTATCAAATATCTAAGTCTGCATAATTATCCATTGTTACACCTGTGTGTTCTATGAAAAAAGTAGCTAGTTCAGCTGGTATGTGCTTTTCCTTGAAAAAACTGTCTTATTTCTGTATGCAACAGAAGCACTTTATGTGAATTTCCTACTTCAACACAAAGGCCATTCAAAAATGTAACAGCCAAGCACAGTGGTAGATGCCTATAATCCCAGCAACTCAGGAGGCTGGGGTAGGAGGACTGCAAGTTTCAAGCTAGCCTCAGCAATTTATCATGGCCCTAAGCAACTTACCAAGACCCTTCTCAAATAAAATTAAATTAAAAGGCTTAGGAATGGAGCTCAGTGGTAATATGCCCCTTTACCTAGACAATGACTACTAGTATAGTTTGGTGTCACTACCTCATATATACTGAGGGACCAGAATTTTACCCATTGTTACTTTTGTACCATCAGTGCAGCTGGCAACAGTGGAAAAGGCAAATAACATCTTAGTGTGACTATTGAAATAATTTTGACAGCCACGCACGGTGACGCACACCCAAGGCTGAGGCAGGAGGATCACAAGTTCAAAGCCAGCCTCAGCGATGGCGAGGCACTTAGCAACTCAGTGAGACTCTGTCTCTAATAAAATACAAAAAAGGGCTGGGGGGGGACTGGGGTTGTGGCTCAGCGGTAGAGCACTCGCCTCACACATTCCTGGCCCAGGTTCCATCCTCAGCACCACGTAAAAATAAATGCATTGTGTACAACTAAAGCAAATAAATATTAAAAAAAAAAAAAAAAAGGCTGGGGATGTGGCTCAGTGGTTGATCATCCCTGGGTTCAATCCCTGGTACCAAAAAAAAAAAAAAAAAAAGGGCTGGGGATGTGGCCCAGTGGTCGAGTGCTCCTGAGTTCAATCCCCAGTAACAAAAAAAAAAAAAAAAAAAAAATTAATTAATTAATTAATTAAAATAAAAATAATTTTGACCTCAAGACTTTCAGAAAATGCTTTGGAGACAAAAAAAAGTCTGGAATCTCTGGGTCACACTTTTAAAACTATTGTTTATGCTATTATTTAATCTTTTTTAAATATTTATTTATTTGCTTTTAGTTGTACACAATGCGTTTATTTTTACATGGTGGTGAGGATGAACCAGCCTTGCACTTGCTAGGCTAGTGCTCTACCACTGAGCCACAATCCCAGCCCTATTATTTATTCTTAATTGACAAAGAATTGCTACTCTAGAGTTTGAATTAGCATAATAAAAGAGGGGAGAATTAGAAGAGACCCACTGTAAAGGGAAGAAAGAAAAAAAAAATCCTGCCAGCAGTGGCTCCCTCCTATAGTCCCAGCACTTGGGAGCATGAGGCAGGAGGATCTCAAGTTCAAAGCCTTAGCAACTCAGTGAGATCCTGTCTCCATAAAATACCAAAAAAAAAGGGCTGGGGATATGCTCCAGTGGTCGAGTACCCAAGTGCCCCTGAGTTCAATCCCCAGTGCCAAAAAAAACCTGTGAAAGGAATAGTCTCAACCACAGATCTTATTTATTAAATATTTAAGCATTTAAATTTTAACACTGTATATATATTAGTAATTCTTTTTAAATGCTACAGTTTGATCCCAGAACACACACACACAATGTTATTTTTTTTAAGTTGGTTCTTTTATACACTTTATTTTATTTTTTGCAGTCCTGGGAATGGAACCCAGGGCCTCAAGCATGCCAAACACAGGCTTTTTTTTTTTTTTTTTTTTTTTTTTTTTTGGTACCGGGGATTGGACTCAGGGGCACTCAACCTCTGGATCCAGCCTTAGCAATTTAGTGAGGCCATAGGCAACTCAGTGAGACCCTGTCTCTAAATAAACATTTTAAAAAGGACTGTGAGGCTGGGGTTGGGGCTCAGTGGTGGAGCACTTGCCTAGCATGCATGAGGCACTGAGTTGTTTTTTTTTTTTTTTTTTTTTTGTACCAGGGATTGAACTCAGGGGCACTCGACCACTGGGCCACATCCCCAGCTCTTTTATTAGAGACAGGGTCTCACTGAGTTGCTAAGTGCCTCACCATTGCTGAGGCTGGCTTTGAACTCTCGATCCTCCTGCCTCAGCCTCCCAAATGCTGAGATTACAGGCGTGCACCACTGCGCCTGGCTCCAGGCACTGAGTTTTATTCTTAGCTCCACATATAAATAAATAAAAGGTCCTTCAACATCTAAAAAAAAATTTTTTTAAAGGTCGGGGGGTGTGGCTCAGTGGGTTCAATTCCAGTACCAAACAAAACAAAGGGTCATTTTCAATCCATCCCTTTCTCTCAATCACTCAAAAGAAGATTGAGCCAGGTATGGTGGCATTCGCCTGAATTCCCAGCGGCTTGGGAGGCTGAGGCAGGAGAATTGTGAGTTCAAAGCCAGCCTCTGCAAGCTAGTGAGGTCCTAAACAATCTAGGAAGGTCTCATCTCAAAACATAAAAAGGGCTGGGGATGTGGCTCAGTTGTTAAGTGCCCCTAGGTTCAATTCCCGGTACCAAAAATAAATATATGTAATACAATGAAAAATATAAAGTCTGGCATCCCAGTGGTTTGGAAGGCTAAGACAGGAGGATTGCGAGTTCAAAGCCAGCCTCAGCAACGGCGAGGCACTATTCAACTCAGTGAGACCCTGTCTCTAAATAAAGTACAAAATAGGCACTCAGTAGCTGGGGCGCGGTGGCGCACGCCTGTAATCCCAGCACTTTGGGAGGCTGAGACAGGAGGATCGTGAGTTCAAAGCCAGCCTCAGCAATGGCGAGGCACTTAGCAACTCAGTGAGACCCTGTCTCTAAATAAAATACAAAAAAGGGCTGGGGATGTGGCCCAGTGGTCGAGTGCCCCTGAGTTCAATCCCCAGTACCAAAAAAAAAAAAAAAAAAAAAATAGGCACTCAGTGGTTGAGTGCCCCTGAGTTCAATTGCCATTACCTCCCCCAAAAATAAATAAAGTAAAAAGGGTTGAGGATGTGGCTCAGTGGTTAAGTGCCCCTGGGATTCAATCCACAGTACCCATCTCCCCTACAAAAAAAATGCATCTCAAAAGTATTGTATATGTATTCCTACTCTTTAGTTTGTAGTATGAATAACAATCATTTTCTGTTTTCTGAACACTGAATATGAGTTTTCAAACTATTCATATCTGTCCTCAAACCTATGTTGACAACAAACAACACAGGTTGAAAGTGATATTGAGGACTGGAAATGTAGCTCAGTGGTATAGCACTTGGCTACCATGAGTGAGGCTCTGGGTTTGGTCCCCAGCAGCACAAAAAATAAATGAGAGAAAGAAAAAATGAATTGTCCAAACATAGGACTGGGGTGGGCACTCAATAAGAATGTTTGCATGGCATGGTGGCATACCTTAGGAAGCTGAGGCAGGAGGATAGCAAGTTCAAGGCCAACCTAGGCAAGTTAGCCAGACCCTTTTTCAAAATATAAAACAGAAAGGGCTGGAGTAGACCTTAGTGGTAGAGTGCCTCTAGGTTCAATGCCCAGTACCACATTACAACAACAAAACGGAACAAAACCCTAAATGTTTTTTTAATTTGTTCTTTTTAGTTATATGTGACAACAGAATATATTTTGACATATCATATATACATAGAGTATAACTTCCCATTTTTGAGATTGTACATGATGTGGAGTTACACTAGTCACGTATTCATACCTGAACATAGGAAACTTACGTCTGATATTCTACTGTCTTTCCCATCCCCCCTCCCTTCTCCCACTCTGCCCTGTCCAATCCAGTGAAACTGCCCCCCACCTTTGGTCTTTTAATTTTTTTTTTTAGTTGTAGATGGATACATTACCTTTATTTTGTTTATTTATTTATTTTTTTATGTGGTGCTGAGGATCGAACCCAGTGCCTCACACATATGAGGGAAGCGCTCTACCGCAGAGCCACAACCCCCGCCCCACCTTTGGTTTTTTTGAATTGGCTTATTTCACTTAGCTTGATAGTCTCCAGTTCTAACCATTTACCAACAAATGCCATCGTCTCATTCTTCTTTATGGCTGAGTAATAAAAACCCTAAATTGTAAGAGCCTTGAATGAGGAAGTAGCTAAGAGGGCGGCTGGCTGAGAGCCAAGAGGAGGCATTAACTTGTTTACACCTGACATTAATGCAATTAACTAAGAATCTTTCTGTGCCCGTGGACACTGCATGCCGCACCTGTAAGTTGAGCTTGTAACACGTGTATGCTTGGTGGGTGTAGAGTATTTAACCAGGCTGGGGGCGTCACAGAGAGAGAGAAGACAAAAGAGAGAAGAAGAAGAGAGAGAAAGGAGAGAAGAAGAAGCAAGAATAAAGAAACCACTCATTTCCCAGTCTGCCTCCGATTTCTTTCCCGCGGTATCGTTGCCATAGGCGGCAACACTAAATGTTAACTGAATTCTTTTTTTTTAATATTTATTTTTTAGTTGTAGTTGGACACAATACCTTTATTTTATTTTATTTATTTTTATGTGGTGCTGAGAATCAAACCCAGGGCCTTGCACATGCTAGGCAAGTGCTCTACTGCTGGGCCACAACCCTAGCTCCCTTAACTGAATTTTTTTTTTTTTTTTTTTTTTTGTGGTACCAGGGACTGAACTCAGGAACACTCGACCACTGGGTCACATCCCCAGCCCTTTTTTTATTTTTTTATTTAGAGACAGGTTCTCACTGAGTTGCTATGTGCCTCGCCATTGCTGAGGCTGGCTTTGAACTCGTGATCCTCCTGCCTCAGCCTCCCAAAGTGCTGGGATTACAGGCGTGCGCCACCATGCCCGGCCTGAATTCTTGAAGTGAATAAATTCAGTCAGATCATCAGATACAGAATAAAACTATCATTATTTTGGCCTAAGTAAAGTTGAGAGGATTTTTTTGTTTGTTTGTTTGTTTATTGTGTGTGAGTCTGTGTGCACCCTTGGTTGTGGGGCAGAGAACCTACATGGCCAGTTCTAGAGTTTATTAATTATACTGATTTATTGCAATGTTAAATGCATTGAGCTAAGGGAACTCAGTCATAAAAGCCTGTGCTTGAGCTGGGTGCGGTGGTGCATGCCCGTAATCCCAGCACTTGGGAGGCTGAGGCAGGAGGATCGAGAGTTCAAAGCAGCCTCAGCAATGGCGAGGCACTTAGCAACTCAGTGAGACCCTGTCTCTAATAAAAATACAAAAAAGGGCTGGGGATGTGGCCCAGTGGTCAAGTGCCCCTGAGTTCAATCCCTGGTACAAAAAGAAAAAAAACCCTCAGTGCCTCATGCATGCTAGGCAAGTGCTCCACCACTGAGCCCCAACCCTAGTCTCACAGTCCTTTTAAAATGTTTATTTAGAGACAGTGTCTCACTGAGTTGCTTATGGCCTCACTAAATTGCTAAGGCTGCATCCTCCTATCTCAGCCTCCCAAGCCACTTGGATTATAGGCGTGCATGCTGCATTAACTTAGATACAGAAAGGAAGAAAAGCAATATTTTAGGGGAGGCAGTACACATGTAGGGAGGAGTTATACATTCATTCAACATTTATTGAGCATCTACTGTGTTAGGTACTCTTCAAAATGATGGATATATGATAGTAAACAAAAAAAGGATCAAGTATCTGTTCTCACAGAGCTCACATTCTAGTAGTGAGGGAAACAAAACAATAAGCACAATCAAGTAAGTATATACTATTTTAGCTGGGTACAATTGTGTGTTTCTATAGTCCCTTGTGGGGGGGGGGGAGAAGCTGCAATGTTCCTAAACAGCATATTCTATTTTTTTTTTAAAGCAGCAGTATCTGCTATCAGATAATTAAATATATAATCCCCTGAGTGGAGAAATTGAACTCTAGGTCCTATCCTGGCTCCACTCTACCAGGTTATTGAAGGAGAAATTGGTTTTTTTACTTTTTTTTTTTTTTTTTTTTTTTTTTTTTTTTTTGGTACTGGGGATTGAACTCAGAGGCACTCGACCACCTGGCCAATCCCCAGCCCTTTTTTATATTTATTAGAGACAGGGTCTCACTGAGCTACTAAGTGCCTCGCCATTGCTGAGGCTGAGGCTTTGAAGGCTGGCTTTGAACTCGTGATCCTCCTGCCTCAGCCTTCAGAGTGCTGGGATTACAGGCGTGCGCCACCGCACCCGCCTTTACTCTTCACGTTCTTGACACAAGCTTGTTAATTACACCATACGTAACAAGACCCGCTGGCTTTTCCCTTTAAACAATTCCATGATTATGCATGACATTTATGCAACATCTTCCATAAGAGCAAAGTTGTTGGGTGAAAGCTTAAACCAGAGCCGGAGGCGCGCGCACCTGTACTCCCAGTGACCTGGGAGGCTGAGGCAGGAAAATCGTAAAGCTCCTAGCCAGCCTCAGGAATTTAGCGGGGCCCCCAGGGAATTTAGTGAGTCCATTAATTCCCCCTCCTCCCCCAAATAAAAAGGACTGAGGCTGTAGCTCAGTGGGTAAGTGCCCTGGGTTCAATCCTCCGTAATAGCAACAACAACAAAAGCTTAAACCGGTAGCGTCCAGAACTAGCGTGTAGTGAGTGACAGGGAATTGCTGTGTGGGGGCGCTACGCTCTCCAGGCCTAAGGTGCAGAAGCAAAACTACATTTCCCGGCGACTTTCGGCGCCGCGAGAGGCCAGTTGAAATGAGCAGTGCGCCTGCGTGGGACCAGCCTTCTTATTGGTGCGCAATCCAAAGGGTCGTGTAAACTCGTGGGTGATTGGACGGATTCTTGAACGCTCAGTGGCTCCGCGGCGTTCCCCGATTTGATTTTTGTTTTTCAGTTGGATTCTCAGGCGCCGGCCTAGCGTGTGGTGAGTATTGAGTTTGGGGTTTAGGGGAAAGGGGTTTTAGATAGGAGGCTTTGAGGAGAAAATATAGTGAGGGAGAAGTTAACTGTGGAAGCTGCACGGCAGGGAGGAACGTGAGCCTGGAACCCGGGAGTACTTAGACGAGTTGGGGGCCAGAAAAGCAAAGTTAGTAACTGCAGAGGAAGAGGACCCGGGGCTCGGTGCACTGGGGCGCCGCAGCAGTGAGGGTCCAGGACGGGTGAAATGAAGAAAGGAGTACAGGGTTTGAATGGACGGGAGATGGGTTCCGGCATTCCCTTACCCATGCTAGTCCCAACCTGTTTCCTCGTTTGTAAAATAAGGAAAAATAAAACTACTTAACATGTTGAGTTGTTGTGGGGGTAAATAAAATAAAAGTTTCGGGTTGGGGGTGTAGGTTAGTGTTAGAGTGCACGAGGCCCCGGTTGGATCCCCAGCACTGCAAATTATACACACACACACACACACACATATATGTATATGTATATATTCACATATATATGTATAGTTTTTTTTAAAAAGATTTTTTAGTTGTAGTTGGACACAATACCTTTATTTTATTTGTTTATTTTTATATATGGCGCTATTGATGGAACCCAGCCCCTTGCACGTGCTAGGCGAGCTCTCTACCGCTGAGCCACAGTCCTCCAGTGTTGTTGTTTTTAGAGAATTTCAAATTGATTTCTTTTGAAGTTGGAACATTCTGGATGGAGAATGTCAGGAAAGAATTGAGGGAAATAGTATTTAAGAAGAGTTTTCAAGGATGATCTTTTTTTTTTAATATTTATTTATTTACTTTAGTTGTACACAATGCAATGCATTTATGTTTATGTGGTGCTGAGGATCGAACCCGGGCTGCGCACGTGCAAGGCGAGCGCTCTGCCGCTGAGCCACAATCCCAGCCCCTCAAGGATGATCTTAAGCAATTTAGCAAGACCCTAAGCAACTTAGACCCTGTCTCAAAAAATAAAAAGGGCTGAAATGTAGCTCAGTGGTAGTCTACACCTGGGTTCAATCCCCTGTACCAAGTACCAAAAAAAAAGGTTCAGAGGACCTATACAGGGGTGGGTAGAACAGTTAAACTGTTGTTGTGATCCAGGTAAGAATGTTTTGAGATTCTAACCAGGCTAAGTGGTGCATTCAGCAACTCAGGAGGCTGAGGCAGGAGGATCACAAGGCCAGCCAGGGCAATTTAGTGAGAACCTGCCTCAAAAAATAAAAAGGAGCCGAGCGCCACGCACGCTTGTAATCCCAGCACTTGGGAGGCTGAGGCAGGAGGATCGTGAGTTCAAAGCCAGCCTCAGCAGTGGCGAGGCACTTAGCAACTCAATGAGACCCTGTCTCTAAATAAAATACAAAAAAGGGCTGGGGATGTGGCCCAGTGGTCGAGTGCCCCTGAGTTCAATCCCTGGTACCAAAAAAGTAAATAAATAAATAAAAATAAAAAGGGCCTGGGGTTTTGGCTCAGTGGTAGAGCACTTGCCTACCACATGAGAGGCACTGGGTTCAATCCTAGGCACCACATAAAACTAAAATAAAGGTATTGTATCCATCTACAACTAAAAAAAAAAAATATATATATATATATATATATGAAAAAAATAAATAGCCAGGATTGGTGGGGAATTCAAAGCCAGCCTCAGCAAAACCAAGGCACGAAGTAACTCAGTGAGACCCTGTCGCTAAATAAAATACAAAAAAGGGCTGGGGATGTGTTTCAGTGGCATAGTGCCCCTGGGTTCAATACCCAGTACTGGGATGAAAAAAAGAATGACTTGATGTTCTGACTTAGCATGGTCATTGTAAAGATAAAATATACAAAATTTTCCTTTTTCTTTCTCTTTGTACCAGGGAATGAACCCAGGGGCACTAAGCCACATCCCCATCCCTTTTAATTTTTATTTTGAGGCAGGGTTTTACTAAGTTGCTTAGGGCCTAGCTAAGTTGCTGAGGCTGACTTTGAACTTGTGATCCTCCTGCCTCAGCCTCCCCAGTTGCCCAGAAAAATTTACAAATTTTTCATATGGATCTATGGGAGGTTCAAGAGAAGTAGTGACTATGTGAAGTAGCATGTACCTACAGTCCCAGGTACTAACAGGTACTCAGGAGAATTGCTTGAGCCCAAGAGATTGTGATTAGTCTAAGCACAAATAGCAAGACCCCTTCTTAAAAAAAAAAAAGAAAAAGAAATAATCAAGTGATGAATTTAAATTGCCTCGCCCAGGTTGTTTGGAAATGCTGAATTAATAACTAATGGGAAAGTCAGAAGGGGCATGATTCTGTGGAAAAATGATGTATTAGGTTTGGGAAATATGAGCTAAGTGATTTCTGCTCAAGTTCTATTTTCAAGCTCTAATGGGAAAGAAATACAGGTGAAAATGTCCAGAACATAATTGAAAATTCAAATCAGGAGTTTGAAAGAGGTGTCATTTATTCATTCAAAATCTAGTTGTGAATTATTTGCCAAGTCAGGTTTATATATTTATTTTTCAGTACTGGGGATTGAGCACAGAGGCATTCTACCCTTGAGCCACATCCCCAGCCCTTGTTTAAAAATTAAAAAAAAAAAAAAAATTTTTTTAAGCTCTATTGGGAATTACCACTGAGCTATACCCACAGCCCTTTATTAATTTTACTTTGAGACAGGGTCGAACTAAGATACTGAGGCCTGCCTTGAACTTGCAATCTTCCTTGGCCTACAGAGTAGCTGGGATTGTAGGTATGTACCCGCATCCTGGACCAAGTCAAATTTTAGATGATAGAGAAAAAAGTAGTAGGAATAATGATGTCCTTAAAAGAAATGGGTGTAGGAAATGGTAAAAAAAAAAAAAAAAAAAAGAACTGTTTGAAGCAAGAGAGTAAAATTTTCAGTAATAGCAGCCTGCTTTGAGTGCTTATGTGTCTAACATGGTGCTCAACCTTTTTATTTGTTGTTTCATTTAATCCTTACCCCACCTGTGACATATGCAGCTGAGGTTTAGAGATAGATGATCACGTGCTTCAGATACATAACTAATAAGGGGCAAAATTTTCACATAAATACACACATACATACAAAAGATATTTCCCATAATCCTACCATACAATAACTTTTTTATTTTCTGGGTTTTTTTTTTTTTTTTTTTTTGGCAGTGGGGGGTGGTGGTGCCAGGGATTGAATTCAGGGCACTTGACCACTGAGCCACATCCCCAGCCCTATTTTGTATTTTATATAGAGACAGGGTCTCACTGGGCTGCTTAGCGCCTTGCTTTTGCTCAGACTGGCTTTGAACTCAAGATCCTCCTGCCTCAGCCTCCCAAGCCGCTGGGATTACAGGCACGTGCCACCATGCCTGGTTTTTCTGGGTTATTTTTGACAAGATGCAAATCAACTCAGTTTGAGAAGTTTGTGGAAAGAGGTGTGTTTGAAGGCAATTAATTGTTTTTATCTATTTATTTTCTTTTATTTTTTCATGGTACTAGAGATTGAATCCAAGGGTGCTTTACCACTGAACTATATTCCAGCCCTTTTTGTTTTTTATTTTGAGATAAGGTCTCAAAATTAGTCTTGGAAAAAAAGTTTGAGATCCTCCAAGCGGGTCTCCTCCCCAAAGCACCAGGGCTTCTTCTCCTCAGCAAGGCCACAGGGGCTTCCCCTCAGCCGCTGCCCGGCTCTGCCACATCCGCCATGCAGTTTGTTACTTTTTAGTTATCGGGGAAAGCTGCCACTGCAGAAATGGTATGTCCCATTGTCAGACAAAGAGAAGAAAAAGATCACAAGAGAACTTGTTCAAGCCGTTTTAGCATGGAAACCTAAAATGTGCAGCTTCCTTGAGTGGCACGATCTGAAGATTGTTTACAAAAGGGTCCCATCAAGTCGCTGAGGCTTGCCTCAAACTTGCCATCCTCCTGTCAGTCTCATTGGGATTACAGGTGTGCACCACTGTACCTGGCAGTGGTCATTTGTAATAGGGAAGTTGCAGACTTTTGAGCAATGACATTTTATAAATAATGATTAATAAATATTTAAATGAAATAGGTTTAAAGAAAAGCTTTTTGTTTTAAAATAACTGCTGTTTTGATCAGTTACCCAGGCCAAAATGATAAAAGTAGGGAAATCATCTTTAAACTAATTATATAATAACGATCAGTCATACTTAATCATCTTTTTAAGAGAATTCAAAGGCCGGGCGCGGTGGCGCACGCCTGTAATCCCAGCACTTTGGGAGGCTGAGGCAGGAGGATCGCGAGTTCAAAGCCAGCCTCAGCAATGGCGAGGCACTTAGCAATTCAGTGAGACCCTGTCTCTAATAAAATACAAAAAAGGGCTGGGGATGTGGCCCAGTGGTCGAGTGCCCCTGAGTTCAATCCCCGGTACCAAAAAAAAAAGAGAGAGAATTCAATGAATTCAGGGGCAAAAAAGATCAGTATTATGAATTACATGAGTAATTCTCTGAATTTAGACAAGCATAGATGAGAGTCTAATCCCCATGAATCTATAAAATAATGACAAATATTTAACATATCTTGTATCTGACTCTTAGAATCTTAACTTATAAACATCTTGGCTACATATAGACCTTTGCAATTATACAGATGTCTAAAAAAAATATGTATGTACAAGATATGTTCATTAATAGTATTTATTAATTTTAAGTACACTTGTTGCTGTGGTGAAGTGTTCTTAGATATGATAAATAATTTTTGCCAAGGATAGATTTTTTAAGTTTTGTAATTTTTTTACACTGATAGTTTTAAAAATGCTTTATATCTTTATATGAAGAAACTCTTTGAGTATCTTAAATTTCTCAGGATTGTTCTAAACAAGTTTAATGAAATGTAATTTTTTTTTTTTTTACAGAGTATATTTTAAAAGGACATTATTTGCTTCTTCTCCATTTCTGTTCCCTTTTGAATAATTTACTGAATTTAAGGTTAAAGCATTTCTGCATATAAAAATTTCTCTTATATGGGGAGTATACAGTGAACTAACAGTATGGAATATCATAAGGATAGAAGAGAAATCTGGTTTTTCTCTTTCACACTCTAAGTGCGGGTGGTTTTTTGTTTGTTTCATTTTGTGTGTGGAGGGGTGGGTGGCAGGGAAAGAAATGGGCATTGTAGGACAAAGAGAGTTTCTTAAATAATGTAGACTCCTTTTTATATCACAATGAATTAAATCATTTAATCATGTTTGGGTGATTTTTGTATCTAGTGTTGGGTTTATAGTTGTTGAGAAAGATCTTAGAAAAATCATAGCATTTGAGATCTGGGAGATATCTTATCTAGTCAAGTACTTTTTAAATTTTTTTTTTTTAAAGATTTTTTTGTCCCAGGGATAGAGCCTTAAATAAAACCAAAGGAAATGGAACTGCTCTTGTGAAATCAAGAAGAGGTATCCCATAACCCTGCTCACTTGGTCTCTACTCTGCACAGGAAACAGGTCCCAAATTTTCTTTCTTTCTTTCTTTCTTTTTTTTTTTTTTTTTTTTTTTTTTTTTTTTTTAGTTTTAGTTATATATGGACACAATGTCTTTATTTTGTTTGTTTATTTTGATGTGGTGCTGAGGATTGAACCCAGTGCCTCACATGTGCGCGCTCTGCACTGAGCCACAACCCCAGCCCTTCTGATGGGGTTTTGTTTTCTGACTTGTACTTTAAAGAATCCCTGAAACTCCTGTGTTGAGAATACACTGCAAGCCAGGCTTGGTGACACACACCTGTAATCCCAGTAGCTTGGGAGGCTGAGACAGGAGGATCACAAGTTTGAGGACCACCTTGTGGAGGTCCAGTCTCCACAGGGTTCAGGGATTTCTGAAGGATGAGTGGCATCATTGAGGAATGAGATGAGGAGTTGTTCTGTTTGACCAATCTCCAGAGAGAGAGCTAATTCTGCTTTCTCTGGGTCCTTTTTTTTTTTCTTTTTGGTACCGGTGACTGAACTCAGGGGCACTCTACCACTGGGCCACATCCCCAGCCCTTTTTTTGTATTTTATTAGAGACAGGGTCTCACTGAGTTGCTAAGGGCCTCGCCATTGCTGAGGCTGGCTTTGAACTCTCGATCCTCCTGCCTCAGCCTCCCAAAGTGCTGGGATTACAGGCGTGCACAACCGCGCCCAGCTCCCCTTAAGTCTTAAAGCTTATGTTGACCTAAAATCTATAAACTTATTCTTTTTTTTTTTTTTTTTTTTTTTTTTTTTTTTTTTTGTGGTACTGGGGATTGAACTCAGGGGCACTCGACCACTGGGTCACATCCCCAGCCCTTTTTTGGGATTTTTTTATTAGAGACAGGGTCTCACTGAGTTGCTAAGTGCCTCACCATTGCTGAGGCTGGCTTTGAACTCATGATCCTCCTGCCTCAGCCTCCCAAAGTGCTGGGATTACAGGCGTGCGCCACCGCGCCCGGCTTATAAACTTATTCTTAAAGCATCTAAAAATCCTATACAGGTAATGATTTAAGAATTTGAAAATATTTTGCGTTATTCTAGATTATTATTTCTGACATTATTCTAGAAATAATTCTTATAAAGCCTATTTTAATTAATGCCTATGTTTATTCTCATAAAACTAGTTGATATGCTTTCTCAGAGAGTTTCTTTGTTACTTAATCAAAGTGCACTAGCTCTTATATCTTTGATCTCTAACTGAAAGGCAAGTTCTAAACATCAGTCCACCTACTGCCAATATTAACTACGCTCATCGTAAGTCCTTATGTAAGGTAAAAGAGGGTCTATTGGATTGGAAGATGTATTTTAATAACCTTTTCTCTCCTGGGTAGATACCACAAACTTCCTTTAATCTAATAAGCTACATGTGGTGGGCTTTGTGTAGTAAGCATAATAATTAGGCTTTTTAACAGGCTAGAGATATGGGTTTGGGTTCTTAGTTGATATAATCAATGTGGTGCCTGAAATTCTTATGACCTTTCGGAGAATGATGATTGTCATTCATTGATATCAATTTTGTCCTCAATGTACTGAGATAGTAGAACAGTCTTCTACTTTGTCTTTGATAAAACTGAAGAGTCACAGAACAGCCTTCAAGGCATGAACTGCCTGTTATGATCTAGCCACCTGTTTTTTTTGTTTGTTTTGTTTTGTTTTGTTTATTTTTTAATTTATTTATTTGTTTTAGTTGTACACAATGCCTTTTATTCTTTCGTGGTCCTGAGGGTGGAACCCAGGCCGCAAACATGATAGGCAAGTGCTCTACCACTGAGTCACAACCCCAGCCCACCACCTGGATTTTAATTTGATTTAGCAATAAGTATACTCATGCTTCCTGTCAGGAATAGGAGCATAAGAATGAAAAAGTCCCAATCACAATTAAAAGGGCCTCATGGCTTCAGTTTCCCACCAGTGGGCCTTGCCAACACTTGTCATTCTTACTGTGACCTAGTCAAGACAGCAGGGGGAGGAACGCCTTCACCACCACCTCAACAGTTTAGCAGAGCCCTAAGCAACTCAGTGAGACCCTGCCTCTAAATAAAAAATAAAAAGGGCTGGGAATGTAGTTCACTGGTAGAGCACTTACGTAGTATGTGTGAGGGCCTGGGTTTGATCCCCAGTGCCACCAGAAAAAAGAAAAAACTTTTCTGCATCTCCCTCCTGTAATTTCATGGTTTTTGTTGTTGTTGTTGTCTTTTGTTTTCCACTCTTGCCAGTAACATTGATAGTAAGGAGACTTTTGTGTTTTGCTTCTCCAGTACTGCAGGTTGAATCCAGGGGCATTCTACCTCTGAGCTACATCCCCAGCCCTTTTTATTTTGAGACAGGGTTTCCCTAAATTGCCCACACTAGCTTCAAGCTTGTGATTGATCTTGCCTCAGCCTCCTGAGTAGCTTGGATTATAGGTATGTGCCACCATGCCTGGCTAGGAGACTTTTCTTGCTATCTTCCAAATATTCAATATCATTCTGTTTTGATTTGAAAATAATAATAAAGAAGAGTACTTTATGAAACATAAATGCATGAAATTTCAGGAGTTGGAATTACTTTAAAGGATACTACATTTAAAAGCATCTGATTCTTTTTAGGAGGCAAATATAATGTTGGAGAGGGAACCAATCTCCATATCCTATAGTATTCTTTGTTCTTACTGTCTTCTCATTATGAATTTTTGTTTATTTGATAGGTGTGAATAAGACAGCATGAACTTTACCCCGACACACAGCCCTGTCTACAGAAAGTAAGATATTTACTTATTTTTGAATTGTTAAAATAAGAATTTAAGACTTCCATAACCTTAATCCAAGATAGGATAGGACCTAGAAGGGTTTTGGAAATGTACTTCCTAAATCTCAATTTGAGCTATATTATAGATCTCATTTTACTATTTTGTTCAGAATTTAGATTTAAAAACATGACCTCTAATATGGTAATACCAGGACTCATGCAGTGTAAGAGGGCTAGACACATTGCTAGTAGATCCTGGATGACAGGAAACAACCAATATATAAACATGGAACTTTGAATTCTGGTTCTACCACCAATTTGCTATATGCTACATCATTGTCATCTTGGTGCCATAGCTCTCATCTGCTGAATCTCAGAAGTACCTTTTAGTTCAATTAACCTATTTCCTGGAGTTGTTATTAGGCAACCACCTTTGAAGATATGAAACATTAAGTAAAATAGTATTTCTGTTACAAGCCCCCTCTCCTTTTTTTGGTAGTACTGTGGATCAAACTCAAGGCCTTGTGCTTGCCAAACACATGCTCTGTCTGCCACTGAGCTATAACTCCAGCCCCCCAAAACTAATGGTTGAGAAGATGTTAGGTATTTTTATTCATGCAGTCTAGGTTTTTTGTTTATTTTTTATTTTATTTTTTGTTTGTTTGTTTGTTTTTTGTTTTTGGTGCAAAGAATTGAATCCAGGGACTCAGGTGCATGTCTCTACCACTAAGCTATACCTACACCCCCAGCCAAGAATAAATGTCAGTGTCTACTGTATGTGCTTGCTTACTTAGAAGTGAACATGTATATTAACTGCATTTCATTAACTATAACTGTAGACTTATTGTATAAAGTTTATTCACTCTGATGTGCACTTTGTTATGTTGTAAATTACAAACAACCAAATTGGATTGATTTTCCATGAGTGTTTTTCTTCTTCTGTACCATTTGTTTTCTAACTTTCATTGTGTTAGCTTAAGTCTCTTGTTTGCTTAAAAACAAATAAACAAAAACTTCTTTGACATTCATATTATCTAGTCCTAATCTGCACAATTCAAATCTCAGATGCTAGTTTAGTTTTTGGGTTTTTTTGTTTTGTTTTTGGTACTGGTGATTGAACCCAGGGACACTTAACCACCAAGCCACATCATCAGCCCTTTTTCTTTTTTATTTTGAAACAGGGTCTCACTGAGTTGCTTAGTGCATTGCTAAGTTGCTGAGACTGGTCTCGAACTTGAGATTCTCCTGCCTCATCCTCCCCAGCTATTCTCCTGCCTCATCCTCCCAAGCTATTGGGATTATAAGCAAAACCCACTAAACCTGGCTTAGGCTAGAGTTTAGGATCTCATATGGTTGTTCCTGTTGCTATATGTCTTGCTGAATTTGGGGGGGGGGGGCAGTGGTATTGGAATTGAATGCCAGGGTGCTCTACAACTGACCTACATCCCAGTCCCTTTTAGTTTTTATTTGAGACAGGGGTCTATCCAAGTTGCTGAGGCTGGCCTCGAATTTGTGATCCTCCTACCTCAGCCTCCTGAGACACTGGGATTACAGGGTTGTACCATTGTGTTCAAACATCTTGCTAAATTTTCTAATTGTTCCTAGATGGTCTTTCTTTTGTTTTTGTTTTTTTTATTTTTGAAACAGGTTCTTGTTAAGTTGCTCAGGGCCTCTATAAGTTGTTGAGGTTGGTTTTGAAGTTGCAGTCCTCCTGCCTCAGCTTCCCAAGCCACTGGGATTATAGGCATGCACCACTACACCTGGCAGTGTTTTTCTAATTTTATATTCCATTTCTTAAGTGATCTTTTTAGTCTTTATATATGTGTGTGTGTGTGTGTGTGTGTGTGTGTGTGTACTTTTAGTTGTCAATGGATCTTTTATTTATTTACATGCAGTGCTGGGGATCAAACCTAGGGCCTCATGCATGCCAGGCAAGCACTGTACCACTAAGCCAGAACCCCAGCCCTCTTTTTAGTCTTTAACATATCTTTTGAAGTTAGCTTTAAGCCACTGATACTTAGAAGATATTCATAAGATTATTCACTAACCATTTTCAATACATATGAAAACCTTAATTATAAGCAATTTTAGAACACAAAATCCGCTTTTATTCAAACATTATAAGACTTTATAGAGCCGGGAGCGGTGGTGCACGCCTGTAATCCCAGCACTTTGGGAGGCTGAGGCAGGAGGATCGCGAGTTCAAAGCCAGCCTCAGCAATGGCGAGGCACTTAGCAACTCAGTGAGACCCTGTCTCTAAATAAAATACAAAAAAAGGGCTGGGGATGTGACCCAGTGGACGAGTGCCCCTAAGTTCAATCCCCGGTACCACCAAAAAAAAAAAAAAAAGACTTTATAAATGTTTAGAGAATTTAATAAGTACATTCTTTCTAATTTCATACAGACTAACAATTGCCTCCAAATACAGTGTTGCCTCTGGCATCAGTGGTTCCACCAGGAGGAGTAGAATGGCTGATTCAATGGAGTCTACTCCCTTGCCTTCAATCAGAGATCGTCTGGCTGTCCTATGCCCTTCTCAGGAGCTTCTGGAATATTATCAAAAGAAGATGGCTGACTGTGATGCAGAAAACGAGGACCTACTGAAGAAGCTGGAGATCTACAAAGAAGCCTGTGAAGGACAGGTAAAAAAAAAAGAGAGAGAGAGATAATGTCTTCATGTGGTGGTGCAGACCTGTACCCAGCTACTTGGATAGCTGAGGTGGGAGGGTGGCATGAGCTTTCACATTTGACTACTCTGACTGCTCTTTAACTTTTTTGTTCATTCTATAGCTGCTGCTGCTGCTGATTTTTTTTTTTTTTTTTTTTTTTTTTAAGTGCTTGGGATTGAACCCAGAGCCTTGTGCCCTCCAAAGTTTTCTTGACTTTTCAGTTTTCTTAATGCTGCATATCAGCTTCTGACATGTCCTTCTCTTCTAACCTAAATCTTTTTTTTTTTTTTTTTTTTTTTTTGGTACTGGGGATTGAACTCAGGGGCACTTGACCACTGGGCCGCATCCCCAGCCCTTTTTTGTATTTTATTAGAGACAGGGTCTCACTGAGTCGCTAAGTGCCTCTCCATTTCTGAAACTGGCTCTGAACTCGTGATCCTCCTGCCTCAGCCTTCCAAGTGCTGGGATTACAGGCATGCGCCACCGCGCCTGGCTCTAACCTAAATCTTGGCATGCTTTATTTTCATAGTAAATGTATAACCTACAGTTGTGCAATTATTCTTTTGCTCCACCTTCATAGGAAACCCAACTACAACTTAATCCATTTCTCTGCAACCTATTTTCCTGGAGCAGGATTTCTCAACTTCGGCATTACTGACATCTGGCCTGGATATTTCTTTGTCCTGGGGGAGCTGTTCTTTGTCCAGTAGGATATTTAGTGTGTTCCCTGGCCTCTACCCACTAGATATCAGTAGCATAATTTTCTTAGTTGTGACAATCAAGAATGTCTCTAGCCCCGTGTGGTGGCACATGCCTGTGACCTCAGCAACTTGTAAGAGTGAGACCAGAGGATTGCAAGTTTGAGACCAGCCTGGGTAACTTAGCAAAATCTGTCTCAAAATAAAAAAGGGCAACCGGGCACAGTGGCACATTCCTGTAATCCCAGAAGCTTGGGAAACTAAGGCAGGAGGATCATTGAGTTCAAAGCCAGCCTCAGCAATTTAGTGAGGTCCCGAGCAACTCAGGGAGACCCTGTCTCTAAATAAAATATTTAAAAGGACTGGGAATGTGGCTTAGTGATTAAGTGCCCCTGGGTTCAATCCCTAGTACCAAGTATTAATAATAATAAAAAAGGTTAGGGATGTAGCTCAGTAGTAAAGTGTTTGCCTAGCATGTGCAAGGCCCCGGTTCAATCCAAAGTACTGAAGGGAAAGAAAAAAAAAGGATGTCTCCAGACATTTCTGGAGCAGGGGTTGGGGAGTGGAGGTGAAGGTATGTGTGCAGAATCCTCCCTGATTGAGAACCATTGTTCTAGAAAGGTCACACAACATTACAGAATGAGTTGATGGTAAACAAATTCAGCTGTACCTCAATAATCATACAGAAGTTTTCTTACCCATCCCTATCTTTCTCCTCTCCCTCACATCTGTGCCATACCTTTACTACTCTCCTGTAGCCCACAACCTGTCTTAGCCTTCTTCCCTAACAGGTAATTTGCTTCCTAGTTCCTGGAGGAAATACTAATTTTCACACATGAACTACCTTCTTGCTCATCTATATAGCTAACGACATTTAATTCTGTCTTGTCCTTTCTGTTGTTGTAGTGCTGGGGGTTAAATTCAGGACCTCACATATGCTGGGCAACTGCTGTACCACTGAACCATACCCCTAACCCCATGTCTTACTCTTCAGGAATAAGCATCTTTCTTTGCCTATTCAAGTTTACTTAACATGAGCTTTTTCTCCTAGTATATAAACACACTCAAGTCTTTCCCAACCCAAAAGGAAAAAAAAAAAAAAAAAAGGCCCTTCTTGACTTGTGCTTCCTCCTCTAGCTACTCTTTTTATCTAGATGGCTATCTTTTCCCAACCATACTTACGAGTATTTTCACTTTTCCCCTCAGCGACTCCTTAACTACAGCTTCATCTCTGTCCTCACGAGTCGACTCAGATTTTTCTTTCTGTGTTCGCCAGCTACCTATTTGCCAAACTTTTCTCTTTTATTTTGGTGCCAGGGATTGAACTCAGGGGCACTCAACCACTGAGCCACATCCCCAGCCCTTTTTTTTATATTTTATTAGAGACAGGGTCTCACTGAGTTGCTAAGTGCCTCGCCATTGCTGAGGCTGGCTTTGAACTTGCGATTCTCCTGCCTCAGTCTCCCAAGTGCTGGGATTACAGGCGTACGCCACCACACCCAGCTCAAACTTTTCTCTTTTTGACTTTGCAATATTTGTTACTGTTGACCTATCCTTTCCTAAAATTCCCTTCCTTTTTTGATTTCTGTGTCATTTTCCTTCCTGGTTGCTACCTAACCTCTCTGATCAGTTTTTTTTTTTTTTTTTTCAATCTCTATCAACAGCTCCTCTTCCATAGTCTTAAATGTCAAATTTCCTACTGTATGTGATCCTATTTAATCCATGCATTATGCTACTATGGTGATGATACCCAGATAACTAACCTAACTCAATTTTTCTCATGAGCCCAAGTTAATATATCCACATCTGAACTGACTTTGCTTTTTCTATACTGCCCATCCTCCATACATATATACCATATATTTCCCCCTCCCTCTGTACCTTATCCCTTAACTTTTTCTTTATTTTTTTATTTTTTATTTTTTTTTTTTGTGGTACCGGGGATTGAACTCAGGGGCACTCCACCACTGGGCCACATCCCCAGCCCTTTTTTGTATTTTATTAGAGACAGGGTCTCACTGAGTTGCTAAGTGCCTCGCCACTGCTGAGGCGGGATTGAACTCAGGGGCACTCAACCACTGAGCCACATCCCCAGCCCTTTTTTTTATATTTTATTAGAGACAGGGTCTCACTGAGTTGCTAAGTGCCTCGCCATTGCTGAGGCTGGCTTTGAACTTGCGATTCTCCTGCCTCAGTCTCCCAAGTGCTGGGATTACAGGCGTACGCCACCACACCCAGCTCAAACTTTTCTCTTTTTGACTTTGCAATATTTGTTACTGTTGACCTATCCTTTCCTAAAATTCCCTTCCTTTTTGATTTCTGTGTCATTTTCCTTCCTGGTTGCTACCTAACCTCTCTGATCAGTTTTTTTTTTTTTTTTTTTTTCAATCTCTATCAACAGCTCCTCTTCCATAGTCTTAAATGTCAAATTTCCTACTGTATGTGATCCTATTTAATCCATGCATTATGCTACTATGGTGATGATACCCAGATAACTAACCTAACTCAATTTTCTCATGAGCCCAAGTTAATATATCCACATCTGAACTGACTTTGCTTTTTCTATACTGCCCATCCTCCATACATATATACCATATATTTCCCCCTCCCTCTGTACCTTATCCCTTAACTTTTTCTTTATTTTTTTATTTTTTATTTTTTTTTTTTGTGGTACCGGGGATTGAACTCAGGGGCACTCCACCACTGGGCCACATCCCAGCCCTTTTTTGTATTTTATTAGAGACAGGGTCTCACTGAGTTGCTAAGTGCCTCGCCACTGCTGAGGCTGGCTTTGAACTCGCGATCCTCCTGCCTCAGCCTCCCAAAGTGCTGGGATTATAGGCGTGCGCCACCGCGCCCAGCTACTTTTTCTTTATTTTGATTCTTAGTAAATGCTTTCATTGCCTACAGTTCTGCTCAGCCCCCCTTTAGCAAGTTCTATGAATTCTGCTTCTTTTTTTTTTTTTTAAGAATCTTAGAGTAGGATTCATCAAGTTGGTCTTTTTTTTAATATTTATTTATTTTAGTTGTACACATGCCTTTTTATTTTTACATGGTGCTAAGGATTGAACCCGGGCCGCGCACATGCTAGGCGAGCGCCCTACCACTGAGCCACAACCCCAGCCCCGAATTCTGCTTCTTAAATATTACAAAATCCATTCCCACATCTCCATCCCTATTGCCAGAATGCTAGTTTAGACCCTCATAGTTCAACTGAGCTATCTATTATAACATTCTTGCCAGTATCTCAGCCTCTCCAACCTGCACCATGCTTTTCACTCTAGCAGTAGTGAACTACTATAGTTATCCAAGCATGTAAGGCTTTTTGTGTGTGTGGGCGGGGTAGGCACATAATTGTCTTTTTTTTTTTTTTTCTTTTGTGGTACCGGGAATTGAACTCAGAGGCACTCGTCCACTGGGTCACATCCCAGCCCTTTTTTGTATTTTTATTTAGAGACAGGGTCTCACTGAGTCGCTAAGTGCCTCACCACTGCTGAGGCTGGCTTTGAACTCGCGATCCTCCTGCCTCAGCCTCCCAAAGTGCTGGGATTACAGGCATGCGCCACCGCGCCCAGCTCCATAATTGTCATTTTTATCAAATACATATGTATTTATAATGCTAGATTTTTTGGGGGGCGGGGTACTGGGGATTGAACTCAGGGGCACTCGACCACTGGCCACATCCCCAGCCCTTTTTTGTATTTTATGAGAGACAGGGTCTCACTGAGTTGCTAAGTGCCTCGCCATTGCTTTGAACTCGTGATCCTCCTGCCTCAGCCTCCCAAAGTGATGGGATTACAGGCATGCACCACCGTGTTCAGCTTTTTTTTTTTTTTTTTAATATTTATTTATTTACTTTAGTTGTACACAATACAATGAATTTATGTTTACGTGGTGCTGACGATCGAACCCGGGCCGTGCACGTGCAAGGCGAGTGCTCTGCCACTGAGCCACAACCCCAGCCCCTTTTTTTTTTTTTTTTTTAATAGTCATAGAATTGAGAAAAGTGCCATAAGCAGGCCACAGCATTACTTAGGGTTGGATGTGTGCTCCATGGGGGTGGTGAGCATTTCCTCTTTCCTCCCCTGCATGGTTATATCTAGCATGGCCTAACAGCTTAACCATGTCCTCAGTTTTGGAAGAGCTACAGGAAGTTACAGAAGAGATGACTGTGTTGTAGGAAAAGGCTAGAGAAACATGATGCCCTAAGAGCTGGAAAATCCAAGACTGAGACAGAAATCAAGAATATGATGCAGCAGAAATCAAAGAAAAAAAGCAAAATGTCATTTTATTTTTTTTTTTTTTGGCCATGGTAGCGGGATTTGAATCCAGGGATCCTCTACCACTGACCTATATCCCAGGCCTTTTTATTTTTTATTTTGAAACAGGGTCTTGCTAAGTTGCTGAGGCTGGTCTTGAACTTGGGATCCTTTTGCCTCAGTCTCCTGAGTCACTAGGATTATAGATGTGTGCCACTGCACCTAGCTAGCAGAATGTCTTGACAAGGAAAAGTCAGCCATGGTTGCTTCCATTATAACAGGGTGTATTGTGAAGATCAGTTACTTGTAGATGGGCTCAGGCAGATATGTTTCTGAAAATCTACATTACCGTAACTATAGCTCATCAAATCCACATTGAGAATGAGCTAATATATTTCACAGAGAGATCATTTGATATTTTGGTAAAGAGTCTAAATGGGAGCTGGGCATGGTGGCACATGCCTGTAATCCTGCAAATTCAAAGCCAGCCTCAGCAATTTAGCAAGATCCTGTCTCAAAATAAAAAAGGACCAGGAGCCGGGCGCGGTGGCGCATGCCTGTAATCCCAGCACTTTGGGAGGCTGAGGCAGGAGGATCACGAGTTCAAAGCCAGCCTCAGCAGTGGCGAAGCACTTAGCAACTCAGTGAGACCCTGTCTCTAATAAAATACAAAAAAAGGGCTGGGGATGTGGCCCAGTGGTCAAGTGCCCCTGAGTTCAATCCCCGGTACCACAAAAAAAAAAAAAAAAAAAAAAAAGGACCGGGGATGTAACTCAGTTAACTCCCTGGTACGAAGAAAAAAAGGAAAAAAAAGAGTCTAAATGGGAAGAGTTAGTCCATGATTGTAAGCAGCCTCTTGAAATCCATTTCTCTGGAAGTCAAGACTGATATAGTTATTTTGGTAGTTTTTGTTTTGTTTTGTTTTGTTGCTACTAGGGATTGAACCGAGGGGCACTTTACCACTGAGCTATATCCCCAGACCTGTTTATTTTTTTGGTACTGGTGTTTGAACCTAGGGGTGCTTAACAACTGAGCCACATCCCCAGCCCTCTTTTTATTGTTTTGTTTTGTCTTTTTTTTTTTTTTTTTTTGTCATTTTTTTGTAGTTGTAGTAAACAGAATGCCTTTATTTTATTTATTTTTATGTGGTGCAAAGAATTGAACCCAGTGCCTCACACATGCTAGGCAAGCATTCTGCCACTGAGCTACAGCCCCAATCCTAACCCCCTCTTTTTTTTTTTTTTTTTTGGTACCAGGGATTGAACTCAGGGGCACTCCACCACTGGGCCACATCCCCAGCCCTTTTTTGTATTTTATTAGAGACAGGGTCTCACTGAGTTGCTAAGTGCCTCACCATTGCTGAGGCTGCTTTGAACTCGTGATTCTCCTGCCTCAGCCTCCTAAGTGCTGGGATTACAGGCGTGCGCCACAATGCCTGGCTCCTAACCCCCTCTTGTAAAAAATTTGATAAAAGTTTCTTGCTTTGCTGATGCTGGTCTTGAACTTGGGATCCTCCTATCTCAGCCTCACCAGTTGCTGGAGATTACAGGCATGTTCCACCACACCCAGCTGATGTAGTTATGTAAAAACAAAACATACACAAAACACTTGATGGGACTTCCTGCCTCATTTTGAATAATGCCAAGAGTAAAAAAAAGCCCTTCTGTGAAACAGAGACAGACCCTAAAGAGAGACTGATAAGTGTTCTAAAGAACTGAGATAGACCCTAAAAAGAGATTGATGAGTGTTCTAAAGAAAATTTATGAAAATGGAGGTAATGATATAGAACCATTAATAAAGTGTAGGCAGAATCAAGACAAAAGCATGCCAAGGGAGACACAGAATTTTGACATTTTTAGGACTGGTGTTTAGCTTAGTGGCAGGGTACATTCTTTGCATGCAGTAAGCCCTGGGTTTGATCCCCATCACTTAAAAAAAAAAAAAAAAAAAAAAGAATTGTGACATTTTAAAGGCTTTTTTGGAACATTTCCAATAAGGAAATGTAGGTAAGCTATACAGATAAATTTGATAGATAACTATTCATATTGCCTTCTTCTGGGTAAAGGAACTATTTCCTACTGGAAGATTTATATAAATAAAATATGCTTAGGACTGGGGATGTACTTCAATGATAGAGAATTAGTATGCATAAGGCCCTGGGTTCAATTCCCTAGCACTGTAAAAATAAATAAATTAAAAATAGCCGGGCGCGGTGGCGCACGCCTGTAATCCCAGCACTTTGGGAGGCTGAGGCAGGAGGATCGCGAGTTCAAAGCCAGCCTCAGCAATGGTGAGGCACTAAGCAACTCAGTGAGACCCTGTCTCTAAATAAAATACAAAAAAAAAAGGCTGGGTATGTGACCCAGTGGACGAGTGCCCCTGAGTTCAATCCCTGGTACCACAAAAAAAAAAAAAAAAAATTAAACACTGTCTCATAAGATCGTTTTGTTAGTACCTGGCCTTTTTTTTTTTTTTTTCTTTTTTAAGAAACAGTTATAGCCGGACACGATGGCACATGCCTGTAATCCCAAGAGTTATATTGCTGGGTATGGTGGCACATGCCTGTGTTCCACTGGGCTTGGGAGGCTGAGGCAGGAGGATCACAAGTTCAAAGCCGCCAGCCTCAGCAACTTAATGAGGCCCTAAGCAACTTATCGAGATCCTGTCTTGCAATAAAAAAGAAAAGGGCTAAGGATGTGGCTAAGTGGTAAAACATCCCTGGGTTCAATTCCCAGTATCAAAAAAGTATTTGCTTGCCTTTTAAGTTACTGATAGAAACTCCTATCAATCAATGTAAGAATAAGTAAAACCTGAATTTTTGCATAAAATGGAAATTTATACCTGTGCTTTAAGGTTGCTGTAGAAAGGTTAGTCTATTTTTTTATAAATAGCTTAAATGATTCACTTAGCATGCACTAATTGTCCAATCACAAATATTTCTCTCTAGATTTAAATGTATTTATTTATGAATGTATAATTAGCTAAAATTTTCCCAAGAATAAACATGTTTATATACCATTTATTCGGTAAGGTTTTTTTGTTTATTTTTGGCACCAAAGACTGAACCCAGGGGTGCTTAGCCACTGAGCCACATCCCCAACGCTTTTTATTTTTTATTTTGAGACAGGGTCTTGCTAAATTGCTGAGGTTGGCCTTGAATTTACAATCCTCCTGCCTCAGCCTCCCATTGTTGGGATTATAGGCATGTGGCAGCATGCCCATTTGGTAAGTTTTTCCAGAGATCATCATGGCTTGGAAAAGCAATAATCAAAAAGCAATAATAATTAATTTGAAAATCCATCTGTTCTGTGTTCAATAAAATTAGATTTTTATTCAAAAAGAACCATCATTGGGCTGGGGTTGTGGCTCAGTGGTAGAGCGCTCACTTAGCACACGTGCAGCCTGGGTTTGATCCTCAGCATCACGTAAAAATAAAGGCATGTATACAACTAAAACAAATAAATAAATATTTTTTTTAAAAAAACCATCGTAAGTGGGGTATTACCATATATTACCATATAGTGCATGCCTATAATCCTAGTGGTGACTCAGGAAGCTGCGGCAGGAGGATCACAAGTTCAAAACCAGCCCCCTCAAGTTAACAAGAATTTCAGTAACTTAGCAAGACCCTGTCTATAAAAACAAAAATTGCTGATGTTGTAGCTCAGTGGTAAAGTAACCCTGGGTTCAGTCCCCAGTACCAAAAAAACAATAGTAATAACTTCTTTTAGACCTAATATCTTTTTGATTGCCTTATTATTTGTCATTTTGTTTTGTTTTTGCAGCATAAACTTGAATGGGATTTGCAGCAGAGGGAGGAAGAGATTGCTGAATTGCAGAAAGCTCTGAGTGATATGCAGGTCTGTCTCTTCCAAGAACGGGAACATGTTTTACGCCTCTACTCTGAAAATGACCGACTGAGAATCAGGTACCAAGTAGCTTAAGGGGAATTGTTGGAATTGTTGGGAGTTGTAACTCTAAATTACATTTGAAATGATAAATGTATCTGCAGTTATTCTCATAGGTTATGTTCCTTAGGAAACAAACTGAGATGGAGATTTGCCTGCAGACTAGTTACTGGGGAGGTTCTCAGGAGTAATATCTGTGAGCAGATATTTTGACATATACCACCTATGAGAAAATTTGAACTGTGATATATTGGTAACAAGGCCAACCCAACAGGGAGCTCTAAGGTTAGGGTGGCCTTTCAGAGGCAGAGGATTCGGACTTTTATATCTCCACATTGACCAATCATTGTATGCAGGCTGCCTTCACAGAGAGGGCATAAACTTGGGAAAAGCAGCCCCTTCTCCCAAGCACAGTTCTTGAGAAGGAGTTGGCTCCTGGGAGATGGTTATCTTGATTCTAAAAGGTGCATCTAAGCAGCGCATTATAACATTCACTACAGTGTACTTCTGTGTCTGTCTCTCTCCCTCCCTCACTCCCTCTCACCCTCTCTCTTTTTCACCCTCTCTCTTTTTCACTCTCTCAGATAAAACTTACCATTTCAAGCAGGGCATGGTGGCACACACCTGTAATTCCAGTGGCTAGGGAAGCTGAGACAGAAGAATCACAAGTTCAAAGCTAGTCTCAGCAACTTAGTGAGGCCCTAAGCAACTTAGCAAGACCCTGTCTCAAAATGAAAAATAAAAAGGACTGGGGATGTGGTTTAGTGGTTAAACACCCTTGGGTTCAGTCCCCAGTACCAAAAAAAAAAAAAAAAAAAAAAAAAAAGAATCACTATTTCAACTATTTTTAGTGTTCAGTGGCATTAAGTAAATTCACATTTTTGTGTCATCATCACAACCATCCAACTTCAAACTTTTTCATATTTCCACACTGAAATTCTACCTATTAAACATGAATTTCTTACGTTCCCTTCTCCTATTCCCTGGCAACCACCATTCTTCTTTCTGTTTCCATTAGTTATTGCCTGATACCATCTATGTGGTGGTGTGTAAGTAGAATCATGCAATATTCCTCCTTTTGTGTCTGGCTTGTTTCACTTAAGGTAGTGACTTAGCTTAGGTTCATCTGTGTTATAGCATGTGTCAGAATTTCCTTTCTTTTTAAGGCTCAACAATATGTCATTGTATGTCTATATCACATTTTGTTTGTACATTCATCATTGGATATTTGGTTGCTTCTATGTTTTGGTGATTGGGAATAGTGCTACCGTGAACATGGGTGTAAAGATCTCTCTTCAAGACCCTGCTTTCAGTGCTTATGGGTATATATCCAGAAATGGCATTACAGAATTATTTGGTAATTCTATTTTTCATTTTTCGAGGAACTGCCATGCTGTTCTCCATAGTCGCTATGCCAGTTTACATTCCTACTAATAATATATATGGGTTCTAGTTTCTCTACATCCTTGCCAACATTTGTTATTGTCTTCTTTTGTTTTGTTTTTTGGTACCAGGGATTGAACCTAGGGGTGTTTAACCACTGAGCCACATCCCCAGTGTCCCTTCCGCCTTTTTTTTTCTTTTCTTTTTTTTTTTTTTCTTTTCTTTTCTTTTTTTTTTTTTTTTTTTTTTTTTTTTTTTTTTTTGGTGGTGCTGGGGATTGAACCCAGGGCCTTGTGCATGCAAGGCAAGCACTCTACCAACTGAGCTATATCCCCAACCACCTCCCCTCCCCCTTTTTTAAAATTTGAGACAGGATTTTTTTAAAAAATATTTATTTATTTGCTTTAGTCGTACACAATGCGTTTATTTTTACATGGTGCTGAGGATGGAACCCATGCTGTACATGTGCTAGGCAAGTGCTCTACCGCTGAGCCACAACCCCAGCCCTGAGACAGGATCTTGCTAAGTTGCTTAGGGCTTCACTCAATTGCTAAGGCTTACTTTGAATTTGCCATCCTCCTGCCTCAGCCTCCTGAGTTGCTAGAATTACAGGCATGTGCCACTGTGCCTGGCAATATTTTCTGATATTTTTAGTTATAGATAGACACAATACCTTTACTTTATTTATTTATTTATTTATTTATTTCATGTTTGTCTTTTTATGTGGTGCTGAGGATTGAATCCAGTGCCTCACACATGCTTAGGCAAGTGCTCTACCATTGAGCTCTAGCCCCATCCCTGCCTCATTTTCTGATACTTTTGACAGTTGCCATCTTAATGGATATGAGGAAGTATTTCATTATGGTTTTGATTTGCACTTCCTTAGTGACAATATTGAGCATTTTTTCATGTTTATTGGCCATTTTTACATCTCTGAAGAAATGTCAGTTCATGTCCCTAGCCCATTTGGGGGGGGGGTACTAGGGATTGAACTCAGAGGCACTTGACCACTGAGCCACATCCCCAGCTCTACTTTATATTTTAGAGATAGGGTCTCACTGAGTTGCTTAGTGCCTCGCTAAATTGCTGAGGCTGGCTTTGAACTCGCAATCCAATCCTCCTGCCTTCACTTCCCAAGCGCTGGGATTACAGTCATGTGCCACCACACCCAGCCCTTGTCCTTTTTTTTTTTTTTTTTTGGTGGTACCGGAGATTGAACTCAGGGGCACTCGACCACTGGGCCACATCCCCAGCCCTTTTTTTTTGTATATTATTAGAGAGACAGGGTCTCACTGAGTTACTCAGTGCCCTGCCTTTGCTGAGGCTGGCTTTGAACTCTCGATCCTCCTGCCTCAGCCTCCCAAAGTGCTGGGATTACAGGCGTGCGCCACCGCGCCCGGCTTCCTTTGTCCATTTTTTAATTGGGTCGTTTTGTTGTCATCATTGGGTTTTAGAAGTTTTTTATATATTCTGGTTATCAAACCCTTATTGGATTCATACTTTGCAAATATTTTCTCCAAATCTGTAGATTGCCTTTTTACTCTCTTATTAGCATCCTTTGATGCACAAAAGTTTTAAATTTGTAGTCCAATTTATTTTTTTTCCTTTAATTATTTCTGCTTTTGGTATATACAAGAAATCATTGCTAAATCCAACGTCAAAAGCTTTTCCTCTATGTTTTCTTCTAAGAATTTCATAGCTTTAGCACTTAAATTTGGATGTTTGATTCATTTTTTTTTTAATATTTATTTATTGGTTTTAGTTGTACGCAATGCCTTTATTTTTACGTGGTGCTGAGGATCGAACCCGGGTTGTGCACGTGCTAGACGAGCACTAAACCGCAGAGCCACAACCCCAGCCCCTGATTGATTCATTTTGAGGAAAAAAAAATTTGGTACTAGGAATTGAGCCTGTGGCGCCTAACCACTGAGCCACATCTTCAGCCTTTTTTTTTTTTTGTATCTGGGATTGAACTCAGAAGCACTTACCCACTGAGCATATCCCCAGCCCTTTTTCTATTTTATTTAGAGTCAGGGTCTCACCTGCCTCAGCTTCCCAAGCCACTGGGATTATAGGTGTGTGCCACTGTGCCCAGCTTTGAGTAAATTTTTATATATGATATTGAGGACCAGCTTCATTTTTTGCATGTAGATATCCAGCCTACCTCCCCACCATCATTATCATCATTATGTTAGTACTGGGTCTTGAACCCAGGGGCACTCTACTCCCAGTCCTTTTTATTTATTTATTTATTTTTAATATTTAGTAGTTGTCAGTGGATCTTTATTCTATTTATATGCGGTGCTGAGAATCGAATCCCGTACCTCATACATGCTAGGCAAGCACTCTACCACTGAGGTACAACCCCAGCTGCCTTTTTATTTTTTATTTGAGGCAGGGTCTCACTAAATTGCTGAGGGTCTCCTTAAGTTGTTGAGGCTGGCTTTGAACTTGAAATCCTTCTGCCTCAGCCTCCCAAGTTGCTGGGATTTATAGGTGTACATTACCATGCCTAGCTCCTACCGTCTTTTGTGTGTATGTGTGTGATGCTGGGGATTGAACCCATGGCCTCATGCCTTCCAGGCAGGCACTCTATGGCTGAACCTCATCCCCAGTCCCAGCATCATTTTAGAAAGAGTTAGCCACGTGGGCTGGGGTTGTGGCTCAGCAGTAGAGCGCTTGCCTAGCACAGGCGCGGCCTGAGTTCGATCCTCAGCACCACGTAAAAATAAAGGCATTGTGTACAACTAAAGCAAATAAATAAATAAATAAATATTTTTAAAAAAAGAAAGTTAGCCACATGGTTTCTGGATGTCCCATACTTAAGCACTCCATGTTGGCAGGATCCAGCAGCATGACAGAAGCTGCTCTTCAAAATGTCCTAACTCTTACCTCTAGATGGTATGGTTTTGCTCCAGAATCTGATATGGTCTGTTATGATTTTTATAATAAGGTCAGCCATAAACTCCTCATGATTCCTGTCCCAACCACAGGTACCATAAGATCTCTCAGGTCATATGGCCTAAGCTGCTTGTACCATAGTTTTGACCCAATGCAGAACCTCCTTTCAGCTCTGGCCACATTGAAAGCTCACTTTTAATGTTACTTTATACATGGGTTGGAACAGTATCCCAAAGTATAGAATCTGTGTCTCCAGGGCCTTTCAGGCATTACATTTCCTTCTTGATGGTAGTAGCTACAACATTCAATAATTTTGTCTTTTACGTTGGAGAGATTGTTCTGGCATGCTGAGATCAGATCCCTAAAATATTCACTAATATTCTTGTCAGGTTTATCTCCAGTCCTCTGGAACATACTTATCTTACTAGGGATTCCAGTGCATTTGCTATCTCTTGTCCATGCTTTCTAACTTAATATGATCTTATCCATAGTGAAAAAAAAATGTAATCTATAGAATGAGCAGATCCAGGTTCTTTTATACTGTACTGACAGAGAGCAAAGGAGTTAACTTGGCCCTAGGGAAAGAGTATAAAAGTATACTCTTGCCCACCTCACATGAATGTGAACTGCTTTTGGTCCTTGGAGAGGTGGAAAAGAATGCATTCACCTTACTAGTGGCCATATTCCACATACCTCAGATCATGTTAATCTGCTCTAACAAAGATACTCCATCTGGCACAATAACTGAAATTGGAACTTACCTGGTTAGAGCCTGCTGTTATTCTCCAGAATCCAAACTTCTTTTGTATAGGTCATATTGATGAATGAAACGAGGGGTTGATAAGGCTCGCCTAATTGCATTTTTTAAGTCTATTTATCATCTTGACTGGGTATGGTGTCAAAGGCTTCTACTTGTCTGAACCCAGAAGCCAAGAAACAAATTTGGAGGTTCTGCCAACTAAAGTATGTGCAGTCTAATTATATATTTGGTAACTGGGAAAGTGTCTATTGATTGGATTTGTGGATCTAGTAGACCCACTGGGAGCTGCACCAAAATTCCATTTATCTGGTGGATTTATCCCGTTTCGATACTTAACCCATATGCCTTGTGCCATGGTGATACTTCACATTACCAGGTATCAGTGTCACCTCCGATACTGTATACAGTAATCCTTAAAGTGCCAGGGTATTCTATTTACCCTGGTGTAACTACGTGAATGGATGACTGTAGGCCTTTTGGTGAAGAATTGGGGGGAATCATTTACCTTGTACACTTGCTATGGTGTCATGGGTCTTAGCCTTCTAGGAGATCCAGCCTCTTCTTCAGCTAATAGTCTGGGAAAAGCACCAGAGGTTATGACTTTTTTTTTTTTAATATTTATTTTTTAGTCATAGTTGGACACAATGCCTTTATTTTATTTATTTTTATGTGGTGCTGAAGATTGAACCCAGGGCCTTGCACATGTTAGGTGAGCTCTCTATCAATGAAGCACAACCCCAGTTTCAAGAGGGTATGACTTCTATGGAGCACAGCTCTTGGCCTCTTTTCCATCTTTGGTTATTTTGATTATCTAAGTTATACCCTGTTGACTATCCATCTGTCTTGCTCCTAGGAACACTTTGTTCTGTGAACTGTCTCCATATCACTAGCTTTTAAATCCCTCTTTAGAGTTTGCTTCCTTGGTGCAGACCTGCTTGCTATCAGCTGTCTAGTATCAGGTTGGGTTCCCTGGGGAACAAACTGTACAAGATTTGCTTGCAGGAAGTGTTTTGGGGAGTGCTCTAAGGAATAACGACCTCTGAGGAAATAAGGAAAGCCTAGTTGGGCAGATGGAGAATTTCCACTGTGATTCAGTTACAGCACATCTCAGCCAACACTGCAAGGGGCTCCAAGGCAAGGAGATTGGGTGTTTTATACTCCCTTATTGACCAGGCATTGGATGTGGGCTGTCCTTGAGGAATGGGAGGCATGAGTCAATGAAGCAGTTCCCCTTGGCTGAGGGCAGTTCTGGAGAGATTCTACTGTGAATCATTTGTAGGCAACATTCCTGGCAGTCAGGGGAATGAGCCCATCAGTGTGGAAGAGAAGGTTCTAGGCAGTGCACCTCCCCATCCACCAGTTACCGTCTAGGACCAGCTAAGAAATTATTTTCTGTCCCCTCATTTCTGACTTCCTAGAGAGAAATACCTGATGTCTTAACTAGAGCTGAGGCCTAGGTAAGTCCTATTTAATTTTAATTTGAGATTACTGTTTTAAAAACAAGTCAGAAGGGAGATCCTTGAAACAGAAAAGGTTACTTACTTGGGATACATGATGTGTGCTAATATTCTGTGACAATTACAGAGAACTAGAAGACAAGAAAAAGATTCAGAGTCTCTTGGCTCTTGTGGGAACGGACACTGGAGAAGTGACCTATTTTTATAAGGAGCCTCCCCACAAAGTAAGTAATCTGTGGGTGTTGAGTATGGGCTTTACAAAATAAGTGGGGGTCAGAAATTCATCACTTGCTAAAGAAAACTTATAGAGAGTAGTTAACCAATACAGTCCCATGTTGAGCTAAGTTTGCAAAGCGTTTTCCTTCAAAAACCTTGGGAAGTAGCATTGTTTACTCCATTTCCCTATTTAGAAACCTAAAGCCATGGCAGAGTACTTGATTAACATGCATGCATGAGGCCCTGGGTTCTATCCCCAGCATCACCAAAAAGAGAAAGAAACATAAAGCCCAGAGGGATAGATATTTAGATATTTTAAAGAGGAAAACAGGGGCAAACTTTGTGGAAAAAAAAGTTTCAGTACTTAAGATTTCTTAAAATCTTGATTTATACTGATTACAAATGTAATACATGGTATGTATTAAAAACCAGAGTACAGAAATCTATCATATAAAAATGACAGTTTCCCCTAATCCTCTAAGCCAGAAATGAACCATTATTAATAGTTTGGTACAGCTGGGCACGGTGGAGCACATCTGTAATTCTAGCAACTCAGAAGGCTAAGCCAGGAGGATTGCAAGTTCAAGGCCAGGCAAAGCAACTTAGCAAGACCCTGTCTCAAAATATAAAGGACTGGGGATGCAGCTTGTGTTTAAGTACCCCTAGGTTCAACCCCAGTACCAAAAAAAAATAAAAATAGTTTGGTATATATGCTTCCAGTTCTTTTTTCCATTCTTATAGAAATATTTATGTAGGAGCCTGGTATGGTGGCACACGCCTGTAATCCCAGTGATTTGGGAGGCTGAGGCAGGAGGATTGAAAGTTCAAGGTCAGCCTTAGCAACTTAGCAAGGGCTACCTGTTTCAAAATAAAAAATTTATTTAAGGGCTGGGGTTGTGGCTCAGCGGCAGAGCGCTCGCCTCGCACGTGCGCGGCCCGGGTTCGATCCTCAGCACCACATAAACATAAAAAAATAAAAAGCATTGTATTGTGTACAACTAAAGTAAATAAATAAATTTAAAAAAAAATTTATTTAAAAGGCTGGGGCTGGAGGTGGCGCACGCCTGTAATCCCAGCACTTTGGGAGGCTGAGGCAGGAGGATTGCAAGTTCAAAGCCAGCCTCAGCAATGGCGAGGCACTCAGCAACTCAGTGAGACCCTGTCTCTAAATAAAATACAAAAAAAAAGGTCTGGGGATGTGACCCAGTGGTCAAGTGCCCCTGAGTTCAATCCCCGGTACCACAAAAAAAAAAAAAAAAGGCTGGGGGCCGGGAGCAGTGGCGCACTCCTGTAATCCCAGTACTTGGGAGACTGAGGCAGGAGGTTCGCAAGTTCAAAGCCAGCCTCAGCAATGGCGAGGCACTTAGCAACTCAGTGAGACCCTGTCTCTAATAAAATACAAATAAGGGCTGGGGATGTGGCCCAGAAGTCGAGTGCCCCTGAGTTCAATTCCCAGTACCAAAATAAAAAAAGTAAAACTTTGGGGCTGGGGCTATGGCTCAGTAATAGAGCACTAGTCTCCCATGTGTAAGGCCCTGGGTTCAATCCCCAGCACCACATAAATCAAATAAAGGTATTATGTCCACCTACAACTAAATATATTTAAAAAAAAAAAAAAAAAAAAAAGGCTGGGATGTAGCTCAGTGGTAAAGCACCCCTGGGTTCAAACCCCAGTATCAAAAAACAAAAACAAAAAAGTAAGTATTTATATGGGACTGGAGAGGGATCTCAGTGATAAAGTACTTGCCTTGCATGCAGGAGGTTCTGAGTTCTCGGCACTGCAAAAAAAAGAAAAAAGAAAGAAAGAAATGTTTACATGTATGTAGATACTATTTTAGCGTTTCCATTTTTTCACTTTTTTTTTTTTTTAATATTTATTTATTTACTTTAGTTGTACACAATGCAATGCATTTATGTTTACATGGTGCTGAGGATCGAACCCGGGCCGCGCACGTGCGAGGCGAGCGCTCTGCCGCTGAGCCACAACCCCAGCCCCTCACTTTTTTTTTTTTTTTGGCAATACTGGGGATTGAACTCAGGAGTGTTTTGCCACTTAACTACAACCCCAGTTCTTTTTATTTTTATTTTGAAACAGGACCTCCCTAAGTTGCTCAACTGGTCTTGAACTTGATTGTCCTGCTTTAGCCTCCCAAGTCACTGGAATTATAGGCATGCACCACTGTGCCTGGTTCCTTCTTTTCACTTTCATAGGTAATTTCTCATTACCATTTTTACTCATATTTACATAAGGATATTTCTGGCCGGGCGCTGTGGCACACGCCTGTAATCCTAGCACTTGGGGGGCTGAGGCAAGAGGATCGTGAGTTCAAAGCCAGTCTCAGCAATGGCAAGGCACTTAGCAACTCAGTGAGACCCTATCTCTAATAAAATACAAAAAAGGGGTGGGGATGTGGCCCAGTGGTTGAGTGCCCCTGAGTTCAATCCCGGTACCAAAAAAATATATATATATATCTATATTATATAATATTTCTATTTCTTTCCTAAAAGGCCCTTTTTTAGCATGTTTTGTGAAATATCCCTGTAATTTTATTTTTTAGTCTATATCAACACTAGGTTTTATCTAAAAAACCCAGTTACTTTGTCTGTGTTGCCTCTCACACGCATAATATCCTTACATAATTATTCAGTTTTGATGAATTTAACTTAAAAATAGTGTGGAATCTGCAGAATTAAGGCTAAAAAGTAAAATGTCACATTTACAGAAAAGCTACTTATCTTTTTGGTTCTTTAGGTCAGCATTCTCCAAAATTCTATCCAGGCTGTAGGTGTATGTGAACAGAATGAGTCTTCAGCTCCTAAACCAGGTAACAACCATGTTATTAGAAAGTCTCATTGATGCAGAATTAAAAATCACAGCTCAAATAATTAGAAATTTTTCCTAATATAGAAGTGATAATTGATGTTCATAATGATGCCTCTGGTGGTATAAGATCTTACTGAGCTTCTTGAATCATCTAAGAATCTGTACTTTATTCAGTGCAGATTTTCTTTATTCTTGGTTTTGTTTTAATATTTTTTAAATTGATACACAACAATTATATATATTTATGGGGCACAGGGTGGCATTTCAGTAGTGTATATGATGTTTAGTGATCAGATCAGGAAAAATCAACATATAAATCACCTATCATTTCTTAGTTTGGGGAACATTTAAAATTTTCTCTACTAGCTGTTTTGAAATATACAATTGATTGCCATCAACCATAGTTATCCCACTGTGCTATTGAACATTAGAAATCATCCTTTGATCAGCAATACTCATGTATCTGTTTTCCTTTCTATATACTTCCCAGGCTCTGGTATCCTCGGTGTAATTTTTAGTGTTGCTTACTTTATTTTTTTAATATTTATTTATTTGCTTTAGTTATACACAATTCGTTTATTCGTACGTGGTGCTGAGGATTGAACCTGGGCCGCGCATGTGCTAGGCGAGCGCTCTACCACTGAGCCACAACCCCAGCCCCTTTATTTGTTCTTTTTAGTTACACATGACAGTAGACTGTATTTTGACATATTATGCATACATGGAGTATAACTTCCCATTTTTGTGGTTGTACATGATGTGGAGTTACAGTGGTTGTATATATTCATATAAGAACATAGGAAAGTTATGTCCAGTTCATTCTACCCCTTTCCTTATCCCATCCTTCATCCCTTTCCCTCATTCCCCTTTGTCTAATCCAGTGAATTTCTATTTTCCCCACATTCCCATCTTATTGTGAGTTAGCATC
Source organism: Tamias sibiricus (assembly GCA_025594165.1). Lineage (NCBI taxonomy): Eukaryota > Metazoa > Chordata > Mammalia > Rodentia > Sciuridae > Tamias > Tamias sibiricus. Next base: position 13,477,198 of record CM046661.1, on the reverse strand, counting down.
CACATATCAGAGAGAATATTCGGCCTTTGGTTTTTTGGGATTGGCTCATTTCACTTGGCATAATAGTCTCTAGTTCCATCCATTTACTGGCAAATGCCATAATTTCATTCTTCTTTATGGCTGAGTAATATTCCATTGTGTATATATACTAGTGTTGCTTTTTTTTGTTGTTGTCGATGAACCTTTATTTATTTATTCATTCATTTACCTATTTATCTGTGGTGCTGAGAATCGAACCCAGTGCCTTATCCATGTGAGGCAAGCACTCTACCACTGAGCTACAATCCTAGCCTGGAGTGTTGCTTATTTTAAAAATAACTTTGGAGCCGGGCGTCGTGGCGCATGCCTGTAATCCCAGCACTTTGGGAGGCTGAGGCAGGAGGATCGCGAGTTCAAAGCCAGCCTCAGCAATGGCGAGGCACTTAGCAACTCAGTGAGACCCTGTCTCTAATAAAATACAAAAAAGGGCTGGGGATGTGGCCCAGTGGTCTAGTGCCACAGAGTTCAATCCCCGGTACCAAAAAAATAAATAAATAAATAACTTTGGGGCTGGGGTTGTAGCTCCTGGTAGAGCACTTGCCTAGCATGTGTGAGGCACTGAGTTCAATCCTCAGTGCCTCATAACAATAAAATAAAGGTATTGTGTCCATCTATAACTAAAAAGATAAAAACAATAACTTTGTGTTTTGAAGTTTGTTTACTGTATCATAACCAAGGTATTTGAATTTAGTTTTTCTTATTCCTTACACATTCTGATTAAGAAAGATTTTACTAAGAAAGACATCTGAGCCTGGTGGTGTATGCCTGTAATCCAGCAACTTGGGAGGCTGAGGCAGTTCAACGACAGCCTTAGGAATTTAGTGAGGCCCTAAGCAACTTAGTGAGACCCTGTCTTGAAATAAAAAATAAAAAGGTCTGGGGATGCAGTTCAGTGGTTAAGTGCCTCTGGGTTCAATCTCTAGTACAATCAATCAGTCAAATCAATCAATAATATTAATGAACAAAATGAAAAGGACTAGACGAGTTCAGTGGTAAAACATGCCTGCGTTCAATCCCTAGTACCAAAAATAAAAGAAAGTAGACACAATGCCAAAGGAACATTTAGTAGTTGATTCTGCTGAAAGGTAAATCTGATTATCTAAGGAGAAATCCTGTAAGTTCACTTATAGAAATTCCCATTTGAAAAAATAAGCATTATAGGTATTGTGTGTTTTCCTTTGCCTTCCTTTCTTTCTCTCATAGGTAAAAGAAACTGAACTCCTGTGCAAGGATAATGCTGAAACTTTTTTCTTACAATGTTGAAAATTAAATAGCAGAAATAAAAGTTGAATAGTCTTATTGATGGATATTTGTTTTCTAATTTAGATTCTAAAGTAAACAAAAAAAGATCAGCAACAAGAGAAAAGGAATACTGTTCTGAGCATTACCAAGGAGACATAGAATCACTCATGCTACAGGTAATGGATTTATTTTGGCAGGCCAAGATGATTTCTGTCTACATATTTAATTTTGTAAAATGTTCCTTCAGTATCATGCAAGTATTTTGTTGCACATGGGTTGTATTTAGGCATCATGTGATTAAGAAAATTGAGGTTTTCCTAATTTCTAAGTGCTCATATATTTGGGGGTGTACCAGGGATTAAATTCAGGGGCACTTGTCCACTGAGCCACATCCCCAGCCTTATTTTGTATTTTATTTAGAAACAGGGTCTCACTGACTTGCTCAGTACCTTGCTTTTGCTGAGGCTAGCTTTGAGCTTGTGATCCTTCTGCCTCAGCCTCCCGAGCTGCTGGGCTTACAGGCATGTGCCACTATGCCCGGCTCTTCTAAGTACTTATATTTTACAACCATTATTCTCTATTTGAACATTCTAGAAGTATTTCTCTAAACCTTCAGTTCATATTGCTAAGTTCATTTTGTTCATACAAAACCATCTTTAAATAAGAATTCAGTTTGTGATTGGCCTAGGAGGAACACAGAGAATTATAGAGGGAAGTTTGTCTGTGCTGACAGATCAACATTTGCAGTTATATCCATTTATCTAGTTCATGAGTTCTAAAGTCTAGGAAAGTAATAAATCATTTTCTTGCTACCTGGTAATTGTATGTCCTTTGGTATCATCATTTTTTTATCTCATTGCACTGAAGTTCCTATTCTTCTCCCATTGATTTAAATGACAGTTTCTACCTTTGGCCAGTATTTCCAGAATCAGAGAAGGAAATTACATTATATTCATTTTGCTTTATTTTTTAAAATCAAAAACCCAGAGTCATTCTGTTTCTATGCATCCAGTGCATCTTAAAAAGGAGACAGTGAAAAGGCAAGATAGGACTGGAGAAATCAAATTTTGTAGCTTTCTCTGTGATGTAAATATGGGCTTTAGTATAGGCAAAGAGTCCACTCTTCTGTAGCCTCACCCTACTTTATAAGACATTGAATAAAGTGATTGGCCTAGTTGAGACTTTTCTACTGTTTGTTTTGCTGCTGTGCTTTAGGTTTGTTTTATTTAGCTTTCTTTCTGGGAAAGGCTTGTTTTTTTACGGGTATGAAGTAAGTGCACACAGGAGTGGATCCCTCACCCCTGTCGCCTGTCTAGGTGGAAGCACTGCAGGTGCAGCTAGGAGAACAGACCAAGTTTTTTAGAGAACAAGTCGAAGGGCTCATGGAGGACAGACGGATTCGCATCGAGGAGATACAAGTTCAGCACCAGAGAAATCAGGACAAAATTAAAGAACTAACCAAAAGGTGAATGCTCAAGTAACATATACCTAACAGGTGTCCTGTTTTTTCTGAGTAACTTAAAAGTTAATAATTGTTGGGCTGGAGGTGTAGCTGAGTGGTAATGTGTTTGCCTGACATGCACAAGTCCCTGGTTTTGATCCCCAGCATCTGTACTAGGGATTGAGCCCAGAGGAGTTTTACCACTAAGGTACATCCTCAGTCCTATTAATTTCTTATTTTGACACAGGGTCTCACTAAGTTGCTTAGGGCTTTGCTAAGCTGCCAAGGTTGGCCTAGAACTTGGGATCCTCCTGCCTCAGCCTTCCAAGCCTCTGGAACTACAAGTGTGCACCACCACATCCACACCTAGCACTCCCTTGTTCTTTGATCTAACCATCTTTAGTCTTTTGTTTAGTTCCAGTGGCCAGATTTGTGCCATAAACACATCCTTCATTGAGTATGTTTGAACACCTCAAATTTATAACTACTGAAACCAAATTGTTTATCTCTCAATAAATCCTCCCTCCCCCAACCTCAGACTTACTAATTCACTCTTCCTCCCATTGAGTTTCATGTCATTACATCCATCTAGTTTCCCAACCTTGAAACCTCAGGATCATCCTCAACTCCCAGGTCTCTCTCATTTCCTAATTACAAACCCAATATTTTAAGCCCAACAAATCTTTTAAATTCATTCTCTGTCCAGGCATGGTGGTTACTCCTGTAATCTCAGCTATTTGGGAGGTTGAGACAGGAGGATTGCAATTTCAAGGCCAGCCTGGGCAATTTAGCAAGACCCTGTCTCAAAATAAAAAAGGACTGGACTGGGGATGAAGCTTGGTGATAAAGTGCCCCTGGGTTCAATCCCCAGTACCAAAAAAGGAAAAGAAGTTCTCTGCCTCTCATTTCTGCTCCATTGACTCAATTGTATTGTTTAAATTCTTGTAATATCTAACCATTTTTCCTATCACTTTTCTCTTTGTATTTTATAACCTTCCTTATGAATTAATTCCTCTATTAGGAGTTTTCAACTGCTTAAAAACATTTGAACCAGGTACAGTGGCACACACCTATCGAAAATAAAATTTTAAAAAGTGCTGGGTATTATGAGTCAATGGTCGAATGCTTGTCTAGCATACATGAGGGCTTGCAGCTCAATCCCTAGTCCCACAAAAGAAAAGATAAAATAAATAAATAAAACCACATTTGACAGGTCAAATTAAGTTCTTCCTTCTACACATTCCCATAATAATTACTGTGCCTCTATAACAACACTTATCACCTCATAATATATTATCTTTGTTTCCTCAGGTCTTGATATATAGCCTATGTCCTGCTGTGTGTACACAGTAGCCACACACAAGTTGCACCTTACCATCTCTTTTCTATATTAAACATCTTTTTAAAAAATTTTCTTCTGTGCTAGGGATCAAACCCAGGGCTTCACACATGCTAGGCAAATACTCTTCCACTGAGCCACAACCCCAGCCCATAATTTGTAATTTATGTTTTTTAGAATATTAATAACCATCCTTGTTTAGAATTATTTGCATATATAAGCTTGATCAATTCTGTCAATTAGATAGATTTTTTTTTGTAGATGGACACAATATTTTATTTATTTATTTATTTATTTTTATATTATTTTATTTTTATGTGGTGTGGTGCTAAGGATCGAACCCAGTGCCTCACATGTGCTAGGTCGGCAGTCTACCTGTGCTGCAACCCCAGCCCTAGATAGATCATTCTAAGGTTATTGAATAGCCTGAAATCCTAGGCCATTAATGACTGTCCTTTGGGTGTCACTCTCAAACCATATGTACATTAACTAGATCATACTTTCTTAATTTGTAATTGAGAATATAATGTAAAACAGAATAAAATTACTCACTGAAAACAGGAAAGATCCTTGTGATAACTGAATCAGTTTATCCCTGTGTGTTTACTTTTTTTCTTATTTCCCTCTGTTTATGTACACACCCATATATATATATATTTCCCCCCACCCCCATCTGGTTACATTTGCTTTACTTTATGCCTGCCTGGCACTATACTATCATTTTCCTCTTATCTGTGTACCCTGTTAATCATAGAAAGAATTAAATGAATATAACAATAGTTTTTCACTGGAAAACTGTAGTTATTGCTTTTCTCTTATAGGTAATTGAATCATTCAATATAGAATTTTTCTAGGTGGTGGTGTTAAACTGATGCGTTGCTTATTTCCAGGGATTTGGGGGAGTTATTTGCTGGGGATTGAACCCAGGAGTACTTTACCACTGAGCTATATCCAAAGTTCTTTATATTTTTTATTTGAGATAGGATCTTAGTAGTTTATGAGGCTGGCCTCAAACTTGTGATCTTCCTGCCTCAGCCTCCCAGGTTGCCAAGATTACTGGTGTGCACCACCGTGCTGGCAGGGATATTCATTTTCAAAACTACAAACATCATTTTTCAATTTCTAAATTTTGAGAATTAGTCATCAGGAATCTATGTAGTGCCTATATATGTCTAGTAGTCAATACTATTCTTGCCAATCTATTCATAGTAGCGTAAAAATATGTTATAAATAAGGTATATACTTTGGGGGACATCCTGCAGGTTGATATTTAAAATCTAATATATAAACAAGTGTTAGTTATGAGACAGTATATATTAAAATTAATAATACAGCTAGAGTTGTGGCTCAGTGGTAGAGCACTTGCCTAGCAGGTGTAAGACACTGGGTTCAATCCTCAGCACCACATTAAAAAAAATGTGAGCTAATAAAATAAAGTTTTAAAAAGTTTTTTAAAAAAAATAAGAAATGGAGAAATTAAAATGGGCTTAAGTATTGAGATGACTTCATAGAGAAAGTCAATCTTGAAAAAGAGGCAAGATTTTGATATAGTACAGTCACAGCATAAACAAAGCAAAGTTGTCTTTAACATTTTGTAATTGATATTATTACTCTCAGAACATCATGATTTAGTTTTCCATTGTCTCATTCATGGAAATAGTTCATACATATTCAGATTATGTACAAATATTTCTGTCATTCTTCTAATCATTTAACCTCAAATTAGTACTCAGGAAAATATTTATAAAGACTAATCTATGGGGGCTGGGGTAGTGGCTCAGTGGTAGAGTGCTCACCTAGCATGTGCATGGCACCAAATAAAAATAAATAAATAAAATAAAGGTATTGTGTCCAACTAAAAAATAAAAATGTCAAAAAAAAAAAAAAAAAAAAAAAGACTATAATCTATGAACCAGGGAGCATGGGTAGATACACTTACCCAGTAAAATGTGTTAAGATTGCCAGTGATGCAGGGCATGGTGGCACACACCCATAATCCCAACAGGTCAGGAGTATCACAAGTTCAAAGCCAGTCTCAGCAACTTAGCCAAGCCCTAAGCAACTTGGCAAGACCCTATCTCAAAATAAAAAAATGAAAAGGGCTAATGATGGGGCTCAGTGGTAAAGCACCCCTGGGTTCAATCCCTGGTACCAAAAAAAAAAAACAAAACAAAGTTGCCAATGGTCAGAATAAGTTTGGTTTTAAGACTGCTAATATTTTTTAAAATTCATATATTGTACAATTGGAAAAGAACCTTTGTCTTCCCTTTTGGAATAACCCTATATTTCAAAAGTACTGTATAAGCATTTTCATGTCCATGCTTGTCCTCTCTTTCATAGTCTCCATCATACCCAAGAACTGCTTTATGAGAGCACCAAAGACTTTCTGAAACTGAGATTTGAAAACCAAACTAAAGAGAAAACATGGATGCTTGAAAAAGATCAGTTGATATCAAAGATTAAGCAACATAGGGTGCAGTATAAGAAGAAGGATGATAAAATTGCAAAAGTTATGCCAGTTTTACATGACAGTCATCCTACCCAAAATGAATATATTAAGGTAATGTTCTAATGCCTTAGCGAAATGTTTATTTTTCTGTAAGAGTCACAAGAACTCAGAGAATTCCAAAAAACCTACAAATTATCATATATAATCCATTCAGTCAAGGAAGCTGGGGTAGCAGTAGCCACAAATAGCTGATCATTATGGTGTCTGGGGGTTTAAAATATTGGATTGTTGATTGATTCATTTAGCAAATGGGCTAGACTTTGTGGCTACAGCAGTACATAGGCTAGACAAGATCTGTCCACGACTTTCTCTATGAAGTCATCTCAATACTTATTTCTATATACATGTTCAAAAGGGGACTAAGAAAGTAGTCTAGAAATTGGAAGTTTGGAGCTGGGGATGGATGATGGCTCCATGATAGAGCACTTGTTTAGCATGCTCAAGGTCCTTAATTCAGTCCCTAGCAAGAAAAATAATAAGTATTTGAACCCAGGGGCACTACCACTGAACTACATCCCCATCCCATTTTATTTTGTCTAGGTACTGGGGATTGAACTCAGGAGTGTTTTATCACAGGTCTTGCTAAGTTGCTGAGGTTAGACTCCAACTTACAATCTTCCTGCCTTAGCCTCCCAAGTCACTGGATCGCAGGTGTGTACCACCACACCAGGCTTGGTGTTTATATTTTAATGAGAAAAACAAACAACAACAAATAACCAAGAAAATTATGGATTATAAAAAAGTAATAGATATTAAGGAATAGAGAATTATATGAAGATTGTATATAGTTACTGGAAGCCCATTCAGAAGGCGGGGGAGCACAGGGACACTCTTATGTCTGATGTTTCTGCTGAAACCTGTGATATGGGACTGAGCTTGCCAAGGAAACCTAGGGTAGGAGCATTTCAGGCAAAGGGAGAAGCAAGTTTAAAGGCTCTGGGGTACATTTAAGGAAGAAAAAAAAATATCATAGTTATGGAAGAATAGCAAGGAGGAAATGATAGGCAAAAGGCTTGGAAGAGTAGGCAGATAGGTCATGGTAAGAAATATGAACTTAGTGCCAACCATTGTCTTCTAAGGTTTGTGATTACATAGGTAACATCTGATTTAAGATTTTTTGTGTTTTTTTTTTTTTTTTTTTTTTAAGATAGTTTCACTATATTACCCAGGTTGACCTTGAACCCTTGGGCTTAAAAGATCCTCCTGCCTTAGCCTCCTGAGTAGCTGGAACTACAGGTGTACATTACTGCACCCAACTCTGATTAAGTTTTTAAAACATCATTTTTCTGTTAAATGGAACACATATAAAAAACATGTTATTATTGTTATGTTTTTTCCTTTTTAAAGAAGATTTTCAGAAGTGTGGCCCAAAACACATATTGTAACATTTTATTTGGGACAAATTCTGAGCTCCATTATGTGACCCCATTTGTTTTTATTTTAAAGGATTTCTATATACATGTTCAAAAGGGGACTAAGGAAGTAGTCTAGAAATTGGAAGTTTGGAGCTGGGGATGGATGATGGCTCCATGATAGAGCGCTTGTTTAGCGTGCTCAAGGTCCTTAATTCAGTCCCTAGCAAGAAAAATAATAATAATAATTGAAAGTTTCCATATGTTCTCCAAGGTTCCTTGCCATCTTGTTCCTTAACTCATGTATTTCTAGAAATCCCTTCTTTCTCTTCTTATATTACTTAAGTGCTAATCGAATCATCTAATTTGTAGAACTCAGTATTAACGTTTTTTTGTCCTTTCAATCTTCAGTCCCTAAAGGATAAATTGGCACAAGAGAAAAAGCTGTCCAATATGTACCAAGAACAGTGCATTTCTCTAGAAGAAGAACTTGCCAGAATTCGAGAGGAGGAGGGAGTGAGGAGAGAGATCTTCAAGGTACAAAATTCTCTGCTATTTAAAATGGAGTGAGAAGTGTAGGTGACTGGGGAATGCTTTCCTCCTCTTAAATGCCTTCCTATTCTCCATATATAGGATCGCTCTAACAAGATGGGTAAGCGTTTACAGATAATGACAAAACGCTATGAGGCCTTAGAGCATCGACGTATGTTAGAAGTAGAAGGCTTTAAGACCGATATCAAGATTCTCCGACAGAGACTGAAAGACTTGGAGCAAATGCTCTATAAGGTAATCTCTGGTCCTGAATTACCACAAGGGAGAAAGGGTAGAGGTGTGGGAACACTGAGGTAGCTCAGTGGTAGAACATGTACTTAGCTTCCACAAGACCCTGGGTTCAGGCCCTAGCACCACAAAAAAAAAAAAAAAAAAAAAAAACACAGAAGGACATGCCATTTCCCTGCAGGTAGACACTAGGATCACCACCCTTCTAGCCTCCCTGAAAATCAGTTCAACAAGTACACACTACAGAGAAAACCAAAATAGACTGAAATAATTGAATGACTGTATGTATCATTAATACTTCTAAGTGAAACTTAGAAATTGTCATCCCTGGTGCCGGGTGCGGTGGTGCATGCCTGTAATCCCAGCAGCTCAGGAGATTAAGGCAGGAGAATCATGAGTTCAAAGCCAGCCTCAGCAACAGCAAGGCATTAAGCAACTCAGTGAGACCCTATCTTTAAATAGAGCTGGGGGTGTGGCTCAGTGGTCAAGTGCCCCCAAGTTTAATCCCCAGTAACCTCCCCCCCAAATAAAACAAAAAAAAAATTGTCATCCCTCCCAATTCGAGAAGTAGATTTATAGAATTATGTCTGTAGTACAAATGGGAAAAGTGAGTAATTAATAAAGTAATTTTCCCAGACATAGCTTTTTAGAAGCTACGTTGCCTCAAGAGTCTCCTTAGAGATTAAACAGTCATCCATCTATCCTAAATGATAACTATGTTCTGAACAAGGTTAATGATAAAAAAAGAGAAGGCGTTTCCTCTTATTCTTTAGCAAATTTACCAATAATGTTGTTTATATTGATCTTTTTACCCATTTTTGTATCTCGAGGTTTCTCTACTGTTGTATGGGAAACAGTCTCTTCCTTTGCTGCTTTAAGTCTATATTTTCTTTTTTTAAGTTAGTCACTGAAAAACTAAGGATTGAATTTATTCTGTGTACTAAATATCCCACAAAAAGGTGCCATTGAGCACAGCTGCTCTTTATGATTCATTTCTTTCCCCTGTCTTATGCCATAATTGTTTCTTCTTTTTTCAAATCTTTAGGCAACAATTAATGCCCGGGCAAACCAGGACCTTGCCATTCTGTGTGAGGTCCGGGACAGCAATAGAAGGGCACACAAGATACAAGGAGAACTGAAGAACATCAAATCCAAAGTGTTCGGTCTGGAGAATGAACTTAGGCTCTGTTGATGTCTGCTTTCAGAGGAGTTCAGCTTCCTGAAACCTGAGGAAAAGGTCATCTGCTCCCAGAAAGTGTAGACTTACAGTTGACTGGAGTATCCATTTTTATAAAGACAAAGTGAAGAATCAGGGCACTAAAAAGCTTAACTTGCATACTAAGCCTTATTCATAATTTTCAATGTCCTGTTAACCTTTTGGGGAGTCTGGATTATAGCCTGAATTACTCTGAGGCTTTCCCACATTATTTCTCCTATTTGTTTTAACAGGTTTTTGTTTTTTTAAAACAAAGATGAAAATTTAGGAGAAAGTGTTTTTTGCTAAGAACTTGGCTGAGTGTCATTAGGAAGAACACTTTTTCTAAAGGAATAAAGACTTTCATTAAGGTTGCCTTCCTCCTAAGCAGAGAAGGCTGCATGTAGCACTTGGCAAATTTTGCACTATTTAGCTATGGAACTTTTCCATCATGAGCATGTCCTGAATTACCACCAGAGGGCAGCAGAGACCCTACTCTTAGGCAAATGATTGTAGAAAAATAGAGGTGTCACTTTGGCAAGAGTGAGTGAAAATGAAATGATCCTTTATGAAAAGTTTGACATTATATCAATAACATGTTTTTTAAAATAATGTATATATTTCAGATTAACTATTTTCAATAAAATAAGTAATCAAAAATATTTGAGTTTCCTATATGTCTTGTTAAAATCATGTTTATATTTTGTTAATGACTCATTTATCTCAAAATTGCTTTTTTATTCCCTGGTCTCTGCAGTTTTGTACAAGTATACAAGTTTTTTCCAAACTAAATCCCTTGAAATCATCTGGTATTGGAGGTAGTAAGAATAGTACAAGGGCGATGACACTAAAACTTTCTTTTATTTTACTGAGTATTGAATTCAGGGGTGCTTAATCACCAAGCCGCATCCCCAACTCTTATTTTGAGACAGGGTCTCAAAGTTGTTTAGGGTCTTCCTAAGTTGCAGAGGCTGGCTTTGAACTTGTGATCCTCTTGCTTCAGCCTCCCAAGCTGCTGGGATTAAAGGCATGCACCATTGTGCCTAGAAGCTTTACCCATTTTTAGCTAAATTACTGTTTACTTTAAAAGGGTGAATTTTATGGTATGTGAGTTATGTGTCAGGTTGTTTTTTTGGGGTTTTTTTGTTTTTTTTTTTTTTTTTTTTTTTTTTTTTTTTGTGGTACCGGGGATTGAACTCAGGGGCACTCGACCACTGGGCCACATCCCCAGCCCTTTTTTGTATTTTATTTAGAGACAGGGTCTCACTGAGTTGCTAAGTGCCTCGCCATTGCTGAGGCTGGCTTTGAACTCGCGATCCTCCTGTCTCAGCCTCCCAAAGTGCTGGGATTACAGGCGTGCGCCACCGCGCCCGGCTTTTTGGGGTTTTTTTTTGTTTTGTTTTTTTGGTGTTGTTGTTTTTGGGTACCAGGGATTGAACCCAGCCTTATTTTGTATTTAGAGACAGGGTCTCACTGAGTTGCTTAGCACCTCGCCATTGCTGAGGCTGGCTTTGAACTCGTGATCCTCCTATCTCAGCCTCCGGAGCTGCTGGGATTACAGGTGTGTGCCACCACACTCAGCTATGTGTCAGGTTTTTTTTTTTTTTTTTTTTTTTTTTTTTTGGTGGTACGGGGATTGAACTCAGGGGCACTTGACCACTGGGCCACATCCCCAGCCCTTTTTTGTATTTTTATTAGAAGCAGGGTCTCACTGAGTTACTAAGTGCCTCGCCATTGCTGAGGCTGGCTTTGAACTCACGATCCTCCTGCCTCAGCCTCCCAAAGTGCTGGGATTACAGGCGTGTGCCACCGCGCCCGGCTTGTGTCAGGTTTTTGTTGTTGTTGTTTTTTAGTTCTTCATGGACAGAGTCCTTTATTTTATTTTTATGTGGTGCTGAGGATTGAACCCAGTGCCTCACGCATGCTTGGCGAGCACTCTACTTCTGAGCCACAACCCCGGACTGCTGTTTGTCAGTTTTAAAAACATATACGTGAATTACTCAGTCTGGTGCCTAGCATATAGTAGACATTCGATTGTGGTTAAATATTATCAGTATTTTAGCTTTAATTGAATTTCTACCAGTTGTTCACCATTGTCATTCAGATTACAAGATGCAGTTAATATCATTCATTCCTCCATTCAAAATCTTAAGCCAGACATGGTGGTGCACACCTGTAATCCCTGTCTCAAAATTAAAAAGCTCATTAGTAGAACACCCTTTGGTTAAATCCTCAGTACCACAAAAAATAAAATAATATAATTTTGGTATTATAATGTGCCGATTCTTTTGTATAAAACACTAAAACTGGACATGGTGGCACATGCACATGTCTATAAGGCTAGCTCAGCAACTTAGCAAGACCCTGTCTCCAAATATTAAAAAGGTCTGGGGATATAGCTCAGTGGTAAAGAACCCCTAGGTTAAATCCCTAGTACAAAAAATAAATAAATAAAAACACTGGAAGAGTCTTTAATCTCCAAAGGTTGGTGGTGATTGTAAAAAGAAAAAACTCAAGTTAGTAATGAATGAAACGCAGTGCTATGGGTGCATAGGATAGAAGCAGCAGAGAAGATGACTTAGGAGGTATCTTTGAGCAGAATCTTTCTTTTTGTTTGTTTTGCTTTGCTTTGTTGTTGTTGTTGCTGTTGTTGTTTTGGTAGTGGGGTTTGAACCCAGGGGCACTGAGCTAAATCCCCACTCCTTTTTATTTTTTATTTTGAAATAGGGTCTCCCTGTTGCTGAGGCTGACCTCAAATTTACAATCCTTGGCCTCAGCCTCCCAAGTTACTGGGATTACAGGTATGTGTAACCATACCTGGCTCAAGCAGAATCTTAAAAGTGTATTCAAGGCCAGGCATGGTGGTGCACACCTGTAATTACAGTGGCTCAGGAGGCCAAGACAGGATCATGAGTTCAAAGCCAGCCTTAGCAACTTAGCAAGGCCTTAAGCAACTCAGCAAGACCGTCTCAAAATTTTTTTTTTTTTTTTTTTTTTTTTTTTTTTTTTTTTTTTTTTTTGTGGTACTAGGGATTGAACTCAGGGGCACTTGACCACTGGGCCACATCCCCAGCCCTTTTTTGTATTTTATTTTAGAGACAGGGTCTCACTAAGTTGCTAAGTGCCTCGCCATTGCTGAGGCTGACTTTGAACTCGCGATTCTCCTGTGTCAGCCTCCCAAAGTGCTGGGATTACAGGCGTGGGCCACCGCGCCCGGCTCAAAATGTATTTTTAAAAAGGCTAGGGATGTGGCTCAGTAATTAAGCTCCCTGGGTTCAATCCTTGATACCAAAGGGGGAAAAAACAAAACAAAAAATGATCCTAAGTTCAAAGCCAGCCTCAGTAACTTAATGAGGTACTAAACCCACCCCTGTCTCAAAATAAAATGTAAAAAGGACTGGGGATGTGGCTCAGTGGTTAAGCGCCGCTGGTAGAACAATCCCTGGTCCCAAAAAATAAAGTGAATTCAAGCCAGATATGGTGGTGCACCCTGTAACCCAAACTACTTGGGAAGCTGAGGCTGGAGGATCATAAGTTCAAGGCAATTTTAGGGAGACCATGTCTTGGAATTAATAATAGAATGGGGTTGTAGCCCATTAGAGCACCCCTGGATTCAATCTCCAATACTGGTGGGGGGGGGGTGGAGGAAGTGAATTTAGAATCAAGCTGGGCATTCTAGGTAGAGGAGGAATAACATGCAAAGGCATGAAAGAACAGAATGGGGAATTGAAAGTACAGGAGACAGTATGCAATGTACATGAGAAAGTGTATGAAATCTCATTAAATATGATTATGCAATTCTTAAATTCAAGACTTTTTGAATCAATTGAAAAGATCTGGGTTTACTTTAAACTGGGGTAGGGAGCCAGGCATGGTGGTACATGCCTGTAGTACTTACTACTCTTAAGATTGAGGTGGGAGAATGGCTTGAGCCCAAGAGTTCGTGGCTGGCCTGGGCAACATAGCAAAGACCCCATCTCAGAAAACAAAACTACAACCAAAAAAAGAAGCAAAAGAGTGGGGCAGGGGGGAACAACCAAAATTTGAAACAGTTGGTAATAGCAGTTCATGTGTGAAAAAGGAAATTGGAAATACAAACTCGCTTTCTTAAAAATTAGGGATGGACAAGGAGCATCATGCAATAATAAATCTGTGAGATGTTTATTTCCTAGGAATTCTTTGTACTGCAGACCAGAGTAATGTATAATCACTACCACGATTTATTGCTGTATCTATAGGAACAATGCAAAAGGTTGGTAGAAAAGATCTGAAAACAGCCATCGGTGTCATCTGTTTTGCCTTTTAAATTTTCTCTTTTAGTCTATATACAGGAGTAACTTAGCAATGTCACCTTTTTAATCCATAAAATGTATGTGATTTTTCACAACATAAAATAGCCTCTGGCTGTTATTTTGGGTCCAGTCTTGTGATTCTCACTGCCTCTCCACCCACACCACACTACTTAGGCTACCAAGATTTACTGTAATATTTGCAACGCAGCAGATTGTACTGTTACCACTCCCAGCATACAGGATCAGAGAGAAGATGGCTGCTGTCTTTATCCAGGAGAGAAATTCAGGGTGTAAGCTAAAGAAAGACATAAAGAATAGAGAGGAAGGGACAGATTTGAGAAATAGGAGTGGAATGGAAATGGGATCTTTGTGATAGATAAGAGCATTAGGGGAAAAGATACTTTCTGACACCAAAGCTTTTATTTTTTGTTTGCTTTGGTTTAGTTTTTGTTCATATTTTATCTTCGCTGGGAATTGAACCCAAGAGGACCTTTGTATATCCTAGGCAAGTCCTCTGCCAACTGAGATACATCCTCAACCTATTTTTTTTTTTTTTTTAACTCCAAATTTTCCAGTTTGGAGAACCATGTTATAGTGATAGCATTAACTGAGATTCAGTGTGTTTGAGAGCTGGCTGCAGTGGCACATGCCTGTAATCCCAGCTGCTCTGGAGGCTGAGGCAGGAGAATCTCGAGTTCAAAGCTAGCCTCAGCAAAAAGCGAGGCATTGAGAAACTCAGTGAGACCCTGACTCAAATAAAATACGAAATAGGGCTGGGGATGTTGCTCAGTGGTTGAGTGCCCCTGAGTTCAATCCCCGGTACCCCACCTCTTAAAAAAAAAAAAAAAAAAAAAATCTGTGTGTATGTGAACAAGTAGATTTCCAATAAATTTGGGAATAAGGATATGGAAGTCAGGAGAGAAGTTAGAAATATAGAGATTTCAAATTATTAACATATAGAAGATAACTGATGGCTGTGGATAAGATCAGAGATTGAATGCATGTATAGAATAAGAAAATAGGAGGACCCAAGAGGAGAAAACTAATGGTTGGAGGAGGGGTAGCTAGTATTGTCTGAACAATAAGAAAATAGTGTTCTGGAACTTAGGGGAATGTGAACTTAAAAGAAGTACAAGGTTAAATTGTGTGCCAACATTAGTTGCATATAAATTTCTAATCATTAAAAAAAGAAGCACCATTGTCAAATGCTGTAGAAAAATAAGGTAAGCCAGTGCAGTGGTGCACGCCTGTAATCCCAGCGCTTGGGAGGCTGAGGCAGGAGGATTGTGAGTTCAAAGCCAGCCTCAGCAATGGTGAGGCACTTAGCGACTCAGTGAGACCCTGTCTCTAAATAAAATACAAAAAAAAGGGCTGGGGATGTGGCCCAGTGGTCGAGTGCCCCTGAGTTCAATCCCCGATACCAAAAAAAAAAAGAAAAGAAAAGAAAAATAAGGTAAATTAGCATTGGGAATTTGACAATTCAGTAGCAAATGAATTTAGAGGCATTTCAGGTAAGTGTGGGTGGAAGTTGGCCTGTATTAAATTGAGGAATGAGGCAAGATGAGACTACATCTTTAGAGCTGTAGAAACCCCAGTGTTGTATTACATATTTTTGTTTTTTGTCCGTGATTCCTGGCTCATTAACTTTTTCCAAAAGTGGGTCATAAAAATCCTTATCTTCCCCTGCTTTTCTATCTTAGATCTGGTTACAAAGAAATTCTCCAACCTACCCTTCGCTGGTAGTCATTCCAGAGGAGTCCTGTGCCATATCCTGGGAGAGGCCAAGAAAAATTTGCATAGGCCCTTGCTGGCTTTCCCTACCTAGTCTATTAGCAGTAGCAGTCATGCCTATGCAATGACGTCTCCCCCACCACCACCACCAAAAAAAGAGAAAAAACTAAAAAAGATAGGATTCTGAGCGTATCCTTACATCTGAACACGTGGAAGCTTGCACGAAGGCTGATGAGAGTTCATCCATATGCTGGGAGGGTGATGCACCCCAACTCCATGGAGATGAGCGCTCCCAAGCTCAGCCTGTGCGTGGGACCCTTTCAGACCTTGCCCGTGTATCTCCATCTGGTTGCTTATTCGTATCCTTTAAAGTATCCTTTATAACAAACCATTAAATAAGCAGAGTGCTTTCCTGAGTTCTGTGAGCCACTCTAGCTAGCGAATCAAACAAGGGGGAAAGGGGCCTTGGGAATCCCAATCTATAACCAATTATTCACAATTTCCAGAAGCCCAGACTTGCAACTGGGTCAAAAGTGGGAGCAGTCTTGGGGACCAAACCCTCAAGCCATGGGATCTGACATTATGTCTAAGCAGATAGTGTTAGAACTGAATTAGAGGACACCCAACTGGTGTCTGCTGTAGAATTCGTTGCTTACTTGCTGGTAAGGAGAAATCCTTATAACTTTTAAGGTTGCAGAAGTCTTCTATGTTGAGTGTGGTGTGAAGACAGAGGAAACACAACATACTTTGTTTTTGCTCAACACACATTTGGTGTCAGGAGCGGGGGTTGTTATGTCTGCCCTGGTTCACAGAAGCATGTGGTTTGGGAAGAGAAAGTACGATGGAGTGGAGATGAGAAACCTTTGATCTCTGGGTGGCTACCTAGTCACCCACGACGTGAAACCACGACTGTATTGTTCAGCTACTTAAGGTAAAAGTTATCAATGGAATTTAGAGATGGTGACAGACCTAACCCCCAAGGAATTGTTTCATTGGATATGAAAGGAAATGCGAAATATCAAGAGGCGTGCTACACTCACAACCCCTTGGTTATGGCCTTCGGTAATAACTAAAATGAAAGTGAAAAAGAGGGATGTGAGGAAGGCACTATGGTGCATACCTATAATCCCAGTGGCTCAGGAAGCTGAGGCAGGAGGATCACAAGTTCTAGAGCAGCCAGCCTCGCCTAAATTTAGCAAGGTCTTCAGGAATTTAGCAAGGTCCTGTCTCAAAATTTAAAAATGCTGGGGATTCTGGGTTCAATCCCAGTACCCTCCCGCCCCCCTCACCCCCCCCCCAAAAAAAAAGTGAAAGAGTAGTATCTTTGGTTTTAAATGCTGCAGAGTGGAAGAACATATTTGGGTTGACTATTGCTCACTATTTTTTTCTTCTTTCTTTCTTGATTCTAGGAATTGAACCTAGGGGCATCCTACCATAGAGCCACATCCCCATTCCTGTTTATTCTTTGAGACAAGTTCACATTAGATGGCCCAAGCTGACCTCAGACCCACAATTCTCCTGCCTTAGCCTCCCAAATTACTGGGATTACAGGTACCTAAGATAGTCACCTACTGAATATGCCCATTTCCCAGGTTATGGTAAATGCTGTAATTAAGGGAACACTTTCTACATGGACACCCTATGTGACATTATTCACAAAAAGTGAACATTTCAAGAAACATATCTGATTTGCTGTCTCAGCTTCCATGTGTGGGTCTTACTAATACCAAAGACATTAAAATGATTAAAAATAAAATGGGGCTGGGCGCAGTGGCGCACACCTGTAATCCCAGCCCTTGGGAGGCTGAGGCAGGAGGATCCTGAGTTCAAAGCCAGCCTCAGCAATGGTGAGGCACTTAGCAACTCAGTGAGACCCTGTCTCTAAATAAAATATAAAAAAGGACTGGGGATGTGGCCCAGTGGTTGAGTGCCCCTGAGTTCAATCCCTGGTACCAAAAAATAAAATAAAATGGGGAGAGCAAGGAATTCATCCCAGAAGTACGGAAGTCTTTTGATGGTTATTGGAAGTCAGGCTGAATATGGCAGACATCAATGGTGTTATTAGTTCTATCAAAGGCTGGGTGGGTCAATAGGACTCCCCACTGACCACTGCCCCCAACTTAAAAGGTCACAAGAAAGTTCATTCTATTTATCCAAGTTTTAAGGAATTCAAGAAGCCAGAAGGCAAAGATAGTGATAAGAAACCCCACCTGAAATCACCTGGGGGAGTGGTTAGACTGGTTAATCAAAGTTAAGGTTGACGGAAAGGCCCTGTCCCTGGTTAGGGACATGAGGCCATATGCACATGTGGGTAAAATGGCCAGGTGGGGAAGACTCCCTTACACAGGAACCCAAAACACTGTGTTTCCAAGGCACAATCTTTTGAGGGAGGGATACTGGGGGTTAAATCCTGGAGTGTCCTACCTCTTGGCTATATCTCCAATCCTTTTATTTTTTATTTTGTGACAGGGTCCAGCTAAGTTGCCCAAGCTGGCCTCAAATTTGCAATCCTCCTGCCTTAGCCTCCTGAATCACTGAGATTACAGGCATATACCACCACATCCATCAAAGCCTGTTGGCGTGATCTTAATGGGGGTTGAGGTTAGGTTGGGAGAATGTGAAGAGGCAACAAATGATGAAATTTAGGCAAAAGTTTGGATAAAAATTGGGATTTTTGAATAAGCTTTATGTGAGGTGGTTATATCTCCATTACCTATTTTATGGATGGATATTGTGTCTGGCTGGGGACCACTTCCTCTACGTAGTACTGTAGGACAGAAGACATAAATCTGCCTTTCAGGCCATATTAATTTGACACACTAAATGGAAGCCAGTAACATTGCCTAACCCCACGTTGTGCAAAATGTAAGCTGAAGAAGCTGGACATGGTGGTGCATGCCTGTAGTCCCAGCTGCTCTGGAGGTAGAGGCAGGAAGATAGCTTGAGACCAGGAGCTCAAGGCCAGCCTGGTCTCAAATAAAAGAGAAAGCAAGCCAGGCTTGATGGCACATGCCTGTAATCTCAGTGACTGGGGAGGCTGTGGTAGGAGGCTCACAATTTCAAGGCAGCACCTTAACAAGATCCTGTCCTTTCAAAATAAAATGGGGGTAGAGCATCCCTGCATTCAATCCCCAGTACAAACAAACAAAAAAAAAAAAAAAAAAAAAAAAAAAGGAAAGAGAGCGAGAGAGAAAAATAGGAACTGGAGTGGTGGTAGAGACAAATTATCTGTTGGATAGCCCTATGTAGATCCTAAAGTGGGGCTTATGGTATAACCCTGTGAGTGTTTCCCAGCAATGAGGCACTAAGACTTTGGACTAACAAATTTCCACTTAAAGGGCATTTACTACCTTCCTATGAGAACAATCCCATGACGAAAGGACACAAAATAGCCTTAAAACTCCCAACTTGCTCACATACTCTGGGACAAGAGTCCTCTGTGTTTCTCCTTTGCTAGCAAAGCAATAAAATGTCGTTGTTTTTTTTTTTTTTTTTTCTTTTTCTCAAAACAAACAAACAAAAAACTCCCCACAATCTCTTAGATGATGTCAGAAAAGCACTCTAATGGGAATGGCAGTGCCCCGGGAATTTCAGTAATGAAATGGAAAATGCAAGAAGGAGATACTGGACCAGGGAGACTCTTTCCCCCCAGGACTGACTCTGGAACTGCATGAGGAGCTACTGGATTCTACAGTGCCTTATACACAGCTCTCAGCTGGCCAGCAAAGAGCTAGTTGGTGTGTGAATGAGAGTTCCTGTGTGGCTCAGTGGTGGAGCACTCCTGGGCTCAATCCCCAGTACCTTCCCCCATTCCCCACTCCACCCAAAAGGATGACATTCTATTTTAAAGAATGCCACTCTTATCAAAGAAGGTAAAAACAAAATAGAAGCCCCTGTGTTTGGGTTTTTACTGAGTCATGGACAATGAACAATGTCTTGGTCATGTGGTCAGACAGAAATGCAGTAAAAATAGCCTGAGCTATTAAAGGGATGCCTATATGGGGCACAGCCCTTTGGAAGTTTGAGGGAGCATTAAAGTAGGACTTGTTGATGCCCATCAGAAGAATGCCCTTCCAGGTTTGGAAGGTGACTGGAATTGACAAGAAGATGTCCCTGTGTACTTACATAAGGTGGCCACCCGGATCCATAAAATGAATAGATATGGGGATACTGCAGCAATGCAGAGATGAGCTAAATCTAAACGTGTTTCTTTTATGCCCTCTCAGACACAAAGCACCAGTAAAGACTGTTTTATCTGCCAGAAAAAGAGACAGAGACAGCCAATGCCATGGGAATTGGCCACAGCAGATTGCCCAGGGGGAGGCCCTGCACATGACTGGCAAGGGGATTACACTGGACCAATGCTATTAGCCCTGGGGGACTATAAATGGGTCCTGACAAGAATAGATGCTTACTCTTACTCTGGATTGAGCTCTGCATACCCAGTAATAGATGCAAATGCCCAAAATACTATTAAAGGATTGCAGCAATAGATCTCATACTGATTTGGACCTCCAACCCACATTTCTTTGGACCTAGGGACATACTTTATGGTCCATGATATCCAACAGTGAGCAAAGAAATAGACCAAATGAACATATATTACATTTCATCCTCAGAGTAATGGTTCAGTAGGAAAATCAAATGGGCAGTTACAACACTTGCTATCTAAAACGGGAAAATAAAAGACATGAAGGACTGGCTTACACATCTTCATGAGTGTATGCTCACACTCAACCTAAAGAGGTTGGTAAGGGAGGGTCCCCACAATAAATTCCTCTACTATTCTGGAGAATCTGGAGTAGGAGCAGGGAGGATGTTGGTGCAACTGTATAATTCTTCTCACATCACCTCAAATTTTATTTTTTTCTGCCTGATACAGTGGTCCCAGGAATAGGGATGCAACTGTAGGTACTAGGAACAGGGATGATTTCTAAACAGAAAACTACGGCTACTCATTTAACTCTCTGTCAGAATTTCTAAAGGCTGGGCTTGGGGTGTAGCTCAGTGGTAGAGATTTGACTAGTAGGTGTGAGGCCCTGGGTTCAATTCTGCAACACCTAAAAATACAAAAAATAAATTCTAAAAATCTGATAGGGTGGGCTGGAGTTGTGGCTCAGTGGTAAGGGTACTTGCCTAGCATGTGTGAGGCCCTGGGTTTGAGTCTCAGCACCACATATAAATAAATGAATAAAATAAAGGTCCATCAACATCTAAAAAAATATTTTAAAAAAATCCGACAGAGTTAGCCGGGCGCAGTGGCGCACGTCTGTAATCCCAGCACTTGGGAGGCTGAGGCAGGAGGATCCTGAGTTCAAAGCCAGCCTCAGCAATGGCGAGGCACTTAGCAACTCAGTGAGACCCTGTCTCTAATAAAATACAAAAAAAGGCTGGGGATGTGGCCCAGTGGTTGAGTGCCCCTGATTTCAATCCCCAGTACCAAAAATAAATAAATAAATAACCTGACAGGGTGAACTGTGCCTTCATTCCAAGTGGCTGACAATTAGGGCTAGTAGTAAATGCCATCATATTGCCTAGCAGTGGGGATTGTCTCTTATCTCAATTACACTGGAATCCTGGAAGTGTGAAGCTATATTTGTAGGAAACCACTCTTGCTTTCAAGACCTGCCAAAATTGCAAACCTGAGTGACTTCACCCTGGGAGAATATTTGTTCAATATAATGATGAATTGGACTAATTATTAACAACTGAATGGGATTCTAGTAATGTAGCATTATCCTTTTTTTTTTTTTTTTCTTTTTTTTTTTTTTTTTCCTTTTTCTTTTTTTTTTTTTTTTTTTTTTGGTAGGAGAGATTGAACCCAGGGGCCTTAACCACTGAGTAACATCCCAGCCCTTTCCTATTTTACATTTTATTTAGAGACAGGGTATCGCTGAGTTGCTTAGGGCCTTGGTAAATTACTGAGGCTGGCTTTGAACTCATCATCCTTTTGCCTCAGCCTCCTGAGCTGCTGGGACTGCAGGCATGTGCCACTGCACCCAGCCTTCCCCCCCCCCCCCACCCCCCCCCCACCCCCGGTACCAGGGATTAAACCCAGGGGCACTTAACCACAAAGCCATATCCCTTGCCGTTTTATATTTTATTTTGAGATGGGGTCTCACTAAGTTGCTGAGGTTGGCTTTAAACTTGCAATCCTCCTGCCTCAGCCTCCCAAGCTGCTGGGATTACAGGCATGCACCACCATACCCAGCACATTATCCTTTGAGTCATATATCCTTTTGATTGAAGGGATTGGTGTTTGAAAGCCAGGGGATGGGCTGTGATATTATTATTATTTAAATATTTATTTATTTGTTTTAGTTGTACACAGTGTGTTTATTTTTACGTGGTGCTGAGGATCGAAGCCAGGCCGCGCACGTGCTAGGCGAGCGCTCTACCGCTGAGCCACAATCCCAGCTCCATGGGCTGTGATATTAAGATACATATTTTGGTTTTCATCCACTATTCCTGGCTCATAACTCCCTCCCCGAGCTGCATCATAAAAACTCTAATCTTCCTCTGCCTTTTTGTCTTAGAGCTGGCCATAAAGAAATTTCCTGATCTACCATTGGTCAATAGTAGGTCACATGCCCTTCTTCATTCCACAGTAGTTCTTCCTATAACCTGGAGAAGGAAAGCTGCACAGAGGTGGAGAAGCCTCTGAGCAGATAGGCCTTGCTGGGATTTCCCACCCAGTCCATTGGCAATCATGCCTATTCAATGAGGTCTCCAAAACACTAACAACAAAACATATAGGTTTATTTATATTTTTATTATTTGCTTATTTTTATGTGGTGCTGAGGATCGAACCCTGGGACACATGCATGTGAGGCAAGTGCTCTACCACTGAGTTACACCAGCCCCCCCCCCCCTTTTTTTTTAATGGACAGAATGCCTTTATTTGTTTAGGTATTTATTTATTTTTATGTGGTGCTAAGGATCGAATCCATTGCCTCACACATGCTATGCAAGTGCTCTGCCAACTGAGCTACAGCCCCAGCCCACATATAGGGTTTTGGTTTTTTTGTTTGTTTGTTTGTTTGTTTTTTGTTTTTGTGGTTCAGGGATTGAACTCAGGGGCATTTGACCTGTGAGCCACATCCCCAGACCTATTTTGTATTTTATTTAGAGACAGGGTCTCACTGAGTTGCTTAGCACCTCACCATTGCTGAGGCTGGCTTTGAATTCATGATTCTCCTGTCTCAGCCTCCTGAGCCTCTGGGATTACAAGCATGCGCCACCACGCCCAGCCACATACAGGTTTTTGAGAGGTTCTGAACGTGTGGAGGGTTATAAAAAGGCTAACGAGAATCTACACACTGGGAGGGTAGCATATCCCAATCCCATGGGGATGAAGTTCTTGTGCTTAGGACCCTTCTAGTTTTAGCCTGGAGAGACTTAATCATGTTTATAGGCTGAAAGGAAAAGGTCAGAAAAGAAATTGAAGATACAAGAATGAGAGGGGAAGTTGATAAATAAGATCTAGTACTGATGGAGATAGGAAGAATAGGTAAACTTGTAACTCTAACTCTTCATATTTCATAGAAGGAACAAAATCAAAGCCATCCACTGAAAGTGAGATGGGGCCTTGGTGTGATGCTTGGTGTTTGAGAAGAGTCAGCGTTTGGAAAGACAGGAAGGGGCTGATGAGGGTAAGTGGAAAACTGTTAGGAGTAGTTTTTGGTGCTAGGGATGAACCCTGGGCCTTGCACATCTGGGGCAAGCACTCTGCCACTGAATTATACCCCCATCGCCTTGTAGCAGGTCTTGATGAAGGATTTATTGAGTTGAATTGGCTGCCAGTGAAAATGTCTAGGATAGCATCAAGTCACAGTCTGCTTCATCGGCCCTCCTAACTTCCTCAGTAGGAAAAGGCACAGAGCCAAATGAGTCTAGACTAGGCAGACCAGCGAGAAAAAAAGGCAGGTGAAGCTGGAGAGAAGATTTGATTGCCAAGGAAAGGGAAACCCTACAAAGAAAACCCTAAAAAAAAAAAAAAAAAAAAAAAAAAAAACTGCTTTTTTTTCAAGGTGGAGAGCATTATATATTTTTTTATTTATTTTTTATTTATAATAATTACAATTCATAGTGCACATATATAGCATATTTTTACATACAACTGTTTGTATACAAAGTATATTCATACCATTCAGGTCTTCAATCATGCATTTAGGATAATGATATCCATCTCATTCAACCACCTTTTCTTTTTTTCTTTTTTTTCTTTTTTTTTTCTTCTCCAAACTGCTTTTTAAGCCAGGCGTAGTGGTACACTCCTGTAATCCCAGCAACCCTGAGGCTGAGACAGGAGGGTCACAAGTTTGAGGTCAGCCCTAGCAACTCAATGAGGCCCTAAGCAACTTAGTAAGACCCTGTCTCTAAATAAACTATTAAAAAGGGATGGAGATGTGTCTCAGTGGTTAAGTGCCCTTGGGTTCAATCCCCAGTATAAAAAATCAAAAGTTCTGGGAATGTAAAACTCATTGGTAAAGCACCCTTGGGCTAAATCCCCAGCACACACACACACACACACACACACACCCCAAAAAAGTTTTTTTTAAGTGTTTTTTAAAAATCTCTACGTGAAAACATTGCCTTATGGGCTTATTTCTTTGTTTATTATCTCACAAATTTTATTTAATGTCTCTATTTTTCGTTCTCCTCACTTGGAGAACTGGGCTTAAGCGTAAAGTGTTTCACTCTGGGCTGACTGGTAGCTTAGATTCAAATTAGCCCTCCATAAGCAACTGAACATGACCCAGACTTTTGGAGCAATTACTTAATCACTTCATATTTAAGGTGACATCAAAGTATATTCATGTTATTATGTATAGGATATTCTTCACTTTGGAGATGATGCACTTATTCTTTTGGAACTTCTATGATAATATTCTCGTCTTAACTGGCAATGTAAGTGAGTGTGGAGCAAGACTGCTCTGAGAAACCCACTGTCCTTGCCTTAGCTGCCTTTGGGGGAGTTTGACCTTCAAATGACAGCTATTATTGTTTTTGTTTGTGGACCTTCTTGGCATCTCTCCCTCTTTGCCTCTTGAGCTACATGGTCTCTTTTTTCAAACTGAGCCAGCCACTCTTTTTTTTTTTTTTTTTTTTAATTAAAATAGTGTTGTTGGAGCCTGGTGTGGTGGCATATGCCTGTAATCCCAGGTGCTCCAGAGGCTGAGGCAGGAAGAATGTGAGTTCAAAGCCAGCTTCAGCAATTTAGTGAGGCCCTAAACAACTCAGAGAGACCCTGTCTCTAAATAAAATACAAAGTAGGTCTGGGGATGTAGCTCAGTGGTTAAGTGCCCCTGGGTTCAATCCCTGGTACCCAAGGAAAAAACATTGTGTGTTGTTGGGACTGGAAGTGTAGCTCAGTGGTAGAGCACTTGCGTAACATGAAAGGCCACAGAATGAATCCCAGCACTGCAAAAAAGAAAAACTGGTCCTGACACATAAAAAGACTGACCAATGGGCAAAGTACATAAAGTCGAATAAACCCAATTAATATTACAGATAGTTATATATAGATAGACCCAATTAATATTAGATATTATTATATAACATCATATATTATATAATAGAGGCATTTCAAGTTGGTGACCAAATATGAATGTTTTGGGTTCTTTTTTTTTTTAAGTTGGAACAAATATTTATTTATTTATTTTTGGTACCTGGGATTGAACTCAGGGTGCTTAACCACTGAGCCACATCCCCAGCCCTTTTTTTGTATTTTATTTAGCGACAAGGTCTCACTGAGTTGCTTAGTGCCTCACTAAATTGCTGAAGCTGGATTTGAACTCCTATCCTCCTGCCTCAGCCTGCTGAGCTGCTGGGATTACAGGCGTGTGCTACTGCACCCGGCTAGGATGTATATTTATTATGCTTGATAATTCAGTTCAACTATCTACATATATGCACATATATGTACACATATATGCATAATATATACATATATACATAATACAGTGGATTTACAAGCAGTTGTAAGAAACAATAGAGTGATCCTGTGTACTTTTTTCCCAGTGTCTCCCCAATCTGTGACTCCTTTTTGACATGGTACCTTATAGCTATTTATGTCCCTGTAGCTCCAGCTTGGACCTCAGTGTTTCTGATTGCCCTTGTGTTAGCTTTGTGACATTTTCTTCCCCTTTTAGTTCACCATTGGCATATCCACTAATCACCTCAGCATTTAACAATAGCAGTGCTAATTTTAAATTAGTATGACTTCAATATTGTTATGTTGACTGTTCCACAGTCTTTTAATTGGCAACCTTGCCTTGACATTTGGAAAAGATAATTAAATATTAAATAGAGGGATCCAGAATCTAAATGAGCCTGATGTAATATCTTCATGTAAATTTTTATAAGATTTCATTCAACCCCAAACTCAGTAATCAGTCTAGATCGAACTGGTATGTCTGGGGCTCTTTTCCTTAAATTAGAGTGTTTCCCCACTCCAGCCCCATATCTCTGTGTTACTCCACAGGCCAGGCCAGCACCTGATAAGCTCCTGCAGAAAATAGCTTTGTTCTCTTTGTGCAAATAGCTATGTTCCCCCCACCCCGCCCCCATGAACTCCTTTCCCAAAAAAATGACCTTATGAAACTCCTTTTACTTATGTTCTCTGCCTGCTTCTTGAAGCCTATTTTGTCCTCACCTTTGAAATTCTGTATTTTGCCTCAAGTCTGCCTGCCCAGATGTCTGTTAAGACCCCCACCCGTTCCCTCTTCCCTGCCTCACGCCTGGTCTCCTATTTTCTTCTCCTGAACACTCCCATTTTGAAACTGCTGCCCTGTCCATCTGTGTACTGACATTGCCTCTGGCTCTCCCTGCTTCTTAAATCACTTTCCTGTCTGACTTCTGCTTCTCCTGCACTTGCCTACTCCTTACCTCTAACTATTCTTCCAGTGTTGGTGTTTCTGAGAATGGACTTGGGCTTTCTTCACAAGTGAGTTAGTCAGCTTTCCATCACTATAATAAATACCTGAAATAATCAGCTTATCAAGAAAAAAGGGTTATTTTGGCTTACTGTTTTGGAGGTTCCAATCCATGATCAGTTGACCCATGTTGCCTTGGGTCTGTAGTGAAGCAGTACATCCTGGCAGCAATATATGGCAGAACAAAACCACTTACCTCATGGTCAGGGGAAAAAGGAAGGGGCTGTGATTCCATTTACCCCTCTAAGGACACCCCTCTATGATCTGAAGATATTCCACTAGGCCTCACCTCTTTAAGGTCCACCACCTTCCAACAGCACCACACTGGAGATCTAGCCACCCACATCTTCTCCTTAGGTGTTATCATTCCTTTGACTCCACTTACTGATGGAAAGAATGCTATGCGATTTCTTTTCTTAAAGGCCAGAGTAATCTCCGTTGAAAAAAGTATGAAGCTGGGTGTGGTGAGGCACACCTGTAATCCCAGCAACTCTGGAGGCTGAGACAGGAGGATCACAAGTTCAAGGCCAGTCTCAACAACTTAGTGGGGGCCCTAAGGAACTTAGTAGACCCTGTCTCAAAATAAAAAACAAAGAAGGTGGGGGATGTGGCTCAGTGGTAAAGCACCTTTGGGTTAACTCTTTAGTACAAAAAAAAGTATGAAATATAAGGGAACAACCACCTGTAGGCAAAATATTCAGCCCAGAAAGTCAACATTTTCAGTGGGACCTGAAAATATATAGCAAAAGGGTAGTCAATTCAGGGCTGGGGTTGTGGCTCAGAGGTAGAGCGCTCGCCTAGCATATGTGAGGCACTGGGTTTGATCCTCAGCACCACACAAAAATAAAATAAAGATACTGTGTCCACCTATAATTAAAAAGTAAATATTTTTTTTAAAAAAGAATAGTCAACCTAGATGAGGAAATAAGTCAAAGACTGCAAGTCTCTGAGGTCACTCTAAACCCTCTGAAGGAGAAACCAGGTGCAGTAGCATATCCCTATACTCCCAATTACTAGGGAGGCTGAGGCAGGAGGATCTTTAGAGCCCAGAGTTCAGGGCCAGCTTGGGCAAATAGTGAGACCCTGTCTCAAAAACAAACAGCCAGGTGTGGGGGTGCACGCCTGTAATCCCAGCAGCTCAGGAGGCTGAGACAGAAGGATTGTGAGTTCAAAGCCAGCCTCAGCAAAGGCAAGGAACTAAGCAACTCAGTGAGACCTTGTCTCTAAATAAAATACAAAATAGGGCTGGGGATGTGTCTCAGTGATCAAGTGCCCCTGAGTTCAATCCCTGGTACCCCAAAACAAAACAAACAAACCCCCTCCAACTTCTGAAGAACAAAGTCAAAGTGTGACATGTCCCCTAAAAAGACCTGTGATGAAGCCAGGTGTGGTGATGCACTCCTGTAATACAAGTGACTTGGAGACTGAGGCAGGAAATTCAAAGCCAGCCTCAGCAACTTAGTGACGCCCTGAGCAACTTAGTGAGACCCTGTCTCCAAATAAAAAAAATAAAAAGGGCTAGGGATGTTGCTCAGTGGTTAAGCACCCCTGGGTTCAATCCCTACTACAAAAAAACAAACAACAACAACAACAAAAATATAGGGATGACAGGACTCAGACAATCTCCTTTCAGCCTGTCCTCTTTTGAGGATCAGATGCCTGGTTGAATAGTTGAATCCTCAGGATAGAAGAATGTTTTAGAAGCTCCGGGGTAATATACAGTTTAGGAAAACACCTGCCCTGACCACCCTTCCCCACCACACACATACAGTGGGTAGTGCAGCAAATGGATGGAGGAACATACCACAAAACAAAAAAACCTCTTTACATCACTATGTAGTTTCACCCACTGTCCTCATGCACATCATTAAACAGGGTTCATCTCCATCTCCTTTCATTGTAGTTTCTTAGTCAGATGAGAATGTTCTATTTCAAATGGTTCTTGCAAACCGATTTGACATCAGACTTCAAGGACCAGGGGCAGAGTACTTGCCTAGTAAATACGAAGCCCTGAGTTCTGTTCCCAGCACTACACACACACACACACACACACACACACACACACACACACACCAAAAAAAAAAAAAAAAATCAGACTTCTTCACTTGGTATCTTAATATTCACCTAGGAGTGAGATGGGAGCCTCTGCCACTGCTGAGAATATTCTTGTCCTAACCCTAACCCCTTCTCAATCTTGACAAAGCTTAGCTTCAATAGGATCTGGTGCCTGCAGAGGGCGTTGAGGCTAGGAGAGCAGTGTTGCTCTTTAATTTTCCCTCTCCAGGGCCAAGTTAAATTCCAGAGAACCACATACAGTGGGGATTTTTGTTTTCTTTCTTCCATCCCCAGTCCGGGTGGCGGCAGGGCTCAAAGAGTAGTCTGTTCTGGGGAAAAGACGGCGTCTGCCTCTCTCCCAAACCAGCCCTGATCAAATCCCAAGCAGCCGGTCCTTAGATAACATGGCTGAGAAACCTGAAACCAGCAGCTCTGACTCTCATCAGTGCCCAGCATCACCGTCTGGAAACTGAGACCTGCTGCTGAGATGCCACAGTGATTGAGTGTTAAGTGGCAAGGCAGGGGATCGCTCATCCGGGTTTATAGCCTGGACCTATGAACTTAGACAAAGGAGGTTTTCAGAAAGCCTCTCTGGGCTTGAGCACTTGAACTGTTCTGTGGCACTCTGGACATGTCTTGGGCTTCAGTGCCATTGTTCTTCCCTAGCAAAGCCATAAGGTAGGTTAATATAGCCGTACGAGGGCCACTCGCCTGGGTTGTCTACAGCATCCCGAGCAGGTGAGTGGATTCAATTGTGTTTGAGGCAAGGGAAGAACATCCATACCCCAATTCTAGTTTTTTGTTTTGTTTTTGTTTTTGTTCTTCCTGCAGTGCTGGGATCGCACTGAAAGCCCTGTACATGCTAGGCAGGTGTTCTGCTACTGAACTACATTCCCAACCTGCTCATTTCTGTTTTTCACTTGTTGTTTTGTTTGTTTTGAGACAGGATCTCTCTAAGTTGCCGTGGCCTCAATCTTGCCATCCTCCTGTTTCTGTCTCCCAAGTCACTGAGATTACAGATATGCGCTACTATTTTTGGTCCCCATTTTCATTTCATTAGGGGAAGGCATCCATAAGTGGGCAGACTGTAGAGGAAAAGGAACCTCAAATGAAGGGAAAATAAGAACACTCTCCAGCCACGTGTGGTGGCACATGCCCGTAATTCCAGCTACTCTGGAGGTTGAGGCAGGAGGATCACAAATTCAAGGTAAGCCTTGACGATTTAGCAAACTGCCTCGGGCTGCAGTTGTGGCTCAGTGGCAGAGAGCTTGCCTAGCATGCGTGAGGCCCTGGGTTTGAGTCTCAGTACCTCATATAAATAAATAAAGTAAAGGTCCATTAACAACTAAAAAAAAAAAAAAAAATTTTTTTTTAATTTAAACGGGGGCTGGGGTTGTGGCTCAGTGGCAGAGCGCTTGCCTAGCACGTGCGCGGCCCGGGTTCGATCCTCAGCACCACATAAACATAAATGCATTGCATTGTGTACAACTAAAGCAAATAAATAAATATTAAAAGGGCTGGGACTAGCTCTGTAGCTCAATGATAAAGTGCCCTGGGTTTGATCTGCAGTACTACAAAATAAAAAGAAAGAAATTATTTTTCCAAAATGAAAGAATAGAGGTAGGAAATACAGCTTCACTCAGGGGCCTAGAGACCTACAGCCTATTCTGAAAATGCTGGGAATATTCTCAGAGCCACAGGAGGTGGTATCAGAGAGCTGAGGCATGCTCAAAAGCTGCCTCAGAGTCTACCATCTACACAGCTTCCCAAAGGGGAGTATCCTCTGTGCAGGTTCAAATTTCTAGGGAACAGGACTATAGGATGTGTTCTTGGGAGAAAAGAAGGAGGCACCAAGATTTCACCCCAAGGTTTGGGCACTACCTGGAGTGACAGCAAGCTGCAAGCTTCTAGACATTAGACATGTGCCATAACTTGGGAGTAGGCAAGAAACTACTCAGAGCTGTGAGCTGTTATGTATTATTTCAGCTACAGATCCCTCTGCACTGTTATCTATAATAGCAGATTGCAGATTGCAGGCAGGAGAGAATGTCTTTCTGGAGAAGGAGAGAATGACTTGCAAGTGGGGTTTAGAAAAATAAATTTTTTTTTTCAGTGCTGGGGATTGAACCCAGGTTGTAACACATACTAGGCAAATACTCTACCACTGAGCTACACCCTCAGTCCCACAAGTGGGGTATAGGGATCAGAGAAATAGGAGGCAGAGCTTCCAAGGAATCTCACATAGCTTCTGTTCCAGCACCAACTAAAGAGAAATCAAGAGGGCCTTTCTGGGGCTGAAGTTGGACCTCAGAGGTACAGTTACTTGCCTAGCATGACATAAGGTCCAGGGTCTGGGTTCAATCCCCAGGACTGCAAGCTAAAATTTTTTTTAAAAGTGCTTTTGTAGCCGGGCGCGGTGGCTCACGCCTGTAATCCCAGCACTTTGGGAGGCTGAGGCAGGAGGATCGCGAGTTCAAAGCCAGCCTCAGCAGTGGCGAGGCACTTAGCAACTCAGTGAGACCCTGTCTCTAAATAAAATACAAAAAAAGGGCTGGGGATGTGACCCAGTGGTCGAGTGCCCCTGAGTTCAATCCCCGGTACCACAAAAAAAAAAAAAAAAAAAAAAAAAAAAGTGCTTTTGTACCTATCTCCTTTGTGGTTTTCCCAGCAACAAATCAAACCTAAGTGGAGGGAAATAATTGGTATTACTCAGTTGAAAATCTTGAACAAGTCAAAGTTAATTTTTTGACTTAGATAATTGTCTCTTGATTTGCCAGGGGAATCCTTTTTCCTGAGGGAGGAAAGCAGAAAGAGTGGTTGTAATTATTTGGAAGCAGGGCTGGGGTTGTGGCTCAGTGGTGGAGCACTTTCCTAACATGCGTGAGGCACTGGGTTCTATTCTCATATATAAATATAAATAAATATATAAATAAATAAAAGGTCCATGGATAACTAAAAAAAATTAGAATAATAATTTGGAAGCATTCACACTACAGATTGGAAAAAGGAAGCAGGATGAAGCAATAGATTGCTAACAACTTCAAAGCACACGGTTCTGGTTTGGATTATCCCTTGCCTTTTGCTGAACACTATCTCAACAACTCAGGTTTGGGAGTGTGATGAAGTCATAAGCTCTCTGTATGGGAATTGCCTGAGATTTTTCCTAGCCCATGAACTTTATTTTGACTCTCGGCCTAACATTTTTGCCCTTTCTTCTTCATTTCTTTGATTTTCTTCATCTGATTCTTTTGAATTTTCTATAATGTGATCTTCACATATTTTGTTGTTGTTGTTGTTGTTTATTTTAGAGGGAGCTCGCTATGTTGTCCAGGCTGGGCTCAAACTCACAATCCTCCCACTTTAGCCTCCTGAGAAGCTGGGATAACAGGTGTGCACCACGCCCAGTGCACATATTCTTCTATGTGGATGGTGAATGTTCATTCTGGGCCTAGTATACAAAATTGTGTAGGCCCATAGATGGAGAAACTAAAGCTTAGGGTTTTGTAAAGTTCCTACCTTTTTGTCCCTATCATCTGAACAGAAGGGCCTGAGCACACAGGAAATCATGAGAAGTAGCCAAGGAGAAGTTGGGTTTTCACCCTCTCCTAAGATTTATGCCCCACCCTTCCATTGCCGCAAACTCTGCAGAAAGATTTGGATATGAAGCCAGGAGCAATGGTGCATGTCTGTAATCCCAGCACTTGGGAAGCTGAGGCAGGAGGATTGCGAGTTCAAAGCCAGCCTCAGCAATGGTGAGGCACTTAGCAACTCAGTGAGACCCTGTCTCTAATAAAATACAAAAAAAGGGCTGGGGATGTGGCTCAGTGGTCGAGTGGCCCTGAGTTCAATCCCCAGTACCAAAAAAATGAAAAAGATTTAGATATGATGAATTCATGGAAGGAGGGATAGGAGAAAAGATCTCAATAAAGAGTAGAGCAGGCAGCACTGATGAGGGTGGAGAGGGGAGGGTGGGAAAGATTATCATGGGGCTGAGTGAGTTGTAGATATGTTAAGAGAGAGCTCACAGTTTCCAGGGTGACTTTATTTCTCCAGGGGAACTTCCAGGAAGAGCAACAGGGCAAAGGGGAAATAAGAAAAAGCACTGGGTCTGAAGTTAGAACGCCCGAGTTGGAGTCTCATCTAAGATACATATGGGTCACCTACACCACCTTCAGCAGGTCATTTAGTATCTCTGAGCCCATGTCCTTATCTAAAAATTGGGAATAAGTGAAACCTATAGTTTCTATATAAATGATTTGCATGAATTGGCAGAGATAAAATAAACAAATGCTTGCCAAGATGACTCACCTCCCCAGCACTGCTCTATTTGCTCTGAGAAATTGTCTCACCATGCAGGGCGCCATATGCCTGTAATCCCAGTGACTCCAATGCTGAGGTAGGAGGATCGCAAGTTCCAGGCCAGCCTAGGCAACTTAGTGAGACCATGTCTCAAAATAAGAAATAAAAGGAGCTGGGGTTGTAGCTCATTGGTAGAGCACCCCTGGTTTCAATTCCCAGTGCATGAAAAGAATTGTCTCAAAGTAAAGGAACTCAGTTCATTCATAACTCAGACTAAGTCGTTGGCTTATTGATGGTGCAGAGACCCTCACTCATTTATCATCAGAATTTCTACTACCAGGAGATCTCCATGAAATGTATTTGAATAGCAGAGGAGAGGGAAAGTGAAGGTGTGTGTGCATGTACTTTTTTTTTTTTTTTTTAATGGAAGATCAGACCAGAAATGGGGAGATTTTCTGGAAAGACCAGTAAACTACAGATCTGGATGTGGTTCTGATCCTATCACTTACTGGTCATGTGAACTTGGTACAGGTCACCTTGAAAATACTGAGGCTTGCAAAGCTTGTGTTTATTAGGGGGAATTTCTTCTCCTGCTTTTCTGCTGTGGTTGTAAGAAGTAAGACACATATGATACAAAAGTTTTCTGAAAGTTGACAGGTAAAACTCTATAATGTAGAAAATGAGAAAGGAGGCATTGTCACAGGCGCTACTTGGTATCCTCTGGCATGTGTGTAGACTAGAATAAGAATCACTCAAGGCCGGGGCGCGCGGTGGCACACACCTGTAATCCCAGCACTTGAGAGGCTGAGGCAGGAGGATCGCGAGTTCAAAGCCAGCCTCAGCAATGGCAAGGCACTTAGCAACTCAGTGAGACCCTGTCTCTAATAAAATACAAAAAAGGGCTGGGGATGTGGCCCAGTGGTCGAGTGCCCCTGATTTCAATCCCCAGTACCAAAAAAGAATCACTCTAGGTACAACAGTTTTGCCACATCTCCAACAGGTCACTCGATACTCTTCTCTTCTTTTTTTCTTTTTGGATACTGGAGATTAAACTCAAGGGCACTTTACCACTGAACTATACCCCCAACCATTTTTATTTTATTTTATTTTTTTGTGGTACCAGAGGCACTCGACCACTGGGCCACATCCCCAGCCCTTTTTTGTATTTTATTTAGAGACAGGGTCTCACTGAGTTGCTAAGTGCCTCGCCATTGCTAAAGCTGGCTTTGAACTTTTTTTTTTTTTTTTTTTTTTGGTACCGGGGATTGAACTCAGGGGCACTCAACCACTGGGCCACATCCCCAGCCCTTTTTTGTATTTTAGTAGAGACAGGGTCTCACTGAGTTGCTAAGTGCCTCGCCACGGCTGAGGCTGGCTTTGAACTCGTGATCCTCCTGCCTCAGCCTCCCAAGTGCTGGGATTACAGGTGTGCGCCACCACGCCTGGCTCTTTATTTTTTTTATTTTGAGGTAGAAAGTTTTGTTAAATTGCTTAGGGTCTACCTAAATTGCTGGGGCTGGCCTTGAATTTGCTATCCTCCTATCTCAGCCTCCTGAGTCACTGGGATTATAGGCATGCAACACTGTGCCTGACTGTGTGTGTGTGTGTGTGTGTGTGTGTGCATGTGCACGCATGTATGTGTGCTGGAGATCAAACCGAGGGCATTGTGCATGCTAAGCACACCTTACAACTGAGCTGTTCCCTCAGGTCTACCTTTCCCTTCTGAATTCTGTACCAACTAGAATTGTTTGGCTTATACTAACTTTGGCCCGCTTTAGAAATCTTGCAAAGCCCCTGTAACTGAATGCTAAGA
This sequence comes from Tamias sibiricus, assembly GCA_025594165.1. Classification (NCBI taxonomy): domain Eukaryota; kingdom Metazoa; phylum Chordata; class Mammalia; order Rodentia; family Sciuridae; genus Tamias; species Tamias sibiricus. The sequence goes on along the minus strand of CM046661.1, from coordinate 13,442,174 downwards.
GTCTTTGTGGTTTGACCTGCCCTCACTCCAATATCCTTGCCAACCCAAAGATCCTCTAGAGCCTCTCCCAATAGCATCATAGGTGAAATGATGAAAATTATTTTTCCTTTCAGGTGTGTTGTGACCCTGGCTCATTCTGGGCTGAATGTGGAAGGGCAAAAAGAGAGCAAAAACCATCAAAAGAACTAGTGAGTATCTGGTTAAAATGACATAATGAATAGAGATTGGTGACAATATATTATGCCATCCAAATGGGCCATCATGAATAACCCAATCCATACACTTAGCACTGGAACTCAGTTGATTAGGAAAGGAATTTGGGTGCCAAGGTCCAAATCCTTTTCTGCTGTGATATCATTAGAAGTCAAAGAGGGATGTGGGTCTGGGGATATAGCCCAGTTGGTAGAGTGCTTGCCTTTCATTCACAAGGCCTTGGGTTCAATCCCCAGCACCGGGGAAAAAAAAAAAAAAAAAAAAAAAGGATGTGGAGGCTGGGGGTGTAGCTCAGTGGCAGAGTGCTTGCTTTGCTCGAGTGAGGCTCTGGATTCTATCCTTGGCCACTATAGCAGGAAGGAGAACAGAAGAGGAAAGGAGAAGAAGAGGAGAGAATTTTTTGCCTCCCTCACCCTCACCCCAGTCCAACCCCACCATATGTAGGGAAAGTGTTGAGATCAGAGTACAGGGGTTGGAGTATGGCTCAATTGCAGAGCACATGCTCACCACATGCAAGAACCTGGGTTCCATCCTCAGCACCAAAACAAAACAAACAGTAGAAGTAAGAGGAAGACACAAAACTGAGAGGTGCCAGGTGATCTCTTTACTCCTCTGAATTTCTTTGCACGTCACTGTTTGGACCAGAAACCTGGTCTTTGAAAAGTCTGATTTCTTTTTCTGTGAACTATCTTTTCTCCTCAACTAAACAGCATTCTCCCTGTTTTATCTCTTTCCCGGTTCCCACGGAAGAGGTACTTTGAGCATTTGGTAGCATGAAATGATTGCATGAATTCTCTCAGGAGGGCCAGTCTTGAGGAGAGAATCATGGTGGGGCTCCACCTGTTTCCATGACAAAGTGCTGCAAGTGACTCAGCCTAACATGCAGTTGAGTTGCTCCCAGTGAGAAAGAGACTATTTACAGGGGCCCTGCTCACTTCACACTTGACTCAGCCAAAGCGTGCACATATTGGCTGCTCTTGTTTTGGACTTTTGGAAAGAAAGGAGGGTTTGCAAAGTGCACAAATCTGTGGGTTTTGGAACATCACAGAGACACTTTCCAGGGGCTGCTATTAGAGAATTGTCCTTTGGATTCACCTTCTGCTGAAAAGCTCCAGTGAATGTTCTGGAAGATGTTTGCTCAAAGTGTTACCCTCACCCTCAAACATTACTGCATGCTAAGTTGTGCTGTTCTGTGCTGCATATTGGGAACACAGGACCAACATTCAAATTTAACTCTCAACATATTAAATGGTGAAACAAATGAAAAGTTCCAAGGAGGAAGGGGTTGCTTAGGACTGGGCTTATCCAAGAAAGCTTACTAGAACCCGAAATAGACCTTGAAGAAAAGGTTTAAAAAAAAATTTTTTTTTTTGCTACTGGGGATTAATTGAACCCTGGGATGTTTTAACAATAAGCCACATTCTCACCCCTCTTTGTTGTTTGTTTGTTTATTTATTTATTTATTTATATTATGGTACCAGGGATTGTACCCAGAGGGGCTTCACCACTGAGCCACATTCCCAGCCCTTTGTGCTTTTCATTTTGAGACAGGGTCTACGCTAAGTTGCTAAGGCTGACTTTGAACTTGTGATCCTCCTGCCTTAGCCTCTAGAATTGCTGGGATTATAGGTGTGCTCTACTGTGATAGGCTTTGTTTTTGTTTTTTTTAAGCCCTTTGAGACAGGGTCTCACTAAGTTGCTGAGGGCCTTGCTAAATTGCAGAGTCTTGCCTTGTACTTGAGATCCTCCTGCCTCAGCCTCCTAAGTGGCTGATATTACAGGCCTAAGCCACTACATCTGGCAAGAAATGGTAAAACTTAGCCAGGCATCGTAGCGCACATCTGTAATCCCAGCACTTGGGAGGCTGAGGCAGGAGGATTAAGAGTTCAAAGCCATCCTCAGCAATGGCAAGGCACTTAGCAACTCAGTGAGACCCTGTCTCTAATAAAATACAAAAAAGGGCTGGGGATGTGGCCCAGTGGTCGAGTGCCCCTGAGTTCAATCCCCGATACAAAAAAAAAAAAAAAAAGGTAAAACCTGATTAACTGAAAAAGAAAATATGAGGATGTAGCTCAGTGGTAGTACAGCACTTGCCTAGCATTAGTGAGGCTGTAGGTTTAATTCCCAGAGCCATAAAACAAAACAAAAAAACATAAAGAAAAAAATATGTTGGAGGGCAGGTTTCATATGGTCATATAAAGATGGAAACTGTTGCTAGCAACAGTGGTACACATCTATAATCCCAACTATTCAAAGGCTGAGGCAGGAGGATTGAAAGAAGGCTAGTTTGGGCAATTTAGTGAAACACTGTCTCAAAAGAAAAAGAAAAGGGCTGGAAATGTAGCTCAGTGGTAGAGCACTTGCCTAGAATGCATGAGGCCCTGTGTTCAATACCCAGTAACAGAAAACAAACAAATGGAAATAAGAAAGAAAAACACAAGACTATCTGATGGTAGAGGATGGCTGGGTTAGGGTAGGGGAGCTTGGAGTTAAGAAGGCTAGTTAGGAAAAGTTACATTAGTAACCAGGTGCTGTGGCACTCACCTGTAGTCCCAGTGACTCAGGAGGCCGAGGTAGGAGAATCACAAGTTCAAGGCCAGCCTCAGCAATTTAGGAAAACCCTGTCTCAAAAGAAAAAAGAAAAAGGGAGCCGGGTGCGGTGGCACATGCCTATAATCTCAGTGGCTCAGGAGGCTGAGGCAGGAGGATCTGAGTTCTAAGCCAGCTTCAGCAATTTACCAAGGCCCTAAACAACTTAGTGAGACCCTGTCTCTAAATAAAATACAAAATAGGGCTGGAATGTGGCTCCCTAGTTGAGTGCCCCTGACTTCAAGTCCTGGTACCAAAAAAAAAGGGGGGGGGTTGGGGGTTTAGCTTGGTGGTGGAGTGCCCCTGGATTCATTCCCCAGCACCAAAGGGGAAGAAAAAAGTGTTTCTGTACATTTTATTTATCTATCTGTTGGTACTGGGGATTGAAACCAGGGGTGCTCTACCCATGAGATACACCCCCAGCACCTTTTATTTTAATTTTTTGTTTTGAGACAGAGCTTTGGTAAGTTGCTGAGTGCCTCAATAAATTGCTGAGGCTAGCCTGGAACTTGTGATCTCCCTGCCTCAGCCTCCAGTACTACTGGGATTACAGGCATGTGTTGCAGTTCCTGGTCCAGGATCTTTTTTTTTTTTTTTTTTTTTTTTTTTTTTTTTTTTTTTTAATGGCCCCTTGGGGCTCTCCTGGACTAGGACCAGGCCCTGTGGTAGGGCAGCGTCCATTCTCATTGCTGTGCTCACGTCACACAGGTGACCAGACACTTTGAACACCACCCCCAGGATGGAGATGGTGTCAGGCACCAGGAACACTTTAGACCTCCTCCTTTCTCCTAATCTTTTCTCCAGGAGAGAGGGTGGAAAAGAAAGTTGTACTGTTGACGACCTCAAGCAGTTCACTCTGCCCCTTTGGACTTTATCTCATTTAAATCAGATAATAATGCATTATTTGACTGAAGGCAGAGACTTGGAGTACAGAGAGTTGGAATGCAGGCTATCTTGATGATCTTTTTAGCTCTAAGGGTCGCTTCTCCCATCCCCCCCCCCCGGCCCCCGTGTTTTCTGACTTCTTTTGCTGATGGGGTTTGAACTCAGAACCTCGGGCTTGTTAAGCATGTGCTGTACCACTGAACTGCACCCCCAACCCCCACACCCCTTATTTGGTCTTTAATTCTTCTTTGGAACTTTCCAACATATATTCTTTCCCAACAGTGATTTCATCCCCGAATGGGTAAAACTACTTGTTGGCGTTTCCCTAGTGGCCTTATAATTCCCCCAGGGCCTCTCAGAGATGTGATCAAAGCCGGGAAGGAAGGGTTTTCAAAACTGACCTTGAAAAAAGAATTAAGTGTACATTGAATTAAGCGTCCCAACTAATATCATGCGCACTCTTGTTTCCTCAAGTAGGGAGCAGGGTCATTATAGGCAATGAAAGGCTTTGAAGTAAAAGCTATGGGTATCACCCCAACACGAACCGGCCTCCACTCCACTTTTCTGCTTGGGAGGAACACCATTAAGTGCTTTGGCGGTGACTCGGTTTCCCTCAGTCACAGAATCCCGATCATCACTCCCCCCTTCACCCCACCCATCCCCAGTGCGCGGAGGCACCAGGGATCGGTTCCTCGGCTCCACCTCTAGCGACCGGGTGCTACCAGAGGGGCTCTTCCCCTTCCCTAGGCTTCTCAGGGGTGGAGCCCACCTGTGCTCCGGGGGCGGGGCTTCGGCGGAGGCGGGACAGGTGGGGTGTGAGGTAGTGCCCAGAGCCGGGAGCCACGGCCAGAGCTGGAGGAGGCGAGCGGAGAGGCAGGCGACGGGCGGGTACCCAGGAAGCCTCCTTCTGGGCAGCTTGTAAGAGCGAGGAGGGAGGGAGGCAGCGAGCTGGCGACAAGGAGAGGCGTGGAGGAGAGCGGAGCACTGAGGACGCTCAGTGGAGGAGGAGCCGGGCTTGGCGGTGGAGAGGGACCTTCGAGGCGCCCGCGCAGCCTGAGACCCCTTGCTCAGAGAGCATGACCAGGAGCCCCGCTGGAGAGCGGCCGGGGAGGGCGGCCTCGGCGCAGCCCTGAGGCGCTGGGCTGGGGCTGGGGCTCCGGGCGCCCTGGGCGCTGGGCCCGGCCGGGGGGGCGGAGGCTGGGTGGGGAGCAGCCCGCGCTGGCGTCGGCCGCCTCGGCGCAGCGCCATGGGGAGCCCCCGGGCCGCGCTGCTCCTGCTGCTCCTGCGCCCGGTCAAGCTGCTGCGGAGGCGCTTCCGGCTGCTGCTGGCTCTCGCCGCGGTGTCCGTGGGGCTCTGGACTCTGTATCTGGAACTGGTGGCGTCGGCCCAGGTCGGCGGGAACCCCCTGAACAGGAGTAAGTAGCGCCGGGGGGCGAGGGACAGCGCGGAGGTGGGAGGAGGCGGCACCCGTGGCTCGCGCGTCGCGGGGACCCGCCTCAACACCGCAGCCGATTTCCAACTCGTTTTCCTCCCCAGGTGCCCGGCGCCGCCCCGCGCCTACTGGGGGAGAGAGGCGGGCGGGGGTGGGGAGCAGCTTCGGGGCCGGAGCTCCGAATTCCCGAGCCCGGCCCTGCCTGCCCGGCCATGTGGGGCCGGGACATTCTCGGGGCTCCTCGCTTCTCCCCTCGGAGAGCGACGTGAAGAGGCTCCGGGTTTGCCCTGCCGAAACGCTGGCTGAGACGTGGGGCACCTCCCACCACTCCAGGCTTGCAGCTCCGCGGGAAAAGAAACGCGCGGTCCACGCGTGGGCTTGGGGTTCGGTGGTCTCCATCGAGGCCGCGCGCTCCAGTCGGAGCGACCCAAAGTTTGCCCACCCTCTTGCCTTTGGCTCGCTGCGTTTCCTCTCCTGCTGGGTCTTCTTGGGTTCTTTTTGAAAAATTCCTCCGAGAGCCACCCCATCTTCCTCCATCCCATGCTTTACCCGGCTCCCTGTCTGGTCCTCTTCCTCCAAGTTTCCCACCACCTCGCTGCGCAGCCCCTACTTCTCGTCGTGGTCACCTCCTGCTATTTTTCTGAAGCCCTCCTTGCAAATCCTACAGATTATGCAAACTCCAGAAGAGGATGGACAGCACAGTGGTCGCGGTAGTGGGTAGATTCCTATGTCCATTTTTAACTTTGCCAAAGTCACTTGATGTTTCTGTGCCTCGGTTTCCTCTTAAGAAAATGGGAGGAAATAGTCTCTTTCCCTCTCTACTTCAATAGGTGTTACTCTCCCGAAGTACCTTTCATTGGACTTTTTTAAAAAAAATATTTATTTATTTACTTTAGTTGTACACAATTCAATGCATTTATGTTTACGTGGTGCTGAGGATCGAACCCTGGACGCACACGTGCGAGGCGAGCGCTCTGCCACTGAGCCACAACCCCAGCCCTCATTGGACTTTTGATGGACTTAAAGAAAGTAAAAGATCAATGTAATAGCCACAAGGAGTGGAGAAATTCTCAGAATGGTGAGGTGCCCTTCCCCAGCCTGAGGGGCCCGGGTTCAAAGTTCTAGCTCACTGAATCCCATGGCTTCACTTCCCCTTTCCCAAAACCTCAGACAGAGAAAATGCTCTGACCTGTATTTGTGTTAACTCCTCTCCCCAGAGTTGGGTGTGGTGCTTTGCCTCCTCCTGTGGCCAAAAAAGAGGGAATTACTAAGGACAGTAACTGAGCGGGTTCAGGTTAGAGATATATATTTATGGCCTAACCTCTTACTCTGTGTCAGTGGAAATAATTCTGGTTGTGTTAAGACTGACTTTGTCACCAAGCAAAGTAGCTTGGCCAATCAAGGGAAAGAGTGACAGCTTTTCAGGTCAAAGAAATTTAGTCTAAGTGATCTCCAAGGTACCTTTTAGTTCGGATCCTAATATTGTATAACCTTTGCCACTTGAGCATTTCCAGGCCCAGAGATCTCAGGACATATGCAGGAGAGCTGTGTTCAGCCACCATCCCACAGCTCTACCTAGGAGAATGTTGATGAGCCCAGACTGCCTTCTTGTAGCTAGTTCTTCCCTCCCTTGAACCTCTCTACCTCCACAAGGCAGCTACTCATGTAGCTACCCAAGTAGCTGAGCTCCATAGCAGTGCACTTAGGTGGGAGGCCTGGGAGGGATCTCCCTTCTTTCCTCAGGATACACCTTCCTAGTGTGGCCTTCATTTTGTTCACATGACAGTCAGTGGGATCCTCTGCACAAATTAAAGATAGAAAGGAAGGCAGTTGTTTTGTGACTCTGAAGTCAGTAACCTCTTTTCTCCCCCGTCCCCACTTTTCTTTTACTTCAGATGTGTTTCCTCCTCCAAGACCAAAACCTGTTTGCCATGATAATAATCTCATACTCTGACTTCCAGTTTTTATCTCCTGTTGGTTTTCTCATCCTGAGCAGTCAGTTCTTGGGTCTGTTGGGTTCTACTAGTGGATGAAACTGACTTGGTTTTCTTATTCTTTGTTTCTTTTTCCAAACCGAACCTTCTCCAGAAAAATGCTCCCAACTTCCTATTCTAGAATTGGCTTTCTGTTTCCCTGTGATTTTTTTTTTTTTTTTTTTTTTTTTTTTTTTTTTTTTTTTTGGTACCAGGGATTGAACTCAGGGGCATTCGACCACTGGGCCACATCCCCAGCCCTTTTTTGTATTTTATTTAGAGACAGGGTCTCACTGAGTTGCTAAGTGCTTCGCCATTGCTGAGGCTGGCTTTGAACTCGCGATCCTCCTGCCTCAGCCTCCCAAAATGCTGGGATTACAGGCGTGCGCCACTGCGCCCAGCCTTCCCTGTGATTTTTTTTTTTTAAATATTTATTTATTTACTTTAGTTGTACACAATGCAATTGTGCATTTATGTTTACGTGGTGCTGAGGATCGAACCCGGGCCGCGCACGTGCGAGGCGAGCGCTCTGCCGCTGAGCCACAACCCCAGCCCATCCCTGTGATTTTTAACAAGAGGCCGAGCCTGGGTGCTGATGTATCTCTTCTTTCCTCTTCTCAGTCTCCTAGAACCCTGGAATCCATCTGCTATGCAAAGTGTTCGACTCTTTCCTTAATTTCCTTATGGAATGAGATTTAGATAGTGGATATGGTTTCTGGCACCTTGCCTCCCATCTCTTTTTTGTTGTTTAAAAACCCCAGTCATTTTGCATCAAAGTTCCTTCCTGTCCTATAGCTCTTATTATCAGCTCACAGCTATTTCTTTGAAAGGGGAGTCACCGAGAAGGAATTGGGAAAGAAGAGATAGGAAAGAGGTTGCTAGCATTCCCTCCTCCACACCCTAGCTCATCAATGGCAACCAGAGTAGTAAAACTGCCCCTTCCAGAACTGTACCCAGGGGCCTTGACCACAACAACCAAGCCCCATCTTGGCCCTGCTTCCCAATAAGCCACTCTGCCTCCTCTTTCTAGCAATCTCTGCCAACTCAGTCTACCACCAGCTTGCCTGTCATCTGTAAGGCCAGTTTTCATTGCCCAGAACCTGTCATTGCCTGTCCCTGTGTGAGGGGCGTATTGGTCTAGCGCTGGAAGAAGTGTACAAGAGGGATGGCAGTCACAAACTCCAGGGTGGTAAAGTAATGACAGGGGAGCATGCTTCCTGCTTCATCTTCATGAAATAACCCAGTAGTTTTAAGATATGGATGGTGTGCAATTTGGACTCCATATGTAGAAAAAAATAACAGCCACAGTTGGGCTAGCATCAGAGAAAAACAACCAAAATCATTAACAAATAGAAAACGGGTCCCTTGGACAAAAGAATTAGGGCTGTTCACTCACTCATTTACACAAATATTTCTTTAGTGCATACCTCGAGTAAAGCATTGTGGTAGGTCATTTAGATATGATGACGAGGATATAGTTTCTGCTCTCCATAGCTTTCTATCTAGGACAACAGCAATGTGTTTATATAAAATAATCAGACTACAAAATAGTCATCAAGTTTTCCAAATGTAGAACTTAGTCGTTTCTGTGATGCTTCTGGAAATGGAGCACAGCTCTCAATCCATTTCGTGAAACTTGGGACATTTGCAGAGATCCTGAGGAGCCAATAGAATTTTGATGGATTCCAGAAAGAAAGCTATTATTCCAGGGAGGAAAAAAACAGCATAAGCAAAGACTAAGAGTCAGGGAAAAGTTAGTGTTTGGGAATATCGAGCAGCTAGGTTGGGTAGGACAAAAAAGTAGAAAGGAGAATAGAGAATGATGTTAATTGTGAAAATTTTTGAATACAATCTTTTTTTTTTTTTTTTTTGTATCAGGGATTGAACCCAGGGGCACCTAACTGTTGAGCCACGTTCCCAGCCCTTTTTATATTTTATTTTGAGACAGGGTCTTCCAAGCCTCACTAAGTTTCAGAGGCTGGCTTTGAACTTGTGATCTTCCTGCCTCAGCATCCTGAGTCAGTGAGATTACAGGTATATGCCAACATGCCCAGCTCAGTATTTTTTTTTTTTTTTTTTTTTTTTTTTTGTGGTACTGGGGATTGAACTCAGGGATACACGACCACTGGGCCACATCCCCAGCCCTTTTTTGTATTTTTTATTTAGAGACAGGGTCTCACTGAGTTGCTAAGTGCCTCGCCATTGCTGAGGCTGGCTTTGAACTCGCGATCCTCCTGCCTCAGCCTCCCAAAGTGCTGGGATTACAGGCGTGCACCACCGCGCCCGGCTCCAGCTCAGTATTTTAATACCTGGTGTATACTGGCTGAAAAGCTGCTCTTGGAACAGACTGTTATTGGAAGTTAAAGATTATACATTTAGGCAGGTTTTAACAAGTTACACCCATTTGTTCAGATTGGATTAGCTAGAGTTTTGCCTGAAGGTCGAGATCTGGACTAAAATGTTCTTTGCTCTATAATTGACCTCCTGCTGGGATCAATTTGGAGCTATAATCCAAGAGATGACAATTTGGGCAGAAAGCCAGGCCAAAGGGATAGTGTACGCTGGCCTCCTTCTAGATCTCCCAATGCTGGGTTTGGCATGTCCCTGCTATGTGCCAGATTTACCTGGATCCCAAATTGCTCTCCAGCTCAGGAACTAATTGGCTTTTGCTGCCTTCTGTCTATACCTCACGTCTCTGGTTGGCCCTTGTGATTTGTGATTGACTTGAGTGGGCTAAGGGAGGCACACCCACAGATGGCAGGGAGGCACTTCTGCTCTCTGTCACCACAGCCACTCTGCTTTGGAAAGGATACAAACCCTCCAGTAACAGAGGTAACCCCAGGCAGAGCAGTAATCTGAGACACAGGGAGGGAGGGAGAAGCAAATGAGACAGATGTGTGGGCAGAGGAGGGATAATATGGCTTAGAGTTGAAACTTAGAGCAGAGGCAGAGCACAGCTGCCTCGTGTGCTTCTTGTGGGCTGGGACCAGGTCTCATGCTGCCTGGCTTGGCTGCTTTTCTTTCCCGTGGAACCTGTGGCTCTTTTTCCTATGTCCTACTTACCTTTCTTTACACTGATATTTGTTTGACCTGTCTGCTGTGTGCATCTTCAAATTATTCCATTCTGGGCACATTCTAAGTACTCACATAGGTACTTCCTGGTTATGAACAGTCAGCTTTGAATTTCCAAGCACCTGATATTTTCCACTAGCAGATATCCTGTTTATCCGTGCCCATTCCAGGAATAGAACCTAGAATTAGTGTTCCTTGTACTATCATACATAGAAACAATAATAGCATTTGCATACAAATCTGAAAGGTAAGAATTAGACCATCAATGCTATTTCATTTGTAAGCATGCTTTCTTTGGACCTGTATTGCCTGTAGCAGGAATGTGTATGACAATAGCAGATCATACATACCCATATTTGGTATCTGTCCTTTCCCTAGTGTGGTCAGTCTCTGTTCTGGTGTGGCCAGCAGCATCTCAGCAACATATCCACTGTCTTTATCTTCCTCATCACCAAGGGAACCTCATCTGAGTTAAGGTCCTATTCTCCTGCTTGGTGGCACTGGGGCCGCCTGCCACTCCCTGTCCTAGAAGTTATTCAGACACCTGGCATGGTTATCATTGCTTTGCAGCACAAGGTCTTCTGAAACAGCCATTTTTCTGCTGGTTGTAGGAGAGGCTAGTAGGTACGCTGCAGTAATTTTCCAGGCCACAGAGCCTGGTCTTGCCCTTTAGTGCTGAGCTTTATGAAGCAGAGCAGAGCAGCCACCATAGCGAGTTTGCTTTGGAAGGGGGCCTGGAGTCTGTTCTTGGAGTCAGCCGCTCACTGTCTAGTTCTCTACAGAGTTCCATCACTCTTAGAAACTTTCCACAAGCACTTTTCCTTATATCTAAAGATGATGAAGTCTAAACTAGGCCATCGATACATTTTGACTTTCAGACAATCCCCCTTTGACCTTGTGAGCCACATAATTGATAGATTTATAGATTAGCTGATACAAAACACTACTACTAGAAGAAGTGAGAAAAATTTGGATGGAGTATATAAAAGTTATTGGGCTGAATGAATGTGTTATATATTTCGACAAAGCAGATTTTTTTTTTTTTTTTTTGTATTGGGAATGGAACCAGGGGGGCTTTACTACTGAGCTACATCTCCAGTCCTTTTAAAAAAAAAATTTTTTTTTTTTAATTTTGAGGCAAGGTCTTGTTAAATTGCTGGGGCTGGCCTTGAATTTATGATCCTCCTGCCCTAGCCTCTCAAGTTGCTGTCACCTTGCCTGGTGACAGTAGATCTTTAAATTTTTACACTCTTATGGTCTGCTTTGAATACTGGAAGTAGGCATTAGATAAACAAAAATGAAAATTTTCATTATCTGTGTGTGTGTGTGCACATGTATGTGTGTGTGGTGTTGGAGTTCAGACCCAGGGACTCACACATGCTAGACAAGCATTCTAAACTATTCTATCACTGAGCTATACTTCTAGTGCTCCCCCCAACACTTATTTATTTATTAATTGTTTTGGCACTAGGGATTGAACATAGGGGCGCTTTACCTCTGAGTCACATCCCCAGCCCTTTTTTTAAAAAAATATTTATTTATTTGCTTTAGTTGTACACAATGCAATGCATTTATGTTTACGTGGTGCTGAGGATCGAACCCGTGCCACGCACGTGCTAGGCGAGCGCTCCACTGCTGAGCCACAACCCCAGCCCCCCAGCCCTTTTTTATATTTTATTTAGAGACAGTCTTGCTGAGTTGCTTAGGGCCTCACTAAGTTGCTGAGACTGGCTTTGAACTTGTGACCCTCCTGTATCAGCCTCCCATGCCACTAGGATGACGGATGTGTGCCATTGTACCTGGCTGGATTTTGGAATTCTTAGACAAGAATTCTAGAATTAAAATCCCCAAAAGCTGGAAAATTACTTTCCCGGTCTCCCCCCCCCCCCAATCTTTATTTAGGCTAATTGAAAAGCTGAGCCAGGCATGCTGGCATATCCCTGTAATCCCAGCTACTTGAGTGGCTAAGACAGGAGGACCACAATTTCAAGGCTAGCCTCAGCAATTTAGCAAGACCCTGTCTCAAAATAAAATGAAAACAGTTGGGGATGTAGCTCAGAGGTAGAATGATCCTGGGTTTGATCATTACCACCACACACACACAAAAAGAAAAACAAAAGTTGAATTGTATCAACTTTGGCATCAACAGACTATGGAGAGGTTGAAGTTTGCTGAGAGATATTGGGGCCTGAGCCACTGTTGTTGAAAAAAATGACATTAAACACAGGCAAATTTAATAAAGTTTGAGGCACCCCTGACAGGTAAAACAATGAAGACATTGGCCAGGAAATCTGGAGACCTAAAAAACATGTCATGTGGCTACCACCCCACTCAAAGGTATAGGAGGAAGACCTTCAGACCAACAGGGAGACCATGAACATGAAGATCTGTGGCTGTTGCCTGGCTTGTGGCTTATGGACACATACAGCCACAAACATTAGAGATCCTGCCCCTTTATTTATTTATTTATTTTTGGTTGTTTATTATCTTATTTTGTTTGTTTATTCTTATGTGGTGCTGAGAGGATTGAACCCAGTGCCTCACATGTGTGAGGCAAGCACTTTGCCACTGAGCCCCAGCCCCAGCCCCTGCCCCTTTTTTTAACAGCTGAGAAAACAGGCCCAGAGAAGAGACTGCATGTGCTTCTTCCACCAATTTCTTCTTTTAAACTGTGTTTTTGCTTTGCCTGGCAGAGGCTACGCTTATGTCCCACTTTATAGTGAGTAAAATTGTGCTTTGTGGCATCAGGGCCTGGGAAGTGGGCCTAAGAGGGATGGGAAAAGAAAAAGAAAGGTGGTGTGGGAACAGAGCAATGACATTCCAAGGGACTTAAAGTGCCCTGATAAATATTTTTCGATTTTTAGTTTGCAAATCTTGAATGATGGCAGAGGTGATTCATTTTAAAACTTAAAGCAAAATATTTATGGAGTACTACTTTTTTTTGTGGTAGACTGAGTGGAAAACTTGTGGAATTTGAAGTTAGGGTAGGGTTCAAGTCTGAGATCTATTACTCACCAGTTGTGGAACCTCATATTCAATACTTATTCCTTTCCAAGCCTCAGATGCTTCATCTTGGTCATGGGGTTCGAATGCCCTCCCTGTTAGAGTTTTGCTTGTAACAGTAAGTTTTAGAGAGCCTAGTACACAATAGGTGCCTAGCTAGATTTAACAGAATCACTCAGTGTGTGTTATTTCCCATCGCTTTCCCTTCCGAGTTTGCAGTCTGTAGAAACTGGAGAATGGCTGGGCAGGCAGGTATGATTAGATCCATTCCCCAGTTGGCTCTTTTGCCAATGCTTCTTCAACTTCTCTGTCCAGTCCTACCACAGTCACTAAACCATCATGTCCAGCACCTGCCACCAAATACACACCCTCTAACCATTTTGTTTTCACCATGATGTTGACCACTGCTTTCATCTTTAATCCCCCCATTCTGGGCAAAAACTTGCGTTGGGGATTTGGGGGTAGGCTAGGAGGCAAAGGTTGGTTGGTTGGTTGGTTGGTTTTTTGGGTACTGGGGATTGAACTCAGGAGCACTCGACCACTGAGCCACATCCCCAGCCCTTTTTTTTTTTTGTATTTTATTTAGAGACAGGGTCTCAGTGAGTTGCTTAGCGCCTCACTTTTGCTGAGGCTGGCTTTGAACTTACAATAGTCCTGCCTTAGCCTCTCAAGCCGCTGGGATTACAGGCATGTGCCACTGCGCCTGACAGGAGGAAGAGGTTTTTGATGAGAAAGAGAGATTATGGAGGATCAGGGCACAATTGGGACACAGTAGTTTGTCACTTTGCTGCATGTCCCCTGAAGTTATGAGGACTTAAGGAACTGTGTTATGGTTTGGATTTGAAACTTCCCCCAAAGACTCTTATGTTGAAGACTTGGTCCCCGAGGCAGCTGAGTTCAGAAGTGGGGCCTTTGGAAGATGACTGGATCACGAGGGCGTTAGCCTTATCAATAGAGTCATCTGTTTATGGACTCACCGCTTAATGGGTTTGGGGAGAGAAGTTTATTATAAAGCAAGCTTTCTCTGCTTCCTAGCCACCATGAGATGAATGACCTTGCTTCACCATGCAGTCCCCTCCAGGATGTTCTGTCTTGCCACAGGCCCAGAAACAATGGAGCCTAGAGACCATGGACGGAAACTGCTGAAACCATGAGCCAAAATAAATCTTTTGTCCCCCACACCCTTTTTTTCCCCTTGTACCAGGGATTGATCTCAGGGGTGTTTTACCACTGGACCACATCCCTAGCCCTTTTTATTTTTTATTTTGAGACAGGGTCTTGCTAAGTTGCTGAGGCTGGCTTTGAACTTGCAATCCTCCCACCTCAGCCTCCCATGTGCCACTGGGTCTGGCACGTTTCCTCTTTTTTTTTTTTTTTTTTTTTTATATATATATATATATATATATTTTTTTTTAAATATTTGTTTATTTACTTTAGTTGTACACAATGCAATGCATTTATGTTTACGTGGTGCTGAGGATCGAACCCCGGCCGTGCACTTGCGAGGCGAGTGCTCTGCCGCTGAGCCACAATCCCAGCCCACGTTTCTTCTTTTAAGTTGATATTTTCAGGTATTTTGTCACAGCAATGGAAAGCTGACTAACACAGACTGAAGAAATGCTAGGCAGTTTTCTTAGTGTAAATCCTAGCTCTATAATTGAGTTACCATGAGCAGTAGATTAGATAAAATAAATTTGCATTAAATGGTTAAAACACAAGATTAATATAGTATTTTTAAAGGAACCTAATAAATTTGAAATAACCAAACAAAACTTCTGAGTTTTTTTTTGTTTGTTTGTTTGTTTTTGTTTTTTTTTTTTTTTTTTTTTGGAGATTGAATTCTACTAAATTGCCCAGGCTGGCCTTGAACTTGAACTTGCAATCCTTTGCCTCTGCCTCCCAAGTAACTGGGATTATAGGCTTACATCACTGCACCAGGCTTGTGAAGGCTTTAGTTTCATAATCTTTGGAAAGGGATGCCTCTCTCAAGAGTGGGTTTGGCACTTTCCTGTGCCACTCAGGGGCCAAGGGGACAGCCTATCTTTGGCGTTCTGGCACTAGTCTTACAAGACTCAGTTGCCTGAACCAGGAGGTGGCAGCTATGCCAGGGCCTCTGGCCACTTTGGCCTCCAGGGTCATCTCTGACAACATGATCTCCACACAGCAGTTGCCTAAAGGATTAAAGTTCTCCCTGCTGAGATCTTCTTACAAATCCTCTGATCCACTCCTTTCCAGCCTGCCTGCCAACCCAGTGTTCAAATGGATGTGTGTAGCATTGCTCATGCACGCCCTCCCTACCTAGTCAGCTGGTATCACTGGCGTACTACCAGTGTGAGGACATTGAGGATTTCCTCCGGAACCAGAGACAGAGTGCCAATACTCATTCTCAGTCCTTGGTTCTCCTTTCTTTCCATTTCTCCTAAAGGGCTGGGCAAAGGGGGATGGAGATGGAGGTACATCCCAAATGAATGACTTTTAATAGCAGCAGAAGGCAGGGGAGAAATAAGAGGAAGAGAAATCGAGGGAGAGACTTCTATCCCGTTTATTTAATTCTAGTGACTTATATTTTGGGAGGGGTCTATAAGTCTTATTTGGTTCTATTTCAAATTTGTTAGATCTCTTGGGCTGGGGTTGTAGCTCAGTGGTAGACAGCTTGCCTCACATGTGTGAGGCCCTGGGTTCCATCCTCAGCACCACATAAAAATGAATAAATAAAAAATAAAGATACTGTGTCCATTTACAACTAAAAAATATTTTTAAAAATTTGTTAGATCTCTTAAAATACTGTGTTAATCTTAAGGTTTTAAAGTTTTTTTTAGAAATTAATTTGCTCTAATCTGCTATCTAAAATTATTATTTTCTCTAAAACTAAGGGACTGCCAGATGTGCTTGCTGATGTGATCAGCATCTTCTGCTAAAGGCAGGATTGTCACATCTTTGTATTTTGGCCCCTGGCGATTTCCTTTACTTTATGAAGAGTTTAACTGAGTCAATAAAAAGAAGTTAGCCATATTTCATACAGTGATTTTACTGTATTTTCAAAAAGGAAGTCCTTTGGCTTGAATTAAGATTTCCTCCATCTCCAGCAGTCTGTGATTGTTGGGGTATGTGTGTCTAAGCAAAGGTGAATATTCTCCTGTGAAGCATTTATTTAGGTGAAAGTTGTGGGAACCCAAGTTCTGTAGTGCAGAGGCTCACATGTCATGAAGGAGATGATGCTGAAAAGGTGGTAGCAACCTCATTATGGAGTCTTTTTTTATCTACTAATTTGTATTTTAATTCTTGAAATATTTATTGACCAGCAATGTCTTAGGAATGGTGACTGCAGGTAGGTTAGCTACTGGAAGTTTGTAAGGTGACTTTGACATAGAGCAGTCACTCACATGGTTTTTATGTCATCACATGGTGGGTGATGAGCATCTAGCTGAAAGGAGGATAGATGAAAGCTGAGACACGTCAAGGAAGGAAGTGACAAGAGTTTAGTGACAAAGCTAATGTAGAATGGGAGAAAATACTAAAGTTCTGGATTTCACACATTGTTCTCCCCCCATACTCTGCCATGATAGTTTTAATAAGGGCTGCCTTGCCCACCCAACATCTCAAAATGTTCTCACGAGAAAAAAAGCGTCTCTATTTCTTCTTGCATAGTCCTCTCTGAGACTTGGTTACCATGCTGGTCCCAGAGAAGAATACAAAAGGGACAAGAAGACACATTCATTCAGCCAATATTTTTTGAGCACTCATTAAATGATAGGCAATGTTCTTGGTACTAGGGATGTGGCAAGGAATGAGAAATCTAAAGTCTTTGCCCTCATGGAACCTACATTTGTAGGGAAGAAAAGACAAATAATAATCACATCAAGAAATAGTTAAGAATTTCAGATGGGAATTTGTTCTGGGGGAGAGAAACGTGGTAGTTGTGCAGAGGGCCTGGATGGAGGTGTGGGAAAAGACTAGCTTGGAGGGAGAGGGGACTTTCCAAGAAGTGACATTCCTAAAACAGATATCTTAGGGGTAAATGACACAAAGAAGCACCCTGTGGGCATCAGGATTACAAGATCCTCAGGAATTAGCAAATGGGAGCTGGGTAGAGAGGAAGCAAATGTAGAACAGGGTCATTGCTGGTTTTCAGGTTAAGCATCTCCTCCCTGCCCTTCCTGTTGTCCTGAGAACAATGTCCTCTCCCTCCTGGCAGGAGTTAGTCTCAGACTTTGAGCTCTATTGGGAGTGCTTGAAAAAGGTGCTGGCTAAAGGCTCTGTCTAGACCTTGGGAGAAACTGATAGTTGTTGTTTTTCCCTCATTACAAACCTCGATCCCAAAAGTAGTATGGAGAGGGGGCAGGGTGTCCTATTGAAAGTCCAGCTGGAATTAACCTCTGCTGTCTCTTCCCAGCTAGGATTTTTTTTTTTTTTTTTTTTTTTTTTTGGTACCTCCATTAGTGCACTTATCAAAGTCTGCCTTGCATCAGAGTTATTTATGTCTGGATTTGTCTTTCCCCATGAGATTGTGAATTTCTGGAGTAGTAGACCTGGGCATCATCCCCACACCCCCATCTGCAGAGATTTTTAACCTTTTGTTGATCACATTAAACTATAAGAATCTGATGAAGAGTGCTGGGACTGTAGCTCAGTGGTAGAGCACTTGCCTCTCATGTGTGAGGTACTGGGTTCAATCTACAACTAAAAATATATTTAAGCTGGGCGTGGTGGCACACGCCTGTAATCCTAGCACTTGGGAGGCTGAGGCAGGAGGATGGTGAGTTCAAAGCCAGCCTCAGCAATGGCGAAGCACTTAGCAACTCAGTGAGACCCTGTCTCTAATAAAATACAAAAAAGGGCTGGGGATGTGGCCCAGTGGTTGAGCGCCCTGAGTTCAATCCCTGGTACCAAAAATAAAAATGAAAAAATATTAAAAAAAAAAAAAAGAATCTGATGAAGAAACAATAGACCCTCTCCCCAGAAGTTTGCCCACCCCCCCCCCATATATTTTGCATGGAATTTTGGGGAGAGGTACATAGGTCCCTGACCCTGTCCATGAATCCATAGTTAGTAACTCTACCTGAGGGCTTCCAAGCCTGTAATGCGGTAAGTGCTGAGAGTCTGATTGACTTGGGAACATTCTCTCAATATTCAATGTCTCCTTTAGTTGCAGGGGACAGGTGTTAGGTGGGAGAAAAAGCCAGAAAGCAGCTCCACTGCTAGGAGATGCAGAAGAGCATATAAGCCATCCAGAGAACAGTGGCAACACCATCACTCCTTGTTGCAGAACCAGAGTTGGGCCTTGGATTGGTTTTCTCGTGCCTCTTTGCCTTTGCTCAGGCTGTGATCCAGGATCATGACGCCCCTTCTGCTTACCTTTCAAAACTCTGCCTACCCTGTTAGCTCATCACTTCCCTGGACCCTTCCTCAAATATCTCAGAATGAGGTGAGATAGTCCTTTTTGGAACTTCTTTTGCACTGAAGTTGTCTGAAATTTACAGTTGAGTATTCACTTTCAGTTGCTGTGCATTGACTTGAGTTGCCCCTTAAAATAAAATCTGTTTGCTCAACCTCCTGACTTTAACAACTTCATTTGGGTTGATATTGTATATTCCAGCTAGATTCTTAGAGAAGCCAAAGATGGCTCAAGAGTATCTGGTTAGGGAAATTTGCCTCTCCTTCCCTACAGGCTTTGATGGAATGCCAGCAAGAGGCAGGCTTAGCACTGAGTCTGCACACCTTCCTTCATCATGGCTAAGTGGTCAAGAGCAAGGCTGTGAAGCCATCCTTCCTGAGTTTGAGCTCCATCTCCAGTTTAGTAATCCATACCTCATCGAATAGATTACTGAGCCAGGTCCTTTTCTGTAAAATGGGAATTATTTTTCCAGTACTTGGGATTGAACCCAGGGGTATTCTCCCTGTGAGCTACATTACCCTCCCCCCCCATTTTTTTTTTTTTTTTTTTTTTTGTACCCAGAATTGAACTCAGGGCCACTGGGCCACTGAGCCACATCCCCATCCCTATTTTGTATTTTATTTAAAGACAGGGTCTCACTGAGTTGCTTAGCGCCTCATTTTTGCTGAGGCTGTCTTTGAACTCACCATCCTCCTGCTTCAGCCTCCCCAGCTGCTGGGATTGCAGGCATGCGCCACTGTGCCTGGCTTTCCCCTATCCTTTTTATTTTTATTTTTTTAAATTTATTTTTTATTTATAATAATTACAATTAATAGTGCACATATATAGCCTAATCTTTTTACATACAACTGTTTGTATACAAAGTATATTCATACCATTCAGGTCTTCAATCATGCATTTTTTTTGTGACAGGGTCTTGCTCAAGTTGCCCAGGCTGACCTTGAATTTGCAATCCTCCTGCCTAAGCCTCCCAAGTTGCTGGGATTACAGACATGTACCAATGCACCTGGCTAATGGGACTCTTTTTTTTTTTTTTTTTTTTTTTTGCTTTTAGTTGTACACAATGTGTTTTTATTGGTATGTGGTGCTAAGGATCGAACCCGGGCCGCGCACGTGCTAGGCGAGCGCTCTACCGCTGAGCCACAATCCCAGCCCCAATGGGACTCTTTTTTTAAAAAAATATTTATTTATTTGCTTTAGTTGTACACAATGCAATGCATTTATGTTTACGTGGTGCTGAGAATCGAACCCAGGCCGCACATGTGCTAGGCGAGCGCTCTACCGCTGAGCCACAACCCCAGCCCTAATGGGACTCTTAATAGTACCTCCTTTCTTTAATTGGCTCTTAAAGCCCCACCCTAATTCTTGGGTTGTTTTTTTTTTTAAGTTGGACATAATAGCTTTATTTAATTAATTAATT
The DNA here is from genome assembly GCA_025594165.1 of Tamias sibiricus. Lineage (NCBI taxonomy): Eukaryota > Metazoa > Chordata > Mammalia > Rodentia > Sciuridae > Tamias > Tamias sibiricus. Next base: position 13,422,192 of record CM046661.1, on the reverse strand, counting down.
TATTTTAATGTGGTGCTAAGGATCGAACCCAGTGCCTTGCACATGCTAGGCAAGCGCTGTACATCTGAGCCACTATCCCAGCCCTCCCATTCATTTGATTGGTTTTAGGGTGCTGTCTCTCACATATCATAAATAATTCTAGGACAGGAGTAGTTCTTTCTCTCTCTCTCTTGTGCTAGGGATCAAACCCAGGGCATCATGCATGCTAAGGGCACACTCTATTGCTGATATACACCTCCAACCCACGTATATTTTTAATTCTGAGATGGCTAATGTGTGGGCCCATTGCAGACTCCTCCAGGACAACATGCAATTCTTTTACTGAGCTCAGATGCAATCTCAGAGTCTTTGTCAACCCAGCTCCCAGGCAGTTGCTATGAATTGACTTGAATTGCCCCTTAAAATAAAATCTGTTTGCTCAACCTCCTGACTTTAACAATGAGGAATTTAAGACCTAGAGAGTTTTAGTCAACCTGCCCAGATGGCATTGCCAGGCTAAGAAATTCTGATGAGTAGACTGCTCTTCACACCCCTGTGCCACCTTCCATTCTACTTCACTCCTTCCCTTTTTGTTTGCTGAGAATGTTCCTCCTCTTCTTCCTCCTCCTCCTGTTTGATACTGGGGATTGGACCCAGGACCTCACACATGCTAGGGTAAGCACTCTACTGAGCCACACCCCTAGCCCTTTTTATTTTTTGAGACATAGGATCTTAGATCCTCCTGCCTCAGCCTCCCAACTCACAGGGATTACAGGCATAAGTCACCTCACTTATTTTATTTTTATTTTTGGTATTGGGGATTGAACATCCTCAACCCTTTTCTGTATTTTATTTAGAGACAGTGTCTGGGATTATAGGTCTGCACCACCATGCCTAGCCCGACTATGTTTTTTCCTAAGTAATTTTTTACTTTATTTTTGTGTGGTGCTGCAGATCTCTACCAGTACCCAGTGCATGCCAGGCAAACCCACTACACTGAACTACACCTCCGGCCCTCATTTATCTTTTCTTACCAGTGAGCTGATTGGAATTGTTGGCACTTAGTTGGGGGTAGATCATGTTCTCAGCTAAACTGCTGTTGGGGGTGATCTGTGGGTTTCCTGAAATTTCTCTGGTGATACTCTGCTTTCATATTGATGCTTGAGATTAATCTTCAAAGAAGTTCTTGTTGCTGTTGAATTCTCAAATTGCAAGGGGCAGGACAAGATTTGATGTTCCTGGCTGGGCGTGGAGGCTGAGGCAGGAGGGTCACAAGTTCAAAGACTGCTTCAGCAACTTAGTGAGGCCCTAAGCAACTTGGTGAGACCTATCTCTAAATAAAATATAAAAGAGGGCTGGAGATGTGGCTCAGTGGTTAAGTTCCCCTGGGTTCAATCCTTGGTACAAAAAAAAAAAAATTGATGTTCCTCAGCAACAGATCCCTTTGTTGCAGGCTTTCTTCCTGCAAACAGAGCCTGTTCCCAGAGTTAAGCGACTGCTGTTTCTTAAAAAAAGAAAACAAAAAAGCACAAATGGCTGGGGAAATAGCTCAGCCGGTAGAGTGCTTGCCTTGCATGCATCAAGGCTCTGGGTTCAATCCCCAGCACCAAAAAAAGAAAAAAAAGCACAGTGGATTCATGATCTTTTATTATCTCACCTTGTTAAATGGAGGAGAGTTGAGAAATAGAATGGATGAAGTTGATTTCAAATTCAAAGAATCTTGGGACACTTGGATCATGAAACACTTCGGTAGAAAGATGTAATAAGACATTTAAAACATATTGTCTTCCCATTTAGTCTTTTGTAAAACAAAAAAGTTGATGTGGGCTGATGTTTTCATAATCCTGGTCTTAGGTAGCAAATAAAAGTGCATCACTGGTAATTCTATGTGGGGGTAAAAGATGAAGTGGGTGACAAGTTAAAAAGCACAGGGAGGTGGCAACAAGTAGGTTCAGCTCACGTTTGGATGATTACAAAGAGAAGGTGATCAAATAATACTCCAGGTTGATTTAGCATTTTGAATAAGAGTTCAATCTTTTTTTTTTGGTACCAGGGATTGGACTCAGGGGCACTCGACCACTGGGCCACATCCCCAGCCCTTTTTTGTATTTTATTTAGAGACAGGGTCTCACTGAGTTGCTAAGTGCCTCACCATTGCTGAGGCTGGCTTTGAACTCGAGATTCTCCTGCCTCAGCCTCCCAAGTGCTGGGATTACAGGCGTGAGCCACCACGCCCAGCTTAAGAGTTCAATCTTTTTTTTTTTTTTTTTTTTTTTTTTTTTGGTACTGGGGATTGAACTCATGGGCACTTGACCACTGGGCCACATCCCCAGCCCTTTTTTGTATTTTATTAGAAGCAGGGTCTCACTGAGTTACTAAGTGCCTGGCCATTGCTGAGGCTGGCTTTGAACTCACGATCCTCCTGCCTCAGTCTCCCAAAGTGCTGGGATTACAGGCGTGCGCCACCGCGCCCGGCTAGAGTTCAATCTTGATGCATGAAAATTAGAAAAATATTTACATAAGGAACATTCTATAGGTGTAAAGCTGTAGATACAATATCACTCGGAAAATACCACCTGGCCATTATTGGGGGATATTTATTGAGGCAAGAGCTGTCAAATTGGAAATGGTGTTTACCACCTTGAGAAAAAGAAATGGATATACACTACCCAAGGTGTTTGTTGATAGAAAAATTAAAGTGGAGGGCGGTTCAATTTCTGGGAAATGGAAGTATATTGTGATATTTGAGGGGAACAATTATGAAATCTTTTTAATAGGCTTTATAAATTAGTTTTTTGTTAGTTTACCAAGATAAACATTTTATATGTAACTTAGTGTTTTAGTTATTTTGCTGTTGTGACCAAAAGACCTGACCAGAACATTTTTAGCGGAGAAAGTTTATTTGGGGCTCACAGTTTCAGAGGTCTCGGTCCATAGACAGCTGACCCTTGCTCTGGGACAGGACAGAACATCAAGGCAGAAGGGTGTGGCTGAGGAAAAGGGCTCAGGATATGGCAATCAGGATGGAGAGGGAGAGAGAGGGAGAGAGAGGGAGAGAGAGGGAGGCGGGCGTCGCAAATGCTTTCCACTCACCCAGGACAAAAATAAAACCCAAAGGCACAGCCCCACTCACTAGGGACAAAATATAAACCCCAAAGGCACACCCCCAGGGACCTATCTCCAGCCACACCCCATCTGTCTACAGTTACCATCCAGTTAATCTATTCAAGTGGATTAATGCACCGATTAGGTTAAGGCTCTCACAGCCCAATCATTTCACCTCTTAACTTTCTTGCCTTATTTCACACATGAGCTTTTGGGGGACACCTCATACCTAAACTGTAACACTTGGCTAGCTTGAAGTGATTAGGCTTCTTATGTTGAGAAATTGGACGACCTGAGAGGCAAGGGGAAAAGAAAAGCTCCACTGAAATGATTTCTTCTAGCAACTTTTTGTTTTTTCTCCCAAGGCAAGGGAAAAAAATTGTCAAGAAAGCGTTGTTTTTCTATATTTTTTTTTCTGATTTTTTTACGTTGCTAAGAAGGCTTGAAGAATTTCAGAGCAATGAACGCTTTCCCCAGTTGGCAGGGTTTTCATGAACCAATCACGTGAGAGGAGTAGAAGGTGAGGGAGAACAATAGTACTCTGTTTTCTGTAGGACCAGAGAGGTTCCACCTCTCTTCTCCTTGAAGAAAGTTCCGTCCTTTTCCTCCCATCTGGGAATTTGTCCTCTGCTGCAGCTTAAAGATTCCTATGGGGCATTGGGACACCCCCATGGAAGGATGAATTCTGGAGTTTGCTGGGAAGAAAGGAAGCAGAGCTTGCTAAACCTCTTATTAAGAGGAGACACATAAGGCAAGAGGGGGCTGGCACTGACAAATCTCATTAAGTTTGCCTATCTTATCACTGAGGTGATTTGGGAGGCTCACAAGACTGTTCTGACCACCTGCACTAGGTAAGGTATATGGGATGGTTCAGAAGCTCAGCAGGTCACAAGATATATTCTAGAATCTCTCTGGAGTAACTTCACTCAATTATTTTTTTTTTAAATGCCACTGGGGATTGAACCCAGGTGTACTTACCATTAAGCTACATTGCCAGCTCTTTTTATTTTTAAATTTGAGACAAGGTCGTGCTAAGTTGCCTAGGCTGGTCTTGAACTTGTGATCCTGTTACTTCAGACTCCTGATTAGCAGATGTTACAGGTGTGCACCACTGTGCCTGTCTGGAGTAATTTAGATCTTGCTGGGGGCATTTGGTTACATGGCTGTGGCTTTGATGGTGCCACTCTGCCCAGATCCCTCCCATAGAGTGAGCTGGTGTTCTTTGGACTAACAGAGCTAGTTAGATAAAGGCAGAGGATTTTGAATCTGGTCATTGGAAAAAGGAATTGCCTCTGGTGCCAGTCACTGGCCAATGACAGGGACACAATGCACAGTTAGAGAAATATGGGGAGGGCTGGGGTTGTGGCTCAGTGGTAGAGCGCTTGTCTGGCATGTGTGAGGCACTGGGTTTGATTCTTAGCACCACATATAAATAAATAAAAATAAAAGCCCATCAACAACTAAGAAAAATTAAAATAAAAAAAAAGAAATATGGGGAAGGGGATTATAAGTCTAAGGAATCTTTTTTTTTTTATTTTGCGGGGATGGAGGGAGGGCACTGGGGATTGAGCACAGGGCCTAGGGCATGCTAGGCAAGTGCTATGTCCCATTCTGGAGGAATATTGATGGGGGCAAGATGAACAAGTGTCATATGTAACTGAAAGGTCCAGAAGGATGAGACCTGAGAAGAAACCAGCATATTTGGCCAAGGAGCAAGGAAAGTGGGTAAATTTATGCATTCAACTGAGATTTGTCAAAGGAAAGTGAAAGCTGTATGATAGTCATAGGAGTCTTTGGGCTAAAAGAACATCGAGGCTGCCCATTGTGCTCAAACTGTGAACTTTAGTGGTTGTGTTACTGGCTCAGTGGGTTCTTGTCCTCTCCATCAGAAGAATCAGGTAAAAACGCACTGTGAAGAGAACAAGACTCTATTGGGACTTCTTGTGCCAGCAGAAAGGGGAGACAGCACTGACCAAGGGAGTGTCAAATTGCCTCCTTTAACAAAGAAGGAAGCGAGTTTTATTCATATGAAAGGATACTACTCCTGAGCACCTGGTCTGTCATACTCTTAATAGCTAAGAAGACAAGTTAAGGTGAGAGAATAGAGAAAAGGTACATATCATGCTTTTTTTTTTCTTATTTCATAGTACTGGGGATTGACTCCAAAGGTGCTCAACTGCTGAGCTATATCCCTGTTTTTACATTTTTAATTTTTATTATTTTTTGGAATTGAACCCAGGGGCAATTTTACTACTGAGCTATACCCCCAGGCCTTTATATTTTTTTATTTTGAGACAGAGTCTCACTAAGTTGCCAAGGCTGGCTTTGAATTTGCAATCCTTCTGCTCAGCTTCCTTAGGTACGTGCCACTATGCCTGGCTTACATATATCATGCTTTCAACAGATAGCAAGCTGTGAGTTAAGGTTTCTGGATTGCATTTGGATGGGGTGGGGAGAAGCTGATTGTCTTATTCTGTCTTATTCCCCTCTCAGTGTTTTTAACTGTCTTAATCTTAAGTGGTACTGCTTTTCATGGTGGGGGTCCACAACTGTCTCATTGGGGTGATTTTTCTACAGTCACCCAAGATGTTTCCACTTATAAGTACAGTGGATCCTGGAGTCTGTTACAAGAAGAAACCAGAATAGGACTTATATTCAGAACTGACCAGAAAATATATAAATGAAAAAACATTATTGTTATTATTATTATTATTATTATTATTATTATCTTCTTGGAAGCCCATGGGTAGAGCTGGGTATCAGGGAATGTGGGCTCCAGTTTTGCTTCTGACATGAACTAGCTCTGTGACTTTTTTTTTGGTACTGGTGATTGAAACTAGGGGTGCTTAACCACTGAGCCACATCCCCAGCCTTTTCCATTTTGAGATAGTGTCTTGCAGAATTGCTTAGAGCCTTGCTAAGTTGCTGAGGCTGACTTTGAACTTGCAAACCTCCTGCCTCAGCCTCCAAAATTGCTGGGCTTACAGGTGTGTGCCACCGTGCTCTGTGTCTTTGAGCAGGTCAGTTCTGCCCTGTGGGTCTCAGTTTCCTTTCCTTTTTTTTTTTTTGTTTTTGTTTTTGTTTTTGTTTTTGTTTTTGTTTTTGTTTTTGTTTTTGTAATCGCAGAGGCTTAACTACATGGTTCTTGAGGTCCCTTCTGACTCTGATATTATTTCCAAAGAAAATGGTATTTTCTGCATCTCTGAAGATTCTGAGTTGGATGTAGATGGAGAAAATTTGGGGAAAAAAGAGACTCAGGGTAGCCGGGCGCGGTGGCGCATGCCTGTAATCCCAGCACTTTGGGAGGCTGAGGCAGGAGGATCGTGAGTTCAAAGCCAGCCTCAGCAATGGCGAGGCACTTAGCAACTCAGTGAGACCCTGTCTCTAATAAAATACAAAAAAAGGGCTGGGGATGTGGCCCAGTGGTCGAGTGCCACTGAGTTCAATCCCCAGTACCAAAAAAAATAAATAAATAAATAAATAAAAGAGACTCAGGGAAGATGCACAGGTTCAGATCCTGGCTGTGCCCACATTTAGCTCTGCAGCCTTCTCATCCTGGCAGGAGGGCAGCTGGGCCCAGCCCTTATCCTCAGACACAGTGGTGGTCCTCCACCTTCCCCTTCTCATACTTTCTTCTTTCCCCCAGGATAGAAGGGTGGGTTCCATAGGTGGGGGCTGGGAGGAAAGGGCTGAGGCTGGTTGAGCTGTGGTGATAATCCTTTAGAGGATCTCTGGGAGAGGCTTGATAATCTGGTAGACATTTCCATAGGCCATGGTGACTATGGTCATCTTTCTTTCTTTTATTATTTTTTATTCTATGATGTTATAAATGACAGCAGAATGCATTACATTTCATATTACACATATAGAGCACTTTTTTTACAAATCTCTGGTGGTCATCTTTCTCATAGTCTTCCTCTGTACTTCTGGGCTATGGACTGGTCCAGTCCCCACCCCAGGGCCTGGCCCTCTATCCCTCCCTGCCTGCTGGGCAGCCATCACATAAATGCCACTGTGTGCATAGCCCAGTGATGGGAGGGACTTCTGCCCAGGGACTGGCCAAGGAATTGGCCGCTTATTTTGGCAGTTCCCACTGCAGGCCTCCTGACCAGGCCATCAGAAGTGGAGGGAACTAGAGGTGGGAGTTAGTGAGTCATGGGCTTTGCTTTGGGGAGGGAGCCTTTGCTAGAGGTGCCCCTCTGGGAGGCAAATTTCCCCTCTAAAAGACGAGGGGTGGTACTTCTGGATTCCTCCATGCAGGCTCACTGACTGGGGTCAACTAATTTGATGAACATCCCGTGGTGTTGTGTGTAATGGGAATAATGATCCCGACCTCACAAGGTTGTGATGGTGAGTTGAAAACCTGGCACATCGAAAGCTTTCAGTAAGCTTGTTTTCCATTCCTTGGTGCGCCTGGAGTTAAGGCCGGGACAGGATGTACCCCGTGGATGCAGACGTGGAGGAAGAGCAGAAGCAAAGCAAAGGCAAGCCCTCCCCCTCGCCCCCCGCAGCCAGATGCCTAGCTGCTCATGTGTTTTTCAGAGCCCAGCCAGATGCTGGCCATGATGGAAGAGTGGGCAGTTGCTTTGTGCTGCCTTCTCCTAACCCCTCGTTGTCCTAGGGCAGGGCAGGCAGGCTCCCAGTCATTACCTCACCACAGGGCCCCTGTCTGCCAGAGTGAGTGGTGGAACTGCCTGGGTGGAGAGCTCTCGGCTAATTTTAGACCTGGAGACTCCCTGCCAACAGCTGTGGCTGGGCCCAGGCAGCTGGGCTGGGACGACTTGGGGGGAGGTCTCAGTCTTCTTACAGGGATCCCTGGATGCAGCCATACCAGTCTGCTCTGGGACCACATTCCTGTCTCTGCCTCTGCTGCAGAGAAAGCCTGGGGAAAGAGTTCTTCCCAGAGGGTGGGACCTTGAGGCCACTCTCCAAGGCTTCCTTTCTCCTTCTTGCATTAAGGTATTTTCATCTTCTGACTCCTCGTTCCTGGTTACTTTGGACACCAGGAACTACCGATAATGGCACCAATAGAATAGGCCAGTAAACATGCAAAAGGAGGCAGGAAGGGGCATTAGGGAGCACACCATCTTGGATTTACGGGATAGTCCAGCCTCCTACTTAACACGAAGCTAAAAATCTAATTTAGTGCTTTTCAGTCTTTCTCAATTGGCATTCACAGTAAATGTTAAGAAAAGATAATATTTGTATCATTCATGAGAGCTTATCATAAGAGCTTCTGTGGTTGGATGCAGCCAGACCTAGGTTTATGTTGCCCCCAAAGAGTTGATACTTTGGTACATCTATTACCCATTTGAAGCCCACTAGTGAGCCATGCACACCTGTTGGGAAGTTGCTGATGTTCTGTAGCAGTTTGCTACAGTCGTTTATAAGTGTCAGCTCCCAGCCCAAGAAACATCTCCTAGGTTAATTATATACTTTATGTTGGAAGGGAAGTTAGAGAGCATTGAGCTTCTCCTCTTCTTTTTACAGATGAGGAAACTGAGGCCCAGAGAATTTCGCCTAAGTTTAAGTAACGAAGAAGTCAAAAGCCTGGTTCTAGTTCTGCTAAGACAGTCATCCCCTCATTTATATAATTATCTATGCATACATGTGTGTATTTATTTATTTTGAGATGGGGTCTCAGTGTGTTGGCTGTCCTTGAACTGCTGCACTCAAGTGGTTCTCCTGCCTCAGTCTCCCAAGAAGCTAAGACTACAGGCTATCAAACTGTTGTGGTTCAGATATGAGGTGTCCCCCCAAAAGCTCATGTGGCAACGCAGGAATGTGTAGGGTGAAATGATTAGATTATGAGAGCTATAACCTAATCAGAAGATTAACTCGTTTGATGAGTTAATAATTTGAAAGGACTACTGTACTGGGTGACAGCTGGCAGGTAGGGTATGGCTGGAGGAAGTAGTCACTGGGAGCATAGCATGCCTTTGGGATTTTACTTTACTTCTGGCACCTTGCTTGTCCCTTCTCTGCTTCCTGGCTGCCATGATCTAAGCATCTTTCCTCCACAACACCCTTCCACCATGATGTTCAGCTTCACCTCAAGCCCAAAGCAGTGGGGCGTGTTGACCATGAACTGAACCTCTGAAACTGGGAGCCCAAATAAACTGTTCCTTTTCTTGTCAGATATTTTGGTCATAGTGACAAAAAGCTAACACACTAGCATCTGTTGAGGAGTGCCTATACAATTCAATATCCCGGGGATACAAAGATCAAGAATAGCCGGGCGCGGTGGCGCACGCCTGTGATCCCAGCACTTTGGGAGGCTGAGGCAGGAGGATCGCGAGTTCAAAGCCAGCCTCAGCCGTGGCCAGGCACTTAGCAACTCAGTGAGACCCTGTCTCTACTAAAATACAAAAAAGGGCTGGGGATGTGGCCCAGTGGTTGAGTGCCCCTGAGTTCAATCCCCGGTGCCACCAAAAAAAAAAAAAAAAAAATCAAGAATAGTTTCTGGGGTTCATCTATATTTGGTTTAAAAACAAAACACAAAAGGGCTGGGAGTGTAGCTCAGTGATGGAGCATGAGGTCCTGGGCTCTATCAGCAGCACCACTAAAACAAGCAAGCAAGCAAGCAAGCAAACAAAAACATTCAAGGAAACAAAGTTCAGGCAGGGAGTTATTTCTAGGGAAAGAGTTAGGTATGCAATTGAAGAGAGGTACAGAGGGCTTCAAAGCAATTGATTATGTCTGCTTCATAAAATGAGTGATGTTATTCTTTAAACCATCTGTATATATTCCTTTAGATGCATGATGTATTTCTTTTAAGAAGTAATTAAAATGGAGTTTACAATCTCAACGAAAGTGTCCTAGGGAATAGGTAAGGAGTAAATCTGTTTTGCAAGGCAGGGTGATAAGTACTAAAGCAGAACTGTAATCATAATACCCACCTAGGTGCACTTGATATGTGTGATCTCACTTAATATTTGCAATGGCCCCATGAGGTACAGGAATCTCTCTATTGTTCCCATTTTATAGGCAATAAAACTGAAGTTCAGAGATATTACCTTGTTCAAAGGTTTCATGATGAATCATCTTTGTGGTCAGATTTGAGCATTCACATCTCAACTGTTAATGCTCTCATAGTGGAGTGCAGGCGAGTTGGTCTGCACAGTGAGCTGGCCCTGAGGGTGGGCTGGAGGTGGGAATACAGGAAAGTTACTTTGTCTCTTTAAACTTCTCTTTCCACATCTATAAAATGGAACTCGTTTTACTTGGCACTCTTTCTTGTGCAAATAGTTTGAATATAAAAGTACTATATCAGCCGGGCGCGGTGGCGCACGCCTGTAATCCCAGCACTTTGGGAGGCTGAGGCAGGAGGATCGCGAGTTCAAAGCCAGCCTCAGCAATGGTGAGGCACTTAGTAACTCAGTGAGACCCTGTCTCTAATAAAATACAAAAAAGGGCTGGGGATGTGACCCAGTGGTCGAGTGCCCCTGAGTTCAATCCCCAGTACCAAAAAAAATAAAAAAATAAAAAAATAAAAAATAAAATAAAATAAAAGTACTATATCAGTGTAAAACCTGACATTTATTGAGAATGAATCCTGTGCCAGCTGCTTTTCATGTGTTACCTCCTTTAATCTTCCCTCTACCCCACCAAGAGCACATGATCCCAGTTTTACCGGGCAGTCTGCCTCCCTGCTCCTAGCATTCCTCTGTTCACAAATCTTTCTTCTCTCTGCCTTCCCCAACATGCTGGCTTCTCAACTTTGTCAGTGAGGGTCCTGCTGGGGCTGAGATGCTAGTCATAATGAAGCACCCATCTTTACCCTTAATGCCAGTGATGTTTGCCAGGTCCCATGGTTATCTCTGGGGGCCTATCCCCCTTACCTGAGAAAGCTGAAGTTTGAAATCCTAGATCTGGCCCACTGGTTCCTAACCTAGCTGCACATCTGAAACACCTGAGGAGCTTTAAAACCTCTAGCTTTGAGAGACTATTCACAGTAAGCCAGGGGTGTGGCTCAGTGGGAAGCACTTGCCTAGCACATGTGAGGCTCTGGGTTGCATCCCCAGCATACATGTGCGCACACTCCCCTGCCCACACACCTCCACATCCACTCCAAGATCTTATCCTAAGTCAATCACTGAGATTTGAGAGAAGAGGGAGCTAAGCATTAGCCTCCAGGTGATTATAAAGAACAGCCACGATAGAGAATCTCAGGGGTATACTTTCTTTTCTGATGGGATGATTCCAGAAATAAAAGGTAGTGAAGAGAGTCTAATACTTTACATGCTTTAGGCATGTAATAAATTTTGTGTGTTCTTTTTCCTCTTTGGAAAAAAAAAAAAAGGCAATGAAGATAGGAAGAAGTACACAGATAGGCAATGACCAGAATGCCCCTGGGCCCCTAGCTGGTCCAAAGATTGCACCAGGAGTTTGGGGATGTAGTCCAGTGGTAGAGCACTTGCCCAGCATGTGATAACCCATGGGTTCGATCCCCAGCACTGAAAAAAAAAACAAGCCAACAACCAAAAAATAAACTGATTACATCAGGGAGGGCTAATAACGGGAAAAGGAACAGAGAAAGAGGCAATAAGAAAGAGAAGAAAATGAAAAAGTTTCATGCTGGAGGATGCCAGCTTGCCCTCAGTAATGACCCCAGGCCTTTCCAACGGTACCTGTTCTTTGTGTTCAAGTCTCGCCAATAAACATTTGATCATGTGGTGGACATGAGCTGCAGGGGACACCAAGAAGCATGACTTTTTTTTTTTTTTTTTTTTTTTGGTACCGGGGATTGAACTCAGGGGCACTCGACCACTGGGCCACATCCCCAGCCCTTTTTTGTATTTTATTAGAGACAGGGTCTCACTGAGTTGCTAAGTGCCTCACCATTGCTGAGGCTGACTTTGAACTCGCGATCCTCCTGCCTCAGCCTCCCAAGTGCTGGGATTACAGGAGTGCGCCACCACACCCGGCTCCAAGAAGCATGACTTCTATCCAGTTAGTATTCCAAGAGCTAAAGTGTTCTTTCAAAGATAAAATAAAGACAATAAAAAAATTTACCTCCCCTTGACATGTTCTCCCCAGCATCCAGAAACCACTTTACAAGAAATAAAATTTATCATAGAGGAGGAAGGCTTTGTGTTGGAGGTGGGACTTGAACTGGGTTTTAAATGATGCAAAGGACTTCCATGTGGAGATGATGGAGGATGAAGACAGAGGGAACAAACAAGGGTACGTTAATGGCATGGTGACAATCCTCACCCGATGGGGATTGGCGAGGAGGCTACCACATTCACTAGGAAGCGTGGGCCGGGAGAGGAAAGAGGTACTAATAGTCCAAGGGCAGCTAAACTTGAGAGAAGGGGAGGGAGGAACCAGCTATGGGAAGTGGGTGCAGGATCAATAGGTGATATGAGGGATCTATGAATTACTTGACCAGCTTAAATGTTCTCTCTCCACTTTGGGGTGGTGTTTACAGATGTGCCATCCAGGGACAAGAGATATGAAGAAACCATGACTCAGTGAATTACCTCAGAATTGTAGTCTCCAGGGCCCAACCGAAAGCTAAGAATGACAAGAACAGTGGCTGTATACTAGACCTTGCATACTAGGAAACTTAAGAATAAGTTCAGCATGTAGGGAGCTCAGATGTTAGCACTCTGTTCTAACAAGTAAAAAGCTGAACAGAGTGAAAAATTAGCAACTCTTCTCAGATACCTCAGAGAAATGAAGTCACAGGGGAACCTGCTGCCCCTGTGGAGAGAAAAGGCAAAGACAGAATCACAACTTGGTAAAGCAGAAATTTTAAAAACAATGACAGTATCTTTGCCTCTCAGTGGTTTCCGCTTTTATCCACTTGCTTGTTATATAGCTTTAGGCACTTTTCCTTTGATTGAAACAAAAATCATAGAGAATTGGAAGGGGTTTTAAAAAGTTAAACAGTGAAAATGGATAGGGATGGGTGGTGAGTTTTATAAACCTTCTGGAAGCATGGCCCAACCAATGGTAGAATCTCTAGTGGAGAGGCGAACCAAATGTCTCTTCCTTTTATGGGTGGGGGGTGGGGAGGGCAGATACTGGGTATTGAACTCGGGGCACTCACCCACTAAGCCATATCCCCAGCCCTATATTGTATTTTATTTAGAGACAGGGTCTCACTGAGTTACTTAGCCCCTTACTTTTGCTGAGGCTGGCTTTGAACTCAATCCTCCTGCCTCAGCCTCCCAAGCCACTGATATTACAGGTGCGTGTCACGACGCCCAGCTCAGACCATACTTCCCTACAAGCCACTTAGTGTGATGTCTCCTCAATGAAGATCTGATCTTCGTGGACATAGGTCATCTATGGAAAAAGGTCCATTGTCTATCTCAAGTGTAAAGGATCTTAGCATTATCAGAGCATTCATTTTACAGGCTCTGGGGTCTCTCATAGCCAACCCTTTTGTGAAACAGAATTCTACTTTTTAAAGTTCCTGCCACACTGGGAACCAAGCTTTCAGCGCATGAACCCTTAGGGGACATCCTCAAACCATATCCAGGTCATAGCACATGGGATCATCACCTACGGCACTGAGGCCGACACCCAGATATAACTTGTGTGGCTTGGAAGAATTCCTGAGGGAGATGGTCTTCCCCATCCTAGAGGCTCACAGCTCTTGGAAACTGGGGCATTAGAACAGGGATATAGGAAGACCCATAATCAGCCTCTTGCCGCGGTCATGTCAATGAGCAAGTGATAGGAACACCAAAGGCTGGAGCACAGGACTCCTGAGAGCAGTGACGGGAGAGTCACCTGGGAAGGGTAGACTGGGACCTAAGGTTTGGAGAATCACCTTTTCCTCTCTGTGACCAAAGACCCAGTAAGAACAACTTAGAGGAGGAAAAGTTTATTTGGGCTCACAGTTTCAGAGCTTCAATCCATGGTCAGTAGGCTCCATTGCTGTAGGCCTGAGGTGAGGCAGAACATCATGACAGATGTGTGGTGGAGGAGGGCAGCTCACCTCATGGTAGCCAGGAAGCAAGAAAGCAGGAGAGCCCGAGGCCCCAGGGACCCACTTTCGCCAGCCATACCCCACCTGCCTATAATTACCACCCAATTAGTCTTTTCAAAGTAGGATGCACTGATAAGATTAGAGCTTTCATGGGGGATGGGGGGCAAGGTAAAAGAGGAGACCTAGTTCAGGTTGTCATTTAGTGAAGGCCATTCCTTCAGACCAGCTTGATCTAGTCCAGAGCCCATATTCCATAGGAAAAGGCTGTCAGGTGCTCCACCGTGTTGACACTACTTCTCACCAATCGCCATTGCACTGTGGCCTCCGGACATGCCTTCTGGGCAGAGCCAGTTGGTGGCAAATGGCTTCCTAATGCTTCTGCCCTTCCTCTGGTGATTAGTTCCTTGCAGAGTCATAAAAGTGTGAGCGTTTGGCTGCCACGGATCTGCTTTAGGTTTCCAAGTCCATTTCAGTCACTGGGTGGAGGAAATTCTGCAGTGGCCCGCGGCACCCCACTTGCCAAAGATCCCTTCTCACCAACACTAGCCCCAGGCACTTGTCAGCCTTACCCAAACCTTTAAAGTGACCTCAGGTGGGTGCACATGTTAAAGTTCTCCTCATGAAGGCCTGTAAGGTGACACAACACTCATAGCCATCCCTGCCAACCTCATGGGTCACTCGGGAAATTACAAGTATAGACAGGAAAGAACGAAACCCATGCCAACCTTTGGTCTGAGTGTTGGGGAATTTGTGAGGGGCAGGGAAAGGCAGCAGCTTCTTTGGTGATCTCCCCCTTTTGGCAGAACAGTGAAAGTGTCATAGCTGACAGTGGCTATATATTTGATCATGACTACATTGTCATCTGAGGCTCTTGGGAAAGCAATAAGCAGGTACAGAATTTTTTTTTTTTTTTTTTTTTTTTTTTTTTAAATGGGGTATAGGGCAGTTTGCAAGCCTTGTGCAGACCTGAGCTGGCTTTAGGATTAAGTTAAAGTAGTCAGGGATGTTGCCTCATGGCAGAGCTCAGATATGGAGCTTGGGCTGGGCAAGTTGACTTTCGGATTTCCTGCTTAGTCCTGAGGAAGTGGCCACTGTCATTGTGGTGTGTGGTAGGGACTCTGGAGGTGTAGCAGCTGGAGGTAGGTGTTGGTGGTACAAGTCCACCTTTTAGAAACTGGAGCGGCCCAAAGCCTAATGTGAAAGGACCACAGGCCTTGGAAATGGGGGCAGGGAAGCCAAACTGGAATCAAATGCCGACTGTAAATTGTATCTTATAACTTATTAAATAAAACATTCACTCCATAAAAAAAAAAAAAAGATTATAGCTTTCATAATCTGATCATTTCACCTCTGACCATCCTTACGTTAACAGGAACTTTGTCGGGGAGGACCACCTCATATCTAAACCATAACCACAGTCAATAATGAGGAGAGGGGCCGGGATTGTGGCTCAGCCGTAGAGCGCTCGCCTAGCACGTGCGTGGCCCAGGTTCTATTCTCAGCACCACGTAAAAATAAAGGCATTGTGTACAACTAAAGCAAATAAATAATTTTTTTTTTAAAAAAATAATGAGGACATTGACAGGATGTATGTTCAGATTCTACTTGTGTTGGAAAAAGTGTGGAAAACTCCTACCCGTTTGGCTGGGAGTTAAGAAATTTGGGGTGTACAAAGGAGACCTAGAGTAAGTTTCTGGCTTGCATAGCCTAAACACAGAGCTGACATATTGATAGCAACTAGTATTTGTGGAGGACCTTCCACGTTCCAGGGACAATGTGAAGCACTTTGTATGCAATAGCTCATTTTAATCTTCAGGACCTCTTGATCAAGTAGGTATTATTGTTATCACTATTATTCTTTGGTATTGGGAGTTGAACTCAGGGCTTTCACATGCTGAAGAAGTGCTCTACCCCTGAGCTACATCTCCAACTCCTTAAATTTTTCTTTTTTAAAAATTTTGAGTCAGGTGAGGTGGTGCACGACTTTAATCCCCATGACTCAGGAGACTGAGGCAGGAGGATTGCAAGTTAGAGGCCAGCTTCAGCAACTTAGTAAGATCCTAAGTAATTTAGCAAGAGCCCATCTCAAAATAAAAAAAAAAAAATCAAAAGGATCTGAGATGCAGTTCAGTGCCAAAGCACTCCTGGGTTCAATCCCCAGGACCAAAAAAAAAAAAAAAAAAAATTTTTTTTTTTTCTTTTTCATTTTGAGATAGGGTCTCATTAAATTGCCAAAGCTGAGTTGCTGGGATTACAGGTATTATTTTTCTTTTATAGGTTAAATGAACTGGGTTTCAGAAAGGTCAAATAACTTGTCCCAAGTTGCAATCACACTGTAATAGACCCAGGATTTGAAATCTACTTTAATCTCTTTGGCATACTGCCCCTCCAAAATGGTTTGGGTTGAGTGTTCGCCTTAATAAGGTGAACCTTTCTAGTTGCCCTCTTTATGCTTCCTCATTTTCTCCTGAATTTTTTGGAACCTTTTCTCCCCCCCTTAGTTACCCTGACTTTCTTAGTGAACTTTAATGCAGCTTATCCAATGCCCCACTCTCCAAATGTAATAGCTGAAATAAAAAACTGAAGGATCCCCTAGACCTCCAGCATGTAAATTGGTGAGATGTGATCGCCTCTAAGGTTGCTCCCTATTTTCAGCAATACAGCAATACAGTGGGGTTATCCATAGATGTTCCCTTCCCAGAGGATAAGTGGGGAGCAAAATTTAGTACAAGCTCCAGTTGCCAAGATGCATGTCTGAACAAAAGGCATCAAGGCACCAGTAGCTATGCTGGATCAATTCGGGGTTAAGTCTTTTTTTTTTTTTTTTTTTTGGTAATAGAGATTGAACCCAGGAATGCTTAATGACTGAGTCACATCCCCAACCCTTTTTTTTTTTTTTAATTATTTTTTATTTAGAGACAGGGTCTCACTAAGTTGTTTAGTGCCTCATTTTTGCTGAGGCTGGCTTTGAACTGATCCTCCTGACTCAGCCTCCTGAGCCGCTGGGATTACAGGCATGTGACAGGGCACCCGGCCAATCCCCAACCCTTTTTATTTTTTATTTTGAGACAGGGTCTCGCTAAATTGCTTAGGGCTTTGCTTAGATGCTGAGGTTGGCCTCTAACTTTTGATCCTCCTGCCTCAGCCTCCCTAGCCACTGGGATTATAGTTCTGCACTACTATGCTTAGCCCAGGTTTAAGTCTTGCTATTGGGTAGCTTTCTCATCTCTTAGAAAAGGTATCTTCATGAAATAATGAGAGCAGGGGTCTGCAGCTCTGTCACATTCAGCATGAGGAATGGATGACTTAAGAATTTTTTTAATAAAAATTGTTTTTTAATATTTATTTATTTGTTTTAGTTGTACACAATGCCTTTTTATTTTTACATGGTGCTGAGGATCAAACCCGGGCCTGCACGTGCTAGGCAAGCGCTCTACCACTGAGTCACAACCCCAGCCTAAGAATTATAAGAACATTAGTATTTGTGAATGGTTTCTATGTTTGTAAAGTGTGCATTTATTATACTTTATTGATAGTGTATTTTTGTGTCTATATATGAATATTATAATATCCCTCTCCCTAGCTTGTATTCCGGTATGCTTTCTTTTTTTTCTTTTTTCTTGGGTGGGGGGAAGTGCTGGGGATTGAACCCAGGGCCTTGCACATGTTAGGCAAGTGCTCTACCACCGAGCTACATCCCAAGTCCCCCTCTTTAAATTGAGATGAAATATAATGTTGACCTTTTAAAGTGTGCCATTCTGTTGGGCACGATGGTGCAGGTCTGTAATCCCAGCTATTGGGCAGGTAGGGCAGGCTTACAAATTGGAGGCCAGCCTAGGAATTTAGTGAGATCCTGTCTCCAATAAAATTTTAAAAAGGGCTGGAGGTGTAGCTCAGTCAAGCACTTGCCTAGCACGTATGAGGCCCTGAGTTCAATCCTTAGTAAGCAAAAATTTTTAAAAAGTGTACAATCCACTGGCATTTAGTACATTTGCAATATTGTGCAACCATCACCTCTGTCCAGCTCCAAAACATCTTTAACACTCCCGCAGGAGTTCCCCTTCTCTCTAACACCTGGCAACCTCTAATCTGTTTTCTGTCCCTGCGGATTTGCCTACTTTATGTCTGATTTCTTTCACTTAGCATAATGTGTTCAAGATTCATTCACATTGTATCATGGTAGAACTTAATTCATTTTATGGCTGAATAGTATTCCATTGAATGGAGGTACCACATTTAGTTTACCCACTTATTCATTGATGAGTACATTGGGGTTACTTCCTTCTTTGACAACTGTGAATAACTTTGCTGTGAACATTGGCATATCAATATTTGTTTGAATACCTGTTTTCAATTATTTTATATGCAGGATTGGGATTCCCAGGTCATGGGGTAACTCTAACTTTCTGAGTACTCAGTCATATAGCACACTTGACTTACTATTCTCCACTCTTCCACCTTCACCTCATCTCTAAGCCTAAATATAGACATCTTATCTTTCTTGTCTTTAGCACCAGGATTCCCAAACTGCACTTTTTTTTTTTTTTTTTTTTTTTTTTTGGTACCAGGGATTGAACCCAGGGGTGCTTTACTACTGAGCCTCATCCCAAGTCCCTTTTTATGTTTTATTTAGAACCAGGGTCTTGCTAAATTGCCTAGAGCCTCAATAAATTGCTGAGGCTGGCTTTGAACTCTTGATCCTCCTTCCTCCGCCTCCCTAATCACTGGGATTATAGGTGTGTGTTTCTTTGTGAGGTTTGCTTACCATTTTCTCGTTGCTCTCTTCTTCTGTAGCACAGCCATGCTCTAAAATATTTTGATTCTTCACCCTAAGCATTTCCCAGCCTGTTTGCAGTCATCTCATGGTCCTTAAGTCCCCTTGTAGGTATAATGCACACTGGATTTCTAAGTCTCTTTCTTCCCTTACCTCTTCACTTCCACACCCACCCTAGATTTCTCACCCAGTGGCTGAACCATAAACAGAGCTGCCTGTTCGCTTCCAGTTTTGCACACACATACACTCTTCCACTGCCCCGTCCACTGCCAAGTTCTCTGTGCTGTCTCCTGAGCTTATTAATAGCTTGGTGGTTCCCCACAGTTTCCCCTAGAAAGAGATTGTTCTTTTGTCTTCTCACTGATGTTGCTTTTGATTGGGTTTTATGAAATCAGCCTTCAGGCTCTTACTGCTGAGAGATTGCTTTGAATTAGACATTGTCCCTCTCTAGCTGCCTCATCACCTTTTCCATCCTAGTTCAGTTGCCACCCAAAAAACCAGACATTTTAGGCTGCAGGTCACTACAAGATCACACTGCATGCTGACGTTCAATGTTCTAAACCAATGACCTCTTTGATACACTAGAATGATGTTCTGTGAAGTACGGTAAATTTAAATAACTGCATCTGTGGCCCCTAAATGGGTCCTGATCCTATTTTGTTCTTGATGTATTTATTACTTGTATATTTGTCCACATTCCTGTTGTTTCTAAATCAGCTTTCAGGGAGCAAGGATTTCAGCACGTGTGAGATAATGGCTTGGAGTAGGATGAAGAGGCAATTATGAGTGGGATGAAAGGAAATTTCCAGATTAGAATAACAAACTGAGGAAATCAGATATGTAGGGCTAAGGTAGCAGGAGATCCAGGTTAAGGAATTTATATTGATAAGGCATCACTTATAACTTTTGTTTTGGGGGTGTACCAAAGATTGAGCCACATCCCCAGTCTTATTTATTTATTTATTTATTATTTTAGGGTCTCACTAAGTTGCTGAGGGCCTCCCTAAGTTGCTGAGGCTGGCTTTGAACTTGTGATCCTCCTGCTTCAGCCAAGAGGACATGGGGACATTGCCCATCTCTGGAAAGAATCTTTATGGCATCACCTGGTGTCTTAGTCTATTTTATGCTGCTATAACAGAACACTTGAGACTAGGTAATTTATAAAGGACAGAGATTTATTTCTTATTGTTCTGGAGGTTGGGAAGTACCAAGTGGAGGGACTTATATCTGCTAGTATCTACTTGCTACATCATACATCATCCTGTGGTGGAAGGTTGAAGGGCAAGAAAGCATACACAAAGGGCTGTAACAAAAGCTTATAATCACAGCGACTGGGGAGGCCAAGGCAGGAGGATCACAAGTTTGAGGAGAGACTCAGCAACTTTGCATGACAATATCTCAAAATAAAAAAAATTAAAAGGGCTGGGCATATAGCTCACTGGTAGAGTGTCCCTGGGCACAATTCCCAGGACCAAAGGAGATGGGTGTGGACAGCCTGTGTGTGAGGGAGAGAAGGGAAGGGGGCTGAACTTCTTACCAGCCCCACACTCCTCTGATAATTAACACACTCCCACGATAATGGCATCAGTCTATTCATGAGGTCAGAGAACCCTCATGATTTATCAGCTCTTAAATGTTCCACGTCTCCTCATTGCTGCCTTGGGGATTAAGTTCCTACCACATGAACTTTGAGGGACACATTCATTTTTGTATTTTTTTGTTTTGGACAGGACTTTTTTTTGGAGGTAGGAGTGCTATTGATACTGTCCCTTCAGAAAGCTTGAGCTGGTAAGGGGTGAAATCATGGAAATGGTCCTTCTTCTTTCAGTGCGCTTAACTCAGGGATCCAAGCAGGTAACTTCAGTAAATGGAGCATTATGTGAGAGCCTGTTTCTCAGCATCTAGAACAGCACTGGCTCATGGTAAGCACTCCAAAAAAAAAAAAAAAAAATTGTTAAATGAATGAATAAAGGAGTGGCCACTGCTTGGCTCCAACCCCTTATTTCCATTTGGTTATGGGCCTGTTTTGCCAGTTTGCCCTACTTTTCAAGACAAGGTAGAAACTGGGGAGTTTATGTGCAATTTCTTAAGTTTTAAATGTCAGCTTAAATTTATCTAAAGCACCATGAGCTACAAGGAATTTGCAACTCTTAATTTAAGGCTTTGATCTCTAGCAGATACACAGGGTTTTAGGAGAAGCACCTCTACAACGTCATCCTTCTCCTGTCAAGCTGCACCAAGGCTCTGAGAGCAGGTTTAAATATGGAGTCTTCTGGAAGGAGGCAAGTCTAAGATTTCAACAACTTGACTTGTACCTGTTGCTTGGTTCCTACATGTCTTTCTCTGTGAGTTCAGTTCTGCCTGTGCAAAGGCTGCAGTGGCAGGTGGAGGAGGCAGGATAAGTGAGTAGGCAGAATGGTATAGTGGAAGGAGCATGGACTTTGGAGCAAGTGCACACTGATCAAGTCGTTCAACTTGGGTCACGATATTGGCAGGAGGGTAAATGGCTTCTCCCCTGAATCCCTGGGAACCTCAGCCCTGGATCCTTCAGACCTCCACATAATCCATTAACCAAAAGAGCAATGCCTGGCCATTAGTGGGGCTCCAGCCCTGTGCACCATTGCCAGGGTTGGTATCCATTCCATGGGGCTGGATAAGCACTTTGAACTCAACCCTAGATAAACCTGAGTTTGAATCCTGGCTCTGCTTCTTACCTGGCTGAGTATACCTTGACAAATTACTTAAGCTGAGAAGCTTAATTTTCTTCATCCATTTGCAGGGTTGTTGTAAAAAGTAACTGAGATAAGGCTATTATTATTATTTCCCATACTCTAAGCAGGAAAATAGTATCCTTTTTCTCTCTCTCTCTCTCTCTCTCTCTCTCTCTCTCTCTCTCTCTCTGATACTGGGATTGAACCCAGGGATGCCTTACCCTTTTTATTTTTGATTTTTGAGTCAGGGTTTCACTAAGCTGCTTAGGGCCTTGCTAATTTGCTGAGGCTGGCTTCAAACTTGGATTCTCCCTAGTTAGATGAGCCTCCCAGATCATTATTTCTTTTTATTATTTTCATTGCTGGGATCCTTTCTTCTCCACCCCCCTTCCTCCCCCTTCTTCTTCTTCTTCTTTTTCTTCTTTTCCCCACTACCGGGGATTGAACCCAGGACTTTGTGCATGCTAGGCGTATGTTCTACCACTACACCCCAGTCCCCCACTTTTTTACCTTGCCCCCATCCCCAACCCAGTGGTGCTGGGGATGGAACCTGGGGCCACACATATGCTTATGCAAGTGCTCTACACTGAGCTGTACTTGTCTTTTATACAAAAGCTTGGAGATAGGTATCAGAGGACTAGAGGCTGGTGATTACACAGTGACAGAACCCACTGGATCCCAAAAGTTGGTGGTTCTGGCTGCTAAGGAACCACCTAGGGAGCTTGTTAAATATAGGTCCCTTGAGAAATTCAAATTCAGCAGGTCTGGGTGGGATCCAGGTATCATTATGTTTACCAAGTGCCCTTCAATGATCCTGATTGACAGACAAATCTGGGAGCCATCCTGTTCTGTCAGGGGAAAGTTAATATCCTATCCTGCCTCTGCCTCTTCACCCAGAACCTAGCATAGACAGCACTGTCCCTCCAATGGGAGCTCAGTCCATAGGAGGGACTGATGGGCCTGTGTCAACCTATGAGTAGTGCTGGGCCAGTTAGGGTGGAACCTCACCCACCCTTTGTTGCAGACCTTATCTCATCCCCTGGTGGGCTCTAGGTCTACCCCAAGGCTGAGAGCAAAGGAGGAGACCAAGCCTGAGTGTTTTGTTGGGTTTCAGGGTAAACCAGACCCAGGGGTATGGGTTAGATTTCTTACCCAGGAAGGAGAGATCTGCTGTAGGAAGATTAGCTTGTTTATGAGCATTTTCTCCATCACATCCCCCCAGGGCCTGGGCCCAGTTGGCTGACCTTGTGTGGGCCACCTGTTGACAGGGAGGGCTTCCTGTGTCCTAAGCTGGGCCTGCCCTCCATGTCAGGTGCTCTGACTTGCTACAGCTGTCATTGTTGAGCCCCTCTTCTGCCTGGCAGCTGCACTCAATGCCTCCTGTTACACCCTCGGGGCTCCACTGGAAGTAAACTATCTGATTGCAGCCTTAGAAGTCCTGCTCCCTATGTCGCACCCAAATAATAAGGACATGGAAGATGCCAGAAGGAGATGGGGCTGAGAGACAGGTAAGAGATGCAGAGAAAGAAAGAAAAAAAAAAGAAAAGAAAAAAAAAAGAGGGTGGAAAGAGGAAGTAGCAGGAAGAGAAAGGCCAAGAAGTGAAGAGGCTAAAACCTGGAAGGCAGGGCTGGGTGTAGCTCAGTGATAGGGCACTTGCCTGGCATGTGTAAGGTCCTGGATTTGATCTCCAGTAAGGAAAAAAAAAAAAAAAAAAAAAAAAACAGTGAACCCATAAGTCAGTGAAATGGAATGTGCAGAGGATAATCCTTGTCATTATTTCAGGAGGAATGACATCCACGGTCTCTCTTTTGGTTAAAGAAGTTCCTGAGTGGGAACTCTTAGCTAGACAAGATGCACTGACTCAACAGAAGCAATAAAGTAGCAAGTTTGGGGTTTACAATCTCATCCGATGTTTCCCAGCAGTGAGATCCTGGGGATTTTAGGGCGTGTGCGAGTGACTCACCTGACTATAGGGCCTCTGCGGTTTATAGCTTCAGCCTTGCATACCTGTTCTCTCTCACTTACACACCTATTACCAACTACTCAGTGGCCACACCCCAGGATCTCAAACTCTGCTTCTCAACTCTGCTTCCTCCACCACCAGGTCAGGACTACCACTCCCTGCCCTTTTCTTCCCTTCTATTTCCTCCTTCCTCTTCAAGGCCTGAGTTTCCTAGGAGCTGTGACTTCTCTGTGATCAACTGTCAAATCCTCCATGGACTCCTGGACGGAGCATTTTCCTGTCTGTGTCTCAGGTTTCTGACGTGTAAAATGAACCTGAGGCTCACTGCTAACTCCTTGCTGTGCGGAACAGTGAATTAATCTTTAGGGAACCTGTGGCTTGTCAGATGAAAGATGATAAAATCAGCTTTTACTCCCCCTCACCCCACACTGCACATCTGACAGCCCCTCTTTCCTGCTACTGTTTACTACACTGATAAGCCCTTGATGACCAAAGGCAAGTCACTAAAGGTCTATGAACCTTGTCACATCTCAATTCCCCAATTAACTGACCTCTTATATCTATAGCATTCCACATTGCAGACCACCCACTTCCTTTTTTAAAAAAGCATACAGGTGGGCTGGGGGTATAGGTCAGTGGTAGAGTACTTGTCTAGTGTGTGTAAGGCCCTGGGTTCCACTCCCAGTACCACACACACACACACACACACACACACACACACACACACACACAAAGAAGAAAAGTGGACCCACATTCATATCTCTACTCTGCAGCTTACTCTGGTGAAATTAGGTAAATCAACCTCTTTCTAAAAGAGCCTCAGTTTGGAGCTGGGCATGGTGACACGCACCTATAATCCCAGTGATTTGGGAAACTGAGGCAGGAGGATTGTAAATTTGAGGCCAGTCACAGTAATTAAGTGAAACCCTGCCTCACCATTTAAAAAAAAAAAAAAAAAAAAATTTTTTTTTTTTTTTTAAAGGGCTGGTGATGAGCCAGGCACGGTGGCACACGCCTGTAATCCCAGCACTTGGGAGGCTGAGGCAGGAGGATCGCGAGTTCAAAGCCAGCCTCAGCAATGGCGAGGCACTTAGCAACTCAGTGAGACCCTGTCTCTAATAAAATACAAAAAAGGGCTGGGGATGTGGCCCAGTGGTCGAGTGCCCCTGAGTTCAATCCCTGGTACCAAAAAAAAGGCTGGTGATGTAGTTCACTGATAAAGCACCCCTGAGTTTAATCCTGTTTCCCTCTAACCCCCACCCCCCTGACAAAAGAGCCTCAGTTCCTCCTTCTCATCCTCCTTCTTCATGTTGGGATTGAGTCCTGGGCCTCATACATCTTAGATAAATGCTCTACCACTGAGTTCATTCCATCCCTTTTTATTTTATTTTCAGACAGAGTTTCATTAAGTTGCCTAGGCTGGTCTCAAACTTGCCATCCTTCTGCCTCAGCCCAACTCAAAATCTTCCATTTCTTTACCCTTAAAATTGGAATACTACTTCCTGCCCTTCCTGAAGCCCTAGGGGTCTTTTGATACCCTTTTAGAAGGGACCTAGTGGCCCTTTTCTCATTACAGGCTGGCAGCCTGCCCCATATCGTGAGATTGAATGTTCCTGTGGTTAGAGCCTATACTAAAGCTGTGGAAGGGAAGAGAAGTTGTCAGCCTGCCCTCTGGGAGCTTAGAGTTTGCCCTGGGGAGATGCAGCCAAGCTTTGCCCAGTGAATCTACACTACAGGTACTGAGCAGCAGGAACGTGTTTGGGAAGGGACAACACAGGAAGTTAACAGGAAGGGAGTTTAGGGGAGAATGTGAAATGATAGAGCTGGGTAGTTTGAGAAGAATGAATGAACGAATTTTAGGCCAACTTTCATGGCCTGAGACAGGACATTCAATGTGTGACTTTACCTGCTACCTCTTCTCCAGGTGTCAGCTGCTCCTCCCATATCAGAGACTCAGACTTTATTCCATGCCGGTCCCCCATCCCCTACAAATACACTTTACATTGCCAGTACAAACATAGCGCAAGCAAGCACTTAACATTATAGATACATCTGTAACAACTGTTTAACAAAACAATATTTACTCTAACTATGTGGGATGACTGGGATACTTCTTTGTTATTTTTTTAAAAGATACTATTTGCTGCTCTGGGGATGTGGCTCAGTGATAGAGCACTTGCCTAGCATGTGGAAGGCTCCGGGTTTCACCCCCAGCACCAAAAGGAAAAAAAAAAAAAAAAAAAGAAGATGCTGTTTGTGATTCACCAAATTGATTTCTGCAGTCAGGTCATGATCTTTAATTCAAAAAATATCATCTGGTTCGGAAGTTCCACTTAAAGCTTTTTTTTTTTAATCCTGCTGTGTCTTGTTGGCCCCAGTTTTCAGCTGTGAAAACCCAAGCTCAGCGAGAGTAGGAATTTGTCCAAGGATGTATGCCTCTTAAGTGGCAAAGCCAAGAGTCAAACCCAAGTCTGTGTGACACTCAAGCCCCTTCACTGAATCAAGTCCCTTTCTCTGGCACTTGGCCTGGGGCTTCTGTCAACCTCTCATTTGGCCACTAATCAAGGATCATTAAATGTGGCCTATTTCTTTGCACCCCAGGATATTTTGCCAGGATGACAATTAAAACTGCCTTTTACTATCAGGTGGTTCATAGCCTAAAGCTGAGCAGCAGCCTTTGACAATTAGATTTTAATGCCACCCCTCATAAACAGAGTTGCTTATAGAGGAAAAAAAATGCAGTGAGATGAGAAGGTGAAAATGATGTCCCCATTGCCTGCTGAGAAGGGAGGAGCGAGGGCAGCCCTCACGCCTCCTTAGCCAAAAATTGAGGGAATGGTCTTCTACCTCACCCCTGCTTCCCTTTATAGATCTCATGACCTCGTAGGCTGGAAGTCTTGATTTTTTTTTGAAGGATGCAGTGAATAGGAATTTGGGGGGGGGGGGGATGAGTCAATAAAAGGAAGGAAAGAAGGCTGGAGAATGGTAATCAGAGAAGGCAGGATGAGGTAGGGAAGGAACGTTGCTGAGGAAAACCAGGAGTGAAGACAGAAAATTTCTGGAGAAAGCTACCAGAAGCCTCTGATATCTTTGAAATCCAGAATTATCCAAAAGCTTCCGGAAGGCACTACTAGTGATTATGGGTTTTATGGGAAGTAGGAGGCAATTAAAGGGGTTGTCCAGTCACAGTTTAAGCATCATGGGCGGTGGGAAGGGGGAGAAGGAGGAGGGGTTTGGTGCCCTCACATTAGAAATGATGTCTGTTGAGATAAAAGAAACAAGCTGAGACGCTGGGCAGAACTGGTACCCTGCCAACTTGGTCCATTCTCCTCTCTGTGCTAAGCAGTGGGTCTTTGTGATGGAATTATTGTACACATTCACATATGCACAGGCGTATGAATTAAAAACTACATTGTTTGCTTTTGAGATCTCTTTTATTGGAAATTAACAAGCAGAACTGTTTTGAAGCGATCTTAGTTGCTCCCCCCGCCGCTGTGCTCTAAACCTCAAAGCACAAATTATGTGTAATAGATGTTATATGTGTTATAGATATGTTTGTTTTGTTATTTTTCTCATTGATTCCTAGAACATCCTGGAAAGGAATGACATGAAACTAAAACAGAAAACAACTTACCACTCACTCCCTAAAGGTGGCAGCATGGATGAGTGGCAAAACCAGGATGAAAATCTAGGTCTTGTTTCTAGATCCAGAGTTTTTTTCTGCATTGAACCCCAGGGTTAGCACATTCATCACAAGGAGGGCCTTGCAGGGCACATATAAAAATTCATTATGTTGATGAAATTAGAAGGCAGACCTACAGAATAGAGGAAGGAGACCTGGGGAGGGAGAAGGGGAAAGAGGGGAGGTGAATGAAATTGACCAAATTATGTTATGTGCATGTTTGAATATGTCACAGTGTATCCCACTGTCATGTGTAATTCTAATGTATCAGTTAAAATTTTTAAATAAAAACTTTGTCATGTTGAATAGCTTTCTTAGTTTAGCTCCATTCTGTTCTAATTACACCACTATTGCATGTCCACTGTTGACTTCATAGTTTGTACTATATTAATTATTAGTGCTTTTGTAAGTTAGTTTTTTTCCTTTGAATTAATCTAGTATTCCAAAATTGGAGGATAAACTCCTTAAAGTTAGAGGGCCAAATTTTCTATTTTTTTTAATTGACAGATAAAAGTGTATGTATTTATCATGTATAATGTGATATCTTGAAATATATATCCATTGTGGAATGACCAAGTCTAGATAAGTAACATATGCATTACCTCACATAGTTAACATTTTTGTGATAAGAACATTAAATATTCGCTCTGCTAACGTTCTTCAAGAATACAGTGTGCTAGGCTAGGGGTGTAGCTCAGAGGTAGAGCGCTTGCCTAACATGCACGAAGGCCCTGGATTTTATTCCCCAGCACCACCACACACACACACACACACACACACACACACACACACACACAATCGATGACAATTATATTACAATAATTATAGTTGCCATGTTGTCTAATCTTCTATTTCTTCTATTTCTTTATCCTGCTATCCGCAGTACCCAAATCCTCACCCCCCCGCAAAAAAAAAAAAACCTCTCATGCATATGCAGTCTTATAAAAAATTCACCACAGGACTTCCCAGACATGTAATGAGTGAATTAGTTATTTGGTAGCTCTGCTTTGAGGCAACGTGAGTTTGACTCTTTCTAGAAGGGTCACCACTATGCTGACCTCATGCAGAGAAATTATAACAGCATCAGTGGCTCTCTCAACAGCCCCCTCTCCTCTGTTCCCACTGTGGCCTTCAGGGAGCTTGAAAGCCCAAGGAAGGCGCTGCCCCAATTCCTTGGATTGGAAAAGTGTTTTGGCTAAACCCCAGATCAAGAATTGGCGCTTGTTGAGATGTGCTTGAGGGAGAAATTTGCCCCATCCTTGGGTTTGGCTTTTGCAGTTTCTGGTCTTTCTCACGCTTTCCTGTCCCATTTTCAGAACGTTCCCACTGTGTGAGATGTTGTCTGCCCACCACACTTCATTGTCAGGGGGGAGAGTCCCCTGAAGACCCTTGTTTCATGTTACCTAGGCCCAGGATTGCTATCTTCAGAGAGATAGGGGTCTGAATAGGTCTGCCTCTTGAATTGTCCTGCATCTGGATTGATAGGCACAGGGGGAGGAGAATGGGGCACTGGAAACAAAGCTGTGTGGAGCCCGCCAAGGATTTCCAACCCTCTCCCATGAAGAGTCCTAGATCAGTGACATGTGGGATAGTTGCCATTTGCAATTCCATCCATCTTTTTTTGTCTTCTTTCATTAGCATAGATTTGAGCCAGTTAAGCATCAGCCAATACTCTTCTTATAAATCAGACTGTAACCCAATTTGTCTCTCTGTTTTTTTGTTTAACCTCTAAAAACTGCACAGGTACAGTACCTACAGATATATCCCTGAAAAATTCTATGTGATTCAGATTTTGTTTATTGTAGGGACTGAATTTTTTTCTTTCCTCTTCTTTTTTATTAATACTGGGGATTGAACCCAGAGGCACTTAACCACCAAGCCACATTCCCCAGCCCTTTTTTTTATAAAAAAAAAAAATTTTTTTTTAAACATAGTGTCAGGGGCTGGGGTTGTGGCTCAGTGGTAGAGTGCTTGCCTAGCATATGCGAGGCCCAGGGTTCCTCAGCACCACATAAAAATAAATAAACAAAATAAAGGTATTGTGTCCAACTACAACTAAAAAATAATAAAACATAGAGTCATTTTAAAAAATACCTTTATTTTGTTTATTTTTATGTGGCACTGGGGAATGAACTCAGCGCCTCACACGTGCGAGGCAAGCGCTCTACCATTGAGCCACAACCCCAGCCTTAATTTTTTATATATATTTTTTTTAGTATCAGGGGTTAAACTCAGGGGCACTTGACCATTGAGCCACATCCCTAGCCCTATTTTTTGTATTTTATTTAGAGACAGGGTCTCACTGAGTTGCTCAGCACCTCACCACTGCTGAGGCTGGCTTTGAACTCGCGATCCTCCTGTCTCAGCCTCCCGAGCTGCTGGGATTACAGGCGTGCACCACTGCACCCAGCCCCTTTTTTATTTTTTGAGTCAGGGTTTCACCAAGTTGCTTAGGGCCTCACTAATTTGTTGGGGCAGGTCTCAATCTAGCAATCCTCCTGCCTCAGTCTCCTGAGCTGCTAGGATTACAAGTGTGTGCCACTGCACCCAGCTTTATTTTTTATTTAAAAAAAATTTTTTTTTTTTAGTACTGGGAATCAAACCTAGGGCCTTGCATGCTAATCAAAAGCTCTATCACTAAGCCACATGCCCCCATCTAGGGACTGAAATGTTTTAAATATTGTAGGTGTGCTTTATTATTTAAAGAGACCTGTGATGGATTTGCTAGCAACACAAAGTTTTCATTAGTGTGTGTTTTGTATCAGATCACAGAATGTAACATTTTCAGTGGTCCAGAAATGCCATCCTTCTATGGATAAGGAAACACAGGGTCAGGGAGGTCACTGGGATCACAAAGCTAGTGAGTTGTAGAAGGACCAAAATTCTTGTCTCCTGACTCCTAGCACAGTGCTCTTTCAATCATGGGAACAATGAATATGAAAGCATTAATCCAGTTTTTATTTTTTGTTATTTTGCAGTTCTGGGGATTGAAGCCCCGGGTGCTCGACCACTAAACAACACTCCCAGCCCTCTTTACTTTTTATTTTGAGACAGGGTCTTACTAAGGTGCCCAGGATGACCTTGAATTTGCCATCCTTCTACCTCAGTCCCTGGAGCCATTGAGATTATAGGAGTGAGCCTCTATACCTGGCAGAATTTTCTAGTTTTATTCTCCTATATTTTAATCCCCCCCCCCCTCTTCAGTATTGGGTATTGAAACCAGGGTTACTCTCTATCACTGAGCTGCATCCCCCAGACTTTTCTATTTTATTTTGAGACAATGTCTCTCTAAGTTGCTCAGGCTGACCTTAAACTTGCCATTTTTCCTGCCTTATCCTCTCCAGTAGCTAGAATTACAGGTGTGTGCCCCATCTCTTTACTTCTACTTAAAAATATTTTGACCCTGGTGTGGTGGTGCGCGCCTGTAATACCAGCCACTCCGGAGGCTGAAGCAAGAGGGTCACAAGTTTGGGGCCACGCCTGGCCAACATGGTGAGATCCTGTCTCAATTTTTAAAAAAATTAGGTGGTTGGAATGTAGCTAAGTGAAGCATGCTTAGTATGCATGAGGCCTTGGATTCCATCCCCAGTGTCTCTTACACACACACACACACACACACACACACACACACACACAGCCAAAGTTTTTATTTTTTATTTATTTATTCTCTTTTTCTATATTTTCCTTGGTGCATTACCATGAATAGTTTTTTTAAAATATTTATTTTTTAGTATTAGGTGGAGACAATATCTTTATTTTATTTTTATGTGGTGCTGAGGATTGAACCCAGTGCCCCATGCATGCTAGGCAAGCACTTTACCTCTTGAGCCACAACCCCAGCCCACGAATAGTTTTATACTTATAAAAAATTGCAATGACACTACAGAAAGTTCTTATCTACTGCACACCCAGTTTCCTTTATTGGTAATGTCTTATTTGTCACAATGAACTAATAGCAGTGCCTTATTATTATTTTTTTTTAATATTTATTTATTTAGTTGTACACAATGCCTTCATTTTTATGTGGTGCTGAGGATCGAACCCGGGCCGCACACGTTCTAGGCGAGTGCTCTACCACTGAGCTACAACCCCAGCCCCAGTACCTTATTAACTAAAGTCCATACTTTTTTTTTTTTCAGTGCTGAGCATGCTAGAAAAGTGCTCTACCACTGAGATATACATTCCAGCCCTCGATTTTATTTTAATTTCCTTTCAGATATCCTCTTTCTGTTCTAGGATCCTGTGTATATTACCACATTACATTTAGTTAACATGTCTCCTAAGGTTCCTCTTGGCTGGGACAGTTTTAAATATTTGAGAGCTTCATTGTACTTATGGCAACCTTTTTTCACATTACTATGTTTTGAACATCTTTCTGGGTTAGTATTTAAGATCTTCCACACTTTTATTGGGGTTGTGTGTGCATGCGCTGGGGATGGAAACCAGGGCCTCATTCATGCTAGGCAAGTGTCCTAGCACTGAGCTTCATTCCCACCCGCTTCCGTACTTTTGTGTGTGTGTGTGTGTGTGTGTGTTACTGGGTGTCCCGAGCACATTAAGTAGACAGAGGCAGATATGTCTTTGCAATGCCAAGGTTTATTCACAACCAAATTCAAAGCTAGATTCACACAGTCCTAACTTAGCCTCTATCTCCCCGAGTCCCAGGGGGCTCACCAAGGGACGTCTTCTTAGCCGCTCGTTGGATCAGATGAAGTCTGGTCCGGGAACTCAGCAAGCAGCCGGCACCATCAGCAGGTCACTCCGACGGGAAGCGTGACGGGGTCTGGTCGTCTTGAAGGCGCTTCGCTTGAGTGAGCTGGGGACTCGGTTTATATACTATTTCTAGCTAGGCCCTTACGTCACTCATAGTGACATATCAGGGTCATGCACTCTGTTATCAGGGTTACACACGCGGGGGCTCTTTCAGGCGTTGCCATGGATACTCACTGTGCATGTCACAGCGTGTGACAAGGCAGGACATATTCATGACACTTATAGCATTAAGCACTATTTCCACACAAACACTAAGTTAATATCGGATTCATTAAATTTTTATTATTCTTTGGTACTCAGTACACTGGGGATTGAACTCAGGGTCTTGCATTTGCTACATTTGCTAGGTAATTATTCTACCTTTGAGCTACATGCCCAGCTCTCGTTTTTCTTTCTTTCTTTCTTATCTTTTTTTAAAAAATTTCTTTTTAAGAGGGAGTCTCAGAGTCTCACTAATTTGCTAAGGCTGACCGTGAACTTGTTATCCTCCTGTTTCAGTCTTACATTACAGGTGTGTACCACCACACCCAGTCCTTTCCATACCTTTAAATACCACCATGTTCTATTGAGTGGCTGTACCCCATAATTATAAACTTTCCTTGGCGAGGAGTGTCTAAAAGTGACATGGGACCTAGATGCTGTCTAGTGAATTTCAACAGATGGTTCTTGCTCTCTTGGAGTTTTGACACTATCCGAGGCAGGAACTCTGGTGTAAGTGACCTGACAGAGCTCCCTGAAAAGAAACTGAGTGGCCAGTATGCTAGTACTGCTACAGCTGCCCGTCACCCCTCACCACACAAGCAGTTTTGTGTATTTGAGGGTTCACACCTGTGGTTGAAGTGCTTTTCCATTAAAAGGTCTCTTAGGACAAACCCCACAAAAGAGAATTTCGTATCAATGTGAACCATTCAACAATGGCAGTAACAGCTTTGGCATGTGGAACATTCTCCATCACTGGATATTTCTAGCAGTGCTTGGTGGCAGCCTGTCAGGAGTACTTGAGTAGAGATTGGTATTAACTGTGAGGGAAACTTCTGATGCTCAACAATTATAACGGGAAGAGATCTGAAAAGTGCCCTAGTCCCAGGTCCCACAGCTGGTAGAGGCAAAATGTCTTGTCAAGACAAGACTTCTCTCTCTCTCTCTCTCTCTCTCTCTCTCTCTCTCTCTCTCTCTCTCTTTCTGGTATTTGGGATTGAACTCAGGGGCACTTTACTACTGAGCCCCATCCCCATCCCTTTTTGTTTTGAGACAGGGTCTCATTCAGTTGCTTAGGGCCTGGCTGAATTGCTGAGACTGGCTTTGAACTTGTCATCCTCCTACTTCAGCCTCCCAAATCACTGGGATTGCAAGTGAGTGCCACCATGCCTGGGCCTTTTACTTTTTATTTTCAGACAGGGTGTCCCTAAATTGCTGAGGCTGATTTCAAATTTCTGATCCTCCTGCCTTGGCCTTCTGAGTCACTGGGACCACAGGTGTGTACCACCACGCCTGGCAGGATGTCTTCTCCCATGCCCGTCTCACTTCCCCTCCAGCCCCAGTCCCATATTTAGCAGGGCATCCAGTTTATACTAATTAATTAAGATAAAATTCCCAGAGCCTTTACACTTTCTTTGTCAACTTAGTAGGGCCAGTACACATTTTGAAACATTTTTTCTTCTGAAGTACTGTGGATTGACCACAGGGGCACTTTACCAGAGATCTACAGCCCCAGTTCTTTTTTATTTTAAGATAGGGTCTCACTAAGTTGCCCAGGCTGCCCTGGAACTTGGGATGCCCCTGCCTCAGCCTTCCTAGTTTCTGGGATTATAGGTGTCTACCACTGTGCCTGGCTTGAAACAACTTTTTCACTTACAAATTTCACCTTGGGTTTGAGTCTCTGCAGATCTCCCTTGGAATTGGTCAGAGCTTCTGATCTGCCTTAAGCCCTCCCAGTTAAATCTTCCCCACCATCTCAAACCACCAGGTTGGCCACCTCTGACTTCTGATTTACCCAGGTCTCTGCAACAGAGCTTCCTGGTTATTCTCTATCTCCAGCAATAGAAAGGGACTTCTTTGTGGAATGATCCTCTCAGACTTGAGACTTGGAAAACTATACACCTCTGCAAAGTAGAACTAGTCACTTCTCAGAGAGGATCCAGGAAGCCAGGGTCCTTCCCTCCCACTCAGCCTTGCAAGTTGACTGGACTTACATGTGAGTGGAGCTCTGGCAGAGTTGACAGGCTCCAAAGGCCTGCTAGGGAGTTGCTGCACTTAGGAGAAGTGGAGACACACTCAGCTGGTTTTTCTCACCCAACAGAGAATCTCTGCCAGGTCTCAGCAGGTATTTGAGACAGACACACTCTGGTGACACTGCTTCCTCCATCACCTGCTGCCTGCCAATGCTTCAAAGATGGTGGGCAAATTATCCTGAGGCAGAGGGAGTGGAAGACACTTGCACCTACTGACCTTCAGCACTTTGCCCCTCACCCCTTCTAGAACTCAGACCTGGTTTAGGAGGAGGAGGATGAGTTCCTTGAGCGAAAAGACTTGACAGCAGATAAGTGCTTTACAAAATGCAAGTGTTTAATAATAAATGAGCATTAGAAGGCAACCTAGGGCCACTGTGTTTTAGGAAACCCTTTTGCACAAAGAGGACTGGAGAAGGAGATTTCCAGGGCAGGAGAGACTTGGGAGGTAGCACTGAATGGGGACAGGGAGTTGGCCTCCTAGGGGATTTATATGATACTGAAACCTGGTTATAGAATCAGAGGAAAAAAAAAAAAGCAGGTTTGCTTTGAGGGAGTCTTTACTCTCGCAAATGCTGATTTCATTGACCTAAATCAGGTCTCTGCTCCTATTTGCTGGGACCTATTTTAAGAGAGTCATAAATATACAAAGGCGGAAATGCCTGGTTGGGGGGTGGCAAGAGGATGTGGTTCCACTCCAGGACAGGATCTGACTCAAGTCACACTTCCCTCGTGGACTCCAGGCTGTCAGGAGGGATGCCTCCGAGAGGGTATTTGGAAGGAGGCACTGAGAGCAGAACTAGAGTCATTCTAAGCATCTCCTAGAGAGGTTCCTGCCAGCCCGACTGATGGGTGTCCTTGCTCAGTACCCTGGGCGGCAGGGCAGAGAAGTGGAGGGAGCCAGACGGAGACCAGGAAACCTTTTCTCCACAAGCATTTTTCTTTTCTTTTCTCTTTTAAATCCCTTATTGCCTCACACTGAAATTATCCACATATCTGGAGGCCCTTAGTAGACCCACCGCTTCTTCCCCAGCATGAAGACCTATCTGACATACCCAAGTTTCTTTCCCAGGCCTAGCGAGTCCAGTTCACATTTATTGAACCAGAAACACGTGGGTCTTAGACCCTTAAGCCTTTTCCCTTTGCAGGTGAGGTAGGTGAGTGATGGGCCCAGGTTGCCTAAGCCAGTTCAGGCCTCTAATATGCCATCTTCAAAGCTTCCAACTCAGAGCAGGTTTTGACAGGGGTAGAGTACCCTGAGAAACAGTGTCACAGGAGTGCTGCTGGGTGGTGCTAAGATGTGGCAGTACTTAGGTGGACAAGAGGGCTCTGGATAATTTTGCACATGAGGGGCTAGGGATTTGGCCCATGTAGAGTGCTTACCTCACATGCTGAGACCCTGATCCCCCAGCACCATCAAAAAAGAAAGAAAGAAAAATTTTTTTTTCTTTTTGTGCACGACAAGCCTTTGAAGAACCTGGAATTCTACACACATTTGCCCAGGTGTTGAGCTGGTTGCCTGCTGGCTTTGTAAGCCATGGAAATAAGAAGGCTATTGTGTCCCTTCTTTGAGGGGTTGGTGTGGTGTGGTCTTCCTTGGAGGTGAGACAGCACTGTGGGCAGGGCTAGCAACTCCCTGCTGATCCTCAGGTTTCTTCCTGAAATGATCTGAGAAACCTTTGGGGGGGTGGGGCGGATAGGGGGAGAGGCTGGTAAAGGGAGTTGGCTAGGCAGAAAGGGAAACAGGCTCTTTCAAGTGCATGTCAGACTCTTTTGTGAGCTGTTTACCCCGCCTCATGCCCATGGGTGCAATGTGAGTCATTTAATCTAATTGGTTTAATAAGTAAATGATCTGGGTACAAAGAGGAGGGGGTTGGGTAGAGAGGGAGGGTAGTACTATCTACAAATCCTACAGAGTAGGCTTTGAAAAGAAACCTGTTGCCAACTCTCTAGGGATCTGTGATAATTAAACAGGGGTGGAGATGCTTTGGGAAAGAGAAAGAATGGAGAGACCTAGATGTCGGGTTGGAAAGTGAAATAGAGCCCTGGGTAGGTCACATAGGTTCTCAGTGCCCATCTTGAAAAAAATTGTTCATTCATTAAATTAATGAATATTCATAAAATTATTCATTCAAGGTTTCAGTATATTCACAAGGTTGTGCAATAACCTCGTGAATTCCAGGACATTTTTATCACCCTAGAAATAAACCCCCTTGTTTATTATCAATCACTCCCTCTTCTCCCCACCCCTAGCACTGGCAAACGTGAATATCTCAGTTTGCCTAGTCTAAGTATTTCATATAAATTGAATCATACCATATATGTCTTTTGTGTTGGAATTCTTTTACTTAATATGGAGTAATGTTTTTTTAACGTTCATCCATGCTGTAGCATGTGTCAGTGTAGTTATCCCTCAGTGTCATGGGAACTGGTTCCAGGACCCACCTCCCCAGGATACCAAAATCCAAGGATGCTCAAGTACCTTGTACAAAATGCTGTATTATTTACATATAACCTAGTACATCCTCTGAAGTATCTTAAATCATTTCTTGGCAATTTATAATATCTAATACAATATAGCTGGGTGCAATAGCCCATGCCTATAATCCCAGAGACTCAAGAAGCTGAGGCAGGAAGATCACAAGTTCAAAGCTAGCCTCAGCAACTTAGTGAGACTCTCACCAACTTAGCAAAACCCTTCTTAAAATAAAAAATAAAGGCTGGGGTTGTGGCTCAGAAGTAGAGTGCTCGCCTAGCACGCGTACGGCCCGGTTCGATCTTCAGCACCATGTAAAAATAAAGGCATTGTGTACAACTAAAACAAATAAATATTAAAAAATGAAATAAAGGACTGGGGATGTAGCTCAGTGGTAAAACACCCTGGGTTCAATCCCCAGTACCAAAACAAAACAAAAACAAAAAGAAACTAATGCCATATAAATGCTATTTTTTTACTGTGTGTAATTGTAGTTTTTTTATTATAGCATTATAGTTATACATAGTTGTAAATACTATTTAAATAGTTGTTATACCATATCGTTGAGACGATAATTATAAGAAAAAAATGTCTGAACATGTTTAGTACAAACCCAGGTTTTCCCCCAAGTATTTTCCACCCAAGGTTGGTTGAATCTGCTGACATGGAACCTTAGATATGGAGGACCAATTGTATTTCATTTCTCCCCCCCCCCTCCCTTTTCCCTGGATAATACTTTATTGTATGTATGTATGACATTTTGTTTATCCATTCTTTGTTGGTGGACGTCTGGGTTGTTCCAGTTTGGGACTTTTAAGAAGATTGCTGCCCCGATGTTTTTGTTTCTCTCATGTAAATAACTGTGAGTAGAATTGCTGGCCCTTACCATAACTCTGGGTTGCATTTTGTGGAACTGTCAAACTGCTTTTCAAAGTAGCTGCATCATTTTATGTTTCTAGCAGCAGAATATGTGAGGGTTACAATCTCTCTGCATCTTTGCCTATACTTATTGTTTGCCTTTAAAACAACAACAACAACAACAACAAAACTGTTCTAGTGGGTGTGATGGGGTTCTGTGTTGTTTTACGATAATTTCTTCTTGTCAGTTAAGGTATATCAAGAAACATGCTCCAGGCCACAGAGGTGACCTATATGACACAGAGCAAAAATTTAAAACTGTTGAACAGATGTTCATGTTATTGTTGGGGGGGGGGAGGGTCAAAATAATATGTATGGTATAAGGCCTTCTGTATCTTAAAAGTATATGCATCCATTAGATTGACAAAAAATTTAAAGATTAATATGTGGTGATAATGAGGTTGTTTGGAAATAGACACTTTTAAACAATACCAAAATGATGGTGTGCATTGTTTTCAAAACTTTTTGGAACATAATATGTCAATATCTACTAAAATTATAAAAATATTCACACACTTTGACCTAGAGATCTCATTTTGGAACTTAATCTACAGAAGCCATAGCAGCTGTATACTTTTGAAGCATTGCTTGGCAACAGATGAAGGGCCATTAATTGGTAAATAGTTTGCTCAAGCATACTGTAGACCTACTTGTTAAAAGAAGACTAATAAATCTATTAGTCTCTGAGCATGGAAAGAAGGTATGTAAAGTTGCTTAACTGTGAACACTAGTTATCAAAGGACAGATAGGAAGAGAGGAGGTACTATTTTTTCTTATTTACCTCTGTCCTTCACTAGTTGCAGTGAATATCTGGAGTTTTTAGGAAATAAAAAAGAATCCATGCATAGGAAGAGTTTAGAATCAAAGGAGAATAGTAAATAAAAACAGATTCTGGGACCAGAGACCTTGGGTTCAACTCCTGGCTCCACACTTTATCTGCTATGGCTTTGAGCAAGTTACTTTAAATCTTTGAAGTTCTATGTCCTTACCTGTGAAATGGAGATAATAAGAGTACCTACTTCAAAGGGGTTTTTTTTTTGTTTTGTTTTGTTTTGTCTTGTTTTGTTTTTGCCAGTGCTGGGGATTGAACCCAGGGTCTTGTGCGTGTTGAGCTATGTCCCTAGCCCCCTCAAAGTGTTTTTATGAGAATTAAATGATATTTTCTTTTTAAAATTTTTTTAATACTGGGGATTGAACCCAGTAATACTCAACCATTGAGCTGGATCCCAGCCCTTTTTATTTTTTGAGACAGGGTCTTATTAAGTTGCTGAGGCTGGCCTTGAACTTGTGATCTTCTTGCCTCATCTTCTAGAGTTGCTAGGATTACAGGTGTTACTGTACCCAGAGAAATGAGATAATATTTGTAAAACATTTGGCATTCTACCTGTCACATTGTGAATGCTAAATGTGTTGATTCTTCTTACTTTTATTTTTTTATCTCCAGGATTAGTATATGCTGTTCTAATTTGCTCTTCATAATAACTCCACTAACATCACTGTTTTACAGAGAAGAAGCTGGCTTTAGAGATTAAGGCTTTACCTTCTGGCTTTTTTTTTTTTTTTTTTTTTTTTTTTTTTGGTTCTGGGGATTGAACCCAGGCCTCTTTGCCACTGAGCTACATCCCCAGTTCTTTTTATTTTTTATTTTGAGACAGGGTCTCCTGAAATTGCTGACACTGACCTTGAACTTGTGATCCTCTTGCCTCAGCCTCTGAAGTTGCTGGGATTAAGGTGTGTGCCACTGTGCCTGGCTCTTCTGACTCTTAATCACTGAGCAAAACTAAATGGATACTCTTAACAATGATGTCATTTATTCAACAATGGCTATTATGTGCTAGGCATAATGAACAAAATAAACAAAATTCTTATATTTGACAGCATATATTCAATATATGACAACACATATATTCATGTGTGTGTGTGTGTGTGTGTGTGTGTGTGTGTGTGTGTATGTATGGATGGGGTAAATTTTATTTTTGCAGTGCTGGGCATCAAAGGCAGAACCTTGAGCATGATAAGCAAGGGCTCTACTGCTGAGCTACATGAGATAGATTTAACACAACTCACACATAATATGTCAAATGATAATAAATGCTATTAAGAAAAATAATGCAAGCTGGGCACAGTGGCGCATGCCTGTAATCCCAGCAGCTTGGGAGGCTGAGGCAGGAGTATCACGAATTCAAAGCCAGCCTCAGCAAAAACTTAGGTGCTAAGCAACTCGGACCCTGTCTCTAAATAATAAAAGGGGGAGAAGCTGGGGATGTGGCTCAGTGGTTGAGGTCAATCCCCAGTACCTCCCCTCCCCCCCCAAAAAAAAGAAAAATAATGCAGTATAAGAGAGAGTGATAAGGGCTGGGGTTGTGGCTCAGCGGTAGAGCACTCGCCTAGCATGTGTGCGGCCCGGGTTCAATTCTCAGCACCACGTAAAAATAAACGCATTGTGTACAACTAAAGCAAATAAATAAATATTTTAAAAAAAAAGAGAGAGAGAGAGTGATAAGCTCAGGGTTGAGCGCTAACATAAATAGGATGATTAGAAGAGCCCTCTGGTATTCCAGCCAAGACCTGGGTCAAGAGATCAAATGAGACATGTAAATATCTAAGGGAAGTATGTTCTAGGTAGGGGAAATTCAAAGGCAAAGAGGTGTAACATGCCTGTCGTTAGAACAGCAAGGATATCAGTGTAACTATAGCAGAATGATGAAAGGATAGGAACCAAGTAGATAGCCAGGCTCCAAGCTGTAAGGCCTCATTTGTAGGGTGCCTCTATAATGTATTGTCCACATTGGAACACTTCTAGAGTGAAGGCAGGTGCTACAACCAGCATAAACTGGGTCTGTTCCCATCAAACTTTACTCATTGGCCATGAAAAGGACCTTAGCTTATATTCTGAGTGATTTGGGAAGGCTCTGAGCAGGGGATTGACATGCCTGACTTACATTTTAGTGGGGTCACTTTGACTGCTAGACTGTAGGGTGCCAGGGTGGAGGCAAGGAGGCGGGAGGAAAGATGACATCTAGGACAAGAGTGGTGGAGATGGAGGAAGGAGGAGTAATCAGATTCTGAATAGGGTTTGAAGGTGGGGTTCACAGGACATGCTAAGGGATTGCATATAGAAAAGAAATCAAATGATTTGAAGATTTCCAACCTGTGCAGTTGGGAGGCAGGAGTTGTCATTTCCTAAGTTTGACAGACTAGGGAGGCCCAGATTTGGGAGGAAAAATTGAGTGTGGTTTTAGAGACACTAAATTTGGAATGCCTGCATGATGTCCATGTAGTGGGTGAGTCTACTAGATAGAGAAGTAAGGAGTCCCAGGGCCAAACCTAGGGACATTGACAACAAACCAGTGATATTCAAAAGGACCAGATGAGATTAGCAAGTCAGGAGCGTAGGTAGGAAGAACAGTCCCTAGACTAAACCGAAATGTAAGCTATTCAGGGGTTAAAAGTATGAAAAATGAGCGTACAGACTAAGAATGGAGGAGGGGCCTGTGAGAGGACAGGGGTCACAGGGCATCATAACTTTCTGCTTGATATACCTCTGTGCTCTGTGATTCTGGGGATGGTAGTGTGCCTATGTTAGTTCCCCCCCGGGTACTGAGGATTGAACCCAGTGGTGTTTAACCACTGAGCCACATCTCCAGCCCTTTTTTACATTTTATTTAGAGACAGGGTCTCACTTAGTTGCTAAGTGCCTTGCTAAGTAGCTGAGGCTGGTTTTGAACTCTCCATCCTCCTGCCTTAGCCTCCTGAGCTGATGGGATTACAGGCATGTGCCACTGTACCTGGCTGTGTTAGTTTTATTTTAGTAGGAAAAAAAAAAAAAAAAGAACCCTCTGGGACCCAAGACAGGGATCTGGGTGGGACTTGGAGACTACCCTATAAAATCAAGATCTCCTTAGGGGCATGACTTACCTGCATTCCCAGACCCAGCATCTCTACTCCAGAATACCTATTCCAGGCCTCTTTACTATAAAGTCCTCCTGAACACCAGCACCTCACTGAATCTCAGGTGCCTTTTTTTGGTACTTCATTGCATTTCTCCTCATGTTCTCAAGCCCACCTTCCCAGAGTGAGGCAGAGCACTGTCATGGAAAAGGTGCAGGAGGGAGGAAGACTTGGGTGTGAAATGCAACCTGGCCTCACATTCCTCACATTAGGGCCATGCAGATCTGGTGGCTGTGACTTTGACTTCGACTTCTTCTTTCTTCTTTCTTCTTTCTCCTTTCTCCCTTCCTCCTCCTCCTCCTCCTCCCTCTTCTTCTTCTTCTTCTTTTTAAAGAAGGTTTATTGCTTTGCTAGCAAAGGAGAAACATTTAAATATTTTTTTTAGTTGGACAGACACAATACCTTTTATTTTTATGTGGTGCTAAGGATAGAACCCAGTGCCTTACACATGCTAGGCAAGTGCTCTACCACTGAGCCCCAGCCCCAGCCGTGAGTTCTTAATGCTTGACCTAGACTGGTACCTTGGCCTCTATTTCCTCACCATAAATGGGGCACCATACTACTGGCTTTACAGGGTGGTAGCAAGGATTAACCAGGCAGTAGTGAGAAGCCTGTGGACTTTGAAACCAAACAGAACCAGTTTGAACCTCAATATGGCCACCTACGAGATCTGGAGCAGCCCGTGTAATAGCTAGTGCCACAAACACTAAAAGAGCTGCCTCTTACTGTGTCTGCATTGAACACAGGTAAGTTTAATTGGTTTATGCACCTAATTCATGTTTCCAGCTGAAAGATTAGAGTGGGGAAATGAGACAACTGAGGCTTGGAGAAGGTAAGGAACTTGCCAAAGGTCACACGGTTAGAAAGTGGCTAGGCAGGGATTCAATGTATATCTTTCTGGCTCTGAACCTGGTTTGTTTTTCTTGTTGGTACTAGGAATTAAAGCCAGGGCATTGCTCAGTTTAGGTAGCACTCTGCTTCTGACCTATATTCCCAGCCCTTTTTATTTTATTTTGAGACCGGGTCTTGCTAAATTGCTCACACTGGCTTTGAACTTGCAATCCTCTTGCCTCAGCTTCCCAAATCGGTGGGATTACAGGTGTGCAGGTTTGAGCCACTGTGCCTGGTTTAACCTGGTTCTTTACACCACATTTTGATCAGCAGATGGAGCTGCTAAGCACAATGTTCAGTTAATCTAGCGTGTGGACTGCCCATGTGGCTTCCTCTTTAAAGTCTCTCTTTTGAGCTTTCTTTCCACTGTGGACCATTTGTGCAACCATCAAAATGGTAATAAACTGATCCAAGAAACCAATTCAAAATAAATAACAAACTGTGCAGTCTTTGTAAGAAACCTGTATCTGTTTTTGTACTGTGGTGAACTCCAGGGAAACCTAACTCAGTGCCTCAGCCAGCTCAAGGGAATAAATTTGCATCTTACCCTACAAATTGCCTACAACAGACTCTTTTTGAAAGATGGAAAACATATTCCCCTAAGACCTAAGAAGGCTAAACAGTTAATAGCTTCCCAAGGGTTTTATGTATACTAAGATACCAATAGCTATCATGGATCATTAAATATCAAAGTTTATGCTCAAGAAGCCAAAAAAAAAAAAAAAAAAAAAAAAATCCCAGTTTTCTGTGCCTCAGTTGTCTTGATGAATACCCCAAGTAGGAAAAAGTTTCAGAAAACATTTTCATGCAGGTAAAATGAGAGTCACAGAGATCTGAAAGGTTTAAATTTAAACTGGTAGCAGCACAAGGCTCAGAAGTAATAAGTGCCCCCTTTGCTTCATTTGGAACTTTCTTGTTAGCATTGGCTCCTTCTCCAAAAACACTCTCTCTTTATTTTCTCCCTCCTTTTGGGGGGTAAGGATTAAAGTAGTCTGACCCATTTCTGAGCTGTGTTTATCAGCTCATCTTCTTAGACATCCTTGATTTCCTCTTTGGTTAGCACCAGACATTTTTGATGTATAGGTTCTGGGAGGTTCCTTAAGCCAGTGACCTCTGTTTCTTAGCTCAGACTCATCAACAAAGGTGAAGGGAGTTGAACTCCTCCCTCACTTACAGCAGTGCTGGGAGTAACTCCAGGGATGTTTACTTTCTGGTCTGTCATGTTGGTCACTTTCATGTTCTTGGCTTTCTACCTCCTCCTTACTTGTGTCCTCTATGTAGGGGAATTTCAAACCCAACAACATCTCTATGCTGTCCCCACTTCTGTGTTTGGTTTGGGCCAGCTGTCACTTCTGTCCCAGCACAGTGTTAGACCTAGATCAGCCTGTTGGCTCAGGAAGAGGAGTGGTGGAGAAATCATAGGGGTGTAGGGGCAGGACATACGTTAGAGAGTCTTTTTTTTTTTTTTTAAATATTTATTTATTTGTTCTTTTTAGTTGTACACAATGTATTTATTCTTTATGTGGTGCTGAGGATCGAACCCGGGCCGCCCACGTGCTAGGCGATCGCTCTACCGCTAAGCCACAATCCCAGCCCCCGTTAGAGAGTCTTTTTAAATTTTATTTTTAATATTTTTTTTTAGCTGTTGATGTTAATATTTTTTTTTTAGTTGTTTAGTTGTTTATTTATATGCAGTGCTGAGGACCAAACCCCGAGATAGAGGGTCTTGAAATGAGGTTTTTTTTTTTGCTGTGAGTGGTGGGATGGTACCAGGGATTGAATTCAGGGGCACTCGAACACTGAGCACATACCCAAACTTATTTTGTATTATTTAGAGACAGGGTCTCACTGAGTTGCTTAATGCCT
The DNA here is from genome assembly GCA_025594165.1 of Tamias sibiricus. Lineage (NCBI taxonomy): Eukaryota > Metazoa > Chordata > Mammalia > Rodentia > Sciuridae > Tamias > Tamias sibiricus. The sequence goes on along the minus strand of CM046661.1, from coordinate 13,377,929 downwards.
TGCTAAATTGCTGAAGCTAGCTGGCTTTGAACTTTTTTGTCCACTTGAGCTGTTTGTATATTTTAAGCTAACATTATTGACCGAGCTTTATGAATGGATTAGTAAGAGTTGTATAGATTAGTCCTGTCTGTTCATCTGAACAACCAGAGAATTCAGCAAAGTGTGAAGCTAAGGACAATAGAGATCTTTGAAATTCATAATTGTCAAATTATTTGACTCTTGGCCTGGGTTTCCAGGAAAGATGAACTGTTTCAAATGTTCTCTTGCTATGATCAGACCATATATCTTAATTGGGGTTAAAAAACTATGGTCACTGACACTCAAATAACCAACCAGTTGACTTAGTCGAAATTTTTACTTCTCTCTATGGACAGAGAGCTGGTGCTTTGATTATATGGACTATCAAAACCATCACTCAATGGTTTTTATCCTAAGAATTAATGTTTTCATTGTATTTATAAAGGTCAGAGTAGAATAGTAAAGATTATCTTACAGAGTTGTGCCCAGTGGTATTTGAAGTAAAGTAGATGGTGTCACAATTATACTACAGCCTGATAAACAGATTCTTATTTCGTTTTATTTTATTTTATTTTAAATATTTATTTATTTAGTTGTACACAATGCAATGCATTTATGTTTACGTGGTGCTGAGGATCGAACCCGGGCCGCGCACATGCGAGGCGAGCTCTCTGCCGCTGAGCCACAACCCCAGCCCCTCTTATTTTATTTTAATTAGTTAATTTTTTTTTTTTTTTTTTCCAGTTACCAGGGATAGAATCCTGGAGCACTCTACCACTGAGCTACATGCCCATCCCTTTTTATTTTATTTTGAGACAGGTTCTCACTAAATTATCAGACTGGCCTTGAATTTGCAATCCTCCTGCCACAACCTCCCAAATAGCTGTGATTACAAGTGTGTATCCCTGTACCTGGCCATTTTCTTTCTTTTTTTTTTTCCCTCAAGTACTAGGGATTCAACTCAGGGTGCTTTACAACTGAATTACATCCCATATCCTCCACCCTTTTTATTTGTTATTTTGAAATAGGGACTCTCTAAATTGCCTAGGCTGGCCTTGAATTTGCAATTTCCTGCCACAGCCTCCTGAGTAGCTGGGATTATAGGCATGTACCACCATGCCCAGCTCAAATTCTTATTTGTGAAGGTATAAAGCAAACAGTATCAGCCAAGCTAACTATTGGTGTTCCTGGTTAGTTTTTTTTTTTTTTTTTTTTTTTCCTACTGAATCTAAATTCTTCTCAATTCTCAAGTATACTTGCATTTGTTCATTATTTATTTTAATATTTTATGTTTCTATTTTTTGCTGTGCTGGAGAGGGAGCCCAGGCCTTGCATATGGTAGGCAGGTGCTCTATCACTGAGCTACATGCCCAGACCTTGTTCATTTATTTTTAAAAAGTTGTTGTTAACCTAGATAAAATTTTTTAATTTTGTTTTTATTTTTTTCTCTCCTATCTTTGGTCAAGTTAGGAAAGAAGAGAGGGTGGCAGCAGGCAGGCAAGCAGGCAGGCCCATTATGCTATAAACTATATGAACAACCAGTTTTTCCCCGTTTTTGTTTTAGTTCCTCATCTGTCAGTGACAGATATGGGTCATACTATATATCACCAGAATCCAGCTTGCATGACATGACTCACCACAGTAGTTCGAAACATCCAAAATGATCTGTACCAAGTTCAATGAGATGATGACGCTATCACTCGCTGATGTTACTGGAATGTCAAGTTGCACTAAAAGGGCAGGGTGTGGTGGTGCATGCCTGTAATCCCAGTTACTGGGGAAGCTGAGGCAAGAGGCTCAGAAGTTCGAGGTCAACTGGGGCAATTTAGTGTGACCATGTCTCAAAATAAAAAAAAATAAAATGAACTCGGGATGCAGCTCAATGGTAGAGTACTCCTGAGTTCAATCTCTAGTACCACAAAGAAAAAAAATTGTACTAAAGGATTCTAAATGTTTACTCTAAGTTTCTATGTTTCATCAAGGATAAATAACCAACAGTTTTCAGACCTGTATGGGCCCTGAGTGGGAGTTTCTAAGGGGCCAGGTAACTTATCAGTTCTCTGAAGCTGGAAGTTCATAGTGTTGAAACTGCTTTGTCCATCCTGGCAACTGTTCTAGGGAAAGCCTACCCTGGGCCCACTCAGAGGTTCTGCTTTTCCTCTTAACTTGTTGCCTGGGATTGTTCCAAACTGATTGTACTCACACATCACTCCTCCTCTTTTCATCCCCAGACTTCCTGCATTCTTAAACGTGAGGTCTGCCACCTTGTTTCTATCAAGAGGGTAGCTGGTGGCTTTCCATAGCCTTCTGCACCTGCTTTGCTTTTACAATTTAAAAGAGAGGGCAGAGGGGCTGGGGTTGTGGCTCAGCGGCAGAGCGCTTGCCTCTCACGTGCGCGCCTGGGTTCGATCCTCAGCACCACGCAAACATAAATGCATTGCATTGTGTACAACTAAAGCAAATAAATAAATATTTAAAATAAATAAATAAGGGATAGGGATATAGCTCAGTTGGTAGAGTGCTTTCTTTGCATGCACAAGGCCCTGGGTTCAATCCCCAGCACCATTAAAAAAAAAAAAAAAAAGAATAAATAAATAAAGGTATTCTGTCCATCTACAACTAAAATAGGTATACATGTATGTACATACATATATAATATATATCTATATCTATATACATATATATGTGTGTGTATATATATATATATGTATATATATATATCAGGGACGAAGAAAAGGAAGAAAAGGGGAGGTACTGGGGAATGAAACTGACCAAATTATGTGTGTGTATGTGATTCATTTCATTGGGGTAAAAATAAGGATGAAGCTGGACATGGTGGTGCATGCCTGTAATCCAAGCAGGTTGGAAGGCTGGGGCAGGAGGATCACAAGTTCAAAGCCAGCCTCAGCAATTTACCCTAAGCAACTTAATGAGACCTTGTCTAAAAATAAAAAATAAAAAGGGCTGGGGATGTAGCTCGGTGGAAAAGCACCCTTGGATTCAATCCCCAGTACCCACTCCCCAAATCATCAGATTGATTGTGGTGGCATTATTGACTCTGGGAGGGGGGTCTAATCCCTGTGACCAGCTTCTGCCCTTGGTATGGTCTAACCTTTGAAGTTAGATTAAAATAATCTTTTGTGGGGAAGAGGTCAGCAGAGTCCTCATCTTCCTCTCTTGGAGGACAGTTACTGTCATGCATGCCTTCCTGTCCCATTCTTTCTTCTTCCAAGAACAGGTTACAACAACCTCAGCTGGGCTTTGGCAAATCGTCAGATCTTGCAGGTCTTGCAGGTGGCAGCTCTCCAGATCAGATAATGCACCTTATTTGTTTTGGAGCCTAATTCAGAAAAGAGAAGGAACGCGCGATGCTTAAGAGTGTGTTGTTCCAGGGACTGGGGGGTATAGCTCAGTGGCACCATGCTTAGCTAGCATGCTCAAGACCCTAGGCTTCATCCCAGCAAGTGGGGAGAAGGCTGGGAGGCTGAGGCTTTCCGCTGCTGGTTCCCAAACCAGTCCCTGTGCAGGTGTAAAGAATGTTCTTGGCCTTAGGGCCCCTACCTCTTTTTGCTTCCCTGGAATGCCATTGCTTTTTCATTCAACTAACAAAAGGATCTGTGTAAGACACTTGTTAGGAGATTAAAAGAAAAAGGAAACAGGAAATAAATCTCTACTATCTAGAGGCTGTGAGGTCTTATGGAGATATGTATCCTCTTTACCATTCAGGGCCTCAGTTTTCTCATCTGTGCAAAGAGAAACATACCTAAAAGATTATTTGAAGATTAAATGAGACAATGTATGGCAAGTTCTTAGGACAATGACTGGCCTGGACAAATACACATTTATTTGCTGTTGTGGTTAATTTTGTTAAAGGTACATGGTATTAGCCCATTAGTGGGGTGAGTGGGACATGTATGAAGAAGGGCTTTATAAAAAAGTGTGTTTTCCTTTCCAACTCTCTTTGGCATCTTACTACAGTCACCCCACATGTCTAGCCTCTTCATAATTAGCAGTTATCAAGTATTACCCACTTCTACCCTTCTGTCTCTCTTTTAAAATTTTTAAAAAATATATATATATATATATTTTAAAATATTTATTTATTTGCTTTTAGTTGTACACAATGTGTTTATTTATTTATTTTTTTTATGTGGTGCTGAGGATCGAACCCGGGCTGTGCATGTGCTAGGCGAGTGCTCTACCGCTGAGCCATACTCCCAGCCCCAAATATATATATTTTTAAGAGACCCAGGGGTCTCACTATCTTGCCCAGTCTGGTTCTGAACTCCTGGGCTCAAGTGATCCTCCTGCCTCAGCCTCCCCATAGCTGGGATGACGGGTGTATGGCATCAGGCCTGGCTTTCCTCGTAACTCATTTATCTAGCCAGGTGATGCTCTTTCTCCTTTTCAGAGCCACATTCTCAACTCTGTTCATCTCCTCTTCCAGTCTTCAGTTGTTTCATTCTGGTTCCTATTCTGTCTAAAATGTCTCCTCTCCATTTAGGACTTCCACCTATGGAAACTACTCCTCTTCCTCAAGTCAGAATGGAGTCACCTCCACCCTGTCAGGAAAGGGAGTTCCTGATCCCTCCTTTCCACCTGGAAAGAGGTATAAGAAGGAGCCCAGGCTTTGGACCAACTACCAGGCTATTGTCCCGATTTCTTCAGAACCTCCTGGCGCAGTGTCAAACCTTGGGCTAGTTCTAGTGACTGTATCTGCTGAAACGACCCTATTGCCATCATATAGAATCAGGGCTTTCTTGTATTTCTGTAGCTTCTCCAACACTCTTCAGGAACCTGAAGATCAGTTTCCTAATCCCAGAAAACATTTGCAGAACATTTTGCCTGAGATTCCTGCAAGTCTGGAAAATGGAAAATAAAGCAACATCACATCATTGGCATCCAGTTAGCTCAGCTGTCTAGTGTGCGTCTTCTTGTTTGCGTTCGGCAGAACCGGCTTGTGCATGCCTATGAGTGGGCACAGGTGTGAGTGCCAGAATGCACACAGATGTCCAGAAAAGTGGGTTGTTGCGTTTATCCTCTAGCTGCACCTAGGAATGGGTTGGAGCTGAATGTTTCCACCCATGTACCTTCCTATCACAGGAGTTATACTCAGTTGTATACTCAGTATACAACAGGTGCTCAGTGAGTACCTGGTGATTGGTTAGTTCATGGATCCATTTGCTCATTCTTTCCCAGTCTGCTGTTTGCTCACTCATGACCACCACTGAACTCCACAACCCCAACCCCCGTGCTGGGGATGGAACCCAGGGCCTCCCATATGGTAGGCAGGTGCTCTACCTCTGAGCTACACCCCTAACCCTGAACTTCTTTGAAAAACTCCCAGATGGTCCCACATCTTCCCTGACATGCATTGTTTGTCTTTGTCCCATTCCACAAAGAAGACAGAAGAAAACATGCCCAATAGGTTCTGAAAAGTCAGTCCTGACCGTAGGGGTCCTGAAAAGACCTAAGTGGCCCTTGTCTAGGTCCATCCAAGGACTAAAGCACCTCTTTATTGGGCATGGGCCAGTCTATGAAGTCCTGGACCCTATTATCTTTAAATTATCCTGAAACCATCCCATTTCATCAGTGTTTTTGTTTGTTTGCTTGCTTGCTTGCTTTTGTTGTTTTTTGGCTGTTTTGGGTTTTTTTTTTTTTTTTTTTTTTTTTTGGTGCTGGGGATGGAGCCCAGGGTACTCAGTGGTAACTGAGCTACAACCCCAGCCCTTTTCCCTTTTTAGTTTTTATTTTGAGAAAGGGTCTCACTAAGTCATGTAGGGCCTCGGTAACTTGCGATCCTCCTGCCTCAGCCTGCCAAGTCCCTGGGAATACAGGTATGCACCCCTGCTTCCAGCTCATAAAGGGTCTTAAGTCCACATTCCCCTTCCATAGGGCGATAGGGCGATGTTTACACTGACTAGCAAAGGGCCCTTTAAGTGTTGTGGGTAAATTTTTTTCTGGTACTGGGAATTGAACCTAGGGGTTGAACCTAGGGGTTCAACCTAGAGTTCTACCACTGAACTGTATCCCCAGATCTTTTTTTTTTTTTGGAGGAGGGATACCGGACATTGAACTCAGGGGCACTCAACCACTGAGCCATATCCCCAGCCCTATTTTGTATTTTATTTAGAACATGGTCTCTCTGAGTTGCTTAGCACCTTGCTTTTGCTGAGGCTGTCTTTGTACTCGTGATCCTTCTGCCTTAGCCTACTGAACTGCTGGGATTATAGGCATGCACCACCGTGCCTGGCTCCCTAGAACTTTTTGTTTTTTTTTTTTTTTTTTTTTTTTTTTTTGTATGAGAGATTGAACCCATAGGCACTTAACCACTAAGCCACATCCCCATCACTTTTTATTTTGAAAGAGGGTCTTGCTAAGTTGCAGAGGCTGGTCTTGAACCTGTGATCTCCCTGGCTGAGCCTCCTGAGTCAATGGGATTACAGGTGCGCACCACCCTGCCTAACAGTTTGTTTTAGTTTTTTGTAATGATGATGGTGGTAATGATCACATATTCTCCAGGTGACCCAGGGCTGAGCCACATCTTTGGGGCCTCTACTGTTCAACCCCTTGGTTTCAGAAATGGAAATTTACTAAGCTGGACTGTGTGCAAAAAGAATCCATATTCCCAAAGCTATGGCAGCAGAATAGAAGGGGCATTTTCTCTGTCTCCTCTCCTTATCCACTTCCTGGGTTCTATGCTTTTCTCTGGATATTTAGATGAACATGAAGCCGTGACAAGCCTCAGACACATCCTGGCAAGGGCTTAGATCCCCTGTTTCGGGTCCCTGTAGGCAGCACCAAATAGGGAAATAGGTAGAGTCCTTGTGTTGTGTCTCTGGCTAGCAAGCCTCAGCCTGCAGCAGCCCCAACCATTCCAGCAGCTCAGGTGCCTGTTTGGCAGGAAGCTGGGAAAGCAACTGGCTGTTCTTCAGGTTTCTGGGCCTGGCTCTGAGCAGCAGCAGGCTTGGGGGCTCATAGGGGAAGAGGCTCAGCTTATTGGGGCCCTGCCTATATGTATCTGCTAGGGAAACCTTCGGATCCCTATTTCTGCTGCTTCTCTCTTTCCAACAACACCCCCCCAACACACACACCTGCCCCAGGGCTATGTGGGAGAAGGGGATAGAGTTAAGCAACCATTGATAATCTCTTGGGCCAGCCTGTACAAGGGGCATATTGCTGGATTATTTATTTATTCATCCCTTCAATTTGGTACTGGGGATTGAAAACAAAGGCACTTTACTGCTAAGTTACACCCCCAGCCCTTTACCCTTTTTATTTTAAGACAGAGTCTTGCTAAGTTGCTTAGGGCCTCACTACATTGCTGAGCCTAGTCTTGAACTTGCAATCCTCCTGCTTTGGCCTCCTGAGTGCTGGGATTACAGGTGTTTCCCCCCACCCACCCCCAAATGGAGTATTTATCATTTTTTTTAATAAATATTTTAGTTGAAGATGGACACAATACATTTTATTTATTTATTTATTTATATGTGGTGCTGAGGATCAAACTCAGTGCCTCACACATGCTAGGCAAGTGCTCTACCACTGAGCTACAACCCCAGCCCTGGATTATTTATCTTGAGAAGGAAGAGGCTCAACCAGAAAGAGGGAACCCAGTGGTAAGGCACACCTGTAATCCCAGCTACTCAGGAGGCTGAGGCAGGGGAATTTAGCAATTTAGTGAGGCCCTATCTCAAAAAAAGGTGGGGCAGGGTCTGGTGGGGGCGGGTATCTCAGTGACAGAAGGCTTTGCCTAACATGCATGAGTTCCTGAAAAAAAACAAACCAGGAAGAGGTAGCAAGCCCTGCTCAAATGTTCTTATGTCCATTACATTTGTGTCTGCACTTGCCCTTTGCATTTCTTTGGTGTTTATGAGAGATCTTAGTGGCCAAATTAGAGTAAGGAAATTGTCTGGTAGTGTGGGCGTGGGTGTGGTAGGTGGGTGAATAGAAGGTAACTGGGGAGGGGATAGGAGAACAGGGATAGGCTAGTGACTAAATAGGTACCTGACACATAATGATGGTGATGTTGGAGGAAGACAAAAATTCTCAAGCACATTCAAGCATATAGAGTAATGGAGTAATTAAGTACGTAGGGTTCTGTCCTGGGTTCAAATACTGGCATGGAGCTGGGTGCAGTGGCACATTCCTGTAATTCTAGTTTGAGAGACTGAGGCAGGCGTATCATAAATTCAAGTTTGAGGCCAAACTCTACAACTTAGTGATATCCTATCTCACAATTTTTTAAAAAGGGGGGTGGGGTTTGAGGATAGAGCTCGGTGGCAGAGTACCCCTAAATTCAATCCCTATTACTGCAAACAGACAAACCTCCACAACAAAAACCACCAGAAAACAAAACAAAAAATCCAAATACTGTAAGTCACTTTGACTTTTGGCAAGATTTTTTTAACTTCTAAGTCTTGTTTTCCTGTAGGTTTATTATATTAAAGAAAATAATTTATGTTCCATTTAAATATATTAAATATTAAAATATAATAGGCCATACAAATAAATAGGTACAAATATATGCCTACTCCATAAATGTTAATTGTTATGGTTACTGTAATAATAATTTTTATTGCATCAAGTTCCCGGGGGTGTTATGGACTAGAAAGGAAAGGCTTAGTCACACACCTGTCTCTGTCACTGGAGCCTTGGGTTTGCCTTGAAGATGCCCTCCCGGGTAACAGGTCCTGGCTTCATCTCTGACTGTCTGTGGCACTTATGGTTTCTGGTGGGGTCCAGGCCCTTCTGGCTCTGAGCCATAGCAGCTTTGTCCTGCTGAGGATATGTGACTGGCCCTCCAGTAGCCTCCAGGAGCAGAACCCCAGCCCCTGCTTTTTCATCCTGGGACTCTGCTGTTTCCTGGCATTCATGAAAGACAACCCCTTTTTCTCTAGTGGGATAAGGGTTCCATCTCTGTTCTGCGTCACTGGATTTCATCACTTTTCCTCTTTGCAGTTTTACTCTCTGGTGAGCAGTTCTCTCTCTACACTTTGGGGCTTCTTTACAAATCTGTACTCATGCTGCCTCTGAACGGCCTTTGAGTCTGGCTGAGTAGTCTGGCTCCCTGCCCCAACCTTCTAGAGCCCTGGAAGGGCTGGTCCTTACCTCTTGTAAATCTTTCCCTGTAGCTCAGGGAGGGTGCAACACTCCCCACTTTTTAAATTTTTTTCCTCTTTTTTTGTTTTCAGTATTGAGGATCAAGCCCAGGGGGCCCTTTTATTTTCTATTTTGAGGTAGAATCCACTAAGTTGCTGAGGCTGGCTTTGAACTTGCGATCCTCCTGCCTCAGCCTCCAGAGTCGTTGAGATTATAGGCATGCTCTACCATACTAGCTAGGTACAAACTCTTCTAAAGGAGCTCTATCCCAAGACTGGAGACAGAACTGCAGAGATACTGCCTCCATGCACTTTGCCTGCAGGATATCACTCCCACCCCATCCTACCTGCTTCTACTTCTCTTCCACGCTTTAGCACCCCTGGCCCGCATTAGCACCCCAGCCCCTTACCTCTCCGTTCTTGTGTTGCTTCCAGGTTCCCTACTGGGACCAAGAGCTTGGGGTTTGGTTTTGTTTTGTTTGCTGGAGGAAGGGGGTTTAACCCTTTGCTCCACTGTTTTCCCCCTTTATTATGAATGGGCTTGCATCGTCCACAGGTTTGGGCTGTCTACACCCTATTCTATCTGCAGACAGGTAAAATCCTATTTCCACATGAGCAAGAAATAAGGTGCGGGAGTGAGGGATGAGGCCAATCTAACTCATTTGAGGCTGACAGTATTACTGTTAGTGGGTTCCCTTGCTTCTCACCATGAAGTGACATGTGTGTACATGTTATCACCCCTTTACACAGTGAAATAAAATTCTTAGCATGTTGCCTTGTATATAACCAGTGCTCATTAATGTCAGCTGCTATAGTTTTGCTATCCTTATAATTACTTAGGAGCAAAGGCAATACTTTTTGCCGTGTACCTTGTAAAATGCCCTGTTGTGCACAGGTAGAGGTTTGAATACATTCTTATGTGTTTGGCTGATTGGAGGAAAATTTCCTGGAGAGGGCCATGGCTGGGTGTGTTGTGGCTTAGCTAGTTAGTCCAGGGTCTTTAGTAGCAGGCTTTCAGACTTTATACTGACATGCGGACTTAATCTGAACTTTTCATCTGCTAAATTGTTTTTTTCTGTTTGTGTTTATTTTGTTTTTGGTGCTGGGGATGCCTTGCACAAGCTGGGGGAATGCTCTGCACTGGGCTACACCCCCAGCCCTTGCCTGCTGAATTGAACGTGCTTTGAAGTGTTTCAGCCCCTGGGATGGAGTCAGGAGCACAGTTCTATAGTTTCACTATGGAATCTGCAACATCAACCACAGCCTGAGCAGCAAAGAGCTTCCTTTTTCTTCCCTATGAATGACCTTGATGACCATATAATTATAAGCAAGATCATTAGACCACCTGCAACAGCAGTTGCTCAGCCATGGAGTTGGCATACAAATCCTGAAAGAAAAAGGAGTCCTGTGTTTCCAGCTGAACCAATCCCACAAGGTTTTTGTGAACTTAGCTTGAAGGCTAGCCACAGTTAAAGGCTGTACCCATTTCTTTAAAAGTTCAAGAATTAAATTTCTAACTTTGTAGCCTTCCTGTCTGCAGAAAGAATAAAATACTTGAGGTTAAAAAAAAAAAAAAAAAAAAGGTCATCAGACCAGGGATCAGAAAAAAATGAATGCAAGCTTCAGATCTGCTAAAACGTGACTAATCATAAAGATAATAAGCTGCAATATGTTAAGTGCTTATTGTGTTGCAGGCACTAAATTCTTCAGGTGGATTATTTTATTTGCTGTGTGACCTTGAGCCCATAACTCTACCTTTCTGTTTCATTTTTATAATCTCTAAAATGCAGATGACAACACCTAACAGGGAGGTTGAGAGGAAGGAAACAATGAAATAATGTATGTGAGAGTCTGGAAAAAAGGCACCAAAGGAGATGTGTGTGTGTGTGTGTGTGTGTGTGTGTGTGTGTGTGTGTGTGTGTATGTGCATGTGTGCGTGCGCGCCGTATTTCTCCAAAGAGCCAAGATGATAATCTTCAGGGCTTTGATGAGTCTGCATTGCCCAGAGGAGGAGTGTTGGCAAAGCTCCATCTGATGGTGAATTTGATAGCCTAGCTTTGTGAGGGCAGAATATGAGGCCCATGGTGGTGCTTTATCTGTCACCTGAGATGGGGGTGTCTGTCTCCTGGTACAAATATGACACCTGTTGCAGAAAAAAAGGCCCTGGCAGCTGGTGCTCTGGGAGGAGAGGTCTGTCCAGGAGCAGCAGGAGTTCGCTTACCAGAGGGCAAGCGGCAAGTGTCAATAGTTAAATCAGCACATTCTTTAGCTCCAAGTTCCCCCAGGGGGGCCAAGTAATGCCTGGATATCTACTGGCAGGATTAATGCAGAAGCCAAGATGGGAGGAGGAAGGGTCCAGATTCGGCACCGTGCCTTATGTGTAATGTGCGCTTAGTGAGTATTGACGGGCAGCAGGGAGGTTTGAAGGACAGCCACAGGCCAATACCCGAGGAACAAAGAGGCAGTGTTATCTACTGCTGTGGGAACACAGAGCCACTGCTGGCCCACAGTCTGCTTATTCTCTGGTCATTAAGCATAGAGAGAAGAAGTCAGAGGGCCACTGCTCTTTGCAGTTTACTAAACTCAAAAGGGGCTAAACATGGTGGTGCATGCCTGTAATTTGGGAAGCTGAAGAAGGAGGATCACAAATCTGAGGCCAGCCTGGGCTACTTAGCAAGACCCTGTACCAAAATAAATAAAAAGGGCTGGGGATGTAGCTCAATGGCAGAGTGCCTCAGAGTTCAATCCCCAGTACTGAGGGGGAATTATACCTCTTACATTTCCTGACTCCCAAATCCAAATTGTTAGGAAGAGGAATTTACCCCCTTTCTTTCTACTTTTTTGTTGTTGTTGTTGTTCTTCTTCTTCTTTTGTTTTTGCCGGTAATAGGGATTAAACCCAGGGCCTTAGCACATGCTAGACAAGGGCTCTACTAACTGAGCTACATCACCAGCTCCTTTCTTTCTTTCTTCCTTCCTTCCTTCCTTCCTTTCTTTCTTTCTTCCTTCCTTCCTTCCTTCCTTCCTTCCTTCCTTCCTTTCTCTCTCTCTCTCTTTCTTTCTTTCCTTCTTTCTATCTTTATTTTTCTGGGAGGTCCATTATAGTTGTAAGGAAGAGGAATTTTATTGAGTACTTGCTGGGTGCCAGACTCCATGCTGGGTCTGACATACTTAATTCATTGGTCTCAGTAGTCCTAAAGGGCAGGGTTTTGGTTTTTTGTTTGTTTTTTATCCCCACCATCCAGATAAGAAATCAAGGCCAAAGAGGTACAATCACTTTTTACAAGCAGTCACAAGTGGTAGATACATAATTAGATCTCTCACTCCAAAGCCTTGCTTGTCTTTCTGCTATGTGGCCAAGTCTGTAAAGGGACTCTTGTACTCCTTAAATTGCTAAAGGCTGGGATTTCAGGTATCTCAGACCATCCAGACACACCTGTGACCCACGGGCAGAGCCTGGCTAGGTTTAACTTTACTGAATTTTATCCCTGCAATCCCCCTCCTTTCTTCCCCTCAGTGGATTTGCCCTTGCTACAATCAGAGCCACCTATTACCTCTGTTAAAGAGAAATAGCACTGCACACTAGTTAAAGGTAGTGATGACAGATTTTACTCAGCAGTGTTGTCATAGGCAAAAGAGACTTCAGTATAGAACTGAACTCAATTCTGAATACAGCAGAGGCAGCTGGGGTGTTATGACCAACAAAAAGAGTGAGGGGTCAGTGGATGGACTATTACTAAGAAGAGGCCTCAGGGGATTCTTGCTAAACTGGCCTAACAGGATTGTTGCTAAAGGCAAGAGTGGGAAGTGATCAGATATCAAAAGTGATCACATAGGGTTGGAGGATTCTTATTGAACTGATTTAGCAAGAATCTTGCTAAAAACTGGGCAGGCCCAGGATAGGCCCAAGGATGAGGCCTCCTGGAGAAGAAGGCTAAGAGCACCCTATCTAAAGTTGGGCCCAGGAGAATGACTGTCACTTCCCAGCAGATGCAAGGGGCACTGTCGACCCACAGTGAAAGTTCCCCGATCTTGGGATAAGTTGTCTTAGCTTTAGTGTGACTTCCAGCAGTCAAAGAATTGGACCAGCGCTGAGAATTCATTCTATGAAAAGGAACGTGCATCTGAGACGTGCCGCCATCACTCCACTGATAGGGCGATATGATATCTTTGGGAGTTTCCTCACCACTCTCTCCAAAAGTAGGTGGGATTTAGCCATTAAGAGCAGGATCAAAAGAGATGACCCAGTCATCCAGATGCAGAAGCCAGGCAGGGCCTGTCCTCCTCCTCCCTGCACTGTGACTCATTTGTCACTCAAGCCTGAACGCCCCCCACCCTCACCCCCCAGCCACTAGCTAACAGCTCTTTGGGGGCTGGGAAAGGAGGTAGCTCTGAACTTTAGATCATGTGTTTGAGTTGGAATCAGTAGGTAATCAAACCACTCGCCCCTGAGCTCCTCTGAAAACGGAGGGTACAGGTCTGAGAGCATTCTTCCCCTTTCTCTCTTACTTCCCATGTTTCCACCTCGCCTCACTGTCCCCAGCACCCAGCTTCTCCAAAACATACCCTGCACTGAACCCCTCTGACCTGTTTTGGACTGCTGGCCAGCTGGCCAAGAAAACAAGAGAGACCTTGATGGCAGAAGGATAAACCTGCACACGTTCCTGTAACCATAACAGGGGCGGAGGTTGAATGTCTGCAGAAACCCAAAGGCACAGATCCCCAGCTGAGGCTTCTGCCCCAGAACTCCTCAAAGTCTATGCCGAAAAGTATCCACAGGAGAAGATGGAGATGGACTGAAAAAATGCTGGCTTGTGGGATAGAGTTCTGTCTGATCTAATCCTGAGTGGTAACTAGCTCTGTTTTTGAATACTGGGCTCCTCTTTAAAAAAATAAAAATTAAAATTTGTTCTTCTTAGATATACATGACAGTATATTTTGACATATGCATACATGGAGTATAATTTATTCTAATTAGGATCCCATTCTTGTGGTTGTACATGATGCTTGGTGTGTTTATATATGAACATAGTTAAGTTATGTCTGATTCATTCCATCTGTCTTTCCTATTCCCATCCTTCTCCCTTCCCTTCATTCCCGGTTATCTAATCCAGTGAACTTCTGTTCTTCCCTCTCTACCTCTTATTGTGTGTTAGCATCCACAACATTAGACCTTTTGGGGATTGGCTTATTTCACTTAACATGATAGTCTCCAGTTCCATCTGTTTCCTGTCAAATGCCATAATTTGATTTTTCTTTATGGCTGAGCAATATTCCATTGTGCATATGTACCACATTTTCTTTATCCATTCATCTGTTCAAGGGCACCTGGGTTGGAACTGAACTGCCAGTTCAGTTCCTTTGCCCTTTTATTGATTGGGTTTGGTCTTCTCTTACCCCATCTGTAAAATGGGAGTAATCAGACCTGGCCTAGCTCATGAAGTTCTTAGAAGGCTTAAATGAAATTGTGCCTGTGAAAAGCCTCACAAACATCCAGGGGCCACACAAAACAAAAACCATGTAGGAGAAGCACCCCCTCTCCACCCCTGCTTTCCAGTATGTGACTCTGTCCTCAGGTACTCTCAGAGTTACTGTAAGACTCATGCACAGTGTCGATGCCACTTTCTGTGAGGCCCACATTTGCAGTTTGTGCTCTTCATTCCATGTCTGGTGGCTACCTGTGACTCTGCTAATGCTCACATAGGGATCCTGTGACACTTCAGCTTATTGCCAACTGTTGGCTCCTGATGGTGGGTGACTGTCAGTCTCACTCCTTTTGTGCAGTGCCCAACTCCTGTGTGCTAGGCATTCACTTTACCACTGAGCTACATCCCTAGCTTCATGGGGCATGTTAATGAAGCTGTTGGGAGAGAAAGTAGCAGCCCAGTGGAAATCTATCTGACCACGAGGGGTCTAGTTTTATTTTAGACTTGTCACTATTTGCTAAGTGAACCTAGCTTTGACGTTTCACCAGCCTGGGTCCATTTTCCTCATTGGAATGAGGAGGAAGTGACCTTGAAAGTCCCATCTAGATCTTGATGGTCCATGATTCCCATGTAGGACTAACAGTTGTTTGGGCCCAACAGTTATGCCCAAGAGATCTCCTTACAGGAAGGAAGCTCTGGCATCTGGTGAATGACAGTAGTTGATCACTAGACTCTGATTCTCTCCCACTCTCACTCCTTGCCTCTTTGCTTGTTGAGGAATGCATTGATGCAACCCCAGGAGTCTCCTGTTCCCTCCCTGCCTCTCACCATCCTTTGGCTTTTTGCCTTCCCAGATGTGTGTAAGCCAAATGGTTCCAAAGCCTTCAGGATGTGGACGTCATTGGTCACAGACAGCTTCCAAATCAACCAGGCTTCACCAGGCCTCTAACTGTATACCTCTAGCAGTTTATAAATTTGTTTGACAACCACCAAGTTCCAAGCCTATTCTTCTTTGCCTCCCCCAGCTCTGGTTCTATCCAACAACCCATCAATTAATGGTGGGGTAGGCAGAGGGTCTCCCCTACCCACTATGATCCCCTGCTGTTTCCCTGGAAAGGGACTGAGCTGGAGGGAAGAGAGCTCGTCTTTTACTATCCATTTCTCCACAGCAGCTTTTGGGAAGAAATCAGTCTCCAGGGGCACCTGGGGAGGAATCTCAGCCTGCAGTAGGTCAACAGTGGGAGAATGATGGTCACACCTGCCCTGGCTCTTATGATTTCTGGAAGGCAGCAAAAAAGTTTTTTGGGGGCACGGGGTGTACAGGGGGTGGTACTAGGGATTGAACCCAGGGGCTGTTTACTATTAAGCTACTCTAATGGGATGTAAACTCATTTCCTCTTTCCGTCCTTGGCCAAGATTTCTGTTTGTTTTGGGGGTGGGGTACTGGGGATTGAACCCAGGGGCTTAACCACTGAGCCACATCCCCAGCCCTTTTATTTTTTATTTTAAGACTGAGTCTCACTAAGTTGCTTAGGGCCTTGCTGAGTTGCTGAGGCTGGCCTCAAACTTGTGACCCTCCTGTCAGCCTTGTGAGTTCCTGGGATTACAGGCATGCACCACCACTCCCAGCTTGGCCAAATTTTTAACTGTCTCTTGCCCCACCCATTTCATGCCTACCATATAAAGAGGGGTGAGAAACAGAAGGAAAGATAATTACTTGTATAATCTCCATCCCTCCAAGCTTACATATTTATGGGGTCCTGAAATTATGCTGACCTTGCTTTTCTCTTCATTCCCTTCCCTAGGGTATGGTAGCTGGAGAGAACTGGCCAAGGCTCTGGCCAGCAGGAACATCCCAGCTGTGGATCCTAATCTTCAGTTCTACCGTCCCCAGAGGCTGAACCTCAAGGTATGTGGCAGGGGGCTGCACCTTTCCCTGCTGGTATGTTAACATGGGCCCTCAGTTGTTCCACTCCCATGGCTTTAGGGATACCTCTGCTCTGTCCTGGGAGAGACAGAGGAGAAACAACTAGTGGCATCCCAGTCTGCTATCTGGGATTTCCTGGTTGAGCCCATCCTGTCTTCCTCAAGACCTGGTGCTAGCACTAGGCCTGGCTTTCCTATTTCTGTCTTTGCTGCATCATTCAAGCTTCCCCCATCTAACCTTCTCCAAGCACGTGACCTCCAACTCAAACAGCATGTCTTGGGGCTAGGAGTACAGTTCAGTTGTAAGTGCTTGCCTAGCATGTGTGAGACCCTGCATTTAATCCCCAGCACCACACACACACACACACACACACACACACACACACACAAACACACACAAAAAGCAGGCATCATGGTGGTGCATGTCTGTAATCCCAGTGACTTGGGAGGCTGAGCCAGGAGGATTGCAAGTTTAAAGCTAGGTTTGGCAATTTAGCAAGACGATGTCTCAGAATAAAATAAAAAGAGCTGGGGTGTAGCTCAGTGGTAGAGCATTCTTGGGTTCCATCCCCAGCACTCAAAAGAAAGAAAAAAAGAAAAGGGGGGAGAAAGAAAGAAGGAAGAAAGGAAGGAAGGAAGGAAAGGAAAGGAGAAGAGAAGAGAAAAGAAAGAGCAAATCAAACAGCATGTCCTGTGTTTTTCTGTTATGGAGACTGAACTGTACCTTGGTGAAAATAACCAGATGCTTGCTGCTGAAAGCCAGAGGACAAGCTAGACAGATACCCCACCCTGCAAATAGCTGGGCATGCATTTTGCTCGATTTGGGAAACTCCTGCACTGTTTCTTGATCCACTGATAGGTTAGGGAAGTTGGGGTTCAGTTCAATCTGGAGCTCCTGAGTGTGCAACAGACATGGATGACCAGGCTGGGCCAGAACCAAAGTGAACCTATGGACCTGCATGGTAGGGAGGATTTGTACCTGATGGGCTCCCACTCACTGAGACAAGTGAGTGACAAATGTGGGCACAGCCCTGGAGGAGGTACAAGAAGAAGGAGTCAAAGCTCCTGCCCTCAGGAGGCCCTGATTTAATTAGGAAAAAAAAAAAAAACTTTTCTTTCTCCATATGGGACAAATTGAGAAAATCTCAAAGCTCAGGGGCATATCCTGATAACACTGTTAAGGACATCTTCTCCTGAGGGATATGGTGTAAATAAATGGGAGTGTCCCTTAGGTCACAAGCTTCCTGAGGGCAGGGACTGCTTCCCCACAGGTACTCTCAAGGGTCCCTGAATCCTGTTTTGTTCCCAGGTTCTCACCCTAATATTCCCACAAAATCCATTCTTTGTTCTTGCACTAGGACCAAGAAATTGACCGAAGTAGGAGCGGTAACAACAGCTACTTGAGGTGGAACAAACCTGTACCCTGGCTCTCAGAGGTAAGGGACTCTTCTTTGACAGGATTATTATTATTTTTTTTTTAATAGCTAATTCCAGAGATCATGGAAAACTCTCTCCTAGTGAGTATTACTGTTCTGTTTGCCCCCGGGGTTCCCAGTTCATTTGATTTTCTTCCCTTAGAGAGGGAGCCCTAACATTTGCTCATGCCTACTGTGTGCTAGGCTCTGCATATCATCTGATACGAGCTTTTGGACCCTGTAAGGTGGTCGCTTTGCGTCAAGTCAGCTTTCCATTGCTGACATAAACGGCTCACAAGGAGGAAAGGTTTATTTTGGCTCACATTTTCGGAGATTTCAGTCCATGTCACTTGGTCCCTTGCTTCTGCTTGTACGTGGTGGTGGGAGCTTGTGGCAGTGGAGGCCTGTTCACCTCCTGGCAGCCAAGACGCAAAGAGAAGAGGAAGGGGCCAAGGTCCCCCTATCCCCTAGCTCTCTCACTTCCTACCACTAGGCCCTGCCTCCTAAAGGGCCCTCCACCTCCCAGTAGAGCCTCAGGCTGCAGACCAAGCATATGAGCCTTTGGGAGACACTGCAGATCCAAACTATAGCAATCATAATCCTCATTTTATAGGTGGGAAAAACAAAGCTCAGGAAAATTATATGACATTCATGGCCAGGCCGATCCCTAATCTTAAAGATTTAACAAGTTTCTCAAACTGTCTTGGACCATTAAGTCCCATAAGATATTCCAGGAAGAAAAGATTTTATTGTTAAATGAGTTAAACAAAACAAAACTGTGTGCTACATCCTCTTCTTGGAAATAGACATTAGCATATGAAAGATTCTGAGAAGTTCTGCAATCATCTGTTCAACTTGGTTGAGCTCAGCGTGGTCCAACTTATTTGCCCCCGAATTATTTGTTCCATGAAATATCTATTAATATTCTGTGATCCTAGTGTTGTAAGGAATATGCATTAGGAAACTCTGCTTTACAAAATATTTTAGAAAACAGTTAAATGTGTGAATTAAAATCATAACCAACTGGGGTGGTGTGTGCCTGTAGATCCAGGTACTCAGGAGGCTGAGGAAGGAGGATAGATTGGATGGATTGAGCCCAGCAGTTCCAGGACAGCCTGGGAAACAGAGTGAGGCCTCATCTCAAAAAAAAAAAAAAAAAAAAAAATCAGGCTGGGGATTTAGTTCAGTGATAGAGTACATGTCTGGCATGTACAAGGCCCTGGGTTGGATCATTAACACTGCAATAACAAAAAAGCACAACCATCCTGATGCACTTTCTTTATAGGCTTTAGTACTCTTTTGACTAAGAGACGGAGGCTCAGGGAAATTACTGAGCATACCCAAACTACCCTCAGTAAATGCTTGTGCTAAGACTTAGGACATGGTGCTTTGGGGATGAAAATTTTAAATTGGGTTTTATTTTAGTTTGGTTAGAACCCAGTGTCTTTTTGTCTTGAGGCCTGTGGACCTAGATTACTTTTCTTGACTGGGTAGTATTGGCCAACCCATTGTCTTCAGCCACACCTATCATAGTGGACCTCTTAAGCCTGGGTGGTTTTATTTCCAGTCCACCTACTTGCTCTGGGCAGGAATGAAGGAGGCAGTACTATACCAAATGCATTGTTAGGTTATCCACACTGTGAAGCCACCTCTTTTGAAAACCCTGAGAGAGGATGGATTACAATACTGGCACACCTGTACTAGGTGACATCACCAAGTAATTGTGCCCTGCCCCATCTGGAGATAGTGTTTTGAAAAGAAATTGCCTTACAAATCATTTGGTCTGGTGATACAGTCCTCTCTTTTGAGGGCAACTTGGATCATTTTTCTTAATGAACCAACTATTTTAAAAGGTTATAGCTATGTACTATTCTGCATTTACTAATAATTAATTTCCTCCATTTTTTGCAAAAGATATAAATATATATACATATAATATATAATAAAACAAAAACAGTGAACAAATAGTAAATAGTAATTAAAATAGAATTAACTTTTTTTTTCTTTTTGGGGCACTGGAATTGAACCCAAGGGCATTCTACCACTGAGCCTTATCCACATCACTTTTTATTTTTTATTTTGAGATAGGGTCTCACTAAGTTGCTAAGGCTGGCCTCAAACATGCAATCCTCCTGCCTCAGACTCCTGAGTCACTACAATTACAGGTGGCACCACCATCAGAATTAATTTTTTTTAAAAGAAATGTTGGAAGCTGGGTATGGTGGTACACACCTGTAATCCCAGCAATTTGGGAGGTTGAGGCAGGAGGATTGCAAGTTTGAGGCTAGCTTTAGCAATGTAGTGAGACCCTGTCTCAAAATAAAAATAAAAATAAGGCCAGGCAACTCAGGAGGCTGAGGCAGGAGGATCGCAAGTTCAAAGCCAGCCTCAGCAAAAGCAAGGCACTAAGCAATTCAGTGAGACCCTGTCTCTAAACAAAATGCAAAATAGGTCTGAGGATGTGGCTCAGTGGTCAAATGCCCCTGAGTTCAATCCCTGGTATCAAATAAAATAAAAAGGGCTGGGAATGTGGCTCTGTGGTAGAGCATCCCGGGTTCCATCACTAATATACTGGGGGGAAAAAAAAGCTTGATATTTTAGTACATGTGTATCACCATTTGGTGGTGGATGACTGGTTTATACTGATTTCATTTTTTTACATATTAAAAGTAGCTTAGAAAATTCTTACTAGTACCTGGGTGAGATGGTGCATACCTGTAATCCCAGCTGCAAGGAAAGCTGAGGCAGGAGGAAGAGATCACAAGTTCAAGGTCAGCCTGTGCAATTTAGGGAAAACTTGTCTCAAAATAAAAGGGCTGGGGATGCAGCTCAGTGCTTGCCTAGAATGCATGAGGCCCTGAGTTCAATTCCCAGTACCACAAAGTAAATAAACAAATGAAAGTGTACAGTTCAGTAGCTTTTAGTATATTCAGAGAGTTGTGCATCCCTCAAATAAATTTTATTGTTCATTACATTGAACAGAAACCCTGTACTCCCTAGCTACATCACCCTTCCCTACCCTCATCCCCCACCTTTAGAAAACAGTCATCTACTTTCTGTCTCTATGGATTTGTCTGTTCTAGATACTTCATAGAAATGGAATCATGCAATATGTGGTCCTGTGTCTGCTTTGTTCATTTAGTGTGTTTTCAGGGTTCATCCATATTGCAGCAGGTGTCACTATGTCACTCTTATGGCTTCACAAGGTGCCATTGCACAGATCAACCAACTTTTTAAAAAGTTCTCCAATTAAGACAACAAAAGGGATGTTTTATTTGTCTACGTGTTACGCTTGCCCACGGCTGAGAACAGAATGCCACAGGTGTGGGGATGTTTTGGTATGAGCAAGGTAGGCCTCTCAGAGGTGGTCTTGGGGATACAGTGGTGATGGGAGTTCTACCCACTGAGAGAGTTCTAGTCCTCAGCATGCTGTCTATCAGCTTGCACCAGCTCCCTGGCCTCTGGCAGTCCTTAGTTCTGCTCCTTTGGATTCCATGGATGCACGAGCTACCAGTTTGCTTGGACCTCTGCTTGTGTTTCCGCTTCTGCACTTCACCCTGATCACTTCTTCATATGGCTCTGAGGGCTCAAACATTTCTAGGAAGATGGTGCTAAGGCTGAGAGAGAGATATACTGCATTTTGTTAATCTGTTGGTAGACGTTTGGGTTGTTGGTATTTTTTTGCTATTTTGAAAAATGCTGCTGTGAGTATTTATGTGTAAGTTTTTGTATGGATCAGGCTTTGCTGTTTTCAGATCTCTAATCACCATCATTGTAGTTTGTCTTATATTCTGTACTTTTTTTAAATTTTATTTTATTTAGTGGTGGTGGGGTAGATTGAACCCAGGGCCTCACACATGCTTGTCAAGTGTTCTACCACTGAGCTACATCCCCAACTCTTTCTTTTTTTTTTTTTTTTTTTTTTGGTACCAGGTATTGAACTCAGGGGCACTTGACCACTGGGCCACATCCCCAGCCCTTTTTTTTTGTATTTTATTAGAGACAGGGTCTCACTGAGTTGCTAAGTGCCTCACCATTGCTGAGGTTGGCTTTGAACTCTCGATCCTCTTGCCTCAGCTTCCCAAGTGCTGGGATTACAGGCGTGCGCCACGCGCGCCCGGCCAACTCTTTCATCTTTGACTGGTGCAAAGCACTTGGTGCTTATAGAGTAAATGCAGGGACATGTTGTTCTGAGCTCAGCTTTTGCAAGCATTTGTTCATTCAAATGATTAAAATATGCTAGGGGCACCAGGAAAGCCACTATTGACTCTTCCTGGGGAAAGAAGAGAATACTTCAGAGAAATATTTGAGAAGAGCTCTTTAGAATGAATAGGAGTTTGACACATGGGGAACCTGATAGGAAATGGTGTTATAAAAACAGGCGTCAAAGAGCAGGACACTTTAGGCAAAGACAGGGAGTTTCGTGTGGGTGTGAAGTGAGACTGGCAAGGTGGGTCTATCTGAAAGGCCAGGGAGAGGGTTTTTTTTGTTTTGTTTTGTTTATACTGGAGATTAAACCCAGAAATGCTTAACCACTGAGCCACATCCCCAGCCTTTTTTATTTTTAATTTGAAGACAGGGTCTTGCTAAGTTGCTTAGGCCTCCCTAAGTTGCTGAGGCTGGCCTTGAACTTGTGATCCTCCTGCCTTAGCCTCCTGAGTTACTGGGATTACAGGTGTGCATCACTGCACTGAGCCAAGGAGAGAGAGGTTTTGTTCCAAAGCTGTCTGGAAGGTTAAGCATCAGGGAAACCTGATCAGATTTGTGCTTTAGAATGATAATTCTGGAGACAGTGAGAGGACTCAGTGGAAGGGAAGAAGCTGAGATCCACATAGGTCTGCTGCAGCCTGGCAAGCCTGGCAATGATCCAGCAGAGGCCGCGTCACAGAGGTAGAAGATGGTGGATGTTCCAGTGTGAGGACCCAACAAGCTGGCCTCACCCTCTCCATGCAAACCCTCCCCATTTCCACAGAGTTAACTGCTACATGTCCTTGGGGAGTCACTTTACCTCTCTGAGCCTCAATAACCTCACTCTAAAATGAGACAGTTCCAAGAGTATCTTCTCCACTATTTCTTACTGGAGGTTCTAGAATCATAATTGACTGTAGATATGCTCTGGCACTTGGAGGAACCCATGCCCTTCCCTGGGCCTTAGCCCCTACTGGACAGGGAGAGTGTGAACGGAGGGCAGGACTGGTGTGTTGGAGTCCCATATCCCTGCTAGATATAAAGTCTCCCAAACTTGGAGGGACACGAATCCAGGTAGGGTTACCAGTCCAGGCCTGGGGGAGAAGGAGGGTACCTATGCTTCCCTGAGAGACCCCCATCTATAGCCAAGGGTAGGGCAGGCCCAGTTCAAAGGCTAGCCTGATGCTGGTAAGGGTCTAGACCCTGGAGGAAATGGCCAGTCCTCTTCCAGCAGTCCCACCTTTCCTGGTCTGTCTGCCCCAAAGCACCTCAGGTTCCCATTCCTAACGCAAGCAAGGCCCCGAGGGGGAGGGGCAGGTGGCCAGCCCAGCCTCCCGCCTTTCCCTACCCCAAGTTCCTGTAGCCTCTGGCCTGCAGGCTGTGCACAGTGGACTTCTCTGGTGGCCTGCCCTCCCCCATTGCCCTCCCTCTCAGTTCCTTGGATCTGCCCTGAAATCTCTGGAGGAGGCAGAGAGCAGGCCATTGGGAGGAGACAACTGAGTCTTATAAATTGGACTTGAGGAATTCCCCAGAGCTAATACAATGTCCCCTTTCTTTGCTTCCTTGAAGGCTTAACCCGCCTCCCACCTACCCACCCCAGCCCCCAACTCATATTCCTGTGACTGCTTGGACTGATGGCTGCTTCCCAAGGTCCCACATTCCTAGCATTGACCAGGCCCGCATGCCCAGGAAGTGCCAAGTTGCTGAAGGGTCAGGGAGGGACAGGCTGCCCTGTGTGTTTTGTGGCCATCCCACTAGCCACACCCAGACCTTTGGCTGCTGAGGAGCTGCTGCCCCTTCTGTCCTCCCTCCCTCCCGTCCCCAGCTCTCACTGAAGACCTCACGCCACTGCCTTCCATCTGGGCGTCCAGTTTGAGTGTCCCTCCCACCTCTGCCCAGTTTTCCTAAGGGCAGCTCAGTTTTTGGTATCTGATGGGCCACAGAGGGCAGGGACAGACTGGGCCTGTCTGTAGAGTGTGATTAATTGAGGCCCTGGCACCTGGAGATGAAGCTCTGGGGACAGGGAGGAGGAACGAGCCGAGAGAGGGAGACCTGACACTCTGGGTCAGCCGGGACAGCATCCCTGCTTCCCCTTCCCTCTTGAACTTTCAGCCTTCCACCCACCCTGGGTGCTGGTTTCTGCCTTAGCCCTTTCTTCTGAAGGGGACAGACTGCTCCTACCTGTGCAGCGCTGCGTGAGAGGCCTCTGAGTGCCTGAGAGAGCTGCAGGAGGACCCTGCCTGGGAGCAGCCCGTGGGGCCCCCAGATTCCTCCCGTAGCTCTTTACCAGCTGCTCCCCCAACCCCAGCCAGAAGCGTGAAGACCACTGAGTAGATAAGGTTTCACCAGCAGACAGCTGTGGGGGTGGGGGTGGAGGGGAGCAATTCCCTGAAACCCAGCTTGGCTCCTCCTTCTAGCTCCCTATCATCTCTTCTATTCCACTAAGGCTGTTACCACCCTCCCTTGCTTGGGGAATGCAAACCAGCCCCCTTCTTGCATGAAATGAGCAGTGTGTGTGTGTGTGTGTGTGTGTGTGCACGTGCATGCGTGCGCACACTTGCACACATGCACGTGTGTATTTGCACGTGCATGGCTGGAAAGACAGACCCATTCTCAGGCCAGGCTGTGGAGGTTGTGTTAGTCAGCTTTCCATCCCTGTAACAAAAATACCTGAGATTATCAACTTATAGAAAAAAAATGTTTATTTTGGCTTATGGTTTCAGAGCTTTCAGTCCACGTCACTTGGCCCCTTGCTTTTGAGCTTGTGGTGAGGCAGTACATCATAATGGGAGCATGTGGTAGAGGAGACTTGAGCCCCCTGTGGCAGCCAGGATGCAAAAAGCAAGAGGCAGGGTCCCAGGTACCACTATTCCCGTCAAGGGCACATGCCCAGCGACCTCACTTCCTCCCACTAGGCCCCACCTCCTGAAGGTTCCCCCATTTTCCATTTGCACCATCAGCTAAGACCACGTCTTCACCATGTGAGCCTTTGGGGGATGTCACTGACCCAAACTATAGCAGGTTCCTGAGAGGAGCTGGGGGTGCCGAAATGGGAACAGACTGGCATGACTGCCACCTGCACCTCCAGGAGCACTGTGCTTGGCCTCTCCATTTTCCTGGAGCTGTGGAGCCACAGGACATGCGGCAGGTGCTCACACTCACTCACCTGCCCATCCTCTTCTCCATATAGTTCCGGGGCCGTGCAAACCTGCATGTGTTTGAAGATTGGTGTGGCACTTCCATCCAGCAGCTCAGAAGGAACCTCCATTTCCCACTGTACCCACACGTGAGTGTCTGCCAGCAACCCTGCCTTCCTCCCTCCACCCCAGTTCCTCTGCCCCACCCTGATTCTCATCTCCTGCTTCCTTCCTCTTCCCTTGCTTCTTTTCTGGTCCACATCTTCCCTTTATCTCTTGGGTTTTCTTTTCCTCTGCTAGGAATACCTCCCTTGTTCCTTCCCAGCGATTCTTCTAATTTCTCCACCACCTTCTGCATCATTTCAGTGTAGGCTATCATTGTGGCTCAAAATATAGTTTACTCAAAGCCACCACATACAGTTGAGCTGGGTGTGCACTGCATAAGGTCACTTGAATGAAGAGGCAAGTGGCAGCTGAAATCTAGTCTGCTCTCTGCTGGTCAAGCCACACCCTTGGTCCCGTCTGTCTCACTCCCCTCCTGGTTTTCTGTTAACCCTGAGTAGACCAATCTGCTCAATTTCCTCTTCCCATTTCTGAGTTAGTGTCCTTCCTCTTTCCTTCCATAGATCCGCACAACCCTGAGGAAGCTGGCTGTGTCTCCCAAATGGACCAACTATGGCCTCCGCATCTTTGGCTACCTGCATCCTTTCACTGATGGTGAGGCACCTCAAAGCCCCATCCTCCTTTCTGTTCCAAAATTCTGCTGGGGACCCAGAGAACAGAAGCCTTTAGTTGGGAAATAAACTTGCACTTGGCTGACTGGACCCTCTTAGGCCATCATCAGGGGGAGAGGGGAAATTGAGTCATGGTGAGGACCCATCCAGATTCCCCCGAGGCTGCAACTTCTCTCCCTGTCTATATTCTGGAGCTAACTGGATTCTCTGCAAATCTTCTCCATCTTCACATTGCCCCCAGGATATAGAAACAGCCCCCAGCCAGGCAAGGTAGCCCACACCGGTAATCCCAGCAATTTGGGAGGCTGAGGCAGGAGGGTTGCAAGTTTAAGGCCAACCTCAGCAGCTTAGTGAGATCCTGTCTCAACATAAAAAAATAAATAAAAAGGACTGTGGGGGTGGAGGACCATGGACTGTATTACCCTAGGTAATATAACTGCACAAATGGTACAATGCTACATCATGTACAATCAGAGAAATAAAAAAGTTGTGCTGCAATTGTATACAACGAATCAAAATGCATTCTGCTGTCATATATACCTAATTAAAATAAATAAATATTTTTTTTTTTTTTGTGGTACCGGGGATTGAACTCAGGGGCACTTGACCACTGGGCCATATCCCCAGCCCTTTTTTGTATTTTATTTGGAGACAGGGTCTCACTGAGTTGCTAAGTGCCTCGCCATTGCTGAGGCTGGCTTTGAACTCGCGATCCTCCTGCCTCGGCCTCCCAAAGTGCTGGGATTACAGGCGTG
Source organism: Tamias sibiricus (assembly GCA_025594165.1). Classification (NCBI taxonomy): domain Eukaryota; kingdom Metazoa; phylum Chordata; class Mammalia; order Rodentia; family Sciuridae; genus Tamias; species Tamias sibiricus. The sequence continues at coordinate 13,351,230 of CM046661.1, read as the reverse complement.
CGCCACCACGCCCGGCAAATAAATTTATTTTAAAAAAAGGAAAAGGACTGGGGATGTAGCTCAGTGGTAAAGGGCCCCTGGGTTCAATCTCCAGTGCCAAAGAAAGAAAGAAAGAGAAAATGTAGAGACCCTCACTGTAGAGAGAGGGAAGCCTCTGTACCAAGTCTCCTGAAAGGAACTTAATATCAAGTCATAACAAAAGACCTTCAACACTATGCAATGCCCTCTTTGTTTTTATCTGGATATTCTCTCCCCACTGCCCAGGGAAAATCCAGTTTGCCATTGCTGCAGATGACAACGCTGAATTCTGGCTGAGCCGTGACGACCAGGTCTCAGGCCTTCAGCTGCTGGCCAGTGTCGGCAAGGTAGGGATAGCTTGGCCCCACGATCTCTCCCGTTGGTCCCAGGAGCAAAAGCATCAGTATTAGTAACTCTGGTGTGAAGAAGGGGTGAAAAGGAACACGAGCTCTCTCACCTCTACTCCATGCCACCAAGGGGTAGTGAGGAGTCAAAGTCCAAGGCCCAGAGAAGGCTCATCTCTGCACTGGGACCCAGATACAGACGTCTTTTGGGTCACAGGGTCCTTAGCACTGTGCTGAGAGAGGATTTATGCTGTGAGCTGGCTGACAGCTTGAGGCCTTCTCTTCCAGCAATGGTGGGGTGTGTCTTACCTGAGCCAACCAGCCCCTCTCCGTAACTCTCTTCTGTTTTCTCTCCATTGCCTTCATCTTCTACTCTTTCCCTCTCGCTTTTTTCTCCTTTCTGCCTCTTCCTGTCTCCACACATCACCTCCCATCCTTCTTCATGTTTTCTAATTTTCCTTCTCTTCTCTCTCTCCCCATACCTCTAGACTGGAAAGGAATGGACTGCCCCTGGAGAGTTTGGGAAATTTCGAAGTCAAATTTCCAAGCCAGTAAGGTGAGTAGAGAGGGTCACAATACACATTCTTTTTTTTTTTTTTTTTTTTTTTAAACTTTCTCTTACGTATTTTTTCATGTGGTGTTGAGGAACAAACCCAGTACCTCACACATATTAGGCAACTGTTCTACCACCAAGTGAGCTACAACCCCAGCCCACGACAGACATCATGAGGTCCATGATTGCTAAGGCCACATCAGAGTGAGAGAGCCTGCCCCGACCCTCTCCACCCATCCCACCTCTCCACCTTCCTATTCCACAGGCTCAGCGTGCCCTGGTACCCACACTTTCTGGAGTCTTTGAAACCATTCGATTTGTCCTTCCTCATTTTACAGATGAGGAAACTGAGGCCAAAGAAGGCTTGTGACTTCTTAAAGTCCACACAGCTCTTTAGTAACATTCAGGCCTGGAAAAGGTCTCCTTTCTCTTGGTCCTCCTTCTTTCCATTTTCTTCATCCCTGGAAACACCCATACTTGTGACATCCTTGACGGGTTGCTCTGCCTGGGCAACTGGGAATTCTCCCAGGGAACTGCAGATCACCTGGCAGTGACGATCCCTTGGTAGCCTGGAGGGAAAGCAAGACTTTCCACAGCCCATGATAGCTAGAATCTTAAGATGCTGCTAAAAAGGGGAATTTAGCCAACTTCAGAGCACCACCTGGTGGCCTTCGCATGCATTGGCTTGAAGATAATAATCTGGGACTGGACACAGTGATAAAGCACCTGCCCAGCATGTGCAAAACCTGTGGTTCCACTCCCAGCACCAGAAAGTTAAAGGAAAAAAGAGAGAAAGAGAGAGGGAGGGGGGAAGGGAGAGAGAGGAAGTAAAAAGAAGTCTACCTGGCTTGCAAAGAGCACTTAACCCCTGCCAGCTGGTACAGCGAGTGCTTTCTATAGGATTCAGCCCAGCAGGTAGGACATGAACTCTGAAGCAGGGCTGCCTGGGTTCACATCCCCACTCCACTACTTACTACCTCAGCGACTCTGGGGGAAATTACCCAAAGCTTGTTACTCAGTGTCAGTATATGTAAAGCCCTTAGCGTACCAGGCACAGGGCTGCTGCTGACAGTTGAAGGATTGTTATTTCACTGGGTTCCCCCAGTTATCCTGTAAAGTGAGTACTATTATTACCCGACTGACAGAAAAGAAAAGATCACACAATTAGTAAGTGCCAGGGTGGGGACTCTAACCCCAGTGATTAAAAGGCAAGGCTTTCTGCTGGGATTCTCAGAGCAGGGGGGAGAGGGGTGAGGGTGGTGACCTGCGGGCTGAGGAGACAGCTCCCCATTCCCCTGTTCTCCCTCCTGCCAGCCTGTCAGCCTCCCGTAGGTACTACTTTGAGGTGCTGCACAAGCAGAACGACGAGGGCACTGACCACGTGGAGGTCGCGGTGAGTGCCCTGCTCTCTCTGCCACTCCCAGCTCAGTTCCTGGCGCTTCCCCCATCTTGTCCCTTGAACCCTGTCCAGAATCCAGCTACCTCCAACCCTTCACTACCTCCTCTCTCCTCTTCCAGTGGCGACGGAATGACCCTGGAGCCAAGTTCACCATAATTGACTCCCCTTCCCTGTCCCTCTTCACAAGTGAGTAAGCTCTGCCCTAGCCTGGAAATGGGCGCTGGGGTGCCTGCGCGTGGGGCTCAGCACACCTGGGGAATGTGGTCCAGGGTGAGGTGGGAGGTGTGGGGGCTAAAGTTCAAGGTGCTTGGGACATGGTATGAAGGTCCAGAGCAATGGGACCTTACTGTCAGGGGTCTTTCATTTACCAGGGTCAACAACCCCTGTAAAATCCAGCTGGAAGCTCTCTGAGCGTTCCCCTTAGAGCAGTGCCATTGCCAGGCATGGGGTCACAGGCTTGTAATCCCAGTGACTCAGGAGGCTGAGGCAGGAAGATCACAAGTCTGAGGCAGGCCTCAGCAACTTGGCAAGGTCTTAAGCAACTTAATGAGACTTTGACTCAAAATAAAAAATAAAAAGGGATGTAGCTCAGTGGTAGAGCACCCTAGATTCAATTCCCAGTGCCAAAGAAGAAAAAAAATTTAAAGTAAAAAGAGGGGTTGGGGCGTATAGATCAGTGGTAGAGCACTTGTCTAGCATGCATGAGGCCCTGTGTTCAATCTCCAGCATTAAAAAAAGAGAGAGAACCCACACAATGGGAGAAAATATATACAAATCATATGTCTTATAAGAAACTTTCCTTTTCTTTGTGGTGCTGGGGATTGAACCCAGGGGCTGTCTACCACTGAGCCACATCCCCAGCTCTTTTTACTTTTTATTTTGAGACAGGGTCTCGCTAAGTTTCCCAGGCTGGCCGGGAACTTGGCAATCCTCCTGCCTCAGCCTCCTGAGTCACTAGGATTATAGGTGTGTGCCACCACACCTCACTCCAGTCCCTTATTTGCGACCATAGTTCTAGCAAAGCCATGGCAAGAGAAGAGGAAACAGTAATCTGCTTTAAACCTGTAGGAAATGAGCTCTTCAGTTGTGTATTTTACTGCTTATCATTTCCTCAGCAAGACTTGTATCTGGAGACCCCACTAAAAATAAATATGGTGGGACTTGTGGTGTAGCTCTGTGGTGCTTACCTAGCATGCACAAGGCCCTGGATTTCCTCCCCAGCACCCCCCCCCCACACACACACACACACCAAATCCGTGGACTTCCATGGCAGGTGCAAGAAGAGCAGGCAGGACTAGAACCCCATGGGAGGATGGGAAAGGCCAATGCCCAGGGAGACTGGTGTGATGGTGGGAATTTAGTGTGTTGGTGGAGACGGAAGGGGACAGTCTGGGCCCATGGGAGAAGGTGGCATGGTTGGTGGAAGCCATTGCTGGTAACCAAAGTAGAAGGCCAAAGGTCAGGGCAGAGGGGACAGGTCGTGAGCTGCTGGGATGGGGCAAGAGGATGAAGGGACGTTGGAATCCACAGACTCAATGTGAACCAAGGAAGAGGCCCATAGCAAAATTCTGGTAAGAACCAGTAAGAGGGGCCAACAGTAGCTAGCCTTGGGTGTAGAAGGAAGAAATCTATCCTGCTAGCTGGGGCCAAAGACAAACAAAGGAGACAGAGGGCAAAGACAAGCAGCCCCAAGTGGTGGGGTTAGAAAAGAGATGAGGTCAGCTGGGGATTTGGCTCAGTGGTTGAAAGCTCATGCGCAGACCTCTTTGTTCAATCCCCAGTACTGCAAAAACAAAGCAAAACAGAACAGAAAAGGTCAATATGCATAAACTTGATGAAGACACCAGAGGTTGATCTCCTATTTTGGCTGTTGGGAGCTGTGCTGCACACTAGAGGGCGCCCTGCTCATTGTAGTCGTTGATTTGCATGCAGTATTTGAGGCCTCAAAACACAGATGCTAGAACTCTATTGCCTGGGTTCATCCCGGGCTTTCCCACTTGCCAGTTGTGTGATCTTAGGCAAATGACTAGATTCTTATGCCAAAGTCTGCAAAATATGAATAATAATAGTACCAGTGGATCATATCTAATCTGAAAATGTGAAATCTGAAGTGCTCTAAAATCCAAAACATTTTATTATTTTATTTTTTTGCATTACTGGTGATTGAACCCAGGAGCACTCTACTACTGAGCTACATCTCTAGCCCTTTTTAATTTTTGAGACAGGGTCTTGCTAAGTTGCCAGCCTGGCCTCAAATTTGCAATTTTCCTGCCTTAGCCTCCTGGGTTGCTGTGATGACAGGCATACACAACTGAAATCCAAAATTTTTTGAGCACCTGATGGATTTTTGAATTGGAGATGCTCAACTATGTAAATCCTCCAAAATCCAAAGAACTCCAAAATCTGAAACACTTCTGAAACATTGTTTCAGATAAGGGATACTCAACCTGTACATAAGTCATATGGTAGTTTTTGTTTGTTTGTTTGTTTGTTTGTTTGTTTGTTTGTTTTTGGTACCGGGGATTGAACTCAGGGGCACTCGACCACTGGGCCACATCCCCAGCCCTTTTTTGTATTTGATTAGAGACAGGGTCTCACTGAGTTGCTAAGTGCCTCGCCATTGCTGAGGCTGGCTTTGAACTCATGATCCTCCTGCCTCAGCCTCCCAAGTGCTGGGATTACAGGCGTGCGCCATTGCGCCCGGCTCATATGGTAGTTTTGAAGACTAAATGGATTAATGTTTGTAAGATACTTAGAATAGTACAAAATAAATACTACATAGGTGTTGGTTAAATAAATTAAATATAATGGCAACCTTCTATGAGATAGCAGTAATCCATTTTGTGAAAGAGGTAATGGAGCACATCTTGGACTGTACCCTCTGGAATACAGAAGCTGTCAGAGTCCCTCCCCTTGTCCCTCAAAGGCGAAGAGGCAGGATTCTTCTGAGACTTACAGCTTCCTTCTGTTCTTTCTTCTCGGAGCCAAGATGAGACCCTCCTAAGGATGGATGAGGTGGGCCACATCCCACAGACAGCAGCCAGCCACATGGGCTCCTCTGACTCCTTTGCCAGAGATGAGCAGCCCCCTGCTGACATGCTACGGCCTGACCCCCGGGACACCCTCTATCAAGGTAAGGCCTGGCCACATCCCACCTGGAGGCACCATACTGCCATTTCCCTCGGTACTGGTGGAGGACACTCAGGAGACTTGGCAGTTCTACCACAATATCCCAAAAGTCACAAGATCTTTCCCCCGTATACAATAGAACATGCATACAAGGAAGCACAAAAGTATTTACATCTAATTTGACAATTCTTTTTTTTTTTTCTTTTCCTTTTTTGGTGGTGCTAGGAACAAACCCAGTCAAGTGCTCTACCACTGAGCTACATTCCCAACCCTTTTAAAAAATTTTTTCTTGCCAGGTATGGTGGCGCACGCCTGTAATCCTAGCACTTAGGAGGCTGAGGCAGGAGGATCACGAGTTCAAAGCCAGCCTCAGCAATGGCGAGGCACTTAGCAAACTTAGTGAGACCCTGTCTCTAATAAAATACAAAAAAAAAAAAGAGCTGGGGATGTGACCCAGTGGTTGAGTGCCCCTGAGTTCAATCCCTGGTACCAAAAAAAAAAAAAAAATTTTTTTTCTTTTGAGACAGGGTCTCACCAAGTCCAATTTTACAATTCTATAAATTATTACAAAGCAAACATTTGTATAACCACTACCCAGGATAAGAACTAGAATCAGAATCCAGAAGTCCCCATATATCCCTCCCCTATCACAAATAAGATTCCAACTCTTCATCATTTAATGAGAAATATGTTAACACTAAAGCATTAGTTTTATTGGTTTGATGCTGGGGATGGAACCCATGGTCTTGAGCATGCTAAGTAATATGATCTACCACAGAGTTACATCTCAAGTAGTTTTTGTTTGTTTGTTTGTTTTTTGGTACCAGGGATTAAACTCAGGGGCACTCAACCACTGGGCCACATCCCCAGCCCTTTTTTGTATTTTATTTAGAGACAGGGTCTCACTGAGTTGCTAAGTTCCTCACCATTGCTGAGGCTGGCTTTGAACTCGCAATCCTCCTGCCTCAGCCTCCCAAGTGCTGGGATTACAGGCGTGTGCCACTGCACCCGGCTCCAAGTAGTTTTTTATATTTTAAAAGATAGCAATGGTCTCTCTCCCATTTCCCCTGGTGGGGGAGAGGGAAAGAAAAGACAACTGGAAGATGAAGGGATGCTTGACCAATGGAGAGAAATCCAGTTATTGGTATTGCATTAGGGTGGCTGTGGCCTCTCAAAAAATCTCTAGGCCTTATTAGAGGCTTTACAGGATAGGCCAGTACTGTGATTCCAAAGTCACATTGTGCTTTGCATGTCCCATGTCCTCCAACATGCTCCTGGAACACCCTGCCCCTGAAGAGAGGTGCCAGACTGTTTGGTAGCCTCAGCTGATAGACATGATTCTCAGCTACCACTAGTGAATACTGAGAAGTGGCTACTCAGAGGACTTCAGCCCTCACCGTCTGCCTAGAATCTCCTCCGTGGCTCTAAGCCAGCCCCATTTATGCTCTCATCCCCTGCCTTCAATCCTCTTCCTTTCCTGTCCTCAGTGCCTCTGATCCCCAAGTCCCACCTCCGCCACATCCTGCCTGATTGTCCCTACAAACCTAGCTACTTGGTGGATGGGCTCCCTCTGCAGCGCTACCAGGGCCTACGCTTTGTAAGTCTTGGATCTGGGTTTGGGGCAGGACTGGGGAGGGATTACTGCTTGTGACTAGGATGGGCAGTGCTGAGGCTGACTCCCCACTTTCCCTATGCCCCATCCCAGGAGACAGGATGGTCTCACAGGTCCATGGGCTGGGCAGAACTTGCATTCTGCATGGACTAACACAGAAGGACTGTTCTGCAGGGGATGCAAATGGGTGCTGTGCCTTAGGACCCGCCTCTCCCCCCACCCCCAGCACACACCAACTGCTACAGTGATGATGTCAGGTGGCCTGGCTGAGGCTTCCCACAGTCCCTGCTCCTAGAGCCACACATTGTCCTGCTCAGTCCCACCAGCCTGCCAGTCAGTGGCATTTGTTAAGCTCCAATAAGGCATTCGGGTAAAATCAACTATGGGGTGGTTAGCTTTAAGGACCTAAAGCCCATTTAGAGGCTAGAGAGGCAAATGAACACTATATATTCAGATGTGAGATGATTATGAGAGAGCTGGAGGCAGGAAGGTCACGAGTCATCATGAGGCCTGAGAATTGGATTTTTTTTTTTTTTTTTTTTGTACCAGGGATTGAACTCAGGGGCACTTGACCACTGGGCCACATCCCCAGCCCCCCCCCCTTTTTTTTGGTATTTTATTTAGAAACAGGGTCTCACTGAGTTGCTAAGTGCCTTGCTTTTGCTGAGCTGGCTTTGAACTCGCGATCCTCCTGCCTCAGCCTCCCAAGTGTGAGAATTGTTTTTAGTGGCAAGTGATCTCAAGCTACGTTTAAGGAGGGCAAAGGAAGCAGTGTAGTCAGTAAGAAGAGGGGCTGTTTGTGCCGTTGGAGGTGGCAGGTAAAGCTTCAGAGGTGACAGGAGAGGATCAGATGGCACAGGTACGAGGGAATGGACTTGGCTATAGCTGGGGGATTTGAGCTAGGAGAGGAGATGAAGCTGTGTGGACTAGACAGTGTGACTCAGGGGTGTGTTTGGTCCAGAGGACCCAAGAGAGAGACGTAATGGGTAGAAGGGAATCCCAGGCAGCGTAACCAAATGTTTCATTCAGAGCAGCCCTTTGCTCCCTGCCATAGACAGGCCCCTAGGAGCTCTATATTATGATAACTAGGGGTGGGCTAACCCCAGCTGACTAGCTCCTTAACAGGATCCCACCCTCTTCCCTCTGCTTCTGCTTTCTCCACTCCCAGGTTCATCTGTCCTTCGTTTATCCCAATGACTACACCCGCCTGAGCCACATGGAGACCCACAATAAATGTTTCTACCAGGAAAATGCTTACTACCAGGACAGGTGAGTGGCACTGAATGGGGCAAGAAGGTGCCTTATTCCCAGCCAGGAGAGCTGCTTGGACTAGAGTGGCCCCAAGCGCCCTCTCAGTCCTAGGAGTCTTAGCTCTTCCTGGGTACCACACACACACACACACACACACACACACACACACACACCCTCTTCCCTAGTCTCCTTCTTCCATTGCAGCCGGTGGCTGAGCCTGCATGGCACTGGAAGCCAGTCCACATCTCTGTTCCTCCTACAGGTTCAGTTTTCAAGAGTACATCAAGATTGACCAGCCAGAGAAGGAGGGGCCCGAGCATCCAGGTATAGAGTGACAGCTGAGGCTTCTGGATCAGGCTGGGAGGGGCAACCATGGTAGGGGTTCAGATCATGCAGCCCTGCCCCTGAGAATTTTTTTTTTTTTTTTTTTTTTTTTTTTGTGTGGTACCAGGGATTGAATTCAAGGGCACTTGACCACTGGGCCACATCCCCAGCCCTTTTTTGTATTTTATTTAGGGACAGGGTCTCACTGAGTTGCTAAGTGCCTCACCATTGCTGAGGCTGGCTTTGAACTCGGGATTCTCTTGTGCCTCAGCCTCCCAAGTGCTGGGATTATAGGCATGCACCACTGCACCTGGCTCCCTGAGGATCTTAAAAATTCAAGTCACAGCCAGGCACAGTGGTGTACTCCTGTAATCCCAGTGATTTGACTGAGATAGGAGGATCCCAGGTTTAAGGCCAACCTTAGTAAATCAGCAAAGCTCAAAATAAAAAGGGGCTGGGGATGTTGCTCAGTGATAAAGTGCACCTGGGTTCAGTCTCTAGTACTGAAAAAACAACAACAACAACAATAACCAGGAGATGGGTTATAACTCAGTGGCAGAGCACTTGCCTAGCATGTGTGAGGCACTGGGTTCGATTCTCAGCACCACATATAAATAAATAAAATAAAGGTCCATCAACAACTAAAAAAAATTTTTTTAAATCCAAATCACATTGACCCCTCCCCACACCCAAGGGAATAGAGAGCAACATTCTCAACTTTTCCACATCAAGGTACATGTGAAGAATTACACTCTTTTTAACACCATGCTAGGGCCAGCTGGCAGAGATTTAGAGCCTTAGAGATTACTTGGACTGCTGGAGGGGGAAACTATCCTTGGCATGCCATTTGGAAAATTTTTGCTAAGGAGAGGTCCTTTTCGTTTTTTGGGGGGGGGGGTGCGTACCAGGGATTGAACTCAGGAGCACTTGACCACTGAGCCACATCCCCGGCCCTATTTTTATATTTTATTTAGAGACAAGGTCTCACTGAGTTGCTCTGCTTAGTGCTTTGCTTTTGCTGAAGGTGGGTTTGATTCTCCTGCCTCATCCTCCCCAGTGGCTGGGATTACAGCCAGATTAGGCCTTTCTTCTTGAGGGAGTATGGCATGCCTGAGACCATTTACTGGGTCCTACAAGGTGCCAGACACCTGCTATACACTTTATATGCTTTATTAGCATATATATTTTTTTAATTAATTAATTTTTTTGTGTGTGTGGTGCTGGGGATTGATCCTAGGTCCTCACACATGTTAGGCAAGTGCTCTACCACTGGACTCCATCCCCAACCCTACTTTATATCACTCAGTCTTCATAATCACTCTCTGAGAGGTGGATTTTTGAAGCCTTAATGTAGATACAGAAGCTGAGGTCAACTGAAGTTGAAAATCCAGGGTCACACAATTCATTGGCAGAGCCTGGATCCAGTCACCATCTGGAGCCCCTTTGGGTCTCACGCGCATCCTCAGCAGCAGACTTCTATGTCTTCTTGGGAAAAGGTTGAAAACTCTGATGAGGAATGGGTTATTATTAACAGGTTTTGAGGAGGACCTTCTAGAAGAATCCCAGTATGAAGAAGTGGCAGAGGAGACCCCTGCCTCCCAGGACCAGGATACCAGGATACGAGAGGGAAGACAAATGACCGCCTCTATCCCTGGCCGGGAGGTCACTGACTACCGCCTCCAAAGCCTGCGGAAGCTCCTGGCTCAGCCTCGAGGGGCCCCGCTGGCTCCCATTTCCAAGCATAACACCACAGGTCCCTTCCCAGTGAGGGCCAGTGACATCCTAGTCCTGCCACCAGAGAGGAGGAAGAGAAAACCCAGCCCTGAGCCCAGCCAAGATTCACCTCATTCTGACAAACAGGCCCCTGGGCGCCTGGTGGGGAACCAGCCTCAAGTTAAGAGACCCAAGCCCACTGGTGGCCGACCCCAGAAAACGCTAGAGCAGTCCCAGTGGCTGAACCAGGTGGAATCATACATTGCAGAGCAGAGAAGGGGTGACAGGATGGAGCCTCTGGCCCCCAAATGGGCAGGAGAGGGTTGGCATGGAGAGGAGGAAGTGGTGGCGGCTGCAGGCCGGGAAGGACAAGTGGAGGGAGAAGAAGAGGGGGAAGAAGAAGAGGAAGAGGATATGAGTGAGGGGTTTGAATATGTGCCTGTGTTTGACCCAGTAGTAAACTGGGGACCAGACCTTCAGTGCCCGCAATCTCGACTTCCAAGCCTTGAGGACGGACTGGATTGACCTGAACTGTAACACATCTGTTTTTTTTTTTTTTTTTTTTTTTTTTTTTTTGTGGTACCAGGGATTGAATTCAAGGGCACTTGACCACTGGGCCACATCCCCAGCCCTTTTTTGTATTTTATTTAGGGACAGGGTCTCACTGAGTTGCTAAGTGCCTCACCATTGCTGAGGCTGGCTTTGAACTCGGGATTCTCTTGCCTCAGCCTCCCAAGTGCTGGGATTATAGGCATGCACCACTGCACCTGGCTCCCTGAGGATCTTAAAAATTCAAGTCACAGCCAGGCACAGTGGTGTACTCCTGTAATCCCAGTGATTTGACTGAGATAGGAGGATCCCAGGTTTAAGGCCAACCTTAGTAAATCAGCAAAGCTCAAAATAAAAAGGGGCTGGGATGTTGCTCAGTGATAAAGTGCACCTGGGTTCAGTCTCTAGTACTGAAAACAACAACAACAACAATAAACCAGGAGATGGGTTATAACTCAGTGGCAGAGCACTTGCCTAGCATGTGTGAGGCACTGGGTTCGATTCTCAGCACCACATATAAATAAATAAAATAAAGGTCCATCAACAACTAAAAAAAAAATTTTTTTAAATCCAAATCACATTGACCCCTCCCCACACCCAAGGGAATAGAGAGCAACATTCTCAACTTTTCCACATCAAGGTACATGTGAAGAATTACACTCTTTTTAACACCATGCTAGGGCCAGCTGGCAGAGATTTAGAGCCTTAGAGATTACTTGGACTGCTGGAGGGGGAAACTATCCTTGGCATGCCATTTGGAAAATTTTTGCTAAGGAGAGGTCCTTTTCGTTTTTTGGGGGGCGGGGTGCGTACCAGGGATTGAACTCAGGAGCACTTGACCACTGAGCCACATCCCCGGCCCTATTTTATATTTTATTTAGAGACAAGGTCTCACTGAGTTGCTCTGCTTAGTGCTTTGCTTTTGCTGAAGGTGGGTTTGATTCTCCTGCCTCATCCTCCCCAGTGGCTGGGATTACAGCCAGATTAGGCCTTTCTTCTTGAGGGAGTATGGCATGCCTGAGACCATTTACTGGGTCCTACAAGGTGCCAGACACCTGCTATACACTTTATATGCTTTATTAGCATATATATTTTTTTAATTAATTAATTTTTTTGTGTGTGTGGTGCTGGGGATTGATCCTAGGTCCTCACACATGTTAGGCAAGTGCTCTACCACTGGACTCCATCCCCAACCCTACTTTATATCACTCAGTCTTCATAATCACTCTCTGAGAGGTGGATTTTTGAAGCCTTAATGTAGATACAGAAGCTGAGGTCAACTGAAGTTGAAAATCCAGGGTCACACAATTCATTGGCAGAGCCTGGATCCAGTCACCATCTGGAGCCCCTTTGGGTCTCACGCGCATCCTCAGCAGCAGACTTCTATGTCTTCTTGGGAAAAGGTTGAAAACTCTGATGAGGAATGGTTATTATTAACAGGTTTTGAGGAGGACCTTCTAGAAGAATCCCAGTATGAAGAAGTGGCAGAGGAGACCCCTGCCTCCCAGGACCAGGATACCAGGATACGAGAGGGAAGACAAATGACCGCCTCTATCCCTGGCCGGGAGGTCACTGACTACCGCCTCCAAAGCCTGCGGAAGCTCCTGGCTCAGCCTCGAGGGGCCCCGCTGGCTCCCATTTCCAAGCATAACACCACAGGTCCCTTCCCAGTGAGGGCCAGTGACATCCTAGTCCTGCCACCAGAGAGGAGAAAGAGAAAACCCAGCCCTGAGCCCAGCCAAGATTCACCTCATTCTGACAAACAGGCCCCTGGGCGCCTGGTGGGGAACCAGCCTCAAGTTAAGAGACCCAAGCCCACTGGTGGCCGACCCCAGAAAACGCTAGAGCAGTCCCAGTGGCTGAACCAGGTGGAATCATACATTGCAGAGCAGAGAAGGGGTGACAGGATGGAGCCTCTGGCCCCCAAATGGGCAGGAGAGGGTTGGCATGGAGAGGAGGAAGTGGTGGCGGCTGCAGGCCGGGAAGGACAAGTGGAGGGAGAAGAAGAGGGGGAAGAAGAAGAGGAAGAGGATATGAGTGAGGGGTTTGAATATGTGCCTGTGTTTGACCCAGTAGTAAACTGGGACCAGACCTTCAGTGCCCGCAATCTCGACTTCCAAGCCTTGAGGACGGACTGGATTGACCTGAACTGTAACACATCTGGCAATCTGCTACTTCCAGAGCAGGAGGCCCTTGAGGTCACACGGGTCTTCTTGAAGAAGCTCAACCAGAGGAGCCGGGGGTAAGGTAAAGGGTTTTCCTGGGGCCAGGGGCTGGGGCACACACAGCTGGCGGACCAGGAGGGCAGGAACCTGGGTGCTGGTAGCAACTCCCCCTGCTGCAAGAATAGTGGAACTCCCCCCCAACCCCCACCCCACCCCGCCAAACCCAGGCTCCTAAGAAGGACAAGTGCCTGGGGCCCCTGCCCCTGGCAATGATCTGCACCAGTTTGTTCTTTGTTTTGGTCAAGCAGGTTCTGAAATACTTGGGTATTTGACCCAGGCCCCCAATGGAGGCATGAAAAGGCTTAGTATATGTGGTCCCTTCCCTCAGAGAGAGAGAGCGCGCTAATAAAGGGACAAACAGGAAGAACAGAGGCTAAAATTACAAATTAAGACCTCAGAGCTAAGCCGAGCATGTTGGTACATACCTGTAATTCCAGTGACTGGTAGTGGTGGGGGGCTGCTGAGGCAGGAGGGTCTCAAGTTCCAGACCAGCTCAGCAAGTTAGCAAAGCCCTAAGCAACTTAGTGACTTAGTAGACTCTGTCTCAAATTTAAAAATTAAAAAAAAAAAAAATCATGAGGCATGTCTAGAGTTCTTTTTTTTTTTTTTTTTTTTTTTTTTTTTTTGTGGTACCGGGGATTGAACTCGGGCACTCGACCACTGGGTCACATCCCCAGCCCTTTTTTGTATTTTATTTAGAGACAGGGTCTCACTGAGTTGCTAAGTGCCTCACCATTGCTGAGGCTGGCTTTGAACTCGCGATCCTCCTGCCTCAGCCTCCCAAAGTGCTGGGATTACAGGCGTGTGCCACTGCGCCCAGCTTAGAGTTCTATTTTTATTTTTTTTTAATGTTTTTTAGTTGTAAATGGATCTTTTATTTTATTTATTTATTTATTTATATGTGGTGCTAAGGATCGAACCCAGGGCCTCACACATGCCAGGCAAGTGCTCTACCACTGAGCCACAACTCCAGACCCTGGAGTTCTATTTTAATACAGAATTTCATTAAGTTGTCCAGGCTGGCCTTGAACTTGTGATTGGCCTGCTGTAGCCTCCCAAGTAGCTGGGATTACAGATGTGTGCCACCAAGCCTGGCCAAGTCAGTGGTTTTAAAAGTATATTCACAATGTCTTGTAACTGTGATGTCACCACTAATTACAGAACATTTTTATCACCTTTAATAGAAACTAGCCAGGTGCCGTGGTACATCCTATAATCCCAGGTGCTCAGGAGGGTGAGGTAGGAGGATTGCTTGAGCCCAGGACTGGAGGCCAGCCTGGGCAACATAGGGAGAACACTTTTCTAATTAAAAGAAAGAAGGAAGGGAGGGAGGGAGGACATTTAAAAGAAACTCTGAATCTGTTTGTGGTTTCTTCTCATTCCTCCCCCCTCCCAGTCCCTGGCAACCACTAATGTACTTTCTATTGCTATAGAATTGCCTCTTCTGGACATGTCATATAAATGGAATTATATAATATGTGACCTTTTGCATATGTCTTCTTTCACTTAGCAAAATATTCTCAAGGGTCATCCATGTCATAGAACATGTCAATTACCTCATTCCTCTGTATTGGTGAAGATATTTCATTGTGTTAGATATACCACATTTTGTGTATCCATGCATCAGTTAATAGACATTTGGATTTTTTCTACTTTTTGGTTATTACATTGCTTCAGTGAACATTCATGTATCAATTTTTGTGTGAACATGTTTCAGTCCTCTTGGGTCTTTATACACCTAGGAGTAGAATTTCTAGGTCATGTGGTAACTCTGTGTTTAACATTTTGAGGAACTGCCCTGCTGTTCTCCAAGTCAGCCACGTCATTTTACATTCACATCAGTAGCATGTGAGAGTTCCAGTTTCTCTACATCCTCATCTACACTTGTTATTTTCCTTTTTATTTTGTTTCAATAACCATCTAGTGGGAATGAAATGGTATCTCATTATGATTTAGGGTTTTTCTCCCAATAATCCACAATGTTTAATATTGTAGAGGTTGGAGGTGTAGCTCAGTGGTTGAGTGCTTGCTTTACATGCATGAGGTTAAACACAGCTCAATAAATAAATAAATGAATTTTATTGTAAAATCTAAATGCTGAATGCTCCAATTCACGCATGGATTTGTCATAAATTTTACTTAGCACAGTTAATTTATCTGAATAAATTAAATGTGTAAAAAGTTATTGATTTAAGCTTTTTTCCTTCCGTGTAATTATAAATTATTCAATTTTTCACCAGTCATGTAATTGTTAGTTTTCTTTTCTTTTTCTTTCTTTTTTTTTTAAATTTGAGATGGGTCTCACTATGTTGCTCAGGCTAGTCTTGAACTTCTGGACTCCAGTGGAACTAATCCCAGTTCATCCTTCTGAGTAGCTGGAACTACAGACAGGCAACACTATACCAGGACCCAGGGCTTTATGCATGTCAAACACATACTTTATCACTGAACTACATCCCCAGCCTTTTTTGTTTTTTTAAGTTATAGATGGACACAATACCTTTATTTTGTTTATTTATTTTTATGTGATGCTGGGGATTGAACCCAGTGTCTCACGCATGCTAGGCAAGCGCTCTACCACTGAGCCACAACCCTGGTCCCCCAGCCTTGTGTTGTTGTTGTTGTTGTTTGTTGTTGATGATGCTGGAGATTGAACTCTCTGCCTGGAGCATGCTAGGCAAGCACTCTACCACTGAGCTACCCCTGCCCCAGCACTGCCAGCCATATTTTTTATTTGAATTGATGCATAGTAACTATGCATAATTATGGGATAGTATGACAATTCAATACATGTATACAGTGTATAATGATTAGAGAAATTGACATATCTCTCTCCTTCCACATTTATCATTTCTTTGTGTTAGGAGCATTCAAAATCCTCTCTACTAGCAAGTTTGAAATAATCAATTAATTGTTTTCCACTATATTTATCCTTCTGTGCTATAGAACATTAGAAGTCATTCCTTCTATCCACTGAACCCCAGTACTCATTAACCATCCTTCTCCATCCCTACTTTCCCCACACCCTTCCCAGGCGCTGGTAATCACTGTTCCATTCGCTACTTCTGTGAGATCAATTTTCAGCTTCCACACATAAGTGAGAAAATGCAGTATTTGTTCTTCTGTGCCTAACTTACTTCACTTAACGTAGGTC
The DNA here is from genome assembly GCA_025594165.1 of Tamias sibiricus. Lineage (NCBI taxonomy): Eukaryota > Metazoa > Chordata > Mammalia > Rodentia > Sciuridae > Tamias > Tamias sibiricus. The sequence continues at coordinate 13,334,959 of CM046661.1, read as the reverse complement.
CTCCATTTCCATCAATGTTGCTGCAAATGATAGAATTTTATTCTCTTTATGGTTGAATAATATTACGTTGTATATATACAACATTTTCCCATTCATCTGAAGATGAGCATTTTGGTTGATTTGATATCTTGGCTGTTTGAATAGTGCTGCAACAAACATGTTAATATAGTTGTCTCTTTGGTGTACTGGATGTATGCACAGTAGAGGGATTACTGGGTCATATTGTAGTCCTAGTTCGAGGTTTTGAGAAACCTCCATACTGTTTTCCTTAGTGGTTATACTAATTTACATTCCCAAGACTTTATGAGAGTTCCCCTTTCTCCACATCCTGGCTAGCTTGTTGTTGTTGTTGTTCCTTTTTTATTTTTTTAATATTTATTTATTTACTTTAGTTGTACACAATGCAATGCATTTATGTTTATGTGGTGCTGAGGATCGAACCCGGGCCACGCACGTGTGAGGCTAGCACTCTGCCGCTGAGCTACAACCCCAGCCCATATTACAGTTTCTACACTATAATTTTGTAATGTCTCTTCAGGTTACCAGTACCTTGCCTCTAGTGTAACCAGGCCTGCAGGGACCTTGGTGATGGTCCTCCCGGTCCTGGATATTGTCTCTAGACAGAAACAGGCCAGGACAGCCACACATTGGTAGATAGAGGGCTGCAGCGCCATCCATCTCCTCCTCCAAGAGTGGGGCCGGGTTGTTCTGCTCTGCCTCCTCTACACCTCGTGCAGGGATTTGTCTCCCAGAGCTTTTTAGTATGATGTAATTTGTCAATTTGTGCTTCTGGGGTCATATCTAAAAAATATTTGCCTAGATGAATGTCCTAAAGCATTACCCCTGTTTTCATAGTTTCAGGTCTTAAGTCTGATTCATTTTGAGTTGATTTTTTTTGTGTATGGCGGGGAATAGGAATTTTGTTTTATTTTTCTGCATGTGGACAACCTGTTTTCCCAGCACCCTTTATTTGAACAGACTGTCCTTTAGCTAATTTGTGTTCTTGCTGCTTTTGTTGGAAGTCAGTTGGCTGCAAATACCTGGATTTATTTCTGGGTTTTCTATTATGTTTCATTGATCTATATGTCTGTTTTTATGCCAATACCATGCTGTTTGTGACTTTGATTTGCATTTCTCTAGTGACTAATGATGTTGAGCCAACCAGTCAACATTTATCTAATAACCCATATGTCTTATAGACTGTTAATTTGAACAGAGAATTCTTATTAACTATAGTCAATTTCTCAAGGAACCTCTTCACTGTGACCCCTCTTATTCACCTTATATACTTAGAATGTTTGAGTTATAAAGGAGCTTATAGATTATCACAGCTCAGTAGATACGTGTTTAAAGGGGGAGGCACTGAGCCCTAGAAAGGTTGTGCATCTTCCCTTGGTCCCTACAGCTAGCTTATGGCAAAGCTAGGATAAAACCCAGGATCTCCTCATAACTGCCCTTGTGGGCTTCTACCACACATGCTACCTTCACAATGCAGGGAGGATCACTCAAGTCTCCCACCTTTTCTGCCACAGGAGGTACCAGCTGCAGCGCATCGTGAATGTGGAGAAGCGTCAGGATCAGTTACGTGGAGGTCGCTACCTCTTGGAGCTTGAACTGCTAGAACAAGGCCAGCGCCTGGTGCGACTCTCTGAGTATGTGTCCACACGAGGCTGGCAAGGTATTGATCCAGCTGGTGGGGAGGAGACCAAGGCCCGGAATCTGCAGGGCCTGGTCTGGAGCCCACACAGACGTCGGAGGCATGTCCTGAATGTCCGGGATCCAGAGCCCAAGCTTTGCTGGCCCCAGGGTTTCTCATGGAATCACCGAGCTGTGGTCCACTTTGTTGTGCCTGGTAAGCCTCAGGAGGGTAGGAATCCTAATGATAATTATGAGCACCCAGGTCTGTTTTTCTCTGATTTAATCTCCCAAGAGTTTGTTGCAGAAGCCACTTTATAATTGAGGAAGTGGAGCCTCCCACACACAAAAAGGAATGAGCTTAAGGTTACATGACTGGTAAATGTCACTAAGAATAGATACTTAAAGGCCAGTGCTCTTTCTTTCATACTAGGTTTTAGAACTGGATGTGATTATGAACTGAGATTGTTGAGTAAATAAGATAAGGAAGGTACCGTACACAATGACTTTATTATTATTTTTTTATTTACTTATTTCAGTGCTGGTGATCAAACCCAGGGCCTCGAGCATGCTAAGCAATCACTCCACAACTGAGCCATATTCCCAGCCCTAGAGTGGTTTTTACTGATTTGTTTGTTTCTGGGGATTGAACCCAAGGATGCTCTACCACTGAGCCACATCCCAGCCTTTTTTTTTTTTTTTTTTTTTTTTGGTACCGGGGATTGAACTCAATGGCACTCGACCACTGGGTCACATCCCCAGCCCTTTTTTGTATTTTATTAGAGACAGGGTCTCACTGAGTTGCTAAGTGCCTCGCCATTGCTGAGGCTGGCTTTGAACTCGCGATCCTCCTGCCTCAGCCTCCCAAAGTGCTGGGATTACAGGCGTGCGCCACCGCGCCCGGCTCCCAGCCCTTTTTATTTTGAGACAGGGTCTTGCTAAGTTGTCAAGGTCCTTGCCAAGTTGCTGAGGTGGGCCTTGAACTTGCAATCCTCCTGCCTCAGCCTCCCAAGTGACACGGATTACAGGTGTGAGCCACCTTGCCAGGTCCCACATGGGTTTTGTAATGAGAAGGGAAAACCCATAACAGGCAGTAGTACAACAATGTTGCAGGACAGGATTGAATGGTAGTAAGATGGACAGAAAATAGGTGTGATTGTTAGAACATGGCAGGATTGCTAGGATAAAGCTCATGAAGAGTCCTAGCCCAAGGCCTTCTCCAAGGGGCCTGCCTGGGAGGGTATGAAGGGAACTGGACGTAGAGGCCCGGTAACTCGTGAGCACTCCCTCTTTTTGGGTCTCTGTGCTAATGCTAATGGTTTTCTATAGCCACATTGTTCCCTAAGCAAAGGTCTGCTGGGGACTCCTGACTCACATTGGAGCTTACAGTGGAGATGATCATCTTTCACTTACCTATTTCTTTCTTCCTGCCTGGCCCACTGGGGCAGTGAAGAACCAGGCACGTTGGGTGCAGCAGTTCATTAGAGACATGGAAAACCTGTTCCAAGTCACCAGCGACCCACACTTCAACATCATCATCACTGACTATAGCAGCGAGGACATGGATATCGAGACAGCTCTGAAGAGGTCCAAGCTGCGGAGGTGAGGGGGACCCCTGACCAGGGGCTCCTGAAGTCCTATGGTTATTCAGTCTAGTGCAGAGCTGGAAGTCCCACCCAGTGACCAGCTTTTTCCCAAGGACTTACTTGCTGATATAAACCCCATCCCAGGAACACTCCATCTCTTCGGTGCTGCCAGCTTCCTCCAGGGGACCACTGCAGCTGAGTCCTAATCCTCAGCCCCTGCTTTCTCGTCTCTTCCTGCAGCTACCAGTACAGGAAGCTCAGTGGAAACTTTGAACGCTCAGCTGGACTTCAGGCTGGCATAGACCTGGTGAAGGTAATCAGTCTGTAGAGGGCTTAGGAGATGTGATTATTAGAGACTGGTTAAGAGATAGAAAGGCATTTGAGATGTGTAAAGTAGTCAGCTCCTCAAAAGGGAAGGGAACGGGGACATAGTAGTGTTAGTCCCACAGTCGTATTTTGTTACTGCAACAAAATACCTGAGTGAATCAACTTAAAAAGAAAGACAGGTTTGTTTTATCTCACTGTTTCAGAGCCTTCAGTCCATAGTCACTTGACCCCATTGCCTTTGGGCCAGTGTTGATGCAAAACATCATTGTGGAATGAAGGATGCTGCTCACCTCTTGGAGGCCATGAAGCAAAAGAGAGATACAAAGAGTCCCAGTACCCGCTTTAAGGGCACTAACTTCCTCCCGCTAGGCCCACCTCCTAAACGTTCCACCAACTTCCTATAGTGCTACATATGGGCAACCAAGCCTTCAACTCACGCTTCTTTGAGGGACACTTATCCAAACCGTAGCAAGGAGCATTCTCCCTGCTATGCTGCAGGCCAAGGCCAAGAGTAGGGACTAAGCAAATGACACTGGAGCATCCATCCAGAATCCTCAGAGCCCACAAAAGTTGGGGGAAGTCAGAATTCACTGTCGGATGGTAAGAACTCTGTTCTGATGCTCAGTAGTGTGGAAACCTGCCGAGCGGTTAGTTCTGTGCAAGTTTGTTAGTCATTCCAATGGAGAAGAGCCTGGGGATTCTCCTAGAGAGTGGCCTCCAGCCAGCCCTCTGCTGACCCTGCCCTTTTTTTTTTTTTTTTTCTTCCATGGCCATGTAGCTCTCGGTTAAAAGGGCCACCAGCGGGAGGCAGGTGGCCCCAGTTACGCACAAGCACGTGCTCTGGCTCTGCAGCTGACCCTACCCTTTCTGTCCCCAGGACCCACACAGCATCATCTTCCTCTGTGACCTCCATATCCACTTCCCTGCGGGAGTCATCGATACCATCCGGAAGCACTGTGTGGAGGGCAAGATGGCCTTTGCCCCCATGGTGATGAGGCTGCATTGTGGGGCCACCCCACAGTGGCCCGAGGGTGAGCCCTGCTCTGAGCTAGGGAAGAGGAAAAACTTCTTGGCCTTGGTTCTCAACCTCGGAGCTGGAAACAGTCATGTTTATGAACATCGTTATCCTCTTGTCCCGCCCTGCCCTCCCATTACCTTTGAGCCTCCAGACAATCCGGAGAGAAATACCCCGGGCTGTGCTGACAGCCATAGCCAGAGATGCAGCAGAGACCATTTCCCACCCATCTCCCCCTTCATTCATTGGCCAAACATTTATTAGGATTTTACTGTGTGCTGCATGCTGTGCCCCTGTGAAGATATGAAGGTGGGAAGAGGTTCCCTGCCTGTGAAGAGGGAAATGGACCAGTCAACTGACCTGCAGCTGTACATTGTGTGGCTGCCGGTGTCAGATGCTGTCCTCAGCCTGTGGTCAGTGCTGTGTTTGGTGGACCCTAACCTTAGTTAGAGAGCTTCCGCCAAAACAGGCAAGGGACCTGTTCAGCTAAGACAGCTTTCAGCCTCAGTCACCCCCACTCTCCCTCTTTCAGAAAAGCCTCTAAGAGCATAGCCCAGAAGCCTTTTGCATTTCTTCCTCCTAACCCTGGCTCATCTTACCCAGAGCCTCTTGTCTCGCCACAGGCTACTGGGAGGTGAATGGATTCGGGCTGCTTGGCATCTACAAGTCGGACCTAGACAAGATTGGGGGCATGAACACCAAGGAGTTCCGAGACCGCTGGGGTGGAGAAGACTGGGAGCTGCTGGACAGGTGACCGGGGAAAGGAGGGCATCCAAGGCATCTGCTGGAGCTGCATTCCATATTGTGCTCCAAGGAAGGAACAGAGCTGGAACCCAGCTATGCCCCTTGGCCTCAGATTTCCCAGTGGACAAGTAAAAAGCACTGGGCTCTGAGGAAGCTCTCGGGTGACTCACCTCACACACACTCTGTATAGCTAGCAGAGAGGGATGATACTCCTGCTCTCTGTGTCACAGAGCTGCGGTGACAATTAAACTGTTCAGTAAACTGTCAGAGGAAAAGCAAAAAACGGTTGAGTTGTAAAAATGCAAGTGGTAATGTTCTCAGCACCAGCAAGGCCCTCTGGCGGACCTCACTGCCTTGCGCCTAAGCCGGTGTAGATCTCCCCACCGCAGCTGTCAGAGGCTGTGTGGAAATAGATAAGGGAGACATAGGCCAAGGGTCAGAAAAGACGTTGGGGCTCACGAAAGAAGCATTGAAGGGCGAGAAGATATATCCAGGAGGTTCTGGGACTTGTGAAGTCAATGGGGGAGGAGATTTAGAGACGAGGTAACAGCCTCAGAGAAGGGGAGCATAAGAGAGCTGTGGGCTGTAGGAGGGCTGGGAGAGAGTGTGTTAGCAGGGAGCTAGATTGTGCAGTGAGGAGCTGGGGATGTGGCTCAGGGGTGTGTACCTGGCACACACGAGGCCGTGGGTTCAAGCCTAGGAACCGCAAGAAAAAAATAGAAAAGTGCAGTGACATCATGTTTAGGGGAAGAAGGAACACAGGGGGCAGTGAGGAAGTTGCTGCCTATGATTGCATGATATTCCTCTTGTAAGAAGTTTGCTGTCAAGAGAAGGGCAAGGAAAGAGGTGGAAAGGGTTTAGTTCCTGGAAGGGAGTCTGGAGGAGGAGGACAGGGCAAAGTCAGGAGCACATGGGGCAGGGGACCTTGACAAACCCATGCGCTTCTTCCTGAGAGATGGGACAAGATGTAGCCACCAATCACTGGGCACCTGTACTTGGCAGGTGATTCACACGTTCCTTTGTTTCTCTCCAAACCCCTGTGTGGTAGGTATAAGTTTCTCCATTTTCCGAAGGAGAAAACTGAGTCATGACGAGTAGTTAATAACTTGCCCCTGTCTCTCCCTTTTATGTGTCAGAAGCTTAAAAACCAGGCCTGTGTATGATTTCCACAAGAGGGAAAGTGACAATACTGAGAGAACTGAAGGTGGAAAGGGGGTTGTTGAGGGAGGTTATGTCAGATAACTCAGAAAACTAGATCACAGTTGATCCCAAGTGGATGGGAGCCGTAAGTTGGGAGGCCCAGTAAAGTGGTCAGTATCACCCTTGATCTTTGTGCTGTGCTTTGTGTGTGTGTGTGGGGGGGGGAGTGTTGTTGTTGTTTTGGGGTGGGTGTGGTTTTGTTTTTGTTTTCTTTTGCAGGGCTAGGGATAGAACCCAGGACCTCATACTTGCTAAGCAAGCACTCTGCTGCTGAGCTACCTCCCCGGCTGTTTTTTTATTTTATATTGAGACAGGATTTGCCTAAGTTATCCGGGCTAGCCTTAAATTTGGGATTCTCCTGCCTCAGCTCCACAGTCTCTGGGGTTACAGGTGTGTGCCACTGTGCACCCAGCTGGGCTTTGTGCTTTGTCTGTCATAATTCTTAACTTGCCTGCCTCCTTTAAGGCCCAACGAGAATGAGTCTGTTTCCAATTCCAGCTACTTGCAGCTCTGCCAGAAGTGGAGGCCTCCTTGTGAGAGGGTCTCCCAATGGGCTGTGCAAATAGAAGTGGAACAGGGAGGGCTGGAGGTGTGGCTCCGTGGCAGAGTATCTGCCTAGCATGCAGGAGTTCAGGTTTCCATCATCAGCACTGAAAACAAGAAAGAAAGAAAAACGAAAAGGAACAGAGGCAGGGCCTCAAGACAGGATCTCTAGCTCTAGTCCTTTGACTCTCTCAGATACTACCAGGTGTGCCCTGTGAGTTGAACTGCTATTACTAGGCACTTAGTGTGTGTCAGGAACTGTGCCTCACATCCATCGGATCTACTTATGTGCTTTCTATCATGTATAACATGTATGTATATGTGTATGTATGTTGGAAGTAGTGGTGAAGACTAGAGATGATGGACGTGAATAAATGTGTAGATATATAAAATTGTTTTCCTCTTTCTAAAGATAGCAGACAGGTTCTGACAGGTGACGTGACTTGCCCAGTCATGTTGCTGGGATTCTAACACCCGCAGCTGGGCTTCAAAGCCCGCACTCTTTCCACTACCCCCTACTTCCTCTGTTCCGTGAGAGGTGATCGGGGGAAGGAGGAACAGGGTCTGACGTAGATGTGAGAGGGTCAGTTCCTCAGGGGCCCGAGCTGCTTCCCAGTTGCCGTATGTGCTTCCGTGGGCTCATCCTGCCCCTCCCTCTTTCAGGATCCTCCAAGCAGGCCTGGAAGTGGAGCGTCTTTCCCTCAGGAATTTCTTCCATCATTTCCATTCCAAGCGAGGCATGTGGAACCGACGCCAAATGAAGATGCCGTAATCCCCGGAGCCGTGTGCAGCTCCTTGACTTGCTGTTGCTCCCCAGCGCCCCTGCTCGCTGCTGGAGGAGGGGAAGACAGGGGTGCAGAAGCGATGGCTAGGCCCCGAGAGGCCTCAGAGCCAATTCCCCTTTCTACCGGGAGCTGTCCCCTCATGCAGAGACAGGTGCCAAGGCTCCTCTGCCACTCACTCAGTCAACAGAGAGAGAACGGCTCCTGAGAAGGACAGGGCAGCCGGGTCAAGGAAGGATAGACCTGCTTGAGCAATACTGTCGTGATCCATGAAGGTGCATTCCAGTCACCCCCCATGCTCCTCTTGGGAGTATTGGCCATTGAAACTGGAAACTTCTGCTGGACATATTTTAATGGGGGGGTTATTTTTTAAACAGAGAACCAAAACTGCTGTCCAGACCCAGCATTGACTGCGAATGGGATGAAGTTATACATTGAAGGAGTAGTCCCAATCGCCGATCCCAGATCCATTTGTTTGTAGAGATGTGTCCCTAGGGCACTGTCCCTTCCAGAGGTGCTGGCCACACGTGGAGCAGGTCTAGCTCTAGCCCAGGCTTGTGCCTTCTAAACACATACATTTCTCCTGGTAGCCACTGAACAGCAGGCCATCGATTAGGGCATTAACCTAACCCCTCCAGGTGGCACTAACATCAGACCGGAAGCACAGAACTGGCAGCCATGTCCAGGTGCAACAGTGGGGTTGGGAGATAGGGAACTCATGAGCATTGGGCTTACCTTGCCCAGAGTTGGACTTAGGGGCCATGCAGAACCCGCAAGGTGAAAAAGACCAGAGATGAATGCCCCTTCCCTTCCCAGCTCCCCTGTGAGATAAGGCCTCTGGAGAGGCTAGAAAGAGGCAAGCAAAGAAGATGTGAACATAATCCATCGACTTTGTGTAGATGAGGAGGCAGAATCAGGCAGAGAGGGATGAAAAGGGAAGTAGAAAACTTGAATCCCAGAAGCCCAGCTCCCCTATGGATTTGCCCTCCTGCAGGGGGAGCCCCAGCTGCCTGGCCCTGAGGGGAAGATGAGGAAGGGATGTGGGTGAAACCCCAGACCTCGAGACAGGAAGTGGGCAAGGCCAGAGGTGTGGGGAGCTGAGGATGTCGTCCTGAAAGCTATCTTCCCCTAGGGGAGGGGAGCAGGAGGAACTGAAAAGTAAAGCAGTTTCAGGGAAAATCACCCTCAGCCTTTTGAGTCTGCGACCACCCTGTGTCACCTGATGATCATGCACTTATCTTGCACTAATAATCCCCGGGTGCTTTTGTGGCTGGGGACTTTTCTACTGCTGCTGTTGAATTCACCAACGGTGCATTGGATGCTGGATCTTGAACTCCAGAGTCTGTGGAGGGAGCTAGAAGCACAGGGCCTCCCTGTTGGGAGGTGCAGCAGGGCCCAGGAGCTCCTTGCTGTGACAGTCTACATCACAGCGCTCAGAGCTAGGGTCTACCTGGTGGGCTCTGCGTTCACCAAGAGCAAAACCATGGCATATTCGGGAGGACGGAGCCCATTGAGAACCTTCTGGACTTTGGGAAGAATCTCTGTCTTCCTCTAAGGAGTTAGGAAGGACAGAGATGTTTCAGTTAATAGGTCGTGGCTTGTATGCCATACCTGCCCACTTGGCTGTAGCTTTTACTGGTCCTTGCCCAGAACTGTACCCTCTGGAAAGTACCACATAGGAGGTAGGCTAGGGCTGCAGTTGGCTGATTGGGGTGCCAGCTTTCTTTTTAGGGCCACTCTCACTCTTGGCATTGCACTGGAGGCAACAGTCCCAATAGCCCTCTTGTTCCACCTCTCCTAAGGACCAGGAGCCAGCCCAGCCTTCCCTGCCCCACCCACACCCCTCTGTCCCTGGGCCAGTGCCTTGTGTTTGTTGTCTGTTACCTCCCCACCATCTGCCTTAACAGGAAGGGCCTGCCATGGCCCCTACTCTGTAGAGAAATGTCTTAGGAAGGGGGAGGGAGTGGGTGGAGGGAGGGGAAAGCATTAAATACAGCATCTTCTTAGAAAACAAACGGCTCTTGTGTTTTTCTGTTGCCCATTCGTGGTGGGAGAGGGTCGAGCTGAGGGGCCCAAGGACTGCATCGCTGTCCCTCTGATAGGTATGCCGAGGACCTCCTTCACTGCCCTCCACCCTTGCTGCTAGTTTGGTACCTGCTATGGGGGAAGGGGTGTAGCCTTTTCGGTGCTGTGGTTTGTTCAGGAAGGATATGACATTGTCTTTGGTGTCTCACAGTCTGATAGTAGACCAGGCATTTTCTGTTCAGTAAATTAATGGAAATTGGCCGTTCCAGCTTGGAAAGGCTATAGACACCATGGGTGAAGGAGGCTAGCTATAGGGCCAGATGGTTTGGTGAGCAGTGGATAAGAGCCCAGGGGTAGCTTATTCTAAGATAACAGAGGGGCTGTGGGGTACACCTGTAATCCCAGAGACTCAGGAGGCTAAGGCAGAAGGATCTCAAGTTCAAAGCCAGCCTCAGCAACTTAGCAAGACACTATCTCAAAATAAAAGGGGGGACTGTAGCTCAGTGGCAGAGCACTTGCCTAGCATGTGTGAGGCACTGGGTTTGATCCTCAGCACCACATAAAAATAAACAAATAAAATAAAGGCATTCTGTCCATCTACAACTACAAAAATATTTTTTAATAAATAAATAAAAAGGGCTGGGGATGTGACTCAGTGGTAGAGTGTTTGCCTAGCATGTGCAAGACCCTGGGTTTGATCCTTAACACTACAAAATAAATAAAAATGAAAAATCATTCTGGGGCTGGGGTTATGGTTCAGCAGTAGAGTGCTCATCTCACATGTGTGAGGCCCTGGGTTCAATCCTCAGCACCACAAAAATAAAATAAAGGTATTGTTTCCACCCACAACTAAAAAAAATATTTTTTTTAAAAAAATTCTGTTTACAAGTTGACTGTCCTAGTTGTATTTGGCCTGAGCAAAGATCAAAATTTGTATTAAGTAAATATGTGCTTAAGAGACTTTGGGGGGGGGAATACAGATTGAACCTAGGGGCTTTACCACTGAGCTACATCCCCAGCCCTTTTTATTTTTTATTTATTTATTTATTATTTATTTATTTCTAGTTTGAGACAGGATATCACAAAGTTGCTGAGACTGGCCTGAATTTGTGATCCTCCTGTCTCAGCCTCCAAAATTGCTGGGATTATAGGTGTGTGCCACCACACCCAGCAACAGACACTGTAATGTGAAAGCTGTTATAGGTTTTAGTAGGTCCTTGAAAAGGTTTATACATAAATGCATTAGTCTAGAATCGACTAATCTGTGATTGAGATAGGAGGTATAATAAGCCCTTTCCAGGATACAGAGAGGACATTCAGACACCAGCCTAGATACTGGAGCCTTCATGATTGAAGACAAGGAGATTGACTCTGAGTGGATTTACAGAGACTTTTATAGATAGAAATCATTCCATTTTATACAAAGGGAGAACTGAGGCCTGGAGCAGAGGGAGAGCGTGGGGTGGGGTCAGAACCAAAGGCCAAGCAGACTTGCTCTTACTTTGACCTGCCATAGGCTCAGAAAATGCTGCCAAGGAGGGGAGACTGGCAGTACTAGGGTGAGAGCTCAGGAATCCAGAACAAGGTGGAGTCGCTTGGAACAGTAAAGTATCACATCTTAACTTGGGTGCTACAGATAGGAAGCCAGGACAGCTGTATTGGCCTTTTAGAAGCTCTCCTAGGGGCTGTGGGAAATGCCCATTAGCATGGCCGATCAGGGAGGAAGGAGGCAGAAGCAGTTCCAGACCCAGTACCTGTAGAGAAAGCAGACAAGAGGCAATGAGGAGAGCAGGACAGACCAGTGCTCCTCAAACCTGGAAGCAGACACTGTTCACCTGGCAAGCTTACTAAAATTCAAGTGCTGATTATATGACTCTGGAGCGGAGGCCTGAAGTACTGCATTTCTAGCTAGCTCCCATGTGATTTTGTGGATTCTGCTGGCTTATGGACCATAATTTGAGTAACAAGGGCTGCTCGACAATGCCAAAGAGACATTTCACATCTCTTTCTCTTGTTAGATGGGCAGAACTAACCACTAGCCACATTACCTCCTACCCCATCCCAGGATGTGGAAAAGTCTGAGCCCAAGAACTGCAGGAGTCACCCATTGACTGGGAGAAGGGGTGTAGGGCAGGTCTTATTAAGAACCAGTCCCCTGCCTGCCAAGGTGGCGCATGCCTATAATCCCAGCGGCTCTGGAGGCTGGGACAGGAAGATCACGAGTTCAAAGCCAGCCTCAGCAAAAAGTGAGGTACTAAGCAACTCAGTGAGACCATGTCTCTAAATAAAATACAAGAGATAGGGCTGGGGATGTGGCTCAGTGGTCAAGTGCCCCTGAGTTAAATCCCCAGTATTGTCCCCCCCCCAAAACAGAACCAGTCCCCACTCTTCAAGACACCCCTTTGATCCCAGACCTACAGGCCCTCCCCTTTGGTTTGGCAAGGGAGGTTCTTCTTACCCCATCTCCCCAGAGGTGAGAGGTGGGCGACCTGCGGGAGCCCTTAGACCAGGAACCTCCCATCCTTCCTCACCTAGGTTCCAGGCTGTGTTCAAAGAGGATTCGTTGAGGCCCTGGCAGCCAGGAAGCCTGTCTTGTGTGCCCCAAAGGCTGTAATGAAGACATTGATGACAACAGTGATGAAGACCAAGGTGGTTGCAGCATTGTTGAGCTGGTTTAGTCGCCACTGATTCTCTACCTCGTTTAGGTTCAGCCGTGCTGTGGAGGAGAAGGGATCCGGGAAGGAAGGATCAGAGTAGGAGCCACACCCTGGAGCTTCCCTCCCCACAACTAGCTTGGAGAAAATCTGGCTTCAGAAACCCACATGGCAGAAATCAAGGGAAGTAGTCATCATTGAGCTGAAATTGAAATGCCTTTGGCCCTCCTGACCAGCACGTGGTACTTCATGGGGTGGGATTTGGGCATTTAAACTGGTTCTTCCAAGAGTGGAGATGAATGATCACAAAGGCTATAGGGAGCTGGGTGTGGTGGCGCATGCCTGTAATCCAGCAGCTCAGGAGGCTGAGGCAGGAGGATCACAAGTTCAAAGTCAGCCTTAGCAATTTAGTGAGCCCCTAAGCAACTTAGTAAGACCCTGCCTCAAAATAAAATTCAAAAAAAGGGTTGGGGGTATGGCTCAGAGGTTTAGCACCTCTGGGTTCAATCCTTGGTACCAAAATAAAAGAACAAAAAAGGCTGCAGGGAATTCTGCCACAAGTTAGTAAGGATAGACATTCGGCAGCTGTTGTGAAATGCCCATCTTCTGGGATGCCAGGATAGAACAGATTTCTACCCTTGCTGAACAGGAGTTATTTGTGCATTTGTAGGTGCAGTGGGCTAACACTAGGGGTCTAAATTGGCATGTGCCAATGCAGGGGGCCTGGCTCCTCACCAATGACAACCAAGAGGATTCCGATGACCACCTGCAGGAGCAGAGAGATGCTGATGAGGGTGACAAGGGCAGTGTAGTAATGAGAGGATGGTCCCTGCTCTAGCACCGCTTTCAGCCGTGTGGCATTGGACATGAAGAGAGCCACATCCAGCATGCTCTCTGCCACGCTCTTCTTGGTGGCATAATGGTTCAGGTTGATGGGCTGGTTCCTTCTGGGGTTGGAGTTTCCAGGCTGTAAGGAAGAAAGCACAGATTTACCTAGGAAACTTCAGAAGGGACGCAGTGGAGAGACTGGAAAGAGGAGAGAGATTTTAATTCCCTTCCCAAAGCAGGTGGGAATGCTCTCCCCATTGATGGTGAGGCCCTGCATGGTTCATGGGTTAATGGCTTGAAGAAAAATAAAGACCCAGGCCTGCAGTCCCAGCTCCTCAGGAGGCTGAGGTGGAGAATCTTTTGAGCCCAGGAGTCTGAGACCAGTCTGGACAACATAGGGAGATTCTGTCTCAACAAATAAATAAACACAGACAAAATAAATAAATAAATAAATAAATAAATAAATACAGAAACTTAAAAGACCTTTGAGCTCTGAAGCGATGCTACGCTGTGACTTCTACTTCGTAGAGGACCATTTTCCCTCTCACCTTGATACATCCAGCAATAGGTGATTTGAAGCTTGGGTAAAATGGAATAGATGCCTCTTCTCCCAGAATGATGTGGTCCCAAGGGAGGGTGCATAGCTCAGAGAATTAAACACGGTGGCGGCCCGTACGGGGAACTTCGGAGCAGACAGGTAAGAACTGAAGGTCTCTAAAGATGGGTTCGAATATAACTGAATCCCAAGTGATAGAGGCTATGCAAAGACTCCTTGATATACCTGACTCTGTTCTCAGTGAGGAGTATATAGACAAAAGTGAAAGTGATCAAAAAAGTGTAGATTCCACTGGGCCAACTGAGACCAGTAAAGAGAGTATTAGAAGAGACCCAAAAATGACAAAAATCCAAGCTATTAAAGCTATTCGGGAGTTATTGGCGAAAGCTGAAGGATACTTGCTCTCACTGGAACCTGGGCCTCAGGATATTGCTGTCAGTGAAATTAGCAGTGGTGAGGAATCTAGTAAAAGTGATCCTGAGAAAATGAGGAAAAAGAAATTTAAAAAGACCGAGAAAAAGGTCCGTCAGGCAGAGGAGTCACTTGTGTCCTCTACTCCCCCATGGGTGGAATCCATTACAGAAAATATGAAGGGTATTACTAGGCATTTGCATACCCTAGAAACAGAAATAAAAAGTCTTTCTGATCGCTTATGCGCTCTCGAGGACAACTCACAGATACATTGGGAACCGCCAGCATTTGAAAAGAAAAATGGACAGAGTGTCCATCAGTCAGTAGATTTCAAAACAATAAAAAATCTCAAAGAGGCAGTAATGACTTATGGGCCCCAAGCTCCTTTCACGTTGAGTATGCTGGAGTCCCTTAACACCTTTAGCTTAACCCCCTCAGACTGGAAAAGTCTATGTAAAGCAACATTAAGCGGGGGGGGGGGCAATTCTTGGTTTGGCGATCGCAATTCCAAGAACTTTGTATAGAAACGGCTAAAAGAAACGCGGCTGCAGGGTTTGAAAACTATAATATAGACATGCTCACAGGAGAAGGGCAATTTGCAGACTTACAGGCTCAAACAGATTATGACCCAGATATATATGCTCAGATAAATGCAGCTGCCTTAGAGGCATGGAAAACTGTACAAGGACCTGGGGATCTACAAGGTAGCTTGTCAAAAGTGATTCAAGGACCTAATGAGCCGTATGCCGACTTTGCTGATCGACTTTTGAGAACTGCAGGTAGTGTGTTTGCAGATGTTGACCAAGCTATGCCATTAGTTGTTCAATTAGCTTATGAAAATGCAAATAAATGGTGCCAAGCAGCCATCAGGCCATGGAGAACTAAAAAGGATCTTTCCGTATATATACAACTATGTAAAGATATAAATGACGCCTTTGTCACAGGAAATGTGATTGCAGCCTCAATGAGAGGTGCTTCCTCTCGAAATTTCACAAAGGCTAAACGTAGATATTATAATCAATCAGGATATTCCAGGCAAAATTATCATAATCAATCAGGCAATTCTAGGCAAAATCCCAAAAAGAGAAATAAGACCAAGCTCATATTGTGCCCCAGGCCGCTGCCCCAGGTGTAAAAAGGGAAATCATTGGGCCAATAAATGCCATTCAAAATTTGACATCCATGGAAATCCTTTGTTCAGGAATTCAAAAAACGGGGCACGGGGCCCAATACCCCGGGGCCCACAAATGTACGGGGCATTGCAGAAGGAGTATCCTCAAGCATCCACTCAGATGCTTCCCCGACACAATCCCTACTACCCATCCACTCCCTCGCCAGAGGAACAAGAGGAAATGCAGGATTAGACCTCTGTTCCACCGCCCGAATAGTGTTAACACCTGAAATGGGGGTTCAACTGATTCCCACAGGAGTCAGGGGACCTCTTCCCTCAGGGACTGTAGGACTTATTATTGGGCGTAGTCCTAAAAGCTTATTAGGTTTGCAAGTGACCCCAGGAGTAATAAACTCAGACTACAAAGGGGAAATAAAAATAATGCTTAGCTCACCCCAAAGTATAACTTCTGTTAATCAAGGAGATAGAATTGCTCAGTTGCTTCTCCTTCCCAATTTACATAATTCATTTAAAATGGGTATGCCTCAAGAAGGGAACAATAGAGGATTTTGTTCCACTGACTCAAGTCCCATGGCTTGCTGGGTTCGAGACTGTTCAAGGAGGCCTGTGTAAAATAAAAATCCAAGGAATAGAAATGGAGGGATTAATAGATACTGGAGCTGACTCTTCCATTATTAATTTACGCCAATGGCCCAAGCACTGGCCTCTGCAAAAAGCTTCAACCAGTTTAAGAGGCTTGGGATATAATAACCTCCCAGATAAAAGTGCAGTAATTTTAAAATGGGAGGATGATGAAGGCCATAAAGGAACATTTCAGCCTTATGTTTTACCTAATCTACCGGTTACTTTATGGGGAAGAGATATTTTGCAACAAATGGGAGTACACCTTGCAACCAAGCCTGCAGATGTTAAATGTGAAAACCTACAGGGTAATCTTAGCCATAAAAGAACTCATTATCAAAAAGTACAGAGTAATCTTAACCCTAAAAGTAATCATTGTCATAAAGGAAAAAGATATTTTTTTCGGGGCCACTGAGAAAATAATTTTGAAAATACCATGGCTTTCTGATAAGCCAGTGTGGGTCCCTCAGTGGCCCCTATCTAAAGAGAAATTACAAGCGGCCCACCAATTAGTTCAGGAACAATTAGAAGCAGGTCATATAGAACCTTCCACCTCTCCCTGGAATTCCCCCATATTTGTGATCAAGAAAAAGTCAGGAAAATGGCGATTGTTACATGATCTTAGACAAATCAATAAAACCATGCAAGTTATGGGGCCTACTCAACCTGGACTTCCTAGTCCCGTAGCTATTCCAAAAAATTTCCATCTTATTACTCTTGATATAAAGGATTGCTTCTTTTCTATTCCCCTACATCCTCTGGATGCCCGCAGGTTTGCTTTTTCCGTTCCTTCTATGAACAATAATGGCCCTGATCAGAGATATCAATGGAAGGTTTTACCACAGGGAATGGCTAATAGCCCCACCATATGCCAAATATACGTGGACAAGGCTATCCAACCCATTAAAAATAAATATCCAAACCTCATGTGTCTACATTACATGGATGATATTTTATTGGCCCACCCTAATCAAAAAATCTTATTTAATATATTCAGTGATGTGGTAGAAAATTTAAAAAAATATGGATTATATATAGCAGAAGAAAAAGTTCAAACCAGATCTCCCATATTATATTTAGGATTTAAAATCATGGATACTTTTGTTAGACCCCAAAAAATTTTAATAAATAAAGAACATTTGACCACCCTCAATGATTTCCAAAAACTACTGGGAGACATTAATTGGCTTCGCCCTACACTAAATCTCACTACTGGCCAACTAAAACCTTTATTTGACATCCTTCGTGGAGATCCTGATCCATCTTCACCACGAACATTGACTCCTGATGCTAGGAAAGCTTTAAAGTTAGTAGAAAAAGCCATCGAAGGAGCTCATTGTGATAGATTTGATTTAACTCAACCGCTGATGTTGATTATTATTTCTTCACAATATACACCCACAGGAGTATTTTGGCAACAAGGGCCTTTATTATGGATACATTTGCCCGTCTCTCCTAAAAGTATAATTGAATCTTATACCTCCATGGTGGCTAAACGTATTCTTCAAGGACTTAAGACTTCTACTAAAATATTTGGCATTCACCCTGCTACTATTATTACTCCCTATTCATCATCACAGATTGAATACTTATGCTTCAATGATAATGATTGGGCTATAGCTAAATGCTCTACTTCTGCAAATTTTGATAATCATCTTCCTAAGTCCCCTATATTATCTTTTTGTATTAATCATCCTATTATATTTCCACAGGTAATAAAAAATCAACCTATTCCTAAGGCATTTAATGTATTTACAGATGGGCCCTCAAATGGTACTGCTACAGTAGTCACTAAAAAAGAAAATATGACTTACATAACTGCACACAAATCAGCTCAACTAGTGGAATTGGAAGCTGTGGTAAGAGCTCTGGAAAATTTTAGGGACCAGCCCGTAAACATTTTTTCAGATAGCCACTATATTGTACAAGCAGTCCCAAAATTAGAGTTAGCAGGACCAATAGCACCTCATACTCCAGCCTTTAAATTGTTTTATCAAATACAAAAACTTTTGTGGGCAAGAAAAGAACCTCTATTCGTAGGCCATATTAGAGCACATACTAAGCACATCCACTAATTTGCCTGGGGTTGTGGCTGGTCGCCTCGCCCGTGCGCGGCCCCATGCAAGGTAATCATTGTGTAAAAGGCTGATAAAATTTAAAAAAAAAGGCTGATGAACTTACAAAAACAGTATTTATACTTTCAGCGCTACAACAAGCTACTTTATTTCACTCCCAGTTTCATGTCAACAGCACCACCTTGCAACGTAGGTTTAAAATCACAAAGGAGCAAGCCAGAACAATTGTAAAAGATTGTAAATCTTGTATGACACATTTGCTCAATCCTCATTTCGGCGTTAACCCTAGAGGATTAATGCCCAATCATTTGTGGCAGATGGATGTTACTCATGAGCCAAGTTTTGGAAAATTGCGATTTATTCATGTGACCATAGATACATGTTCAGGCATGATTTTTGCTTCCTTACATTCTGGAGAAAAAGTTAAAGATGTTACATCTCATTGTTTGCAAGCTTTTGCCGCATTGGGCATCCCCAAAATGCTTAAAACAGATAATGGCCCCGCATATACGTCCTCATCTTTCAAACAGTTTTGCGCAAAATTCAATATATCCCATAAAACAGGCATCCCATACAATCCTCAGGGTCAGGGCATTATTGAAAGAGCAAACCGAACACTGAAAATTATGTTATTAAAACAAAAAGAAGGAAATTGGAAAAGTCCTAAGGACAGATTGGCAGTTGCCCTGTTTACCTTAAATTTTTTAACTTTAGACTCTAATGGTTATTCTGCTGGAGACAGACATTGGAATCCACACCAACAACATAAACCTTTGGTTTACTGGAAGGATGTTCTTTCAGGTACATGGAAGGGTCCAGATCCAGTATTAATTTGGGGAAGAGGATCTGTTTGTGTTTTTCCAAAAGACGAATCCTCTCCAATATGGATACCATCTAGATTAATAAAACAGGTACCACATCAAAATGATCAAGATGAAGTTATTGAAGAATCAAGATTAATAAAAAAGGTACAAAATCAAGAGGACCAAGATGAAGGTACAGAATGATTCCCTCAAAAGAGTCCTTCAAAATATTTCACAACTTAAGTGTCATTTCTCCCGGCCGGGACAAGGAGATCTCTCTTTAGTGTGCACACAATTGTATTTTTTTTTTCTTTTTATACATGTCTTTATGTCTGTACATTTGTCTACATTTCATGTTAATGTGACGTCACAAATATATGTTTGTATGCTTGTTCGTCTGTCCAGTGTGACGTCACAAAGAACAAAGCGCTTATGAAAAAGAAAAAATATATATATATATGGATCCAAATAACTTTAATTCATTTTAGGTTAAGAGTATTCAATTTAGGTAAATAATTTTATAAATGAAGGTACTTTCAATTTTGATTTATAGGTGTCCCTGGGACTTCTCTTTAGCAAACAATATGACTAGTGCTATATAACCTGATATTTTGGTGTTTTGACATAAGATTGTTTATTTGTTATTAACTTCATTTGTTTAATAGCTCATTAATTTCAATTATCTCAACAGGTAAAAGATTGCTCTGTATACAGAGACTCAAGGGTTCCAGCTAACAAATTATTTCTCTAAAGTGCCTTTACCTTTTCTTTAATCTATCTTTAATGCAGTAATTACCCTCAGTCTTTCTTTGTTTTGTTCTAAATATGATATTTTTCCAACTTATGTTTGTAGAAGCTCAACCAGCGATGTGTATGAACAAAAATCAACTTTAATTTTCTAATCTAATTATTCTATTTTGTAGTTTGACAACTCGCCTCTTGACTCAGTGCTGCAATAGCACTGCCTTTCCTTTAATAATTGATGCTTGAGTTTCTAGGTAGCGGGCCCTGAAGATTTGCCGGTGGCATTGTCTAAACATAAAAAAGACGTCTTCTGCTACAGCTGCAGGGATCGCGGCCGCCGCAAGCATCCCTGCTGCTCAAACATCAAACAACCTCACCAATAGTGTGGCCTCTGCTCTACATGCATGGGGCCTCCTACATCAACATGTTACAACAAATGGACATTTTGATCTTTCATTGTTTGGGACTTTACGGGACAATGCCTTGCGGGTATTTGTCTAGAGAATTCAGTGTGTTACTTGATGGAACTTAGGGCAGCTGATTTGTTTAAACAATTTGATATGCTATGCAATTTGGCTCATCACCAAAAGGCTTGTCGCCTTAAAGCCGCAACATCTCCTCACAATTGGACGGCTGTTAGTCATCATATATAGTCGATCCTAAAGGGCTCCATTGGATGGCTGGTTAGCCAATGACGGGTAAGATCCCCAGAGGGGGACAACCTAAGACAGGCACAGTCGCACGGGACAGTCTCATGTGGCCGACATATCAACCTAAGACAGGAGTCAAGGGCACAGCCTTGATTATCCGATGACGGGTAAGAATGTTGGTTGCACATAGACGTCCTAGAGCATTACCTCTTTTAAAACAAAAAGGGGGAAATGCAGGAGCCCTGTTTGGGGATTGGCTTGAATTGCAGTTGACTATGAGCCGTGGAGATTTGGGCATTGTCTCCTCCCGTAGTCTCACGAGACTTGTTGCGGGATCTCGAGTGACTTGGCCGAAATTGCTGATCGGGTCAGCGCCATTTTAGTGTTTGTGTTTGGCGTGTGTTAGTTGTTGTTAGAACCAGAGAGAAAAGTTATCAGAATAAAAAGCTGTTTGTCTCCAGTTTGCTTCTGAAGTTCTTCCCGCGGCTCCGTTGCTCCAAGCGCTTCAGGCGACTACAAAACACGAGCTGCCTTTTGATCCACTCAGTCCCTGAACCAAGAACCCTGGAGCTTCAGCCCTGTTCACACACATATTGGCCATTAAACATAGGCTGTCTGAATACATGTATGTAAGCATGTATATATACACACAGTAATTAGTGCACGCTAGTTAAAAACTGTTTTTTTTTTTCCCAATACCAAGGATTGAACCCAGGGGTGCTATACCACTGTGCTACATCCCCAGCCCTTCCTTTGTTTTTATTTTTAAGACAAGGCCTTGCTAAGTTGCCCATGCAGGCCTTGAACTTGTGATCCTCCTGCCTCAGCCTCCCAAGCTAATTTAATATTTTAAATAATTTTTAGCTAGGGCTTATTAAAGTGTAATTTATATTTAATTTGATTTTGGAGTATAAAATAAAGCTGTTATTCTCAAGAAGCCTCTAACTCTAAGGATGTAATCACAATACAGGGCATATGGTAAGGGCCTCTAGGGTGGGTCAAGAAATTCACACTGGATGCTGCAGGCCATCTGCAGTCACTTAAGAACACTTGGGAGATTGATTTAGCAGTGGTGCTTGGGATAGATTGAACTAGGAGGGATCAGATGTAAGGAGACTCATTAAAACATTATGGTCTGTGGTCTCTGGATGTGGGTCAGTGGTAGAGTGCTTGCCTAGCATGGTGAGGCCTTGAGTTGATTCCAACACTGCATAAAATAAAGGTTATAGTCTTGATTAGGGTGAATATGATAGGGAACCGAAGTGGCTGGTGATGAGAAAGGAAAGGAAGAGAGGACCGTGAAAGATGTGACAGCTTGGAGGTAGGGAAGCTGACCCAGCAGGTCACCACAGCAGGATAGATTTCTGTTGGGTGGATGGACAGACAGATGGACAGATGGTCTGGTGGATGGAAGGATGGATGGATGGATGGGGCCGGTTCAGAGGGTTTTTGTGTGTGTCTTGTACTCCATGTGACCACAGCAAGGCACTACACTTTTCTGTTTAACAGGTAATTACAGAGGTAAGTTAAGGTGGAAGAGAAACCTATATAACCAGAACTTTGGACTGTAAGAACCCTGAAAATGTTTTGAAATGCAGCAATCTCCATACCTTTTGTGTGTGTGTGTGTGTGTGTGGTACTAGGGATTGAATCCAGGGCCTTGTGCATGGGAGGCAAGCACTCTACTAGCTAAGCTATGTCCCCAGCCCCTCCAAACTTTTTTGATAGTATAATCCCAGAATTAGCATTAATAATTGTTTTGGGCCAGACGCAGTGGCGCATGCCTGTAATCCCAGCACTTGGGAGGCTGAGACAGGAGGATCGCGAGTTCAAAGCCAGCCTCAGCAATGACGAGGCACTTTGCAACTCAGTGAGACCCTGTCTCTAAATAAAATACAAAGAAAGAGCTGGGGACATGGCCCAGTGGTTGAATGCCCCTGAGTTCAATCTCCAGTAACACACACACACACGCACAAAAATTGTTTTGGGTCAGACACACTCTTGTAACCCCAGCAAGTCAAGAGGCTGAGGCAGGACGATCACAAGTTGGAGGCCAGCTTTGGCCACTTATAGAGATCCTGTTTAAAAAAAAAAAAAAAAGGATTGGGGATGTAGCTCAATGGTAGAGCACCCCTGGGTTCAATTTCAGGTACCACAAAACAAACAAATGAAACAAAACAGAACAACGACAACAAAACTCAACTCTAATCCACACACCTGGTTGCAGACCGAACCAATCTCTCCTAAGTCTAGAGAAAGGGGCACCTGTCTCCCAGTCCTCCTAAAGTTTGCCTTTGAAGTTCAGTCTCTTTATCTGACCTTCATTTTCAAACTACAGCCCCTCACTCCCTTTGGAGGGTGCTGGGTCACAGGGATGTTAACAAAGAGTCCCTGCCCTGATGGATAGGATCAGTGCTGGACCCTTGAGCCTCCTGTTTCCATGGGCCCACTAGAAGATCCAAGCACAGAGGGACCCACTGCCCTAGGGTGGTTCCCTGCACTGGGGTTGCACATTATTAAATTATCAAAATCTGTGTATACTCAACTTCCGGGCAGAGTGGGACACCCAGAGGGCAATTAGAAATGTACACTTTGGCCAGTGGAGTGACTTCTGCACTGCTCCTCGGGAGGTGAGAATGGAGACCCGCGGGCACTCTTTATTCAGCACAGTGTGACCATACATGTCAGGTGGTGCTCAGGACTGAGGACCCCCAAGGTGGGATAAAGCACTGCTGCTACTTCTCTCCCAGGTCCCTGGTGAGCACTGACCCATTGGGCTGCTGGCTACTCATACCAGGCCCTGGTTGCCAGTTATTTCTCACAGCTACCAAAATCAGACTGGGGCCGAGAGTCTAGAGAAATAGGAAAGAAGGCTGTAGCCGTGATGGGAATGGAATAGTGCCCTGCCTCTCTTATTCCTTTCTGTTCGATTTTTCTGGGGCCTGGGTTTCAGCCAGTACTAGGGGCTGTGAGTTGGAGGAGGTGGGGACAGTGTGGGGAGGAACTGTGTGGACCTGAGAGGCCACACCCCTCATTCAGAGCCTTTGGAAATGGGCTTGTTGGGGAAGGGGGGCAGAAGTCTGGTTGATTAGGGACAGATATCCCAGGGCCAACACCTCATAAAGGCCAGTGGTCATTTATAACCTGTTGTCCTAACCCATTCTGGTCACTATGAGAGTCTCTGGTTCAGCCCACCTCCCCACCTAGTTCCTGCCCCATGCCCACCCAAACCCACTCCTCCTCTTCCCACCCTACCCTCCAATTTGTTCAGTAGCTTTTCCCTTCCAAACCCAGTTAGAAAGTTCAAGATCTGATAGGTCCATCTAGCTTCAAGGGAGACACCTTTCTCTGAACATTTGCATATGAAGAGTAGACAAAACCTTAAACTCAAACCTCTAGCAGTGTTTTCAGCACTGACTAAATGGTGGTAGGAGGGGGAGGAGAGGGTGGGGGGAAGGAGGAGTACTTGGGAACAGAGAGATCTTCCCAAGCCTCCACATAAAGTATCCCAATCTGGGCGTAGGCTTGGTGGTGCCTATCTTTAATCCCAGTGACTCAAGGGCTGAGGCAGGAGGATTGCAAGTTTGAAGCCTACCTCAGCAACTTACTGAGTTCCTAAGCAATTTAGCAAGACCCTGTCTCAGAATAAAAAAGAAAAAAAGGTCTGGAGATGTATCTCGGTGGTAGAACACCATGGGTTCAATTTTCAGGTTGGAGGGGGCACTGAGGATATGGACTATTGCTATTTGTAAGTTTCACTTTTTTTTTTTTCCCCCAGCTCTGGAGATGGAACCCAGGGCAAGTGCTAGGCAAGCACTCTACCACTGAACTACATTCCTCAGTCTCCGCAAACTTAAGAGCTGGTTGGCTTCTGTGGAATCTATTTGAGAGCCCAGAGCTTCACAGTGATGTGGAGATTCACAATGGGTTTAGGAGGTGCAGGCCTCAACCTCATCCTCTACTAAATTCAAGACCTCTTCCTCTCCTCTCTAAATTCATTTTAAGGAGTGCTGACTCTGGACTGCTTCTAAGTGAGGGTGCTTTTCCAGGGTCTACTTCAGGTGGTGGTGGCCTCTGGTGAGGTGCCTGTCCTCTCTAAATCTTCCCAAGACACCTGTTCTCCAGAATGACCACATGGTGGCGTGCAGGGTCCAAAGAAGCTACTTGGGCACCCAGCAGCAGGATGGCTTTTCTGCCCCCAGGCATCCACTGACGGGACAGCATTGGTGTGAAACCTGGACTCCTGGGAGGCCCAGGATGAGAGCCTGATTAGATATGAGTGTCAAAGGAGAGTTCAAGAATAAACCAGTACTGCCAGGTGCAGAGGTCCGCACTTGTAATATAAGGGACTCAGGTGAGAGAGGCAGGAGGATCACAAGTTTGAGGCCAGCCTCAGCAATTAAGTGAGACCCTAAGCTACTTAGCAAGACCCTGTCTTAAAATAAAAATTAAGCCGGGCGCGGTGGCGCACGCCTGTAATCCCAGCACTTGGGAGGCTGAGGCAGGAGGATCATGAGTTCAAAGCCAGCCTTAGCAATGGCGAGGCACTTAGCAACTCAGTGAGACCCTGTCTCCAATCAAATACAAAAAAAGGGCTGGGGATGTGGCCCAGTGGTTGAGTGCCCCTGAATTCAATCCCTGGTACCAAAATTAATTAATTAATTAATTAAAAAGAGTGTGGCTCAGTGGTAAAGTGTACCTGGGTTCAATCCCCAGTACCAAAGAAAGAAAGAATAAACCAATACATGACCAGTGAAACTCTACATCATATACAACCACAAGAATGGGATTCTAATTAGAATAAGTTAAACTCCATGTATGTGTAATATGTCAAAGTACACTCTACTGTCGTGTATATCTAAAATGAACAAATTTAAAAAATAGCATGAGGGGAAAAAAAAAAAGAGAGAGAGAGAAGAAGAAGAAACCAATACCACCAGGTGGTGCACACCTGTAATCCCAGGGACTCCGGAGACAGGCAGGAGGATTTTAAATTCAAGACCAGCCTGGGCAATTTAGCAAGACTCTGTCTCAAAATAAAAAATAAGAAGGGGTGGGGATGTAGTTCGGTGGTAGTGTCCCTGGGTTAAATCCTCAGTACCATAATACGAACCAACAAATACAAAGAATGAACCAATTCTGAAGTAGGGCCAAGGCTAGGTGGAAGAATGACTAAGGGAGGGAGTCTGGGGAGGGGCCCCAGCATGATCAGTAGCCTGGGAGCAGGCAGTTAGAAGGGACTGGCTCTGAGACCCTGGATGAAGTTGTTTTGAAAGGGACCCCCTCCTGGTAACATCTTTAAAAGCAGGGAAAGAGTTTGCTTAATCCTGGTGTGCCAGTTTATTGGCAGCCCAGCTCAGAGGCAGAGATGGGTGAAATCACCTGAGGGCCCTCCCTTGCAACCTGAGGATTAGATTAGATAAACACCCAAATCCTGCAGGATGCCATTCTTTCTACCCATGCCCCGAGCCGCAAGCAACTCCACCAAGGGTCAGGATAAAAGAGGAGAGGGAGGGTGGCTGGCGGGGTGGTCCCTGGCTCCTGCCTTCAAAGGAGCTGGCCCTTTAAGGCCAGGCCCTGGCTGGTTTCGAACAAAGGCCCCGGGAATGTGGGCTGGACCAGGGAACAGAGCCACCCAGAGTGAGTCATTCATGTTTCACGACTCGGAATTGCTGGCTCCCACTTGCTGCCCTCCCCTGGCCCTGGCCCCAGCCCTGGCCCTGGCCCCGGCCTCCTCCCAGGGCTCAGGCGCAGCCTGCAGGGCCTGTCTGCGAGATCTTGCACCGGGCAGGCTGGAGGCCTCCCCTTACATCAAAACCACAAGTCCTCTGCCTGCTTCTGGTGCCTCTCAGAGCAGGGGCCAGTGGGCCTGGACCCCTGGCCTGCAGGCCCAGCTCTGTTTTTGGGCTTGCTGCTTGGTGCTTAGTTTCGACATCCATAAACTAAGAGGGAAAAAAATCCTGTCTCTGGAGAAGAGGAGACTGTGAAGAAAGTGAATGATACTTTGTTCCTCCCCAGAAGGACGGACAGAAACCAAGTTGTTCTTTTTTTTTTTTTTTTCAGTCTGAGATCTGTCTCTCAATGACATTCTGTCTCTCAAAATCTTTCTTTTTATGGCTCATTCTCTCTTGCACTTGACCCCTCAATTCCACTCAAAGACAGCAGGACCCTGGACCACAGACTTATTTCCTTGGGCTCCCAGAGGCCCTGTTTGAAGTGCTAGAGCTGTGGGAAAGGTAACCAGTTACAATCCTGCTAGCCAGTGGCCCCCAAACTCCAGGCCAACAGGCAGGCTTCTGGTTGATAGGAGTTGGAGCAGGGCTGGCTGTGGGCAAACTGGAACTCTGGGGCCACAAAAGGACATGGTTGGTGATTGGGGTGGGATGGTGCAGGGGGTGGGGACACTAGAGACACACTCCATGGTATTTCCCGTTTGCCACTCCTGGTTCATCCCCAGTCCCAATCATTTCCCTCCCTCTTCCTCATCCTATAGGTTCCAGCTCAGATTCACTGTCACCCAGGGCCCTTCTGCCAAGTCCCAGCTCCCAAACCGGGTGTGGATTCCATCCCTTGAAATCATGGATGGCTTCATTGTTCTGCCAATTATTTATCCCCAATCCTTGGCCTATATTTTTGTTTCTTTACAAAACTAAAGTTGGATAAGAAAGGAATGCCTTTTAAACAGAAAAGTAAATAAGTTTTTACATTGTTTATTGACATTATGGTCACGGGGCCAGGAGCTCCAATGGTTCATTCTGCCCTTTCTTGGAAACAAGATTACAGGGATGTTGTCCCAGAGGGTCATGGAAGTTGAGTAAGCAACTGTTCTACCAAAAAGCCGTGGAATCTGTACTCTGTGTGTTGAGGATCCGGAGCCCGTGGTGACAGCAAGGCCCTTTGGGGAAGGCCAGTCTGAGAAGGCTGAAAGGTAGTGATTTGGTTCAAATCCAGGCTCTGCTACAAGCTACGGGCTACATGGGCTCCTTTTCTTGCTGTGAATTTGAAGGCTTGGGTCTTTTCCAGCAGAGTGTGATCTAGGAATGAGAAGCCCCCTCCTCTGAGGAGAGTCTCAGGGGCTGAGGACATCCCCCCCACCAGAGAGGCAGCTGGAGGCCAGGCCCAGGGCAGAGCCAGTGAGTCACTTTGAACCCGGCAGCTCTAGGGCATTGGTGACCTTTAAGTGAGTCATGCCTGGTAGCCCTGAGAAAAGCCATATGGCAGTCTTCCTGTGGGTCAGCTCAAACTAAGGGCTACAAACAAAATAGGCCCAGGAAACCTGGGCCGGTGGCCCTTCTATTGGCCTCAAAATGACCAACCACCCAGGAAAGCCAGGTCTCCCCTAAAAAGGAGATGGTGGGAAGACAGGCTTTGAGAATGTGGTTTCCCATCCAGGGAAAGGTCAGATCCAGCCCAGGAAAAGCAATCTGTTCAGATAAATGGATTGGGGTGGCCTTCAATGCCAATTTGCTTTTAATCAGGTGTCTAAGATCCCTAACGCCCCGTCAGAATTTAGTTTGGAAGGATAATGGGTCTGTCCCACTGTGCACACATGTAGGATGCTTCCAATACCCTGGACTGGTGCGGTTCCTGCTTACACAGTACATGCCTTTGAGACTGGCACAGGGTTAAACACAGGACATGAGTCATCTTATCTAGTCCTCACGACAGTTCTGTGAAGTAGGTGAAGGCATCACCATCCTAGTTGAGAAAACGGAGGTTCAGAGAACCCAAGCAACTTGCCCAAGATGACACAGCAGTTTTTAATCCCATTCTCTGTGTGCCAGAGCCTGTAATTTGACCAGCCCCTATGCTATGGTGTCCCAGAAGTTGAAGACGTATTATCTCCTTGGAGTTTAGGATCTAAAGGTAAACATACATGACCTAAGAGGAAGGAAGACAACTCCATAGTCCCAGGAGGGTACATAAGTACACTCGCTTATCCTCTACCTGAGTGAAATTTGCGTAAGACTTTTCTGAGTCTGCAGTGAGGCTGCATCCCTGAGCCCCTGTGCTGCTGGGCAGAAAGTATGCTAGATTCAAAGGCAGAAGGCTTAGCCCGGCACGGTGGCACACGCCTGTAATCCCAGCACTTTGGGAGGCTGAGGCAGGAGGATCACGAGTTCAAAGCCAGCCTCAGCAATGGCGAGGCACTTAGCAGCTCAGTGAGACCCTGTCTCTAAATAAAATACAAAAAAGGGCTGGGGATGTGGCCCAGTGGTCAAGTGCCCCTGAGTTCAACCCCGGGTACCACACACACACACACACACACAAAAAGCAGAAGGCTTGGGTTTCCAACTGGTAACAGGGGACTGGGGCAGCTGGGAGAACAGTCTTTGAACTCATGATCCTCCTGCCTCAGCCTCCCAAGTCCCTGGGATTACATGTGAATGTTTGAGTTATCTAAAAACATAAATGTGAAACAAAAACAAATATACAGCTGGACGTGGTAATGCATGCCTATAATCCTAGGGACTTGGGAGGATAGCAAGTTCGAAGCCAACCTCAGCAACTTCAACTTAATGAGAGCCTGTCTCAAAATGAAAAACAAATGGGAAATGAGAATGTAGCTCAGTGGTAAAGTAACCCTGGGTTCAATCTCTAGTACCATAATAAAATAAAATAAAGCATCCCTAACAGGGGCTAGTAGTGTAGCTCAGTGGTGGCATGCTTGCTGAGTACTGGTAGAGGCCTTGAAACTGAATTTGTAACTTCATCTCCATCAGACCTTAGCTTCTCCATCTATGAAATAGGAATATCTTCCCCGCATAGTGTTGCTCAATGGCAGGGCATTTGCCTAGAATGCAGGAGGCTCTGGATACCATCCATAGCATCCCAAAAAGGGATAAAAAAGAAAAGGTAAGGAAAGGAAAAAGGATCCATCAGATAAAGTGAATAAATATGCTTTGAGAACTGTAAAGTATTAAACAAATATGAGATGAGAGAGAAGTCTCTCCTACTCAAGATGATACTTCCACCTGTGGGCCTACAGGCATTTTTATTTTATTTATTTATTTATTTTTGCAGTATTGGGGATGGAACTCAGGGGCTTTCTTCTACCACTGAACCACATCCCCAGTCTTTTTACTTTTTATTTTGAGACAGGGTCTCACTAAGTTGCCCAGACTAGCCTTGAACTTGCAATCCTCCTGCCTCAGCTTCCCAATTACTGGTATTATTTATGGCCTGCACTACTGTGCCTGGGACATATTTTAAATAATACGTTCTGACTCATGGCCTATCCCAGCCCAAATATTTTTTCCATATTTTTATTAGTGCCTTTTAATTATACATAATAATGTGATTCCAGCACAAATTTCAATGTAGGCACCATTTAGCTTCTCCGCAACCCCCAGTGTCTTTGAAATGCTCCTCCCTACCCATTGGAAGGCCTCTCTCTTGGATTCCCAGCTCTCACCATTGAGCTGCACCAGTCAGTCTCTCAGGGAAGGAAATGGTTACACAAGCCAGCCCACGGAGAGTCTCCAGGCCTCTGTTTCTGGGCTGCCGACCTCTTTCCTATGCCCCCACCCAACCCCTTTAGCTGTCCTGCTCCTCCTTCCCCCAGGGGAGAGGGCAGACAGCTAACCTTCCTTAAGGCACTGCCTCTGCCAGGAGCGGTGGTAGGCCCCACCAGATTACTCACTGCTCCCTGAACACACCCTACCCTTCCTGGCCTGCTCCTAAAGGCTTTCTTCCCTGTGCCCCCTGGGGGAAGCCTCCCACCCCTTCTAGCCCATAGCCCTACCAGCCCCTGTTTGGGGGGATGGGGAGTCTGTACTGACTTTAGGTCTTATTTAAGCCTTTGGATGGCTCATTCTGTTGTCTCCTTTACTATTTGGACCCCATCTTCTATATTCCTGGGTCACCGGGGTGCCTAGCTCAGCACCTTACCCACATTTGGTGCACAGTGAATAATAGTAGCACTAATTCCGCCCCCCTACCCATATATATTTCTTTGGTGCTGCTGATAGAACTGAGTCTCACACATGCTAGGCAAGTGCCAATCACTGAGCTGCACCCCAAGCCCAGCACTACATTTTTTTATTTGAAAAAAAAAATACTTAGAAGATTTAAAAAAAAGCTCTTTAAGTGTGGGGTCTCATGCACATTGGCTTCCTGGTGCAGGGAGCAGTGTATGGGATGTGAATCTTTGACTTAAGAAAAGCTCCAGCCAGGGGCAGCCCCTTCTCCCTGGATCGGGAGTCCTGATGGGCCTGATGGGGAGCCTCAGGGAAGGAATAGCTAACTAAGGCTGGTCATCAGGTCAAAACCTGCAAAAACCCAGACCTCTGAGGCCTTCTGTTTGGGGCAAGTCAAATGCAGACAGTTTGACTACAGCCTTCCCTGTGCCAAGAGCAGCAATCTCGCCCTTAAAAATCAACAGTCTCTAATCCATGTTAGGGTGGGGTGTCTTTTGCTTTCTATTCTGGTAATAATCCCTGACTGGCCCAGAAACCTCCTCCAGCTCGTGGGCACAATCTCACTGCTGGACTCCAGCCCTTGCCCCAGGCTGCAAATGGGCCTTAGCGCTGCAATACTCAGGACTCGGGGAGAGGCCTCCAGAAGAAGGTCTGCAGTACCTCATTTTTCCACTAGGGTCCCCTATCCCTGAAATAGGTCAGCATTTCCAAGTTAGCTCACCCTACTGGGGAACAGGGATCCAAGCTCTTTGTGACAGGACTTGTCCCTAATAAAAGGAGGCAGAATGTGCGGGGTAGGGACGGGAAGGCAGAGGGGCTGCAGTGGAAACTCCAGGAGGCCTGCTTGCTCCTTCTAGGAAGCATTTTCTCTTTTTTTAATATTTATTTATTTGCTTTAGCTGTACACAATGCGATGCATTGATGTTTATGTGGTGCTGAGGATCAAACCCGGGCTGCACTTGCGCGAGGCGAGCGCTCTACCGCTGAGCCACAACCCCAGACCCATAGGAAGCATTTTCTGTGGGTCACATCTGAAATCCCAGCTGAGGCTAGAGGATTCCAAGCTTAGGCAATTTAGGGAAACCCTGTCTCAAAAAATTAGTGGTGGTGGGAGTGGCACTGGAGATGTTAGCTCAGTGATAAAACACCCCTGTGTTCAATTCCTAGTACTGGAGGAGGGGAGGAAACTTATTAAAAGAAAAAAGAAAAAAATCTAGAAAGCATTTTCCACCTCCCCTGCAAGAGATACTTTGTCAGTAGCTCTCAGGAAAGACTCATCACAGAGTCCAAAGTTAATCATAGGTTTACCATACAGAAATTTCCACAGAGTGTATCTAGTCTCTCCCAATACCCAACCCAAATGAGCACTTGCTGAGTTAGATCCTTACTTGGAGACTTCTGAACCCATCTGGCTTCAGAATTTATGGCCCACTTTGGCTTTGGGGTTCCCCAGAGAAACTTTCTCCAAGCCCACTCAGCCCACCCCTGCTGACTATAGCCCAATTCACGTTCCGAAGCCCAACACAAGCAGCTAAACTTTAAACAGTAATAATAATTGAATAGTCATAATCTATGCCAGGTACAACTCTCACAAAGTGGGTATTAATACTCCCATTTTGCATTTTGTGAAGAAGTTGAGACTCAAAGAGATTAATTATCCAAAGTCACCAAACACGAAGGGATGGTCCCAGTATCCCAAGCCTATATATTATTTCTTCTGTATACCAATTATTCTCAAGGTGTATGGGTCTTAAAGCAGATGCTTTAAGCATTTGCATGTAAGAAATGCAAATACTGGACCAGGGGTGTAGCTGGTTGGTAGAGTGCTTGCCTAGCATGTGTGAGGCCATTGATTTGATCCCCAGCAGTGCAAAAAAAGAAAAAGAGAAAGCAAACTCTCAGGTTCTTTCCAGACCTATTGAATTGGAGGCTCAGCAGAAAGCCCGAAATTGACTTTCAGTATTTTAACAATCCCTTCAGGTGGTTCCCATGCAAGATCAAGTTTGAGGCCCACTGGCCTAACTGCAGAATGTGTCAGTGCTTGCTCTCTTCAAAGCTTGGTGCTAGATACTTTCATATTGATTTTTTCATTGAATTCTCTCTTACAGATGAGAAAATTGAGGCTCAGAACAATTTGGGGATTTTGCTTACCCATTTTTTAAGAATTAGATGGGATTTGAGACAGGCAGGCTCTTGAGTTCACGTCCTTAACCTCACACTATACAACCTGGAAGTACAGAAATATAAAACCCTCGAAGGTAGGACCTGTCTAAAGTATTTATAGGTAGTGTTTCTAGATCTTTCCATAGATTAGAAAATGGATCAAAACCTATATTTCATACCATCAACTTTCATGCCCTAGCAGCTCCTGTTCCCCTGTTCATGGGCATGTTTCAGAGGGTCTGGTGGTTTTTCTACCTTGCAGTGCTGGGACTCAAACCCAGATCTTCACAGTTCCTAGGCAAGGATTCTACTACTGAGCTACTCTCCCAACCCCTAAGCCTCTCTTGTTTTTGTCAAGGCTTAGGTTTTGCAAGGGAACCTAAATCCAGATAGGTAAGTGAAAGTGACTTTCAGGACAATAATCGTAAAGCAAAATATCCACATTCCACATAATGGTGTATGACTTTTGTGTGTTCCCTTTAGATTTTATGCCCACCTCTCCCGCTGAAGGCAAGAATGATTTCCTTGGAATTTAAGGCAATTGGAATAAGAAGCAATAACAGTTGAGCCTACAGTCTCTGGCTGCATTCCAGGTGAGAGGACCTCATGAAGTAGATCCTATCTGAGATGGGAAAAAGGGAAGGTGGTGAATTTCCCACCCCACCCAGCCCTGCAGAGAGCCTGCCAAGATTCCTATTCAGTCTAGTTCAACAAACATGTTTCTAGCTCCTATCATGTGCTAAGCATCTAGGATACAATAAAGATCCCTGCCTGACAAATAACCCTATTCTCGTAATCTTCTAAAATGACAAGGCTTAGCAGAGAATAAAGTGTGTAAAAGGGGAAAGATAGGAGATAAAAATATTGTTTTGATCCCACCCTGATGGATAAGCTTCATGGGAACAAGGACTTTGTCTGGTTCACTGCTGTGTATTAGAACCTGGCTCCTAGCCTGGCATGCAGAATGAGCAGAAGAATGAATGAATGAATGAAGCATTTGTCACTCGCTGCATTCATTCAGGACCATGGTGAACTGAGGTCCATGACCCTCTTACATGGAGCCCTCTTGGGGTGTCAGTCAAAACTGTCTTACTAAAGTACATCATCACAGCCTCAGACACACAACACTTGTCTTCTGTCCTTGTGGTCAGCAGCATTCCGTGTCTCAGCCATAGATGAGACCGACTATGGATGAGGCTAACATGCAGTGAGATGAGATCAAGATAGAGACTTCTCGAGCCGGGCGCGGTGGCGCACGCCTGTAATCCCAGCACTTGGGAGGCTGAGGCAGGAGGATCGCGAGTTCAAAGCCAGCCTCAGCAATGGCGAGGCACTTAGCAACTCAGTGAAACCCTGTCTCTAATAAAATACAAAAAAAAAAAAAGGGCTGGGGATGTGACCCAGTGGTTGAGTGCCCCTGAGTTCAATCCCCAGTACCCAAAAAAAAAAAAAAAAAAAAAAAAAAAGATAGAGACTTCTCGAGCACTGAGTCCCAGGGATCACAGCCAGGGTGGAAACAGTTCTTTCTTTTCTTGGTGGGGGGAGTACCATGGATTGAACCTAGAGGTACTTAACCACTGAGCCACATTCCTAGCCTTTTTTTTTTTTTTTTTTTTTTTTGTATTTTGTATTTTATCTAGAGACAGGGTCTTGCTGAGTTGCTCAGGGCCTCACTAAGTTGCTGAGGCTGGCTTTGAACTTGTGATCCTCCTGCTTCAGCCTCCCAAGACGCTGGGATTACAGGCATGTGTCACCACACCTGGCTGGAAACAGTTCTCAAAGTTCCCCCAACTTCCATAGGCCTGCCCTCCCTGA
This sequence comes from Tamias sibiricus, assembly GCA_025594165.1. NCBI lineage: Eukaryota > Metazoa > Chordata > Mammalia > Rodentia > Sciuridae > Tamias > Tamias sibiricus. Next base: position 13,300,730 of record CM046661.1, on the reverse strand, counting down.
GTCTGTCCCCTGCCTACCTTCGCCAGTCTGAAGAGGCCTTGGCCCAGATCCAGCCTGCCAGCGTTGCACTGCTGGGGCTCCCACATGGTGGCCCACCTACCCTCAGATGTAACCTGGGTCCTCACATGGGGGTGTTCCCTTCCTTTCTCAGAACGTGAGTGTGGGCCTGTGAGGTGAAAGTGCTCAAAACCACGCCCTCTCCCTGCCCAGCATTCTCCCTGACACCTGCGCTTGGAGCAGCAGCTCTGATGTAGCCGGCCAAGTCTGCAGAAAACTGAGGTTGAGCGAATGAGTGAATGATGGCATTGGCCGCGGAGTCAGGATCTGAATGGAGCCTGCCTGCCATGTCTGCCCTGAGTGACCTCATGCGGGCTGTGCAATCTCACGGCTCCTCAGCTTCCTCCCGCAAAACCTCCCCCCATCATCCCTCTCATTGTGAGAAACTACAATGGGGATGGAAGGGACCAGCCATTGAGAAACTCAACAAATTCCATAACAAAAATACCGCAGAGAAGCCGGGCGCGGTGGCGCACGCCTGTAATCCCAGCACTTGGGAGGCTGAGGCAGGAGGATCACGAGTTCAAAACCAGCCTCAGCAATGGCGAGGCACTTAGCAACTCAGTGAGACCCTGTCTCTAATAAAATACAAAAAAAAAAAAAAAAAAAAAAAAAAAAGGGCTAGGGATGTAGCCCAGTGGTTGAGTGCCCCTGAATTCAATCCCCAGTACCCAAAAAAAAAAAAAAAAAAAAAAAAAAATACCGCAGAAGTCCCAGTTCACTTCTAACCTAAACCCAAGGCAGTCCTACAACTAGAGTAACCATGGATGTTGAACATGTTAAATAGCAGAGCTCCTGTGTTCTTCCAAACTTCCACTGTTTTCTTTTTTCCCCTGTGCCAGAATCCAGTGCCTTGTACATGCTAGACAAATGCTCTACCACTGAGCTCAATCCAGTTCTCAGCCTCTTTTTTCTTCTTCTTTTTTTCTTTTGGTAATAGGGACTGAACCAGAGTTGCTTTAGCACCGAGTCACATCCCCAGTCCTTTTTTTTTTTTTTTTTTTGCCCTGCCCAGCATTCTCCCTGACACCTGCGCTTGGAGCAGCAGCTCTGATGTAGCCGGCCAAGTCTGCAGAAAACTGAGGTTGAGCGAATGAGTGAATGATGGCATTGGCCGCGGAGTCAGGATCTGAATGGAGCCTGCCTGCCATGTCTGCCCTGAGTGACCTCATGCGGGCTGTGCAATCTCACGGCTCCTCAGCTTCCTCCCGCAAAACCTCCCCCCATCATCCCTCTCATTGTGAGAAACTACAATGGGGATGGAAGGGACCAGCCATTGAGAAACTCAACAAATTCCATAACAAAAATACCGCAGAGAAGCCGGGCGCGGTGGCGCACAGCCTGTAATCCCAGCACTTGGGAGGCTGAGGCAGGAGGATCACGAGTTCAAAACCAGCCTCAGCAATGGCGAGGCACTTAGCAACTCAGTGAGACCCTGTCTCTAATAAAATACAAAAAAAAAAAAAAAAAAAAAAAAAAAAAGGGCTAGGGATGTAGCCCAGTGGTTGAGTGCCCCTGAATTCAATCCCCAGTACCCAAAAAAAAAAAAAAAAAAAAAAAAAATACCGCAGAAGTCCCAGTTCACTTCTAACCTAAACCCAAGGCAGTCCTACAACTAGAGTAACCATGGATGTTGAACATGTTAAATAGCAGAGCTCCTGTGTTCTTCCAAACTTCCACTGTTTTCTTTTTTCCCCTGTGCCAGAATCCAGTGCCTTGTACATGCTAGACAAATGCTCTACCACTGAGCTCAATCCAGTTCTCAGCCTCTTTTTTCTTCTTCTTTTTTTTCTTTTGGTAATAGGGACTGAACCAGAGTTGCTTTAGCACCGAGTCACATCCCCAGTCCTTTTTTTTTTTTTTTTTTTGAGACAAGGTCTAAGTTGCTGAGGTCAGCTGTGAACTTGTGATCCACTTGCCTCAGTCTCCCAAGTAGCAAGACTGATGTGTGCTAGCACACACAGCTACAGCCTTCTTTTTAAGTGCCCGTTTTGATTTAGAACTTACCATGTTCTTTTTACATTCTTTTGTGTGTGTGTGTGTGTGTGTGTGTGTGTGTGTGTGTGGTAACCGGGGATTGAACTCAGGGGCACTCGACCACTGGGTCACATCCCCAGCCCTTTTTTGTATTTTATTAGAGACAGGGTCTCACTGAGTTGCTAAATGCCTCGCCATTGCAGAGGCTGGCTTTGAACTCGTGATCCTCCTGCCTCAGCCTCCCAAAGTGCGGGGATTACAGGTGTGCGCCACCACGCCCGGCTTCTACATTTTTCATATGCATTCTTTCATTTACTTTTCACAGAAACCCGAGAGAGGAAACTTAGGCTCAGAGAGATTGATTAACTTGCCCAAGGCCACATAGCTAGGAGACAGGAGAGTCAAGATTCAGGTCTGTCTGAGGCCAGAGCCTGAATTCCTAACAACTATGTTACTCTGCCTGCCACTGTTTAGCTCTTGCTCTTTTGCCACCATCCTGGTAGGCTGGAGGCCTGGAGAAATTGTTCCTCTAGTGCCTAACCCAGTACCTGGACAGTAATGTGTGCTCAGGAATGAATAAATGAACTCAGGCATTCAGGCATGTGAGTCCTGCCTTTAGCCACTGGCTCTGACCCTGGAAGTATGCAAGCACTTTCCTAGAGCCCAGGACAATGCCCAGGACAAGGATGCAGTTGTTGGGTTGCTGCTGTGCCCTCACCCCCTTTCTAAAAATACAAAAGACCATGGGCCCTCCAGGCCACCAAACAGCTATCCAGTTACTCTCTGGGGTCACTCCTGTTCAGCCCTGTTCTGCCACCTGGCATCTGCTCCCTCTGGGCCTCCTGCCTGACAGCTGACCCCTGTCATTCCTGTGACTATTTACTGCAAAGCAAAGTCCAGTTCTGCAGAGGTGGGAACTCCTGAGCAGCCAGGCCCAACCCCGCCTGGCCTCACCCAGGCTGAACTGTGGGACACCAGGACAGGTTTGGGGTTTTCCCTTTAAGCCCAATCAAAGTTAGCCCTTCGTTTTGACCCAGGTTCCATATTCACAGCCATAGAGTGGACACATCCATCCCACTAGCTCCTTTTGAAGTTTGAGTACTAGCCTTTTTTAGGGATGTGGACACTTAAGGTCAAGACACGGGTGTCAAGACTCATACTACCCTAAGGCAGCCGTACAACCTGGGACCGCTGTTAGTCACCTACTAAAAATGGGAATAATAAGATTACAAAACAATGAGAATATTATCCTATATGTTTATTTATTCATTCATTTATTTTGCAATACTGGGAATTAAACCCAGGGGCACTTAGCCACATCCCCAGCCCTTTTATGTATTTTTTTTATAATGAAATTTTTTTTTAATATTTATTTATTTGCTTTAGTTGTACACAATGCGTTTATTTGTACGTGGTGCTGAGGCGAGCACATGCTAGGCGAGCGCTCTACCGCTGAGCCACAATCCCAGCCCCCCCTTTTATGTATTTTATTTAGAGACAGGGTCTCGCTGAGTTCTGGAGCTGCTGGGATTACAGTCATGTGTCACGGCACCTGGCATCCCCAGCCCTTTTTATTTTTTATTTTGAGACAGTGTCTTGCTAAGTTGCTGAAGGTCTCATTAAGTTGCCCAGGCTGGTCTCCAACTTGGGATTCTACTGCCTTAGCCTCTCAAGTTTCTGGGATTACAGGCATGCATCGCTGTGCCTGGCCCTTGAGGACATTTTGAAACTATGGGATGGGTAGAAAAACAGTTTCCTTCCTCTCTAACACTAGGAAATCCCTAATGAAACGTATCACCTAGAATGCAATGTTAATTCTGTCCTCTTCAGGTAGGAAGGAGAGAAAATAGTTGTTCATGTAATGCCTTGGCTAAGGCAAGGGCATGGCCATATGGTGTCAACAACTCAGCCTGCTCTCTGGATGAATCAGCAGCATTGATTGAGCACCCACTGTGTGCAGTACCTGCACTCTGTTCAGAGAAGATAGCTCTGTTTGCTCTCTAGTCAGTCAACAAATATTTGAGCATTTGTCTATTTTGGGCAAGTCAGTGTGCAGAGGGCATTGCACAGAGATGAATAATTTAGAAGAGGAATTTGTGATTAATTATAGGGATGGTGTGAGACAGAGAAAAAATTGAGAAAGCAGGAGCTTCTCCAGGTAGGGACATCAGAGGAGATGTCATGGCCTCAATGCCATCTCAGTGACATTTTTTTTTTCTTTTTGGTACTGGGTATTGAACTCAGGGGTGCTCTAGCCACATCCCTAGCCCTTTTTTTTTTTTTTTTTTTTTTTTTTTTTTTTGTGGTACCGGGGATTGAACTCAGGGGCACTGGACCACTGGGTCACATCCCCAGCCCTTTTTTGTATTTTATTTGGAGACAGGGTCTCACTGAGTTACTAAGTGCCTCGCCATTGCTGAGGCTGGCTTTGAACTCGCGATCCTCCTGCCTCAGCCTCCCAAAGTGCTGGGATTACAGGCGTGCGCCACCGCGCCCGGGCCCTAGCCCTTTTTTAAATTTTATTTTGAGACAGAGTCTCACCAAAGGGTCTTGCCAAGTTGTTGAGGCTGACTTTGAACTTGTAATCCTCCTGCCTCAGCCTCCCAAACTGCTGGGATTACAGGTGTGTGTCACCACACCTGGCCTATTTTTTAAAATATATTTATTTATTTACTTTAGTTGTACACAATGCAATGCATTTATGTTTACGTGGTGCTGAGGATCGAACCCAGGCCGCGCACATGCGAGGAGAACGCTCTGCCGCTGAGCCACAACCCCAGCCCCTGGCCTATTTTTTGAAACAGGGTTTCCCTAAGATGTTGAGGTTGGCCTCAAACTTGTGATCCTCCTGTCTCAGTCTTCTGAGTCACTGGATTACAGGTGTGGGCAACTGAACCAGCTCAACAGGATCTTGAAAGATAAGAAGAATCTTTGAATGTTCTTCCTCTGATAAAATTACATAATCCCTGCCTTGGGATCCAATACCCTAACGGGAACAACTGATAAATATACTGGTAAGAGGTTTCCAAATGGGTATTATTATAACCAACCATAATTTGCAGAGCCTAGTACAAAATAAAAATACAGGACCTGTCATTCAAGTTCATTAAGAGTTTCAAGATGCTGTCGGGCACAGTAGCGCTCACCTATAATCCCAGGGATTTGGGAGGCTTAGACAGGAGGATCAAGTTCAAGGCCAGCCTGGGCAATTTAGTAAGACCCTTTCTCAAAATAAAAAAGTAAAAAGGTCCGCAAATGTAGCTCAGAGGTAGAGCTCCCCTAGGTTCAATCCCTAGTACTAGAAAAACAAACAAAAACAACTAAGATGGCAATAGGGGGGAAAGATGGCAACAGCAGAGCATTAAACCTAGTGTGGGGTTCTTCTCAGTGCTGGGCCCTTTTGAGCAGGCTCTGTGAGGTCAGCCCAATTCAGCTGACTGCTGAGAGTACTGGAGAGCAGGATTAGGAATTTCTTGTTGCCAAGAGGACAACAACCCAGTGAATGCTATGTTTGCAACCTGGGTCAAGGTTGGCCCTGAGAAGGTGAGATCACTTAGCCAGACTAGGTTCTATACTTGGCTCTTCCCTTTGGGGCCAGTGCAGAGTTCTGTCTCTTTGAGGTAAAGGTACCATAAAGGCCAGAAGCTTTTAACTCTTCTCTCAAGAGCCTGTACTGGGGCAGCAAAGAACAGAAGAAACTCAGGGGCCTTCATTGGTAGAAGTGATGGGAACTGCTTCTCACTGTGAAGGGCCAGTTCCACTTAAAGGCATTCAACTTTGAACCTTATATATTTCCATCTGCCAACAGGGCATTATATTTAGCCCTATGTCCAACTTCCATTTACAAATGGGGAAACAACTGGGGTGGGTGGGGGGGAGACACTCTCTAAGATCACACAAACAGGCAGCGCTGAAACCAGGGCACAGGTTCCCATAAGGTCCATCAAGTTTCCTTTCCCTACCATCCAGGTGTCTTTCTGTGCTGACTGGACTGTAGGGACCTGGGGTGGGCCACCCTGTGCGGTGATCTTCACCTCTAGGACCCTGACTGAAGAAGAGAACTGCTGCTGAACTTCAGTCAGGGTATAGTATACTAGAGTATACTATTCACTGGACTTTATAGAGAGCTTGAGGTTTGGATGGGAGATACCAGCCTGCCCCAAATCTAAGACTCTAACTTTCATTGTAAGCAGATGGTAGAACTGTCTGGGATGAGAGAAGCCCAGAGCAATGCCTGGGGTAAATATAACCAAAGGGAAACTGTTATCAAAAACCTGTCTGAAGTTAGGTGTGGTGTCATACACCTGTGAAGCAACCCCCTCTACAGGAAGCTGTTTCAGGAGCTCAAGGAATGCAGACAGGCTGAATCATGAAGCCCCCAAGCTAGGAACAACTACAGTTCAATTAGCAGCAGAAAGTTCCCTGAAGGCGTCAAATATTTAGACTGTACGAGACAGAATGTTTGCACATGTGCAATCTCACAGAATTTGCACAGCTCTCTGAAGACTGAAGCTGGGGCTGCATTTTGTGGATGAGCAAAGTGGGCCTCAGTGCAATGAAGTCATTCTTAGGGCCACCTGACTAGGTCAATTCCAGAGAAGCCAGGTTTTCCTGGTCTTAGTCCCCTGCTCCGAGGTTGGGCCTCTGACCACCATTCTCCATCACTCAACTTCTTCCTGCCTCCTCCCTACCTCAGTGCCCCTGTGCAGAGGTGGGGCTGGGATTCTGACACATTGCAGGTACATAATACATATTTGTAGGGTAGGAATTGAACATCCTGTCCCCACTGTTTGTAATGCCTTCTGTACCTGCTTCTGGCCATAACCCAGTAAGTTCTTCCTTCCATGAAAAATGTTTCCAGTATGAGGACTTTGATGACAGTTTCTATCTGGAGACTAATCGGATCTCTCACTAGACTGTGAGCTCTTTATAGATAGGTACCTTGGTGTGAGGCTGGCATTTACCAACAACTAGTAGTTTGGTTTATGAAAGGTCCCGCTCTGATACTATAGCTATAACATTCCATTTCCCAGACCAGTGTGCCACAGAGATACCTTCCCTCATCCTAGCATATGATGTAGGCATAGATAGGATTCCCCTTGAAAAAAATACACTGGTATGTGCAAAGTTAAATTAATTTAAAATATAGCAAAGTGGAGGAAGGAAGGAGAATTCATGTTGCAGATGGATGCCCAGAGACTCCTTCATTTAAAAAAAAAAAAAAGTTCTGGGGATGGAACCCAGGGCCTCATTCATGTTAGACAAGTGCTCTGCCACATCCCTACCCCCTTCACAGACTTCTTTAAATAGCACTCTTTGTGAACGTTTTTCTAATCTCAGAATAAGGAAAACTTTTATAACCATGATAAGAAATCCAGAAGCCATAAAGGATCAATAAACTTTTTTTTTTTTTTTTTGAGAGACAGCCTTGATATGTTGCCCAGGCTAATCTCAAATTCCTGGCCTCAAGTGATCCTCTTGAGTAGCTGGGACTACAGGTATATGTCATATTATCTGGCTAGGATCAATAAATTTCATTGAATAAAAATTAAAACTAGCCTGGTGCAGTGGCACATGCCTGTAATTCTAGCAGCTTGGGAATCTGAGGCAGGAGGACCACAAGTTCAAAGCCAGCCTCAGTAATTTACCAAGGCCCTAAGCAACTCAGTGAAACCCTGTCTCTAAATAAAATACAAAATAGGGGTGGGGATGTGGCTCAGTGGCCAAGAGCCCGAGTTCAATCCTGGGTACAAAAAAATAAATAAATAAATAAATAAATAACACTATTTGAAGGCAAAATAATAAAAAATATTAACAACATAAATACTTATTATATGCCAAAACTGCATTGAACATTAATTTATTTCATTTTCATAATAATTTGATGGTATAAATACTTCTTATTATTTGATTTTTAGATAAGGAACCAACCTGTGGTCATTCAGCTAGTAAATTGAAGACAAAACCAGATTACCAAGCATTTGCTGTCTAATCTGTGGTCTAGCCACTCCTTACTCTGCTATATACTTTAAAAGTCAGAACACTGGTGGTGTAGCTCAATGATAGAGCACGTGCTCAGCACAGTGAGGTTCTGATTTCAATCCCATGATACATGTAGAAGTCTTAAAAGTGAGCCCATTAGGGCTGGGGTTGTGGCTCAGCGGCAGAGCACTTGCCCCACACGTGTGCGGCCCAGGTTCAATCCTCAGCACCACGTAAATATAAATGCATTGCATTGTGTACAACTAAAGTAAATAAATAAATATTTTTTTTAAAAAAGTGAGCCCATTAAGTCTGGGGCTATATAGCTCAGTGGTAGATCGCTTGCTTCACAGATGAGAGGCACTGGGTTCAATCCTCAGCACCACATAAAAGTAAACACATAAAAATATATGTGTCCATTTACAACTAAAAAAATTTTTTTTAAGTGAGCCCATTAGAACCTTATTCTAAAGATATTCTCTACTCTTAAAAGTGTAGAGAACATCTCATCCCCCATCTCCACACCAGCATTTATTATTATTTGTGTTCTTGATAATTGCCACTCTGACTGGAGTGAGATCAAATCTCAAAGTAGTTTTGATTTGCATTTCCCTGGTTGCTAGGGAAGTTGACCATTTTTTCATATATTTATAGGCTATTGACATTTCTTCTTTTGAGAAGTGTTTATAGTTCTTTTGTGCATGTATTGATTGGGTTGTTAATTAATTTATTTTTTTAAAATATTTATTTATTTACTTTAGTTGTACACAATGCAATGCATTTATGTTTACGTGGTGCTGAGGATCGAACCCAGGCCACGCATGTGAGAGGCGAGCACTCTGCTGCTGAGCCACAACTCCAGCCCCAAATATTTATTTATTTGCTTTAGTTGTACACAATGCCTTTATTTGTATGTGGTGCTGAGGATCGAACCCGGGCCGCGCACATGCTAGGCGAGCCCTCTACCGCTGAGCCACAACCCCAGCCCGTTAATTTATTTTTTTTGGTGCTCAGCTTTTTGAGTTCTTTTTATCTATTCTGGATATTAACCCCCTATCAGAGGAGCAGCAGGCCAAGATCTTCTCCTATTCTGTAGGCTCTCTCCTCATGCTCTTAATTTTTCCCGTTGCTATGCAGAAGTTTTTTAATTTGATGCTATCCCACTTATCAATTCTTGGGTTTTTATTTCTTGAGCTTTAGGGGTCTTGTTAAGGAAGTTAGTGCCTGCACCAATAAGTTGAAATGTTGACCTTATGTTTTTTGTTTTGTTTGTTTGTTTTCCTAGCAGTGACAAAGTTTTTGGTCTAATTCCTAAGTTTTTGATCCACTTTGATTTGACTTTTGTGCAGGGTGAGAAATAGGGATCTAATTTTATTCTTCTACACATGAATATCCAGTTATCCCAGCACCTTTGTTAAAAAAGCCATTTTTTCTTCAACACATACCTTTGTGGAGTATCAGATGACTCTAAGTATGTATGTTTGTCTCTTTGTCTCTGTTCCATTGGTTTTCATGCCTATTTTGATGTCAATACCATGCTGTTTTTTTTTTTAATAACTTAAAAAAATATTTATTTATTTTTGTGTGGTGCTGAGGATCAAACCCAGTGCCTCACAAGTGGTAGGCAAGCGCTCTACCCCTTGCTGTTTTTGTTACTATTGCTCTAGAGTATAATTTGAAATCAGGTATTGTGGTGCCTCCAGCCATCACTCTTCTTGCTCAAAATTGCTTTGGCTATTCTGGGGCTATTCTATTTTATTCTTCCAAATGAATTTTAGGACTTTTTTTCCTAGTTCTTTGAAGATTGCCACTGGTATTTTGATGGGGAATGCTTTGAATCTGTATAATGCTTTTGGTAATACGGCCATTTTGACACTATTAAGTCTGCCTATCAAGAACATTAACAGTCTTTCCATCTTTTTTTTTTTTTTTTTTTTTTGTACTGGGGATTGAACTCAGGGGCACTCAACCACTGAGCCTATTTTGCATTTTATTTAGAGACAAGGTCTCACTGAGTTGTTTAGCACCTCACTTTTGCTGAGGCTGGCTTTTTTTTTTTATTTTTAATTCTAAGTTGTTAGAAATGACAGCAGAACGTATTACATTTCATATTATACTTAAAGAGCACACTTTTACATATCTCTGGTTGTATACAAAATATATTCACAGCATTTGTGACTTCACACATGCACTTAGGGTAATAATATCCATTTCATTCTACCATCTTTTTTTTTTTTTTTTCCTTCTTCACCCTTTTGCCCCCTCCCTTCCCCTCCCTCCTCATTGGCCATTCTAGTGTTCCTCTAATCCTCCCATGCTCCCCGTCCCAACCCCACTGTTAATTGGCCTCCTTATATCAGAGAAAACATTTGACATTTGGCTTTGGGATTGACTAACTTCACTTAGCCACTTGGGAGAGTGAGGCAGGAGGATCCGCGGGTTCAAAGCCAGTCATCAGCAATGGCGAGGCACTTAGCAACTTAGTGAGATCCTGTCCCTAATAAAATACAAAAAAGGGCTGGGGATGTCCCAGTGGTCGAGTGCCCCTGAGTTCAATACCTGGTACAAAAAAAAAAAAAAAAAGTTTCCCGATTGAGGCTGGCTTTGAACGTGATCCTTCTGTCTCAGCCTCCCCAGCTTCCCCAGCGGCTGTAATCCCATTACAAGCATGTGCCACCTCACCTGGCAGTCTTTCCATCTTCTAAGGTCTTCTTCAATAATTTTTTTTCTTCAGTGTTCTATGTTTTTTATCATAGAGACTTGTCTTCAGTGTTCTATGTTTTTTATCATAGAGACATTTCACCTCCTTGGTTGGATTAATTCCCAAGTGGTTTTTTTTTTTTTTTTTTTTCTATGTCAATGTGAATGGGATAATTTTCCTGATTTCCTTTTCAGCAGAATCACTACTGGAATATAGGGAAGCTATTGATTTATGAATGCTGATCTTGTAGGGGAAAAGGTACACTCATACATTGTTGGTGGCACTGCAAATTAGTAGAACCACTCTGGAAAGCAATATGGAGTTCCCTAAAACAACAAAACAAAACTGGGAATGGAACCACCATATGATCCAGCTATCCTACTCCTTGGGATCCAAAAGAACTAAGTTCAGCACACTATAGTGACACAGCCACATCAATGTTTATAATAGCACAACTCAAAATACCCAAGTCATGGAAGCAGTCCAGATGCTCATCAACAGATGAATGGACTAAGAAAATGTAGCATATATACACAATGGAGTTTTACTCAGCCATAAAGAAGAATGAATTTATGGCATTTTCCAGTAAATGGATGGACTGGAGAGCATGATGCTAAGTGAAATAAGTCAGACTCAGAAAAAAATGAAGGGTCAAATATTCTCTCTCATATGCAAAAGCTAGAGCAACAGAAGGGGAAAAGGTGAGGGGGGTCTGATATCATAAAGATGTAAGGAAGATCAGTGGAGTAAAGAAGGAGATTGGGGGGAGGAGAGGGACAGGAAGAGGGAAGAAATGTGGGATGAATTTGACAACATTACGCTAAGTGCATGTACAAATATACCACAATGAATTCCACCTTTATGTATATCTATAAAGCACCAATTAAAAATAAATAAATAGGGGCTGGGGCTGGGGCTCAGCGGTAGAGCACTTGCCTGGCATGTGTGAGACACTGGGTTCGATCCTGAGCACCACATAAAAATACATTATTTAAATACAGGTCCAACAACAACTAAAAAAAATTCAAAATAAATAAATAAACAAATGGAAGCAAAACTAGTATAATACAGTAAGAGGAATAGGGGGAGGGAAGAGAAGCGGGAAAGAAGAGGCACCAGGGACTGAAATGGAACAAATTAAATTCCATGCATGTATGATTATGTCAAAATAAACCCAACTATCTTGCATAACAATAATGCACTAATAAAAGCCTTTTAAAAAGAGTATTTAAAGAAGAAATAATTCAAAAATGTGTAGAGAATATGAACTAACAAGCCCTGAAAGAACATCACAAATGTGTATACCCTATTAGCTTGGTAAAGATTTAGGAGACTGGTAATACTCAGTGTTGATATAGGTGTGGCCAGACAGAGCATATTCGCATCCTTGGAAGGAATGTAAGTTACTATCAAATGTATCAACCAAAATTACCACAATCTCCTCCTCCTTCTCCCCTCCTTCCCCCTCCTTTTCTTTCTTCCTTCTTCTTCTTCTCTCTCTCTCTTTTTTTTTTTTTTTGGTAGGGACCAGGTCTTGCTAAATTGCTCCGACTGGCTAGTAGCTGGGACTATAGGCACATACCACTGTGCCTGGTTTACCACAATCATTTTTTGGAAGTACATTTGGAGGTTATCCATTAACATTTTAAATATTCTTTTCCATTTACTTAATAAGTCCACTTCAAGGAATTTCTCCCACAGAGACTATTCCCCCAAACACACACACACACACACAAAAACAAAAAAAAAAAAAAAAAAAAAACCCACAAGATAATTCACTATTCATAATACCAAAAATTGGAAATGACCCCAATTGTAAAACTGGTAGTGTGTTGGCTAAAGAAAATGGGCTATACCTACATATGTTTTTTATTTTTTATTTTATTTAAAAAATTTTTTTAAAAAGTATTTATTTATTTGCTTTAGTTTTACACAATGCATTTATTTTTACATGGTGCTGAGAATCGAACCCGGGCCGCGCACGTGCTAGGTGAGCGCTCTACCACTGAGCTACAACCCCAGCCCTACATATTTTTTTTTTTTTTTTTTTTTTTTTTGGTACCGGGGATTGAACTCAGGGGCACTTGACCACTGGGCCACATCCCCAGCCCTTTTTTGTATTTTATTAGAGACAGGGTCTCACTGAGTTTCTAAGTGCCTCACCATTGCTGAGGCTGGCTTTGAACTCGCGATCCTCCTGCCTCAACCTCCCAAGTGCTGGGATTACAGGTGAGTGCCTCCGCGCCTGGCTCCTACATATGTTTTTTAAAAAGAATAAAGTAGATTTCTATGGGAAATTATCTAAAGTGTATTTAGTGAGGGAATAGGTTATTAAGAATATATGAACCTAGCCAAATGTAGTGGTGCATGCCTGTAATCCCAGCTGCTCGGGAGGCTGAGGTAAGAGGATGGTAGTTGGCTGAGGCAAGAGGATGGCGAGTTCAAAACCAGCTTCAATAACTTACAAAGCCCTAAGCAACTCAGTGAGACCCTGTCTCTAAATAAAATACAAAAAAGGAATGTGGATGTGGCTCAGTGGTCAAGTACCCTTGGGTTCAATCCCGGTATCAAAAAAAAAAAAAAAAAAAAAAAAAGCTGAACTAAATAAAATGTTCATAATATCAAACTATTACTACTACTACTACCAACAATACCACCACCACTACCAGTGGTGCTGGGTCTTGTGCATGCTAGGTAAGCACTCTCTACAACTGAACCATATCCCCAACCCTCAAGAGCCATATCCCCAAGCCCTCAAATTTCTGTTATTATGCATTATTATAAGCATAGGAAACAAGCAGGGGAGGAATTTATATCAACCTTAGAACATTCTCTAAGTTATATATTTTTTCATTTTGAATTTTTGACAAGTACTATGTCATCCTTTTATAATTAGGAAAAAAATAAGACATAATTAAATATGTGGTAAATAAATACTGAGTAAATGCCCTTTCCTGTTTATTTATTTATTAAACAAGCATGTGTACTAAATATAGCTAATATAGTCCTAGGCACTGATGCTAGATATTGGGAATGCAAAGATTGATAAACAGCTAAACATAGCTTCTACACTCGAGGAACTCCCCCCCTCCCCCAGATTTAATGTAGGTGCTCTACCACTGAGCTATACCTCCAGCCTCCAGGGTTCAGGTCTTCTGTGGTGAAGGGGGTTGCTACTGGATTACAACCTTGAAAGATGGGCAGCTAGTGGACAGCAGTCTCAGAGAGGGTGCAGTGGGCTCAAAACCCAGGACCCAAGGGGTCCTTGGGTGTGAATGGAAGGTAAGAGGTAGGAGAAGGAGACAGAAATGACACTGGAGTGGAGTGGAACAGATTGAAGAGAGTCCAACAAGGTATAATTGTCCCTTGCTATCCTGAGGGATTGGTTCCAGTCACCCCACACCTTGAACATCAAAATCTCTGAATGCTCAATTCTCTTATTATATACCTATACTTTTTTCTTGTTGTTTGTGGTGCTGAGGATCCACCCCGAACCTTAGCGCATGCTAAGCAAGCCCATGACCACTGAGATACATCCCCAGGCCTCCATTCTCTTATATAAAATGCTACATATAGTATTTGCATATAACCTACCTAATCTTTCTAAATACTTTAAATCATCTCTAGAGGACTTAACTCATCCATGTAAATGCCATTGTAAATAGCTATTGTACTGTATTGTTTGAAGCACAGCAGGGGTATGGATATGGGGCCTCCCAAAGAGAGGTCAAGGAAGTAGAACAGGCAGGACTAGTGAGTGACTGGATGCTGAGGGTGTGGGAAAGGGAGGGGTAGACAAGGACACCCTGTGTTTCTGGTTGGGTGACAACCTCTGTGCATTCCAGTCTGTAATCTCACCTTCTGCATTGCAGGCAATAAGATTTAATTTATGAACAACTTTCCAGGAACGCAGCTCTTGTGTTAAGTAAGGGACACCTTTGATAATCCTATGCATGGGCACATTTACCTGGTGCCAAGTGCAACAGTCCACTGGCCACTGTGCCGCAGCATCTGGAAGCGTGCCAGGGGCTTCTTCTGATTGGTGCTCAATGCCAAACAGAACCCAGGACAACACCATTTACAATCAAGATCATAGGAGATGGGAGAGAACAAAGATCATGACGAGTGATGCTACTTTTTAAAGTGGTGCCATAAACCGGGTGCGGTGGTGCACACCTGTAATCCCAGCACTTTGGGAGGCTGAGGCAGGAGGATCGCGAGTTCAAAGCCAGCCTCAGCAAAGGCGAGGCACTGAGCAACTCAGTGAGACCCTGTCTCTAATAAAATACAAAAAAAAAAAAAAAAGGGCTGGGGATGTGGCCCAGTGGTGGAGTGCCCCTGAGTTCAATCCACGGTACCACACAAAAAAAAAAAAAAAAGTAAAGTGGTGCCATGTCCCTCAGTTCGCTGGCTCTTGTCTCTGGATTCAGGGCTGTTAAAGCCCCTCCCCTTCACGTGATTTCTATGAACCAAGGTAGTGGGGCCCCAGCCCTCAACAGGGTGCAAGTGGCTCTGAGTCTGGGTGTTGCAACACCCCGCAGCATCTCCCCTCACCCCCTCCTTGCTGACAGCACTCAGCTGGGGCAAAAATAGCCCTGTCACATTCACATGCCTATTCCACACCTGTCACCAGGCCTGGGGTGCAGACTTTCTTAACTCACTGCTGCCAAGACCCTGCTGCCCAAGTCCATATCTGCTACTGTGTTCAGAGGATTGGGGCAATTCTTTTTTTTTTTTTTTTTTAATTTGCTTTAGTTGTACACAATGCATTTATTTTTACGTGGTGCTGAGGATGGAACCTGGGCCATGCACGTGCTAGGCGAGCGCTTTACCGCTGAGCTACAACCCCAGCCGGGGTTGGGGGCAATTCTAATTGCAGAAGTTTCTGGAAGGGCAATGCTATTGGAGCTCCATAGATTTGGTTTTACAACCAGAGGCCTTTTGGTTGAGCCCTGAGTCCCTGGAGGGACAGTGTCTGCAGTGGACAGATGTCACTGAGGAAGCAGTACTGTGTCACCAGGCTGGCTTCTTGCTCCAGGTCCCCCTGCCCATCTTATCTCATCATGCAGTCGGCCTGAGGCTTCCTGGGAGCTGCCTCTGAGGGCTGTGGGTGTTTCTTCTGAGGTATTGCTCAAGGTCCAGGCCTCATTTTAACAGGTCAGCCTTCTGAAAGACTGAACAGGCTGGTGATAGGTATGGTATGCAGAAAAACTAGTCAATTTTGAGCAAAGAGAGCCCCTCGCCCCCACTTGTTTAGCAGACCATCCAACCCCTTGCTCCTTCCACTCTGCTTATTCCTCCAATTGTTCCTTAAACCTAAATACCTAGAGACCCAGCCACCAGCAAAGGCCAAAGACGTATCTTGTTTGTATCCTTGGTGAACTCTTGATTAAGCTGTAACAGATGGAAAGTATGGACTCTGAAGTCAGAGGTGAATCTGGCTTTAATACGTGCTAGGTAGGTGACCTTGGGCAAGTTACGTTGCCTGAGTCTCAGTTTTCTCATCTGCAAAGTGGGAGTGAATGATGCTCCCTACCTCACTTGGTTGCTGTGACGATAAAAAGAGACACTCCATAGAGGGTGCTGGCCCGTGTTTTTTTTTTTTTTTGTTTGTTTGTTTGGTTTTTGTTTTTGGTTTTGGTTTTTTTTTTTTTTTTTTGGTACCGGGGATTGAACTCAGTGGCACTCGACCACTGGGTCACATCCCCAGCCCTTTTTTGTACTTTATTAGAGACAGGGTCTCACTGAGTTGCTAAGTGCCTCGCCATTGCTGAGGCTGGCTTTGAACTCGCGATCCTCCCGCCTCAGCCTCCCAAAGTGCTGGGATTACAGGCGTGCGCCACTGCGCCCGGCTGTTTTTTGTTTTTTAAATATTTATTTATTTGCCTTAGTTGTACACAATGCCTTTATCTTTACGTGGTGCTGAGGATCAAACCCAGGCCGCGCACATGCTAGGCAAGCGCTCTACCGCTGAGCCACAACCCCAGCCCCCGGCCCATGGTTTTTTAAGCTCTAAAAAAAATCAATTTTAGCCAGGCGTGGTGGTGCACGCCTGTAATTCCAGTTGCTCGGGAGGCTGAGGTAGGAGGATTGTAGGTTCAAAGCCAGCCTCAGCAACAGCAAGGTGCTAAACAACTCGGTGAGACCCCATCTCTAAAGTACAAAATAGGGCTGGGGATGTGGCTCAGTGGTTGAGTGCCCCTAAGTTCAATTCCCAGTACCCGCCCCACCAAATCAATTTGGTTGATATACATTTTTTTAAACTATTAATTAAATTCCAGGCTTTGTTTGAATTTCACAAGATTTTTTTTTTTTTTTTTGCTAATACATTTTAAAATTTTGTTTTGTAATTGTAGATGGACAGAATGCTTTTATTTTATTTGTTTATTTTTTATTTTTTTAAAAAATATTTATTTATTTACTTTAGTTGCACACAATGCAATAATGCATTTATGTTTACGTGGTGCTGAGGATCGAAACAGGGCCGCGCATGTGCGAGGCGAGTGCTCTACCGCTGAGCCACAACCCCAGCCCCTCTTCCTCCTCCTTCTTCTCTTCCTTGATGGATTTATTGGGCTTTTGAATTTGAAGATTGAAATATTTTATAAATTCTGAAAGTTTTGAGTATTAATTTTTCTTTTTCTTTCTTTTTTTTTAATATTTATTTGCTTTAGTTGTACACAATGCGTTTATTTGTACGTGGTGCTGAGGATCGAACCCAGGCCGCAAACATGCTAGGCGAGTGCTCTACTGCTGAGCCACAACCCCAGCCCCCGAGTATTAATTTTTCAAATATTACCTCTCTAAATCATCTCCATCGTCTCTTTCTAGAACTCTGATTAGATATCAGTTGGACCTTTTATTCTCCATATCTTTTTGTTTCATCTATCACTGCTGGGGATTGGAACTGAGAGCCTTGTGCCTACAAGGAAAGAACTCTACCACTGAGCTACACACCCAGCCCCTCTCTATATTTTTTACTCTCTTTTTATTTTCCACCATTTTGTTTTTCTATGTTGCATTCTCAATTATTTATTCTGTGCTCTCTACCAATTGTTTGTTTGTTTCTTTTTTCCAGTACAGGTTATTGAACCCAGGCCTTGGGCATGTGAGACAAGTGCTCTACAACTTAACTATATTCCCCAACCTTATTTATTTATTTATTTATTTATTGGTATCAGGGATTGAACTCAGGGGCACTTGGCCACTGAGTCACATCCCCAGCCCTATTTGGTATTTTATTTAGAGACAGGGTCTCACTGAGTTGCTTAGTTCCTCACTTTTGTTGAGGCCAGCTTTGAACTCGTGATCCTGCCTTAGCCTCCCAAGCTGCTGGGATTACAGGTGTGCACCACAGTGCCCGGCCCCTTTTTATTTTATTAAGACAGAGTACAGTTAAGTTGTCCAGGCTGGACCGGAACCTGCAATCTTTCTTCCTCAGCCTCCAGAGTAGCTGGGATTACAGGCATGCATCACCATGCCTGATTGTCTACTAATTCTTTATTTATCTCTTTTGCTTTGTCTAACCTGCTATTTGAAATAATTATTGAGTTGTTAGTGCCTTTTCTCATTTCTGTAAGTCCTATTTTGCCTTTAAAATTGATTTTGATATTTTCTGTTCTTAATTCATCCTTTAATTTCTATTTCTTTCTTTTTGGTACTGGGAATTGAACTCAGGGGCACTCAACCACTGAAGCACCTCCCCAGCCCTACTTTGTATTTTATTTTATTTTTTTAAAGGATATTTTCTTCTTCTTTTTAAATAATTAAATTATTTATTTATTCTAATTTGTTATGCATGCTTGCAGAATGCAATTCCTTTCGTATTACATATAAAGAGAACAATTTTTCAAGTCACTGGTTTTACATAAAGTATTTTCACACCATTTGTGTTTTTATACAAGTACTTAGTGTATTTGTCTAACTCATTCTGCCATTATTCCTATACCCTTGCCCCACCCCTCCTCCCCCCTCCCCTTTGTTCTATTTAATATTCCTTCACTCCTCTTCCTTGTCATTATAATTCAGTATCATCATAGCAAAAGAATCATTCAACCTTTGTTTTTTGGAGTTGGCTAACTTCACTTAGCATTATTTTCTTCAATTCCATCCATTTACCTGTGGATGCCATGATTTTATTCTCTTTTAGTGCTGAGTAGTGTTCCATTGTGTATATATACCTAATAGCCAAAGCAATTCTTAGCAAGAAGAGTAAAGCTGGTGGCATTACTATTCCAGACCTTAAATTGTACTACAAAGCAATAGTAACTAAAACAGCATGGTATTGGCACCAAAATAGACCAGTAGACCAATGATACAGAATAGAAGACACAGAGACTAACCCAAACATCTACAGTTATCTTATTTTAGACAAAGGTGCCAAAAACATACATTGGAGAAAAGACAGCCTCTTCAACAAATGGTGTTGGGAAAACTGGAAATCCTCATGTAATAAAATGAAGTTAAACCTCTATCTCTCTTCATGCACAAAATTCAACTCAAAGTGGATCAAGGGCCTAGGAATTAAACCAGAGACCTTGCACCTAATAGAAGAAAAAGTAGGCCCAAATCTTCATCATGTTGGATTAGGCCCCAACTTCCTCAATAAGACCCCTATAGTGCAAGAATTAATAAATGGGATGGATTCAAACTAAAAAAGCTTCTTCTCAGCAAAAGAAACAATCAGTGAGGTGAATAGTGAACCTACAGAATGGGAGCAAATCTTAACCACAAGCACATCAGACAGAACATTAACTTCAAGGATATTTAAAGCTCTCAAAAATCTTAACAACAACAACAAAAAAACAAACAACCCAATCAATAAATGGGCTAAGGAACTGAACAGACACTTCTCGGAAGATGATATACAATCAATCAACAAATATATGAAAAAATGTTCAACATCTCTAGCAATTAGAGAAATGCAAATCAAAACTACTCTAAGATTTCATCTTACTCCAGTCAGAATGGCAGCTATCAAAACTACAAACAACAATAAATGCTGGCGAGGATATGGGGAAAAGGGCATACTCATACATTGCTGGTGGGACTGCAAATTGGTGAAGCCAATCTGGAAAGCAGTATGGAGATTCCTAGGAAAACTTGGAATGAAACCACCTTTTGACCCAGCTATCCTACTCCTTGGTCTATACCCAAAGGACTTAAAAGCAGCTTACTACAGGGACACAGCCACATCAATGTTTATAGCAGCACAATTCACAATAGCTAGATTGTGGAAACAACCCAGATGCCCTACTTTGTATTTTATTTAGAGAAAGGATCTTATTGAGTTGCTTAGCACCTCACTTTTGCTTTGGCTGGCTTTGAACTCGAGATCCTCCTGTCTCAACCTCCTGAGTCACTGGGATTACAGGCATGCACCACTGCACCCAGCTAATCTTCTTTTTCTTTTCTTTTTTTTTTTTTTAATATTTATTTATTTGGTTTAGTTGTACACAATGGGTTTATTTGTACGTGGTGCTGAGGATCGAACCCGGGCCGTGCACGTGCTAGGCGAGCGCTCTACCGCTGAGCCACAATCCCAGCCCTCTTCTTTTTCTTTAAGACTATTAATAATTCTAAGTCTTTAGAATTCAGTGTGTATTTTATATTTGAATATCTATATTTAATTTCTCAATTTGTAGCCTAAATTTTTTTTTTTTTTTTTTTTGGTACCGGGGATTGAACTCAGGGGTACTCGACCACTGGGCCACATCCCCAGCCCTTTTTTGTATTTTATTAAAGACAGGGTCTCACTGAGTTACTAAGTGCCTCGCCATTGCTAAGGCTGGCTTTGAACTCGCGATCCTCCTGCCTCAGCCTCCCAAAGTGCTGGGATTACAGGCGTGCGCCACCATGCCCGGCAATTTGTAGCCTAAATTTTTAAAGATTAAAGAGAAATGTAGACCTACCAATACAATTAAGCTGTGTTTAAAGGAAAAATATTTTACCTGCTTTAGCATTTAAATTAACATTAGTCAAAGCCAAATATAATCAAAATGCCTATCAACCAGTGAATGGATAATTAAATGTGACATACAAAACCATACAACCACACAATAAAATACCATTCAATTATATATGTGTGTGTGTATACATACATATATATATGTGTGTGTGTATATATATAAACATATATATATATGTACTGGAGATTGAACTAAGGGCCTTACACATGCTAGGAAAGTCAAGTGCTCTATCACTGAGCTACATACCCAGTCCTCAACAATAAAAATGAATGAAGTTTTGATACATACTACCTCATGAGTGAACCTAAAAATTTTAAGTGAAAGAAGCTACAAAGGACTAAAAATTGTATCATTCCATTTTTGTGAAATGTCCAGAATGGGCAAATCTATTGAAACACAGGATTAGTTCTTACCTGGGGTAGGGGTGGGATTAGAAATTGATCACAAGTTGGTACAGGGATTTTGGGGGGAGATGATGAAAATGTGAAATAAAAATTTAAAATTCAGATTCTCTTTCTTTAGCCACATTTCAAGTTCCTTGATAGTAAGATCTGAGACTATGGGGTATATGCCTATAATCCCAGATACTCCAGAAGCTAAGTCAGGAAGATTTAAGGCCTAACTCAGCAACTTAGTGAGACCATGTCTCAAAAATTTTTAAATTATTTTTAAAAAAGGGTTAGGGATGTAGTTCAGTGGTAGAGTTCCCCTGGCATCAATCCCCAGTACAGAAGAAGAAGAAAGAAGAAGAGAAAGAGAAAGATGTTCAGGAAGAAGAGAAGTAAATAAAAATTGTGACTAAAGAAAGAAAAGATATACAGATTGGAATAAAGCAAAATAGATCGAGAGACCGTCTAAATAAAAATACAAAAAGGACTGGGGATTCACAGTTAAGATGGTTGTTTATGTAGTACCACAAAAAAACAAAACAAAACAAAAAAAAAACCAGAAATACTAAAATCTGTCTTTGAAGTTCATGGTTGTTTATGTAGAAAATCTAAAAGAAAGTGAAAAAAAAAAAAAATGCCTAGAACTAATAAATGATTATAACAAAGTTGCAGGATACAAAATTAATAGACAAAAGCCAATCATCTTCCTGTACACAGAAAAACAAGTAGAACTGAAAATTAAAAACACAATACCATTTATATTAGCACTCATAAAATTAAATACTTAGGTATAAACTTAACAAAATATGCATATAATCTATATATAGAAAAATACAAAACTCTGGTGAAGGAAATCAAAGAACTAAATTAATGGAGATATAAGCTATGTTCGTGGACAGGAAGACCCAAATTTATCAAGATGTCAGTGCTTCCCCCAACTTGACCATTGATTCAGTGCAATTCCAATCAAAATCCCAGGAGTCATTTTGTGGATGTCAACAAACTGATTCTAGAGTTTATATGGAAAAGCAAAAGGACCAGGATAGCAATTGAAGAACAAAGTTGGAGGACTGATACTAACCAACTTCAAGACTTACTATAAAACTACACTAATCAAGACAGTGGCATATCAAAAAGAACAAATTAAAAATGCAATTTAAAGAATAAAAAAAAGACAGTGATATTGGCAAAAAATATGGACAAATAGATCAATGGAACAGAAGAAAGTCCAGAAATAGACTTATATAACTAGACCCAACTGATCTTTGACAAAAGAGAGCAATGACAATAAATACAGTGAAGCAAAGACAGTCTTTTCAACAAATGTTGACAAAACTAGGTAACGATATGCAAAAGAATGAATCTATGCACAGAACAGCCTTCACAAAAATTAACTCAAAATGGGTCACAGACCTACATGTAAAACAACGACGTATAAACTGAGTATGGTGGCACACATCTGTAATCCCAACAACTCAGGAGGCTGAGGCAGAAGGATCACAAGGTCAAGGTCAGCTTCAGAAATTTACTGAAACCCTCAGTGACTTAATGAGACCCTGTCTCAAAATAAAAGATATAAAGTGCTGAGGGATATAGCTCAATATATCCCTGAGTTCAACTCCCAGTACAAACAAACAATCTACCCGAACCCCACCACAGAACTCCAGGAAAAAAAACCTAGATGACCTGGGGTGTGGTGATGATGACTGCTTAGATACATCACCAAAGGCATGATTCATGAAAAAAATTATGGATAAATTGTTATTATGGTTTGGATGTGAGGTATCCCTAAAAATTCATGTGTGAGACAATGCAAGAACATTCAGAGGTGAAATGATTGGGTAATGAAAGCTTTAACCCAATCAGTGAGTTAATGCCCCTGATGGGATTAACTGAGTGTTAACTGAAGGTAGAGTGTGGCTGGAGGAGGTGGGGCGTTGGGGGTGCTCCTTTGGGGTATATATTTTGTATTTGGTGAGTGGAGTCTCTGTCTGCTTCCTGATCATCATGGAAGCTGCTTCCCTCTGCCATACTCTTCCCCGTGGTATTCTTCCTCACCTTGTGCCCTGAGGAATGGAGCCAGCTGTCTATGGACTGAGACCTCTGAAACTGTGAGCCCCTAAGTAAACTTTTCCTTCTCGAAAATTGTTCTTGTCAGGTCTTTTAGTCACAGCAGGGGAAAAAGCTGACTTAAATAGTTGTTCTTCATTAAAATGAAAACTTCTGCTCTGCAAAAGAGAATGAGAAGACAAGCTATAGACTTGGAGAAAATGCTTCCAAAGGATGCTTCTGATAAAGGACTATTATTCAAAATCTATCAATAACTCTTAGAATGGAAAAGAGAAAACAAACAACCTGATTTAAAAAATAGACTAAAGGCCTTCAGAGACAAAGCTTGGCATAGTGGTGCATGCCTGTAGTCCTTGCTACTGGGGAGGCTGAGGCAGGAGAATCCCTTGAGCCCATGAGTTGGGGCCAGACTGGGAAACAGGAAGGAAGAAAACAAAAGAATCCTCAGACACCTCACCAAATGCTGGTGAAGATATGGGACGACAGGAACTCTATTCATTGCTGATGGGAAAGCAGAATGGTACAGCCACTTTGGAAGATAGTTTGGCAGATTCTTACAAAAGTACACATACTCTTAGCATATTATCCAGCAATTGTGCTTCTTGGTATTTTCCCAAAAGAACCAAAAACTTAGGTTCACACAAAAAACCTACCCATGGATATTTATAGAGGTTTTATATTTAATTGCCAAAACTTGGAAGCAATCAAGTTGTCCTTCAGTAGGTGAATGTATAAATAAACTGTGATAATCCAGACAGTGCTAAAAAGAAATGAGCTATTGAGTCATTAAAAGGAATGGAGGAAGCTTAAATGCATATTATCAAGTGAAAGAAGTCATGTTACATATTGTATGGTTCAAACTAAATGACATTCTGGAAAAGGCAAAATTATAGACACAGTAAAAAGATCAGTGGTTGCCAGGAATTGGGAAGGGAAAGCAGGACAAGTAGGCAGAGCACAAAGGACTTTAGGGGCACTAAACTCCTCTACAGGTCATTATGAGTTTGTCCAAATCCATAGAACATGCAACACCACGAGCGAAATGTAAACTATGGAGTTTGTGTGATAATGATCTATCAGTGTGGAGTCACCAATTGTAACAAACGTACCATTCTGTGAGAGGCGTTGATAACAGGGGAGGCTATGCAATTATAGAAGCAGGAGGTCTATGGGAAATATCTGTACCTTCCTCTCAGATTTGTTGTGAACCTAAAACAGCTCTAAAAAAAATTGAGCTACAAAAAGGAAGAAAGAAATAAAACCAGAAGTTAACACAGCGACCTTATAATGGAGAAGAATTTCACAAATGTAAAAATGATAGCAGAAATGGTTAACAGACATCAAACATATTAAACTTCTGCCACGTGAAAAACTTCTACACTTGATTTTAGCCAAAAGGCCAAGAAGTAATTGAAAAACCACCATCTGCGTGACCTTAAGCAAGTCAGTTAACCTTTCTGTGCCTCAATTTGCTCATGTGTAGAATGAAAATAATAATAGCACATCCCTGGTAGGACTGTTGTGAAGACTAAATGAGTTAATATGTTTAAGTACTTACACATAATAAACACTCAATAAAATCTTAAGTTTGCTATTATTATCCTATGTTCTCTTACAGGTGGGCTCTTGGAGTTTTGATTGTGTTGACCTAGGATGCTAAGGGTTGTACTGAGAACACGATGACATGTAAGGACATTGTCTGATACTGACAGAATTAAAGGGTATTGGCAACAGACACGTAAAATCAGACAGATCAAAGAATAAAGGCAGCACCTATTATCTATATTATGTCAAGCCAAAGAAATATTATACATGGATGGTTCCTGGCTTACAATGGCTCTGCTTGTGATTTCTGGTTTTTTGTTTTGTCTTTGTGGTGTTGGGGCTTAAATCCAGGGCCTCATGCATGCTAGGCAAGTAATCTACCACAAAGCTCGTAACAATTCACATTAAGAAATGCTACAGGAAGCCGGGCGCAGTGGCGCACGCCTGTAATCCCAGCACTTGGGAGGCTAAGGCAGGAGGATCGCGAGTTCAAAGCCAGCTTCAGCAATGGCGAGGCACTTAGCAACTCAGTGAGACCCTGTCTCTAATAAAATACAAAAAAGGGCTGGGGATGTGGCCCAGTGGTCGAGTGCCCCTGAGTTCAATCCCCAGTACCAAAAAAAAAAAAGAAATGCTACAGTGCTGGGCGAAGTGGCACAAGCCTGTCAAGGCCAGCTTCAGCAACTTAGCAAGCCCCTAAGCAAGTCGGTGAGACCCTCTCTCTAAATAAAAATACAGAAAAAGCAGGCTGGGGTTGTGGCTCAGCGGTAGAGCGCTGGCCTAGCACGTGCGCGGCCGGGTTTGATCCTCAGCACCACGTAAACATAAATGCATTATTGCATTATGTACAACTAAAGCAAATAAATAAATATTTTTTTAAAAATACAGAAAAAGGACTGGGGATGTGGCTCAGTGGTTAAGTGACCTGGGTTTAAACCCCGATAACAAAAATTAATTAATCAAAAAAAAAAAAAAACCCAGAAACGCTACAGGAACTTATATCAAAAGCAGGCCTTGGGCTGGGGTTGTGGCTCAGTGGTAGAGTGCTTACCTAGCACATATGAGGCACTGGGTTAAATCCTCAGCACCACATAAAAAGAAATAAGTAAAATAAAGGTATTGTGTCCATCTACAACTAAAAATATTTTTTTTAAAAAGGCCCAATTTTCAGGCATGAAGGGATTGGGGGCACTGCTGGTTTTGTAAGCATGTTGGACTGTTAGAGGCCAGAGGGCCCTAAGGTTAACCCCCTCTAGTATTAAAGACTTCCATGCTCCTCGGTAGGATTTTTCTTGGTAACTCTGGGCTTATTTGTGTAGGTGGAAGATCCCCTCAAGAGACAAATTAATCTTTCATATATAAACACATTTCATAAGCATCTGCAGATAAGTTTCCTGTCAAGAAATGAGCTCGTTAATGGATGGGGAGATAAAGAGCTGCTCACATACAAAATCTACACGCTGACGCTGTGTGTGAGCCCATAGCTGTAATTTCATGTGCATGTAGATATGTACAGATAGTACTTTGCCAATGACCTGTTTCTGGTATGCCTAAGGATGTTTTCAAACTTGGCTACATCTCAGGTGTCTTCACTTGTTACCCCCTGGGCATCAGGGGGCGAGTGCCGGAACCTACATTTACCAGGTAACTGTGTCCATAACTCCATTTTGTACACATGCTCCCATCCCCTTCCTGCTCTTCCTCTGCTGAGAGAGAGGAAATTGGCAGTGGATCCCAGAGAGGCCTGGAGATGGTTGCCCAGGCTTGCCCAGGTTACTAGACTGGGCCATGCCGAGGGCTCAGTGGTGTGGACCTGGCCACAGGCCACCTTCAAAACAGCAGCTCATCCGTGACTCAGCCTGAGTTTGTGAGAAAGGAAGCTTAAGGGAGGGAGATATTTAAATCATGATCATCAATTGAATCTAAATCTCTAACCAGTCATTGGGGGTACTCCTAATATCCACAACAAGTGTTAATTGCAATTATCTCTGGATGATAGAATTAAGGAAATTTTTGTTGCTTTTATTGAGATGGGAGTCTCACTATGTGGCCCAGGCTGGCCTCAAACTCCTGTGCTTAACTGGTTCTCCTGCCTCATCCTCCCTAATAGCTGGGACTACATGTCGCCGCCTGAAGCAATGGCCTCTTGGAGCAGCAAAGCCGCGGGAATAAGTTTAGAGGCAGACTGGAAATAAACGGGATCTTTATTTTGTCAACTTCTCTCTCTGACTCTAACAACTCTAACACATACCACACACCACCAAACAACCAACAACCAAAATAGCCCCGACCCGCTCTGCACTTAGCCCAAGTCTCTCAAAATCTCAGGCCAAGTCTCGTAAGACTACAAAAGACGACAATGTCCAAACATCTCCATAGCCCAAAGTCAACCACAATCTTAGCCATCTCCCCAAACAAGACTCTTACCACTACAGATGTGGGCATCATACCTAGCTTAAGGGAAATTTTAAATCATTTTTAATATGTATTTCTACAATGATTGAATATAAGAAATATTAAAATAAATAAGATACGATTTTTTTTTTTTTTGGTTCCAGGGATTAAACCTAGGGGCATTTAACCACTGAGCCACATCCGCAGCCCTTGATTATATTTTATTTAGAGACAGGGTCTCATGAGTTGCTTAGGGCCTTGGTAAGTTGCTGGGGCTGGCTTTGAACTTGTGATCCTCCCGCCTCAGCCTCCCAAACTGCTGGGATTACAGGCATGCGCCACTGCGTCCAGCAAGACAATTTTTAAAAGTATTTCCTTGCCGGGCGCGGTGGCGCACGCCTGTAATCCCAGCACTTTGGGAGGCTGAGGCAGGAGGATCGTGAGTTCAAAGCCAGCCTCAGCAATGGCGAGGCACTTAGCAACTCAGTGAGACCCTGTCTCTAATAAAATACAAAAAAAGGGCTGGGGATGTGGCCCAGTGGTCGAGTGCCCCTGAGTTCAATCCCCAGTACCAAAAAAAAAAAAAAAAAAAAAAAAAAGTATTTCCATCTTAGTTAATTTGTCAGTGGATCTCAAAAAACTTTAAAAATATGCTTTTCGTTTGAAGCAGTAGTTCCACTTTAGAAGTTTGTCTTAGGAAAACAATCAGAAATGTGTACAAAGATTTATCTGAGGTGCAGTAGCACACAAAGGTAACCCCAGTGACTCAGGAGGCTAAGGCAAGAAGATTGGAAGTTCAAGAGCAGTCTGGGAAACTCACACAGGCCCTGTCTCAAAAGAAAAAATGAAAGGTACTGGAGATGTAGCTCTGTGGCAGAGTGTGCCCTGAGTTCAATCCCCACTACCACAAAAGAAAAAGAAAGTTCATTATGAAAATATTTATAGTAGTGGAAACTGGACATAACTGACAATAGGAGATTGGTTAAATAAATTATGATGTATGGTATATCATGCAATGGAATATTGCCTACTTCATTTTTTTTTTTTTTTTTTTTTTTTTTTTTTTTTGGTACCGGGGATTGAACTCAGGGGCACTCGACCACTGGGCCACATCCCAGCCCTTTTTTGTATTTTATTAGAGACAGGGTCTCACTGAGTTGCCAAGTGCCTCGCCATTGCTGAGGCTGGCTTTGAACTCGCGATCCTCCTGCCTTAGCCTCCCAAGTGCTGGGATTACAGGCGTGCGCCACCGCGCCCGGCTTGCCTACTTCATTTAAAAAATTTATTTATACTTTTCATCTTTTCTTTGTCTTGGTCTTTTTATTTTATATTTTTGGTGCTGGAGATGGAACCCAGGACCTTGTGGATGCTAAGCACACATTGTATCCTGAGCTATGTCCTCAGCCTGCCTAGTTATTATAGATGATATAAGATTTATGATGACATGGGTGTTGTCCAAATAATTTCATTAGGATACCAAATGTATGGGCGCACGCCTGTAATCCCAGCACTTTGGGAGGCTGAGGCAGGAGGATCGTGAGTTCAAAGCCAGCCTCAGCAATGGCGAGGCACTTAGCAACTCAGTGAGACCCTGTCTCTAATAAAATACAAAAAAAGGGCTGGGGATGTGGCCCAGTGGTCGAGTGCCCCTGAGTTCAATCCCCAGTACCAAAAAAAAAAAAAAAAAAAAAAAAAAAAGTATTTCCATCTTAGTTAATTTGTCAGTGGATCTCAAAAAACTTTAAAAATATGCTTTTCGTTTGAAGCAGTAGTTCCACTTTAGAAGTTTGTCTTAGGAAAACAATCAGAAATGTGTACAAAGATTTATCTGAGGTGCAGTAGCACACAAAGGTAACCCCAGTGACTCAGGAGGCTAAGGCAAGAAGATTGGAAGTTCAAGAGCAGTCTGGGAAACTCACACAGGCCCTGTCTCAAAAGAAAAAATGAAAGGTACTGGAGATGTAGCTCTGTGGCAGAGTGTGCCCTGAGTTCAATCCCCACTACCACAAAAGAAAAAGAAAGTTCATTATGAAAATATTTATAGTAGTGGAAACTGGACATAACTGACAATAGGAGATTGGTTAAATAAATTATGATGTATGGTATATCATGCAATGGAATATTGCCTACTTCATTTTTTTTTTTTTTTTTTTTTTTTTTTTTTTTTGGTACCGGGGATTGAACTCAGGGGCACTCGACCACTGGGCCACATCCCCAGCCCTTTTTTGTATTTTATTAGAGACAGGGTCTCACTGAGTTGCCAAGTGCCTCGCCATTGCTGAGGCTGGCTTTGAACTCGCGATCCTCCTGCCTTAGCCTCCCAAGTGCTGGGATTACAGGCGTGCGCCACCGCGCCCGGCTTGCCTACTTCATTTAAAAAATTTATTTATACTTTTCATCTTTTCTTTGTCTTGGTCTTTTTATTTTATATTTTTGGTGCTGGAGATGGAACCCAGGACCTTGTGGATGCTAAGCACACATTGTATCCTGAGCTATGTCCTCAGCCTGCCTAGTTATTATAGATGATATAAGATTTATGATGACATGGGTGTTGTCCAAATAATTTCATTAGGATACCAAATGTATGTATTTTATGATGCTGTGTACATGGAACGAAAGAGACTAAACATGAAAATGTTCACTGTGGTTACTTCTGAGGAGTCAGATTATAGATTACTTTGATTTTTTGTTATTTTCTTTTTTTTCTGAACTTTTCCAAGATTCTATAATCAATACGTATTACACTAAGCATTGAACTTGCATTGTGCTGGGCTATACATTATAATATGATATTTGACCCTTACAACATCCTACAAATTGGGGATTATTTATCCCCATTTATAGAAAAATAAATGGCTCAGACTTGTAAAGATTTCACAGCATGTTAATGGCTTCCTTGGGATTTGAATTCTGACTTGCTTCTGCCAGTCAAGAAGTATGGAGGCACAGCACAGAGGCGCACACCTGTAATCCCAGCACTTGGGAGGCTGAGGCAGGAGGATCGCAAGTTCAAAGCCAGCCTCAGAAATGGCGAGGCACTTAGCAACTCAGTGAGACACTGTCTCTAATAAAATACAAAAAAGAGCTGGGGATGTGGCCCAGTGGTCGAGTACCCCTGAGTTCAATCCTCGGTACCAAAAAAAAAAAAAAAAAAAAAAAAAAAAAAAGAAGTGTGGAGACATTTCCATGTCTGTCACTGGGGCTTGACCCTTTGTCTCTCTTCAGCTCAGTTGAACCTGTACCCCAGTGTGCCTGAGGGGTCTCACATTCCCTCACAAATTATTAGCATTGCTCATCTCTGGGCACAGCAACAGCCCTCTATTGAGGATCCTCTAACATCAATATTTATACACCTTGGGTATCAGCCGCACCTCCTTCTGCCCACCTGGCAGGGCCCTGATGTTCTTCCTTCCCCTGCCTGGTTTTGGAGTCTTGGGGAATGTGCCCAGAAGCAAATTGGCACTGAGATTCACATTAACTCCTTTATTTCCTCCAACCTGCTGAGCAACTGGGAGGTCTTGGCTGCTACCAAGCTTCAATGCCCCAGGTCTGAATTCCTCAAAGTGAGTCTTGGGAGGTCCTTGGAGCTGGGTCCTTCTGAGAGACATGCAGCGAAGTTGACGAGGGAAAGGTGATCAAGGTAATGAGAGAAATGGAGCTAGAAGCTTTAACAAAATAGTGGAGAAATGGTTTGAAATTAGATTGGTGACAAGACAGGGGGCAGAATTGTTGGCTTTCTTCTTTTTCCACTTGTTAGGATTGTTTGAATATTTAAATAATTTTTAAAAATCAGTCTTGAATTATCAAAGGGTAAATAAAAAAAGATATGTAGAGGGGCTGGGGTTGTAGCTCAGTGGTTGAGCGCTTCCCTCGAATGTGTGAGGCACTGGGTTCAATCCTCAGCACCACATAAAAAAAATAAATAAATAAAATAAAGATATTGTGTCCATTTACAACTAAAAAAATTTTTTTAGGAAGATATGTAGAAGCTGGGCACGGTGACACATGCCTGTAATCCCAGCACTTGGGAGGCTGAGGCAGGAGGATCGCGAATTCAAACCAGCCTCAGCAATGGTGAGGCACTTAGCAACTCAGTGAGACCCTGTCTCTAATAAAAATACAAAAATTAAAAAAAAAAAAAAAAGATATGTAGAAATTTATCTGAAACCTTCAATAGTTAAAACATCCTTAATTCCTCTGGTAGGGAGATCCCTGTCCTTTAACAGATAGCCTATATTGACCTAAATGCTTGTTATTTAATTCATCAGTAAACTGGGTTTGCATCTCACTTTGAATGCATTCCCAGGCTTGCAAATAGGTAGGTGCTTTTTGCATTAAAATATGTTTTTTAAAAATTAATTTTAGGCTGGGTGTTGTGGCACACACCTGTAATCCCAGTGACTCCAGAGGCTGAAGCAGGAGGATCTCAAGTTCAAGACTAGTTTCAGCATTTTAGTGAGGCCCTAAGCAAATTAGCAAGACCTTGTCTCAAAATAAAAAATAAAATGGGGGCTGGGGTTGTGGCTCAGTAGCAGAGCACTTGCCTAGCACATGTGAGGAACTGGGTTTGATCTTCAGAACCACATAAAAATAAATAAATAAAATGTAGGTATTATTGTGTCCATCTACAACTATAAATAAATAAATAAATAAATAAATAAATAAAATGGGCTGAAGATGTGGTTCAGTGGTAAAGTGCACCTAGGTTCAATTTCTAGTACCAAAAATAATTTCAGCTGGGTGTGGTAGCATATGCCTGTAATCCCAGCTACTTGGTAGGCTGAGGTAGAAAGATCACAAGTTCAAGTTCAGCCTCAGCAACTTGGTAAGACCCTGTTTCAAAATAAAAAGTACTGAGGATATAACTCAGTGGCAAAGCACTCCTGGGTTCAATCCCCTGTATACGCCCTCCAAATACAATAAAAACGAACTTTTGAAAATTAAAATAATCACTTCTAGGGAAATAAGAGAGCAAAGTCAAATTCAGCTTTTTCACCTGTCTTACTTGATAATTTTTTTTTTTTTTTTCCAGTACTGGGGATTGAACTCAGGGCCTCAATCACATGCTAGGCAAGTGCTCTGGCCTGAGATACACCCCCAGGCCAATAAGCATTATTTTAAGATATTAACAGCCCCTAATGAAGCCAATGGCAATCTCTTAAATAAACAGCTATTCAATTAAGAATGTGTCACTTCAGATGCAATCTAACATGGTGCTGATGGAGAAGCACAGTGGTTAAGATATGCTGGAGGCTTCCAATTCAAAGGTGTTGACACTGCTAGGTCATACAGAACTCTATGTTTAACTGAGGAACCGTCAGATTGTTTTTCAAAGAGACTGTACTACTTTCATTCTGACAAGTAATATATGAGGTTTAAATTTCTCCATGTCCTTACCAACACTTGTTATTATCTTATATATACAAATAGCGTCCCAGCGAAAGTTTAAATTTGTATTTCCCTCTGGCTAATTTGAATATCTTTTCACATGCTTATTGGCCATTTGTATATCTTCTTTGGAAAAATGTCTATTCAGCTTCTTTGCCCATTTCCAAATTAGGTTGTGTTTTTATCATAGAGTTGTAAGAGTGCTTTGTATATTTTGGACACAAGTTCCTTATCAGATATATAATCTGTACATATTTTTCCTATTGTGAGTTCTCCTTTTTCTTCCTTTCTTTTCCTCCTTCCCCTTTCTTTCTTTCTCCCTGTCTTTTTTTTTTTTTTTTTTTTTTTTTGATGATAAGGATTGAACACAGGGCCTCATGTGCATATTAGGCAAGTTCTCTACTACTGAGCTACACCTCCCAGCCCCTCTTTTTTTTTTCTTTTTCTTTTTTAGAGATTCTTTCTTTCTTTTTTCCCTCCCATCCCCTCTTTTAATTTTTTTTTTTTTTTAATTTTTTGGTACCAGGGATTGAACCTAGGGGCACTTTACTACTGTGCTACATCCCCAGGCCATTTTTGTTGTTGTTGTTGTTTGTACTAGGGATTGAACCCAGGGGTGCTTAACCACTGAGAAACATCCCCAGCCCTTTTTTATATTTTATTTAGAGACAGGTTCTCACTGAGTTGCTAAGTGTCTTGCTAATCTGCTGAGGCTGGCTTTGAACTCATGATCCTCCTGCCTCAGCCTCCTGAGTCGCTGGGATTACAGATGTGCGCCACTGTGCCCTGCATCCTCAGCTGTTTTTATTTTATTTATTTTTTTATTTTTTAAAAAAATATTTATTTATTTACTTTAGTTGTACACAATGCAATGCATTTATGTTTACGTGGTGCTGAGGATCGAACCCGGGCCACGCACGTGCGAGGCGAGCGCTCTGCCGCTGAGCCACAACCCCCGCCCTGTTTTTATTTATTTTTTTATTTTGAGACAAGGTCTTGCTAAGTTGAAGAGACTGGCCTCAAACTTGAGATCTTTCTGAGTTTCTGGGATAATGGATGTGCACCTTTGCGAGGTCTGTGCAAAGCAATTCTTAAAAGTATAAATTGTGCTGGGCATGGTGGCGCGCGTGCAGAAGGGTCGTAAGTTCCAGTCAGACTCAGCAATTTAGTGAGGCCCTAAGCAACTTAATGAAGGCCTAAGCAATTTTGCAAGACCTTGTCTCAAAAAATAAAAAGGGATGGGGATGTGGTTCAGTGGTCAACCTTCTGGGTACAATCCCTGGTACAAAAAAAAAAAAAAAAGTATGAATTGTAAGATCAAAGAGATTAGGAAAGGAAACAAGTAAAACAAGGGAAGTAAACAACTTGGTCAAGCAATAAGCTGCAACCTGAGGCCTACAAAAAGGAAACAAAGGGACACAAGCAGTTCAGGAAAACACTGGATGGGGAGGGACAGGGTACTGAAAAAAATGTAGGAATGAGGTAGTGAACTGAGAAGGGGAATGGACTGGAAGTCTATTTACAGAGCAGTTCAACCCTGCAGGTTTCCTCCACCATTCTCAAGCTTGGTGACAGCCTCTCCCCAAAGCAAAAGACCAGGGCTTAGCATAGGGCTCTTACAATATAGTCTGTGAACTGGTTTGGATCCACAATCTGTCACTCACCCCAATAAGAAATGTATGGAAAGCAAGAATAAGTACCTAGGATTTTTACATAAATGTGGCATCGTCTTAGCCTTCCAGTGTGTGATCAGGAGATTTTTGTTGCTGGACAGGGTCTAGCCAGTTTGGATGTTTGGACTCAGATAGTGAGGCTCATGCAGTGTGAGTTGTGGATTGGTCATGCATAGTAGGACCACGTATAGGGGTCCCTGGCAGATTGGAAATTTTAAAAAGCTGGTCCTTCACCACAGATAGTTTGAAAAAATGTTGTGTTAGAGGCCAACAGGCACCGATGTGTATATAGTTGGGAGCCCCTGGCTCAAAATCTGCATTCCCAACAGTGGCATACCACTTCCCACTCTCATTCCAGAAAAGTGGCAGCCAGGCTTCCACCCTCCTCCGGCACAGATCCCTAGTCAGGAGTCTAGAAGATTCCAATCAGAGAAGACTAAGTGGCCTAGAGAGAAGACATTTAAACACGCTGGGCACAGTGGTGCACCCCTGTAATCCCAGTGACTCAGGAGGCTGAGGCAGGAGGATCACAAACTCCAGGCCAGCCTTAGCAACTTAGTGAGACCCTGTCTCAAAATAAAAAATGAAAAGGGCTGGGGATATGGCTCAGTGGTTAAGTGCCCCTGGGTTCAATCCCTGGTCCCAACACATACATACCACATACACACACACACACACACACACACACACACACACACACGCATGCACATATATGAAAATTAAAAACTACCCCGAAAAGTTACAAACAAGTTTAAAAAAATCACAGAAAGTAAAATAGAGAGGAAAAAAATAAAAAATTAAATATAAAAAACAAGAAACTTAAGAATTCTGTTCAGGAGAGCTGACATACAAATAACAGATTCCAGATAGATTGAACAGAGAAAAGAGAAGGGAAAGCCGGGCGTGGTGGCGCACGCCTGTGATCCCAGCACTTTGGGAGGCTGAGGCAGGAGGATCGCGAGTTCAAAGCCAGCCTCAGCAATGGCAAGGCACTTAGCAACTCAGTGAGACCCTGTCTCTAAATAAAATACAAAAAAAGGTCTGGGGATGTGACCCAGTGGTCGAGTGCCCCTGAGTTCAATCCCCGGTACCACAAAAAAAAAAAAAAAAAAAAAAAAAAAGAAAAAGAAAAAGAAAAGAGAAGGGAAGAAATTTTTTAAATAAACGGTTCAGAATTACTTTTTCTAGTGTAGAGATTTGTTAGTTTTATATCTTTGTGCCCAAAATACCTGACAGTAACAACATACAGGAAGAAAAGTTTACTGTGGCTTATGGTTTCCAAGGTCTCAGACAGAGAATTCCATGACTCTGGGGCCAAGGCAAGGCAATGCATCACGGCAGAAGGGCATGTTGGAGGAAATCTGCTCACTTCACGTGGACCAGGAACAGGGTGGGGTAGGGGGGCTGGGTGGGTAGGAAAGAGAGACCACAGGGAGAATGAACCCTTCTAGGACACCCCCCCCCAGTGACCCACCTCCTCCAGCCATGTCCCACCTACCTACAATTACCATATAGTTAGTCCATTCACACTAGGATGGACTGACTGATAAGGTTACAGTTCTCATAATCTAATAATTTTCTCTCTTAATATTCCTGCCTTAACAGAGAAGATTGTGTGTGGGTGCGGGACACCTCATATCCAAACCATAACAAGAGGATATTAATTTCCAGGTCAAAAGGGTTTGACAAGTACATGAATGAGAAAAGATGTGCCCATTCCAAAGCACGGCATAGTGAACTCTTAGAACTGGAGCTCAGACAGAAGAATCTATAAGCTTTCAGACATGAGAATACAAAATTGAGTGGCACTGGGTATAACAAATACTCAGCCACGTGCTCAAGCAGTATCAATATGATATCAGTATGTCAGTACTCAGACATTGTACTTTGGTACTGGGGATTGAACTCAGGGGCACTCAACCACTGGGCCACATCTCTAGCCCTTTTTTGTATTTTATTAGAGACAGGGTCTCACTGAGTTGCTAAGTGCCTCGCCATTGCTGAGGCTGGCTTTGAACTCGCCATCCTCCTGCCTCAGCCTCCCAAGAGCTGGGATTACAGGTGTGTGCCACCACGCCTGGCTCAGACATTGAACTTTCTTTGCTCGCTTTCATAAGGAATTACCTGAAGAGCTGCACCACTAATAACAGAAAGTAAACACAATGATAAGGCAGAAATGCAATTCCCAGGTCTGTGGATAGAGTTGCCTTGGCACCAAGCAGAACAGAGGGGAAAGGAAAAAAAGAAAAGTGAGAGGGGAAGGGGAACACAGCGCGGAATTAAGCGCATGGAAAGAGAAGTCAATAGATCAAGACAGGCATTGGACTCCCTGCCTCCACTTCTGAGGCCCAGCTGCAATCCTGTCCTTCAGTTTTGTGAGACGCCCATCTCCTTGTAATAAACTCCTTGCTTAACTGGTTCACAGGAAATCTCAGTCACTGCAACCAAGATTCCTCCCAATACCTTTGTTACTCAGGCAATTAGAACCAGCAGCCTCAAGCAGTAGAGCTTGTTAGAAATGCCAAATCTCAGGCCTCAGACATACTCAACCAGCATCTGCATTTTTTAAAAATATTTATTTATTTACTTTAGTTGTACACAATGCAATGCATTTATGTTTACGTGGTGCTGAGGATCGAACCCGAGCCACGCACATGCTAGGTGAGCACTTTACCGCTGAGCCACAACTTCAGCTGCCCCCTTTCTCTCTCTCTCTTTTTAAATATTTATTTGTTTACTTTAGTTGTACACAATGCAATGCATTTATGTTTACGTGGTGCTGAGGATCGAACCCGGGCCGCGCACGTGAGGGGAGCGCTCTGCCGCTGAGCCACAACCCCAGCCCCAGCATCTGCATTTTGTTTTGCGTTTTGCATGCTAGGGATCCAAACCAGGGCACAAGTTAGGCAAATGCTCTACTGCTGAGCTACATCCCCAGCCCGCAGAATTTGCACTTTTAACAAATTCCCTTGGGGGTTTCCATGCACATTATTGTCTGAGAAGCACTGTTCTCATAAATCTACCTTGCAAGGAAGGGAACTGTGGTGTATTAGAGATAATAGTAAAATACCACATAGTAGGTACTTTTTAAGGTATTCATGTGATGATGATGATGATGATTATCAGGATGATTGAACTCAAATTACTTTGGAATTACAGTCTCAGGAAGAGTTCCTAGGACCATAGCAAATGATAGCCCTGCACCAAATTACAGAAACAAGCACAAAACCCAAACGGCAGAAAGCGCGTTTATATCACATTTATATCAGCTTTGCTCCAGGAACCTGTCAGGTCAGTTAGCCCAGGTGTCAACATGGGAACCATTAAGAAAAGCCACCTCTCAGGTGTGGCAATTGGCTGTGAGTGACAGCATCCGGGATGACGCCTGGCTGGGGGAATGCTGAGCTAATGCTACCCTTCTCAGCAGAGCAAGCATTCTGCCCCTGCACTCAGGAAGTAGGTCAAGAGGAAATATCCTGAGTTAGCAGCTCCTAATTGCTTTTTCAGGCAGAAACCTGTGGCCCATAGGACTGGGGGTGGAAGAGGAAAGGGAATGAGAGGAGGTTGGGGGGCCCACTGCGGGGGTGGGGATAGGAAATCACATCCCCATTCTTGGCAGGAACAAGGTTGCCTCGCACCATAGTTTTCCTGGCTTCAGTCCTTTGGCATCCAGCCACCCTCTTTGTGCTAAGGGTTCCATTGATTTTCCAAAGCTGAGCAAATTTGAATGGAATCTGCAATTGTAAAGATTTTAAAGGAAAAAGGAAATGTGCTTGTGGATAGTTGGTGTCCCATCTCAGCCCTCAGTGTCCTGTGATTGAAGGATGGATAGTCAAGGTTTTGATTTTCCTAGCAATTATTGGTCATTCCCTTCTAATTGTCCAACAGTCACATAGTTCTGTATTCAATCCTTAGAAGTTTTTTTTTTTTAATATTTATTTATTTACTTTAGTTGTACACAATGCAATGCATTTATATTTACGTGGTGCTGAGGATCGAACCCGGGCCACGCACGTGCGAGGTGGGCGCTCTGCCGCTGAGCCACAACCCCAGCCCCAATCCTTAGAAGTTTTTACCAAAAAGAGAGAACACCTCAGCCTTCCAAAACGTTACACGATAGAGTCCCTAGTCTTTTAAACCATCACTAGGAGCCAGGCACAGTGGTGCACAACTGTAATCCCAATGTTTTAGTCAGCTTTATTGCTGCTAATGACCAAAAGACCTGACAAGAACAAATTAGGGGAGGAAAAGTTTATTTGGGGCTCATGGTTTCAGAGGTCTCAGTTCATAGTTGAGCAACTCCATTGCTCTGGGCCCAAGATAGAGCAGAACATTATGGTAGAAGGGTGTAGAGGAGAAAAGCAGCTCAGGACACGACAATCAGGAAGCAGAGACAGATAGCTTCACTCAACAAGGACCGAATATAAGCCCCAAAGGCATACCTCTAGTGACCCACCAGCCCCCACCACACCCTACCTGCTGAGAGTTACTACCCAGTAAATTCATTCAAGAGGATTAATATGCTGATTAGGTTTAAGGCCCTCATAACTCAATCATTGCACTTCTGAACATTCATGTATTGTCTCACACATGAGTTTTGGGGGACACATCATATCTAAACCATAACATCCAGTGATTTAAGAGATTGAGGCAGGCTGGATGTGGTGGCGCATGCCTGTAATCCCAGCAGCTTGGGAGGCTGAGGCAGGAGGATTGTGAGTTCAAAGCCAGCCTCAGCAACTAAGCAATTTAGCAGGGCCCTTTCTCAAAATAAAAAATAAATAGGGCTGGGTATGTGGCTCAGTTGTCAAGTGCCCCGGGCTCAATCCCCAACAGTACATACATACATACATAAATCTATAGAACTCTTATCCTATTCAGTAATAAACTCTACCATCATTGAATGACTGTCCTTATGAAGATGGCCAGGTTTTGCCTCTAAAGCAATAAAAGCCACAAAGTAGCCTCAAAAAGTTGCAAACACTTAATAATTGCTTGCTACCTGCCAGGCACTTTTCTAAGTACATATGTTAACGCATTTAATTCGCACAACAACCTTATGGGATTAAATACAATTTAAGTCTCCATTTTACAGATGAGAAAGCTGAGGAGTAAAGAGATTAAATGAGGTCACATAGCTAGTTAGTGAGGTGTCAGTCAGCTTTCTGTCAAGGTGACAAAACACCTGATATAGTCAACTTGAAGGAGGAAAGATTTACTGGGGCTCACAGTCTCAGAGATTTCAGTCCATGGTCACTTGACCCTGTCTCTTTGGACCTGTGGCCACTTTGGGGCTATGGTAAAGAGAACATCAAGGTGAAAAGTGTGTGGTTGAGAAAAACTTCTCACCTCGTGGCAGCCAGGAAGAAAAAAGGGAGAGCAAGGGACTGGGGTTCCAATATCCTCTTTGAGGGCCACCTGCACTGACCTATCTTGGTATCTGGAGGCCCCAACCTCCTAAAGGTTCTGCCACCTCCCAATAGCACCACAGGCCAAGCTTTTAACAAAATGACCTTTGGGAGACATTTAAGATCCAAACAATAACAGTGGGAGAACTGGGATTCAGACCCAGGTAGTTTGGCTCCAGATCTCCTGCTCTTGAACCTTGGTACTTGATCCATGACTGAGGTGCAGCTTGGTAGGCAAGATGTTGGCAACAAGGCTCCTGCTAACAAATCCCATTTTATCTTAACAAGCTACCTGATTTCATTGAAGCAACTCAGAGGCAATATGAGGAGGGGCAAGAGCAGAGGTGTCAGGGGGCAAAGATTGGATGATAGTCTTGGTACTGCCACTTAGAAAGGAAGGGCACTAATGCTGATTGAAGGCAGAGCATGTGTCAGATCCTGGGCACCTTCCAGGTTTAATCTTCCCAGCTGTCCTAGGTGACCTTAGGCAAGTCCCTGTTCCTCACTTGGTTCTTTGTTTCCTTACAAGCAAAGTGGACCAGACAATTTCAGGGTTCTTTTGGTTTATTGTTTTTGCCATGCTGGGGATTGAACCCAGGACCTTGCACATGCTAAGCAAGTGCTCTACCACAGAGCTTCACACTCCCAGTTCCTGTTGTTGTTGTTGTTATTGGTACCAGGAATTGAACCCAGAGGCATTCAACCACTGAGCCAAATCCCCAGCCCTTTTTATATTTTATTTAGAGGTAGGGTCTCACCAAGTTGCGTAGGGCCTAGCTAAATTGCTGAGGCTGACTTTGAACTCGTGATCCTCCTGCATCAGCTTCCTGAGTTGCTGGGATTACAGGCACGCACCACCAAACATGGCCCTGGTTTTTTTTATTTTTAGTTTGTAATCGAACCTGACAACACTCACTGAAGAGTCACTGTATGTACAGGTGCTATCCCAGGGCCAAGGGGCCACAGAGATTAATCAAAGGCAAACTTGGCTTTTGTAAGGCTCACGGTCCAATTCTCTTTTTCATTTTGTGAATCCTTTTGAGTTGAGCAAGTCATCATTACCCCCTTATTTAAAACTTGGGGAAATGATGTGTAAACATGGAAGTTCACACAGTTCAGTTGAAGCCAAAGGGTGTCCCCAAGTTGACTCCTAGCCCCAGGACTCTTCCTGTTCTTCACATTCTCTCTTCATCCTGACATCACTGTGACTAAAAGATATAAAGTCCACTTTGAGTTCCCAACTTCCCACAGTCATTTTTGTACCATGTTTCTGCCTTGCCTGTCCTGAGAAGTGCAAACATACCACAATGCTGTTCACCCCAAATTGCAGGAGCCCTGTTTGGGGAGATGGCTATGATTGCAATTGACTTCGGGCCATGGAGTTTTGGACATTGCCGCCTTCCGTAGTCTCACGGGACTTGGCCTGGGATCTCGAGAGACTTGGGCTGAGCGCGGAGCGGGTCGGGGCCATTTTGGTTGTTGGTTGTTTGCTGGTGTGTGGTACGGGTTAGAGTTGTTAGAGCCAGAGAGAGAAACTGACAGAATAAAGATCCTGTTTGTTTCCAGTCTGCCTCTGAACTTCTTCCCACGGCTTTGCTGCTCCAAGCGGCCATCGCTTCAGGCGACTACACCAAATCACACCCAATCAATGCTATTAAGTGCGTGAAAATCAGCCACCTCTGGAAGCCCTACTCTATTTATTTGCATGTATGAGAATGAAACCTAGGGCCTCACACATGCTAGTCAAGCATTTTACCATTCAGCTACATCCCAACCTTAAGCCTTTTTTTTTTTTTTTTTTTTTTTCATCTAAAGCCCAGCCTGGTACATGAGCAAAGACAGCTACCATATACATCATGACTCATTATCCCATCTGCTGACTCGGAACTGAAGCCTCTTGCTCCACCAAGTAATTACTGGTGAACAGGAAGTCCTTGGCTAAAGATAAGGTCAGTCTTCTGGCTGAGAGGAAGGGGGCAGCAGGCACAGCCTTCTGTTGGACACCCCTTCTGCCTCTATAAGTTCCACCAAAGCAGCCAGTCCCGGTTCCCTGCACACAGTGGGTACTTAACCTAGCTTTCGTGGTGGATTAGCTGCTCTGGACTACTCTGCCCAGCACAGCTGCGGGATGGGGTTGCTAGGCAGGCATATAGCATGTGGGGCTGCAGTCTGAAGGAAATGATTTCACCCTTCTTGTTTAGCAGAACTGGGCTATGACTAGGAGAACCGTAGCACTGAAAGTCTATTCTTTAAAGAAAACTGTACTGTCAAATTCACCTCTGCAATCTGTCCCAAGAACTTCCTTTTCTGTGCCCTTAGTTAGGATAGAGGAAGAGGCACAACATCCCCATTCCTTTCTTGAAATGGTGTAAGAGTGAAGAAGGATTTTAGAAATCATTGAATCTAAACAAGTCCTAGTCACACTTTCTGAAGCATTTCCTTGTAGATATTTCCCCCATGCCCATTATATCTCTTCTTTGATAACAACCTGCTCCCAAGGCTAGAATTAAAGAGACAAAAACTTCTGTGAGTTTTTAAGGAACCAGGACACTGGTGATCTCTGTAGGAGGTTATCCCCAATACTTATTTGGCCATCTCCTCCTCCCCCTCCTCCTCCTCCTCCTTTTGTACCAGGGATTGAACTCAGGCACTTAGCCACTAAGCCACATCCCCAGTCCCTTTTTATTTTTTATTTTGAGACAGGGTCTCACTAAGTTGCTGAGGCTGCTTTAAATTTACGATCCTCCTGTTTCAGCCTCCCAAGTCACTGGGATTACAGGCATGCACCACCACACCTGGCTCTGTTTGGACTTCTTACAGGATAGTAGAATTTTTGACTGGCTGCATGACTGCCTAGCAAAAATCAACATTTCCCAGTTTCTCTTGCATTATAGCCATATGACCAAGGTCTGGTTAATAGGAACTTAGAGGGAACAAGTGTTCTCTTAAAAGGCACATGCCTTCCCTATCCCCTCTTTCCCTCTTTCTTTGTGGCATACTATTTTAAACTGTGTGTGTGTGTGTGTGTGTGTGTGTGTGTGTGTGTGTGTGAGAGAGAGAGAGAGAGAGAGAGAGAGAGAGAGAGAGAGAGATCCTAAGAGCAGAGCAACAAGCTAGAAGGAAGACAGATCCCTCACACCGTGGAGCTGCCATATCATCCCCAGACTGCACACAGGAGAGAAATGAACTTCCATCTTGTCTAAGCCATTATCCTTTGAGGCCTTGGTATTGCAGTCAGATTTTTATCCCAAGACAGCATGCTTTGAGGTGTCACACCCATCACAACCTCCCTTTATCTGAAGTTCCCCTAGCTCTACTCACTTAAGAGGCAGGTTATCGATGTTGTATTTGGTCTATGCATGCCTGGCTGTGGCTGAGTAGACTAGGGGTAGGTGCTCCCTCTAAGCAGAACCCATTAACTTCTCCTTCCCATGAATTTGGAAATGAGATTCACTCTGCTATTCTATCTCCACTGAATACATGAGCCAAGACACGTGGAGAAAAGCCAAAACGAGAGGTCAGAGGCTAAGGAAAAGGAGCTACAAGCTACGAAGGTTGGTATGTGCTTTCTAGTTTCTGGTCCAGACCTTTACATGATCTTCCTGATCTCCCCAAATGTGGTTCTTGGAGAGACCTTGAGCCCTTATAATAACTCCTGCCACTCTGTCCTTAGATGCTCTATGTTTGTTGCTGTTAATTATAACCAGAAGTGCCTCTCTTCTGATCCTTGTAAAGTTGTGCATCCTCGTGAGGCAGGGGACCCATGCTTCTGCAGCCCACCCCTTGGTACACTGGATCCTTTCCATCCTTGCGGTGAAGAAGGATTTGAGGTAAACGATAATGGACTGATAGATTGATCACCCAATTAGTTATTGGGTGAATCAATCCATGGATTTTTCAGGGAATGCCAAGCAGGCCTTGTAGAATTGTAGGGGTAAAAGAAACAAAGACAATAAGCAAAGTGTGCCCAGAGAGATTTAGTGGCATGCCCAAATCCATGAAGTTCAGTGGCAGAACCTGGGCCAGATCCCAGGCCCACTCCTCCTCCCCTGCCATCCCTGGCTGGTCTAATTTGGGGAAGACTCTGAGGCTCCAGGAGGAGCTCCCACGTGCTAATGAGCAAACGCCCTATGACAGGTATGTCAAATCTGTCATTTCTATAGCTCCTAGGAAAAATGAAAACTTATCATTTTTCTGTAACTTTCTAATCCTAAATCTAACCACATATCTTAAAGGATAAATCATAAAAAAGAAAAGAAAACAATTACAAACTCATCAATATTAAATACTGAATCTTTTTTTTTTTGTTTGTTTTTTGTGGTACCCAGGATTGGACTCAGGGGCACTTGACCACTGGGCCACATCCTCAGCCCTTTTTTTGTATTTTATATTAGAGACAGGGTCTCACTGAGTTGCTAAGTGCCTCGCCATTGCTGAGGCTGGCTTTGAACTCGCGATCCTCCTGCCTCAGCCTCCCAAGTGCTGGGATTACAGGCGTGCACCATCATGCCTGGCTAAATACTGAATCTTAATCACAAAAAAAAAAGAACAAATTTTTTTTTTTTCCTATGGAAGGAGCAACATCTGTACCTCCACCATGTAGACCATACTCTTCAGGTGTTATTTTATTTAAATTGTACAAAACACCTTTCCCAAGGTAGGAATGTGAGGTTGAGAAAGGATAAGTTACTTGCCCAAGACACAGCTAGTAAGAAGGGCACTAGGGAGGAACCCAGATACTGGTCTAGCTGGAAACTCCGTGTCTTCTTCTTTTTTTTTTTTTTTTCCAGGTTCTGGGGACTGAACCCAGGGCCACTCTATAACTGAGCTATATCCTTCTTACTTTTTATTTTGAGACAGAGTCTCACTTAGTTTCCCAGGCTGGCCTTGAACTTGGGCTGCTCCTGCCTCAGCCTCCTGAATAGCTAGGATTATAGGCACATAGCACCTAGGTGGCCCTGGCTAACCCAGTATCTTTGACACACCATGCTGTCTCCTGAAGACCCATCCCTATCGATCACTTTTGCCTTTATTTCCTAGCCTTCTCCATGGGCATTTGCACGGCAAGGCTTGATTTGGGTCACCAGTGCCGGGCCTGAGCTACAGGGGGCATCATGAGGGAGGGGTCGTATGCATGGTGGCTCCCATGAAAGGCTCCACAGATGGCACTCTTCCTTTGCAGTCCTGTCCTCTTACTGCCTCCTCTCTGGGGCTTGGCTTCCTCATCAACGTGTTTCCCTTTTGCCTCTGACCCCATCTCCCTCCTTTTTCTTTGTTCGTTCTTCAGTGCCGGTGACCTAACATGATCCTGCCTCCCTGTGATCTTCAACAACGGACGGCTTGCTTATTCCTCCTGAGTGCTACCTCATCCACAGAAGTCA
This sequence comes from Tamias sibiricus, assembly GCA_025594165.1. Classification (NCBI taxonomy): domain Eukaryota; kingdom Metazoa; phylum Chordata; class Mammalia; order Rodentia; family Sciuridae; genus Tamias; species Tamias sibiricus. The sequence continues at coordinate 13,255,797 of CM046661.1, read as the reverse complement.
TCTGGTTAGCTCATTTTTTCTCTTCAGAGAAGAAAACAAAGGCCTCATACCTCAGGGCTCAACCTGTCTGTTTTGGGAGCTGTGTTTGCAGCCAGAGATTGAGTGTCTAGTTCAGATTCCCAGAGGCCTAAGGGCAGGACTATGTCTTCACACGCCGGGTGGCGTGCACTGTCAGCACTCTGTGAAAAACAAATAGCTGTCATGCAAAGACAAGGAAGCTGCCCAGCTTGGGGAGGCTCCTGTCCTGAGCTCAAAAGATGTAGTCTTGAGGTCTTGACCTCTACCATTTAGCACACAAGCTCATGTCCCTAACATCACCCACAGAGGCCATGCGGGAACCCTAGGAGGATTCTGCATGCCATGGTCTCTCTGATGATTCAGGGGAGAGTAGTTTGTGTGAATGTGTAAAGGTGTATGGTGGAAGAGGACCCTCTCTGTTTTCATTGTGGATTATAGAACTAATCTATAGTTACATTTCGCTTTCAAAAAATGAGTGATTCTCAAGGAGAGTTACAGGCCCCATTAGGAAGGTACATCCGAATCTCAGAGATCCAGATGATAAAGGAAACCATGTTATATTTACAAAAAGGAACATAATTTTTTAAAATGACTGACTCAATCTAGATAGTGTGGCCCAGGCATGCAATTCCAGCTACTCAGGAGGCTGAGGAAGGAAGATGGCAAGTTCAAGGCCAGCCTGGGAAACTTAGCAAGTTCTTGTCTCAAAATAAAATAGAAAAAGGACTGGGGATGTAGCTCAGTGGTAGAGTGTACCTCAATACAAAAAAAAAAAAAAAAAAAAAAAAAAAAGCAAAACTGACTTGGTCCTTGTGAAGGTGGTACTTCTTCCCATTCTTTTCTCTACTTAAAGAAGAATCAATAACTCAGTGGCAGAGCGCTTGCCTAGCATGTGTGAGGCACTGGGTTTGATCCTCAGCACCTGATAAAAATAAACAAACAAATAAAATAAAGGTATTGTGTCCATCTAAAAAAATAAAATAAAAGAGCCGGGCGCAGTGGCGCACGCCTGTAATCTCAGCACTTGGGAGGCTGAGGCAGGAGGATGGTGAGTTCAAAGCCAGCCTCAGCAATGGGGAGGCACTTAGCAACTCAGTGAGACCCTGTCCCTAAATAAAATACAAAATAGGGCTGAGAAGCCGGGCGCGGTGGCGCACGCCTGTAATCCCAGCACTTTGGGAGGCTGAGGCAGGAGGATGGTGAGTTCAAAGCCAGCCTCAGCAATGGCGAGGCACTTAGCAACTCAGTGAGACCCTGTCTCTAAATAAAATACAAAAAAAGGGCTGGGGATGTGGCCCAGTGGTCGAGTGCCCCTGAGTTCAATCCCCGGTACCAAAATAATAATAATAATAATAAAATAAAATAATCTACTTACACTGGGCGCAGTAGAACATGCCTGTAATCCCAGTAGCAGGGGAGGCTGAGGCAGGAGGATTGCAAGTTCAAAGCCAGTCTCAGCAAAAGCAAGGTGCTAAGCAAATCAGTGAGACCCTGTCTCTAAATAAAATACAAAATAGGGCTGGGGATGTGGCTCAGTGGTCGAGTGCCCCTGAGTTCAATCCCTGGTACCAAAAAAAAAAAAAAAAAAGAATCTACTTACCTTTCAAAGACCAGCTCAACTTCCTAAGGCCTTGGGAAGCCTTCCTCAGCTCCTGTAGGATAAATTTGTCCCTCTTCCTCAGTTCTCCCTGAGCATTTGATTCATCCCTCTAGCATACCATGCACCATGGGGTAGTACGGAGGGCTACATGTGAGATTGTCACTCTATGGGCAGCATGCTCCCAAAGCATGTGTCTCATACAACTTCACATACACATTTCAGGGTCATTTCAGGGCAAGAGAAGAGCCCTGCTGATTGGCAGCAAGTTGGTGCTAGTGTAGAGAACATGTGGGAAGAAAGGACTGAAGAGACATGAATATGAGAGAGAGAGAATCTATGTTACAGGGATTTGACCTTGGGTTGGAGGCTACAGAAAGGAGTATTTTTAATGGGCCAGAGGTAAATTGGTTAGAAAAAGCTAATGAGAATTTGCTGGGGCATAAGAAATTCTAAGAAAAGTTAAGGTCTGGTTTGCCATTCTAAATGATTGCCCCAACTGTCTTTTGAGAGAGGAAGCGTGGACTTAGGAGCAAGCATCGACTTCTCTGGTGATACAAGTCAGAGGAGGAGAGACAGAAGCAAAAGCATTGGTAATACCCTGATCATTGGGATTAGCTGTGTCAAGCTGTATTGAATAACCGGATTGTGTACCTATCCATTTACTACTCCCCTATGGCTTATACCTCCTGTTTTCTTGAATTCTGCTCATGAACTATGGACTGCAAATAAGCAAAGGAACACGAATAAGTCCAGGAACTTTGTCTGGGGAGGACACAAGTCTGGATGCTTGGGTGTTGTCGGGACAAATTGTTCAGGGATAGAGTGCTAGAAGATGGTCCCTGTGGGTGCTTGCTTCATTCTAGTGCAAAACATGGTTTTTCTGATTCTGGGGACAAAAATAGTGACAGTGATACAGATTACACAGTATCAACAGGAAACACCTTCAACCCCCTCTCCAAATGGGGAAGAGGTCAAGATGCCAAGAACTGGGATTTCATGACCATGAGAAGGGCTGAATTACCAGTTCATAAATTAGAAGCAAAACTCTTGATGGTATAAGGAGGCTCTGCTTCTCACACTTTTAAGATTTGTCCAGAATGGAACGCCCATCCACACAATAGTCACTCATGTGACCTAATTCTGAAGACAGGGATGCTTAGTTAAGCCAGTAAGGGATTAAAATTCCCTTTGCGATTACATGGGTGTCTTTGGCACTTGCAAAGTTAAAATTGCTTCCATTTCATCAAAAGAGTGTGGTCACCTGTTCTTGACCTGGGTCTTCTAACCTCAGCAGGGTTGTTCTAGTGACACCTGGTGTGAAGTAAGAAGACGTCAGAAGAAAAGCACCAGTGGAATATTACGGTTATGGTTTGAATCCTAAATGTCTCCCCAGTGCCTGCCTACCAAAGGCTCTATTGCCGGCCTGTGATGCTCTTGGGAGGTGGTAAAACTTTTAGGAAGTGGGGCTTAGTGGGAGTAAGTTAGGCCACTGGTAGTGTGCCCTTGAAGGGGATATTGGCCCCTCCCCTTCTCTCTCTGCTTCCTGACTGCTAGGAGATGACTAGCCCTGCTCCACCACATGCTCCCACAATGGTGTACTATGCTACCACGGGCCCAAAGCTACAGGGCCAAGTGACCATGGACTGAAAGCTCTGAAACCATAAGCCAGAATAAACTTCTTCTCCTTACAAGTTGATTATTTCAGGTATTTTGTCACAGTGATGGAAAGGTGAGCTGGGGATGTAGCTCAGTTGCTAGAGTGCTTGCCTCACATGCACAAGGCCCTGGGTTCAATCCCCAGCACCACACAAACAAAAAAAAAGCTACTGTCAGTGGTGGGAAGTTGACTGAGACAATTATTTAATAATCAGAGCACATTGTTCTCAACAAAGGCTTTCCTGATCTCCCCACTTGCAACTAAAGCCATGGCTCCTGCTTAGAAACTCTTTCTGATGCCTGCTTCCCTATACCCACCACCTGAGCATTCCTTCTCCCTCCAGACCTGCCTTCACAGCAGCTGATGAGGCAAGTGTCCTGGCCAGCACACAACAATTTGCCTCCCCTTTCTTCCTAGGCGTGTAATTAGGGGGGTGTGTGTGTGAAGCTCCCAAGCTCTGGGGATAAAAGGCCCAGTCTGGCTCTGCGCTTTTTCTCACGGTTCCCTGAGCTTGCACAGGTGTCTACTGCAGCAAAGGGCCTCCCAGCCCCTGGCCCTCGTGGTGTCAGAATGTTTTCTGTTCTCTTTGCTCATTCCTCAGGATGTTCTGATTTCCTCACCTCAGTCTCTTTGTTCAGCCACAGAGATTGAGCAACAGCCATTGGGCAGTAGGGTCAGAGGCCTGCTTCCTGGGAAAGGGCTTCTCCTTCACAGGTCACTCCGAACTTACTTGTTCTCCAGAGGCCTTTTTTTGTGCCCAAACCTGGGAACTTGACACTCTGGCTTCACCTAACAAAGGGTAACTCTTTCTTTAGGCACTGCCATATCTGTACCCAGCTCCTCTGGTGGTGGTGCTGGACACTGGTCAGGAGTGAAGGTTCTGAGGTCACCTTCCTAAATGTGACTCCCGGACTTGCTGCCAGTTGGCTATGTGAACGTGACATATCCCCCTGTAAAGTGAAGGTTCTCTTACAGAGATGTGAGGACTGAAAGTGATGACTTGTCTAAAGTGCCTGGCATTTGTCAAGTGAGGTCAAAGTGGTTTTATTTTCTGAGAAATGATGTCCCTATGGCCCATAGTCACCCTATAGTTTCAGATCAGCAAGTCTTCCTTGGATGGCCAAAACAAACCACTTCTTATGACTCATGTGGGGTTCTTCCTGCCTCAGAGCAAAGTTACGTTTCATCAGAGGGAACCAGAGTGTCGGGGTCAAGGCCCAGATTTGGGGTCCACCAAGGCCTCAGCACCTCCTGACTGAGCCTCCTGGGTGATATGTAAAGTCACAGAGGCGATGCACACAGTTAACCTGGCTGTCCTCTCCAGACAGGACCATGCTGTGGGGGTGAAGGTCCTGCACTGCCTTCTTTATTTGGGGGGGGGGGGGGCAATGAGGAATGCATATTTTATTCAAATAATGAAGTTATAAAGGCACATATGGAATAGCTGTATTATAACCATAAGCAGCATTTCACTCAAAAAGTAATCACTAATAAAGAAAAAGTATAACCTGTAACTACTAATATACTAGTATTATTTTTATTTTTATTTGTTTTGCAGTACCAGGATAGAAACCCAAGGCTTCAAGCATGCCAGGCAAACACACTACCACTGAGATACTTCCCAGCCCACCACTACCACCAGTGCTTCTATCACCTAACACAGCTTCCATCGCTTCCAAATCTCCCCTAACCTCAGTCTAATCCATCCTTCCTCTCTTTCTCTCTTCCTTCTTTCCTTCATCCCTCCCTTCTTTCCTGGCTTCTCTGTAGCATTTGCCATTTCTAACTCACATATTTTCCTCCTCCAAACATGCATCCCCAAACCCTCATTTAACAAAATCTTCAAGTTGTAAAAAAAAAAAAAAAAAAAAAAAAAAAATCCTCTAGATGCTAGAATCTACCACCTGCCTTAGAAAACAGACAAGGAATTTAAAATAAAACATTTTGGGGTGATTGTTTTCTGACAACACAAAGTCAGATGAATGGAATTTAAGTATATTTTTTAAAAAATATTTATTTATTTGCTTTAGTTGTACACAATGCATTTATTTGTACATGGTGCTAAGGATCAAACCCGGGCCGCGCACATGCTAGGCGAGCCCTCTACCGCTGAGCCACAATCCCAGCCCCTATACTTTTTTTTTTTTTTTTTTAAAAACACCTGCAATGCCTTCTTAATGACCACTTTGTTTTCCTTCCCTCAATTTAAGGTGATTATATTGTTTATCATGGGCCATTTTCAATCTTTTCTAGAGGGAAGGAATTATACTCTGTCACTTTCTTTTTCTTTTCTTTTCTCCTCCTTCTTTTTTTTCCTGAGGCACTGGGGATCAAATCCAGAGGTACTTTATCTCTGCACTGTCTGCAGTCTTTTTTATTTTTTATTTTTATTTATTTATTTATTTATTTATTTTTGGTACCCAGGATTGAACTCAGAGGCACTCAACCATTGGGCCACATCCCCAGCCCTTTTTTTGTATTTTATTTAGAGACAGGGTCTCACTGAGTTGCTAAGTGCCTCACCATTGCTGAGGCTGGCTTTGAACTCGCAATCCTCCTGCCTCAGCCTCCTAAGTTCTGGGATTACAGGCGTGCACCACCGCGCTCGGCTTTTTATTTTTTATTTTGAGACAGGGTCTCATTAAGTTGCTAAGGCTGACCTCAAACTTGTGATCTCTTGCCTCAGTCTCCCAAGTCAGAGGGATTACAGGCATGGACCACTCTGCCACTTTCTAGCAGGGAGCCTTGGTCTAGCCATGGCAGGGCAAGACCACATGAATCAGAGGCCTGTGAGGACTTCTTGAGGCAAACTCAGAGACTCCAACTTCAGGAGGGCTTCCTTATCCTACCTAGAACCCATAAGAGCTATGGGGAAGCAAAAGGGGCCAAACGTAGGAAGCTTTTTTCTTTTTTCCGTGTCCTTGACTGGTTAAAGATCCCACCTCCCTTCCAATTTCTTCTCCCACAAAAATTATCAGAAGAGAGGTCTGGGGGTGTAGCTCACTGGTAGAGTGCTTGCCTACCATGTGTGAGGCCCTTGGGTTTCAACCCCAGCACACACACACACACACACACACACACACACACACACACACACAAAAAAAAAAAAAAAAAAAAAAAAACCAAGGAGAGATAACAAATACCCCATATTCTCTTCCCTCACAGGCTCCTCTGCTTTATCTGGATCCTGCTTGTGGGAAGGGGTAGAGTGTCACTTTGCAAAGTTCTTCCAAGTTGGCTTAAACCTCCAGAACCAGGTTTGCCTAATATTCACATGTAGTTTGCACATGCCTGAGACCTCCCTTCAAATACTCACGCTGAGGTTCTTCTATAGCAAAGTATGTGTCCTGGAAAGGACGTGCCTTTGCTCCAAGCTTCAAGGTCCCTCCGGCTTCTATTTAGAACATACACATTCATTCTCAGCTTTATTATTCTGGTTGGGTAACTGCATAAGTCATTCAGTTTTTCTGGCCTATAAAATGGAAATAATTTTCCCTATCTTCTACATAAAATTGTCATGAGGATTTTGAAATGAGCTATTAGAAATAAAATAGAAATAAAATCTTTTCGTAAACTTCAAAGAACAGGTAAAATTTTCAGATACAATCATTTTTAACATTGCTCAAAGAATAATAGTACTCTGATAGTCTAAAGATGACAAGGGAGAATCTGAAGGTGACAGGGGAGAATCTGATTTATTGATTTAATGTCAATCTGCATAAAAGCCCCCCTCCATCCCTCTCTGAAGTTTTCTAAGGTACTGGATAGCAGCTTCCTTGCTCTGTCAACACACCTATCCAACCCTGTAGGAATTCCCAGCTGGACCATGAGAAAGTGCAGTCTTAACGGTGGCAAGTGGTTAAAAGTCTTCTGGGAATCAGTGGCGCGGTGTGGGTGTGGGGGAGTGTTGAGAATGCTGTGTGCTGTCTGGAACCTGGGAGGAATTTAAGGACTGCAGAGGAATGCTAGGCAGAAAGGGACTTAGTGATCAACTGTACCCAGTCTTCCCATTTCACAGATGAAGAAACTGAGCTTCAGAAAGGTCTATAACTTCATCAAGATTCCTGGGGGCTACAGTTAGCCACTTGGGTTGACCCAGTGAAGGTCAGTCCAGCAGTGCTATGGCCCAAGGGCTGCTCAGTCATAATGCCAGAGCACTGGGCTCCCAGGAGGCTGTAGTGTTGGATCAGGAGCTGAACTGCCTCTTACTCCAGACATTCTGTCTCAGTCTACAGAAAAAAAAGAGGCTCTTGGCCTCACAGGGTACCAAAGGCAAACATACTTGGTTAACAGGAGCCCTTGAAAATGTGACAAGAGGGCAGAGAAACTGTAAATACCTCTCCATGTCTTGCCTTAAGCACACCTGGTTTTAAAAGTTTGAGCTGCCAAAGCCTTGAATGGTCTCTCAGAGCTTCATGTGAGCCCTGCTCAGGTGCAGAAAAACTGGCCTCTGGACCCCAATAGACAAAAGACTCTTAGAAAGGTCAGACTTATTTCTGACAGGGCAGCAAAACCAAATCCCAGCACTTTCAAAGGTTGTGAGCCTCATGGGGGATAGGTAGGGAGAGGGAGGCCAGCAATTTTTTTGAGGGGAACAGTAACCAGAAGGAATGGTCTAGGAGGGAGGAACTTTGTTCTCAGGACTGGATTTAACTCAGCAAGGATTTATTAAGAGTTGAGACTATGTCCAGACCCAACTTGGGCACTTAAGGTAGAGAATGCTGAATAGGTTTGACTTGGCACCTGCTTTCAAGGAGATTGTTGGGGATTTAAGACTCTCACACATGCATCAAAAGAGAAAAAGCAGAAGCTGTGCTAAAGGTCAAAGAGAAAATGTTCTGGAAGGAATGAGAAAAACCAATGTAGACTCACACAGTTCTGCAGGGCTTTGTAGGTAAATCTCTACACAGGATGATGCTCTTTAATTAGTAGTAGTTGGGGAAGGAGTACGGAGGACAGCCTGAGCAGAGCTGGGTGAGCATAGGAATGTACCCTTCCCAAACTCCCTTGTCCATAGGCTGTGAGCTGAAATCAGAATTTTAAATAACACTCTGTCCCCCAAGAGTTGGGTCTCGCCTATGGAGTCTTTCAGAGCCTTTGAAGATGTGGTAAAGATGCAGTAGATAGAGAGGGCCTTAGCATTACTGGTTAGCTGTGGCTGGGTTCAGAATGATTCCTTGGGTTAAAGGGTAGCAAGATAATTTAGGCATAAAGAAGACTCAGGAATCGGGGAGCCCAGTGAGCCTGGAATAAAGCACTACTGCATAGTGATTACTATCTCAGGGTCTGGATTTAGGCTTGGTTTTCAATCTTATCTCAAGCTTTTAGTAATCATGTGACATTGTCATTAACCTCGTTAAGCTTCAGTTTCCACATCTGTTAAGTGAAGTAATAACAATCCCTAACTCACAGGCTTATAGGAAGGACTACATGAGACAGGGCTTATCCCACAGTTTGGCACCCTCAGCCCATGACAATTATGCCATCACTTTGTGTTCCACTTTGTTGCCAAAGTCTGGTGTGTTGTGTGGTTGGCTCTTTTGTCTGATTGTTGATCAATCAGATCAGGCAAAGGCTAGAGAGTTCTCTCTTCCCTCAGGTGCCCTTTGGAGATCGCTTAGGGAGAGGAGAGTGCAGAAGGGGTGGGTCTGGGAGACTAAGTCCATTCCACAGGTGCATGAGCATCCTGCAAGTGCCCAAGACATATTCAAGAGTTCTGGGTTCTGGAATAGATCTGTGCTACCTCACTAAGAACTTCATTTTGCTAGGCCACAGTTTCCTCAGCTATAAAGTGGAGAACTTAAATTAGACCAGTGATTCTTCCTTTGTGGAAAGAGGAGGGGGCCCTCGGTTCTAGATATGGATCTTTGAGACCAGATGCACACCAAACATTGCCAATAAACCAAATAAACAATGCATGTCACACACAGATGCTGTGCTAGTTTTCAAATACTCAGAGATGCTGCTAAATTTTCTAATTACATATTTAAAGGATTATTGAATGCACTGCAGCTTTTTATCAGCATGCAATCTTTCATTTATGGGTACTCAAAGTACAATTACCATTACTTGGAAGAATCCAAAAATGGTTTTGAAGTTTTAAAGAGGTACTTGAAAATTTGGCTCCAACTGGATCACACAAAGGATATGCTCCACCTTTCCTGAACCAGGGCTCCTGATTCCAACCTAACAAACGAGCACTCCTTTCCTTTTAACCTCAGTATTAGGGTAGCAGATATTAGGATAGGTTCCCTTGTAGCAGTGAAGACAAGATGGAAGGAGGAAGGACAGGTAAGAAAGATGAATGTTACCTAAACAGAGAAATACAACTTTTTTTTTTTAATACTTTTTTAGTTGTAGGTGGACACAATACTTTTATTTTTATTTACGTAGTGCTGAGGATCAAACCCAGGGCCTCACACATGTGAAATGAGTGCTCTACCGCTGAGCCATAGCTCCAGCCCCAAGAGAAAGACAACATTTGAAGAAAACCTGAGAAACACTCAGGTTTCTATCCATTTTCAAAAAGTGACCCATCATTTCCCTGTATTTGTCATTGTTTCCCACTGCACACATGTTTGCAGCACATGGGAAATGGGAGGAGTTGGAATGTCCTCCAAATTCCCCTGACACCCAGTTCCCACCTTCATCCTCTAGAAAAATGTGTTGTTTTGTTCAACTTTTCAGGAGGTCACAGACCCTTTCAGAACCTGATCAAGGTTGTGGACCCTCACCCTGTTCCCTCACCCCAGAATGTAGCCATCCATACACATATGTGGGTGATTTTCACACATGATTTCAGCAGGTTCACTACCCTTGAAGCCATATAAAGCTTCATGGAGATTTATAAACCTGAAGTTAGGAAATTCTGCATTTGAGTGAGTTGCTTTCCGTATGTTTAAATTTACTTGTCTTAGTTTTCCATAGATAACTCTCCGGAGCTCAAAAAGTGCCATGGGACCTCTGCGTGTCCCATTTCCCATACTGCTGCTATAGGCATCTTAGATTTTGGAAGACAGGGTCAGCACAAGTTTGCATGCTCTAAGGTGGAGAATTGCAAAGGTACATTTTCCCTCAAGGGTAGGTTCTCTGGGTCATGGGCATAGGTGAATGAAACCAAGACAGGAGCTTGGGAACAGAGTATCTTTGATAATCAAGAATCCCCCCAAAATCCGGGAATGGTTGAATGCACCTGTAGTTCCATCTACTCGGGAGGCTGAGGCAGGAGGATTGCTTGAGCCAAGGTGTTCAAGACCAGCCTGAGCAATACAGTGAGACCCCATCTCAAAAATAGAATAGAATTAGATGCCAGGCGCGGTGGCGCACGCCTGTAATCCCAGCACTTTGGGAGACTGAGGCAGGAGGATCGCGAGTTCAAAGCCAGCCTCAGCAATGGCGAGGCACTTAGCAACTCAGTGAGACCCTGTCTCTAAATAAAATACAAAAAAAGGGCTGGGGATGTGGCCCAGTGGTCGAGTGCCCCTGAATTCAATCCCTGGTACCAAAAAAAAAAAAAAAAAAAAAAAAAAAAAAATAGAATAGAATAGAATAGGAATCTCTCCTGATGAAGCAGTTTTTGTAGGTTTCTATTCTGGGCCTGTAGACTTGTGGTCCTTGACAAGAAAGCTGCTCGCATCTCCAGGCAGGATCTCCTAGCTTCCTGTCTCCTCCCAGCCACTCACTGTCCTCTACCCTCAGATCCTGCATGAAGACTCCTTTTTCTAGAGTGCATTTTCCTGCCCACCAGGGAAAGTTTGTTCCCATCCACACAAAGCTTCACTCTTTTTGTTGTCCAAACTCTGAATGTAAAACCCAGTGGTTATTTACCACCCTGTGCCCAAGCTCAGTTGGCCCAAAAGCATCTAGTCTTGGACTTGGTTTGCATCCAACATGTTCCTTGGGACAGATAAGAAGGCAATAGACTGGAGGGATTAGGGGGAAAACAAACAAGTCCACCAGTGACAGGTTAGGCGGCTAGGCAACTTGCACCAGGCAAAGAAGGTTAATTCCCCAAATGCCAGGATGTTGGGCAATATTGCAAAGAATGAAATTCATTGCTATTACAGTCCTTCCTCTACCCCCACCCTGAACTCTATGTCCCATCCTTTTCCTCTCCAGTGTACTATGCAAATGATTCATTGTTCTCTATAAGCTTACCCCACCGAGTTCAATTCTATCCTGTTTTTCAAGGACCTTAAACTTATGGCTGTCAGTGTCTTTACAGGTTGTTTAAAGATTTGAGCATTTCTACACATTCAAATCCCTCTTGTTAAGTGTCCCCCCCCCCACACACCTTTGGTGCTGGGAATAGAGCCCAGGCCCTGGTGCATGCTAGGGTAGTGCTGTATCACTGAGATGTACCACCAACCCTTTGAGTTTAAGAATTAATTTATCTGGGGCTGGGGTTGTGGGTCAGCGGTAGTGCGCAGCCCAGGGTCGATCCTCTGCACCACATAAAAATAAATGCATTGTGTACAACTAAAGCAAATAAATAGTTTTTTTTTTTTTTTAAAAAGAATTAATTTATCTAATAAGTATTTACAGAGCTTTAATTAGGTTAGCATAGTAGAATATGGGGATAATAAAGATGTACTAGGATATAGGAAAATATATAAGTGAATAAGATTTTTATTCTGCTTTCAAGGAGATTGAAAAACAAGGCATATGAGGCCCAAATACATGGAGATGCATATATATATATGTATATATATATAAAATTAGAAATATATTGTTTATAATTACATATGCATATATATTTGCCCTAGCTTAGTAATTGTCTGGCACATAGCAAAGGATATTTAAGCTGGACAACAAAGGATGGGTAAGACTTAGAGAAACAAAGAGAAAAAGGCATTCCAGGCAAAAGGAAGGCATGAGAAGAGCCTTGGGGAGCAGCAGGGCAGGCCTCTATGCAGAAGAGCAACTTGTTTTATTTGGTGAGAATGAAGAGAAGGGGAGGAGAGAGAGAAAAAGTTGGAAAGCTATGGCAGAGTCAGCATGTGGGTGACCTTGAATGACAGGCTTAAGAGGAATTTGGGACTTTTAGGGAGACCCCTGAGGGCTTTGAACAGAGGAGATCATGATGATCATAGCTGGGTCTTCATTTGGTCATTCTGTGGAGGCTACGTTGGAGAAAAGAAAGAGAAGAGATTGGGAGGTGGCAGTAGGAAGAGTCTTAAGAAGAGGGACCTCTACAGGAGACTTTTCCAACAAGCTATTTCTGGCCAACAAACCCAAAGTGACCTTGACCTCTGTTCTCAATGATTCTCACGCCTGGATCTCTCAAGAGGAGTAAGACAGTCTGGTTATTAGGAGCAGACTTTGAGATCTATTATATACAAAGTGAAATAATTCTATCCAGCTTTGTTGTAAAGGTTAAAAGGCATAAAATTTATAAACACACTTAATATAGGCAACGGAAGCAATTAATAAATGTTTGATATGATAATCATTATCCTGTGATTCACATTGTAGATATGTGAAGCTAGGAGCAGAGGTTGGGGTGTAGCTCAGTGGTAGAGCACTCGCGCTGCAGGCATAAGGCCCTGGGTTCCATTCCTAGAACTAAAAAAAAAAAAAAAAAAAAGATTTCGTGGGGCTTTTTTTTTGGTGGGGGGGAACATTCCTTTATTAGATTGTAAGCTGCCAGAGGGCAAGGAGCCAGGTTTTTTCTGTCCTGGCATTTGCACAGCTTCTTGTTCCAATTAATCAACCAAATATGAAAAAAAAAAAAAAAAAAAAAAAAGGTAACACAGCAGGTTTAGTGATTGGGTTGTAAGATTTTCATTAAATGTAGAAGTATCCATCCCTTTGAACGAGGACTGATATTTTCTTGCTCCAAGTACCCCTTATTCTCAGAAGTATAATCACTATAACTTGGCAGATATAATGGAAAATACTGAGGGATGGGCAACTCTGTCCTCCAGACAGGGAATAAAGTCCAAGTTCCAGGTAAGGTTTTTGACTCACTGGTCCTGGTGGGTATTAATCAGAAGTCACTAAGGCCTCTGGGCTTATTTCTAATGGGCCTATGTTCACCATGAAGAGTTATATAAAGTCCTTCTGTTATCTAGCTGGTGTCCTTCATGGTAACCTTGGCCTTGACCTTCAACCAGAGCCAGGTTAGCAAGGAGACAGTGTGAACCAAGAGTTAGTGCATAGCAGCATTTGGATTTCTGGTCTCTTTGTCTTTTTTTTTTTTTTTTTTTTTTTTTTTTGGTACCGGAGACTGAATTCAGGGGCACTCAACCACTGAACACATCCCAGCCCTATTTTTTATTTTATTTAGAGACAGGGTCTCACTGAGTTGCTTAGTGCCTCACTTTTGCTAAGACTGGCTTTGAACTTGCGATCATTCTATCTCAGCATCCCGAACTGCTGGGATTACAGGTCTTTTTCTAATTCTAGTGTGTGTGCAGGTGTGTGCGAGTGCACACACTGCTTGCGAGGGATTGAGCCCCAAAACCTTTCACATGCCATGTATGTGCTCTACCACTGAGTTACATCACCACCCTCTCTTCACAATTCTTTTACCTTGGTCAATCTCTTTTCTCAGCTGCAGGGCCTACTAATCAAGGCATTTATACTGATGAAATACCTCCTCCCAACAAAGGCAGTTCTCCACTCTAGGACCCTCTAGGAAGGTTGAGACAGTGGATCTGGCTTCAAAGAATTTCATTCCAACAATCAACAAATATATGAAAAAAATGTTCAACATCTCTAGCAATTAGAGAAATGCAAATCAAAACTACTCTAAGATTTCATCTTACTCCAGTCAGAATGGCAGCTATCAAAAAAACAAACAATAAATGCTGGTGAGGATGTGGGGGAAATGGAACACTCTTACATTGTTGGTGGAACTGCAAATTGGTGAAGCCAATCTGGAAAGCAGTATGGAGATTCCTAGGAAAACTTGGAATGGGACCACCATTTGACCCAGCTATCCTACTCCTTGGTCTATTCCCAAAGGACTTAAAAACAGCTTACTACAGGGACACAGCCACATCAATGTTTATAGCAGCACAATTCACGATAGCTAGATTGTGGAACCAACCCCGATGCCCATCAGCAGATGAATGGATAGGGAAACTTTGGTATGTATACACAATGGAACACTACTCAGCACTAAAAGAGAATAAAATCATGGCATTTGCAGGTACATGGATGGAGTTGGAAAAAATAATGCTAAGTGAAGTTAGCCAATCCAAAAAACCAAGGGTCAAATGATCTCTTTGATATGAAGATACTAACTTATAAAGGCAAGGGAGTGGGGATGAGAAGAATGAAAGAACTTTAAATAGAACAAAGAGGGGGGAGGGGGGAGGGGGCAAGGGAATAGGAATAATGGCAGACTGAGTTATCCATGATTACCCTAAATACATGTATGAAGACACAATTGTTGTAAAAATACTTTATATAAAACCAGCAACTTGAAAAATTGTGCTCTTTATATGTTATATGAAATGAAATGTACTCTGCAAACATGTATAACAAATTAGAATTAAAAAAAAAGAATTTCATTCCAGCTGAAGGACAAGAACAGGAAGGGCAAAACCCAGGAGAAATATGGTGTTGTGGTTCATAGTATAAACAACAGAGTCAGGCTTTGTGGTCCAAATACTGGTTTTCTCACTAGCTGACATTGGGCAATTACTTAACTTTTTTGCATTTTAATTTCCCTATTTCTAAAGTAGAAATAAAAACAGTATTTATCATATAGGGGCACTACTAATGCTTAAATAAAATAATTTGTATAAAATGCTTAATACAGTATGGCCCCTAACAAGCACCCAATGTCTGGTAACTCTTTATTATTATTCAGTTTAATAATAACACTCAAGACTGGGGTTGTGGCTCAGCGGTAGAACACTTGCCTAGCACGTGCGCGGCCCTGGGTTCGATCCTTAGCACCACGTAAACGCATTGTGTACAACTAAAGCAAATAAATAAATATTAAAAAAATAATTATTATTTTAAAAAAAGAACTTATGTTTAAAATATTTAAAAAATAATAACACTCAACCCGGAAAGTAATATATGGCAATAGGGAATTTTCCAGACCATTCATTTAGAAATTTTTTTCACCCCCTTTAAGTTTTCAAGCCTTTGTTTTTTATTTTATTTAATATTTTTTATTTGTAGGTGGACACCTTATTTTATTTATTAACTTTTATGTGGTGCTGAGGATCAAACCCAGTGTCTCACACATGCTAAGCAAGCGCTCTACCACTGAGCCACACCCCCCAGCCCTGCTGCTGCTTCTTCTTCTTCTCCCTTTCTTTGCTAGGAATTGGACTTAGCACCGTGCACATGCTAAGCAAGCATTTTTAAGCTTTTTTGTTTGTTTGTTTTCTTTTTTTTTCCTACTACTGGGGACTGAACCCAGAGGAGCTCTATCACTGAGCTACATCCCAACCCTTTTTATTTTTTATTTTGAGAAAAGTTCTAAGTTGCTGAAATTGGCCTAGAACTAGTAAT